>BNCR01000005.1:27562398-28762398 GCA_014656515.1 Oryzias celebensis | reverse complement strand
TTTTCTCTTTAACTCCGGCCACTCAATTTGCACCGCTCAATTTGTTCTGTTTCCAGACTTTTGCGCTCAACCTTAACCACCGCAGAACCTAAATCCGTGTTTATACCATTGATTTTATATTGAAATTGGCCGCCTTCGCCGTGTGAAACATGTCCAATATGGGTGCACCTTAAGAAGCAGATCAAGAGCTTTTTTGGTCTTGTTAGCTCCTCTCTGGTCTCGGGGTGTGTCAGCTGCTTTCAAACATGCTGTTGTGTAATCCCCTTTAAAAAAGAGTAACTCGGACCCTAATGTTCTTTCAAACTTTCCAAGTTATCTTTTCTTTCTAAAAATTTTGAGAAGGTGGTTGATCTAACAAGACCATCCAGTAAGTCATGACATTTTCGACTAGTTTGAGCCTGGTTTTATATCCTGTCACAGGATATAAATCCTGAAACTAAATCCTCCTGAAACCGCTCTCCTCAGTGTGTGCAATGACCTGCTTTTAGCTGTCAATTCTGGGTCCTCTGTTGTTTTAATTCTTTTAGATCTCACTGCTGCCTTTGACACAGTTTTATTATCATGACAGGAGGGGTCTGTTGGTATAAAGGGAACAGCGCTCAGTTGGTTCAGATCTTATTTATGTGGCAGGAGTTTTTCAGACCAACTCGAACAGTTTTCTTCTTCAGAGGCTTCACTCAAGCACGGTGTACCCCAGGGCTCAGTTTTGGGCCTGCTCTTATTCTCCGTCTATCTGCTGCAACTGGGGTCCATTTTTAGGAAACACAATGTGTCATTCCACTGCTACTGCATGCAAACAACATCCAGATCGACCTTCCCTTAAATCTGGTGGAGCTGGGTGTCTCGACAATCTTCAGAAGTGCTTAGCAGACATAACATCTTGGATGGAGATGAACTTCGTGTGTCTGAATGAAAACAAAACTGAAGTTTTTGTCTTTGGAAAAACTGACTTGCTCACAGACGGCTCCAGTGCTGTTGGACCCCTGAACTCTTCTAATTCTCCTTTTATTATGAATCTTGGGGTAAATCTTGACAGGCTTTTTGAATTTGACAAACAGGTCAGTGCAGTAGTGCAGTCCAGTTTTTTTTACCTGAGTCTTATCAGTAAAGTCAAGCCAAATCTTCGTCTTCATGCTTTGGAACAAGTGATCCATCCATTAATCTTTTTCAAACTGGATCACTGCAACTCTTTTTACATGGGTATTGACCAGTCTCTGCTCCACCGTCTCCAGCACATCATTCCTATACTACGCTCTGTTCACTGGCTGCCTGTGTCTTTTAGAATTGTTTTTAAGATTTTACTTTGGGTTTTTTAAATGTTTGAATGGTCTGGCACCCCAATGGCTTTCTAAACGTTTACATTTTTATCGTCCACGTCGAGTCCTAAGATCTGCAGATCTAATGCTTTTAATAGTTCCCAGGACTCGGCTTGTGACTCGGGGTGACAGAACCTTTTCAGTAGCTGCTCCTAAACTCTGGAATGCTTTCCCCCTTTCTGTGAGGTTTGCAGATCAGTCAGTGACTTCAAATCACTTTTAAAAACACACCTTTTTAATCAGGCTTTTAACTCCAGGGAGCAGGTTTAGTGGGCCAGCCTGTTTTATTTTGTTGTTTTATTTCTTTTAATGTCTTATTGCTTTTACTTCTTCTTTTACTGTATTTCATAATGATTTTATGTATATTTGATTTTATGTTCAGCACTTTGGCTGCTTTTAGAAGTGCTATATAAACAATAACTTGATTGATTGAAGAGAGGACACACCCTGAGCAACCTGACATCCGCCACCCAGACCAGAGCTGGAGAAACCACAGCAGGAGTCCCAGGCACCAGAGACCAAGAGGGCACAAGATGGATTTTGTTCCTCTTTTAAACACAAAAAAGTAGTGTTACAGCCCCAGGACTTTAGTGTGTATTTGTTCCTCTGCTCCACCATGCTGCCTGACTCCACCTCCTGATTGCAGCCGCCTTCCCTCTTCCAATCACCAGGCTTGGAGGGAAGCATAAAAGCCTCAGCAGGTCCTGCTACAGAAGGAGCTGAATTCCCTGTGAGGGACCTGTATTCTCAGCTTGCCCCTGCTGTCGGTCTTAGCCTTTTGGAAGCCGCTGGGAAAGCCTGGTTTTCCTTCTCTGTCTTTTTCTCCCTCACATTATTAGTTTTGTCTTGCTTATGACCCTGGTTTATTTTGGTTGCCTTCGTTACTTAAGGTTCAGTGTGTTGTTGTTTACTGTTGTTCAGTCTGTTAATTGCCTATAAAGGGCCTGTCAGCTTCAGTTTGGTAAGTTCTGTTTTTCACTATTGTTTTTGTTTCCCCCGCACCTGTCCTTGTAATAAACGGCTGTTCGGACAGTCTTAAATATCCTCCCGGTTTACTTTATTATGTTACCTATAATTTCCTCCTCTCCAAGGATGGACGTAACAAGTAGAAAGAAATCTACCTTTTTTTATTTAAAATATCGTACATCTCATTCTTCATTTTCTTTTTATTTCATTCGTCACCAGAAGAACTTGGGTTCAAACACACCACACATAAAGAGAGAGCTGCCATCCAGAATTCCTATAGTTGCTTCAATGTCTCATCTCTTCATATTCTACTTGTCCGGATTTAGTTAATCGACCTCAGTGTTCAGTGTGCCTGCCTTTCAGTTCATCATTGTCAGATCATCTGCTTTGTTTTGTCATTCCTTTGATTCTCCGTGTTTTTTTTTTTGTTTTTTTTTCATGTTTCAGTTAATTTATTAAACGTTTTGAGGTTCTGTCACAAGCCTGGTCCCCTGCAGTTGGGGTTCTCCACCCCCAGTCCCTGACAGAATGACTTGACCACCTTGGACCCAGCAGAAGAATTTTGCTGCAGTGGCAAGCATTTTTTTGCCACCGCAGTCCACGTCATGCCACGCTAGATGAGTTTTCCTGAAGTCATTCTCAAGTCATGCCAATCCATCTACACCAAGTTGTTCCTAAGGGGGATTGGGGGGGCCATCCTTCCTGTTTCTGTGGCGGGTTGCAAGGGCCTCTCCTCGTCATGTTTCTGTTCTTGAGGAGAGTTGCTGGGACCGCTCCTTCATGTTCCCTGTACCATTACTGTGGAGGATCTCTGGGTCTGCTCCTCATCAAGCAGACCCAGTGATCCTCCACAGTAATTTATCTGTCTCCTCCTCATCATCTCGAGGAGCCACACTTCTTGTTCCCTGTCCTGAGGATGGTCGCCGCTCATCACCCTTGGCTGCGTTTCCTGTTCCAGAGGAGGGTCTCCGGGGATTCTCCCCTTCGTGTTTCCAGTCCCTTGGGAGAGTCGCCAGGACTGCTCCTCTTTATGCCTGTTCTGTTGTGAACAAGGAGGTGGGTGGAACCCAAGAGCAAACATGTCTTAAAAGATGAGAAGGTTATGTTTATTGAATAGATGGATAGTGGAGCAGGATGACAGGGCGGGCTGGCAGGCAGGCTGAGCTTTCGGAGCGGGCTGGCAGGCAGGCTGAGCTGTCGGAGCGGGCTGGCAGGCAGGCAGGCTAAGCTGTCGAAGCAGGCTGGCAGGCTGAGCAGTCGGAGCGGGCTGGCAGGCAGGCAGGCTGAGCTGTCGGAGCGGGCTGGCAGGCAGGCAAGCTTAGCTGTCGGAGCGGGCTGGCAGGCTGAGCTGTCGGAGCAGGCTGAGCTGTCGGAGCGGGCTAGCAGGCTGAGCTGTCGGAGCGGGCTGGCAGGCAGGCGGGGCTGTCGGAGTGGGCTGGCAGGCAGGCAGGCTGAGCTGTTGGAGTGGGCTGGCAGGCCTGCAGGCTGAGCTGTCGGAGCAGGCTGGCAGGCTGAGCTGTCGGAGCGGGCTGGCAGGCAGGCAAGCTTAGCTGTCGGAGCGGGCTGGCAGGCTGAGCTGTCGGAGCAGGCTGAGCTGTCGGAGCGGGCTAGCAGGCTGAGCTGTCGGAGCGGGCTGGCAGGCAGGCGGGGCTGTCGGAGTGGGCTGGCAGGCAGGCAGGCTGAGCTGTTGGAGTGGGCTGGCAGGCCTGCAGGCTGAGCTGTCGGAGCAGGCTGGCAGGCTGAGCTGTCGGAGCAGGCTGGTTGATCAGTGGGTTGAATACTTTCGTATACTGCACTTTTCAGCTTTTTATTTGTAAAAAATGTTCTTTCCACTTCACAAGTGTTTACCACTTTGTGTTGGTCTTTCACATGAAATTCCAATTAAATATATTTATGTTTGTGATCATAATGTGAAAAAATGTTGAGACGATCAAGGGGTGTGAATATTCAACATTTGCATCTAAACAGGTTTTATTTCAGCATGACTGTGATTGGGTGGCCATCAATAGCTTGAACGTGAGGAGCTTGTGCTAACTGAAGACTCCATCTCCTTGAGACATCTTCAAAAATGAAACGACTGTCAGAACCGGAATTAATAAACACAGTTTCTGTAATTGCCTGTCTCTTGACATGGAAAGCGGCTTTGGTCAGTTGGTTTGGTGAGGCTGAAAGTGGAGGAGCATGATAGAGACAGGCTCATACACACCTCCGCTTTGCGTGCTGAGTCCTGCCTTTACTGGTTATGAGTCAATGCGATAACCTGGTGACGCACAGTAGAAAGAGTCTTTGGTTAATGAGCCTCGCCTTCTCTTCCTTAGATAGGCAAGTGCGGCCTAATTGCATGAGCTCCTATGGAATGGTGGTGATGAACTGAAGGAGGCAGGTGAGAGCGGTAGAACCTGTTGTGGTCCTCTGATGTCAACAATCTCTCCCTTGTCCTCTCCCGCATTTGACAATCAATGCCCGAAGCGAGAGAGATCAGGTCATTGAAGTTGTGGGGCTCTTCTCTTTCTGAAAGTCATCAGTAGAACGTGTCAGGGCGCAGTCATTGCCTTTGGGTCCGTCATGGCCGGAATGTACTGTCAAGTTTGGTGATTATAAGCACAAGCTAAAAAGAAAGCAGACCCAGGAGCAGATGACAGAGTACTTCATTAGAAAATGCAGGTGACTAGCAGGATCAGGTAAGTCTGTGTAGCTTCGACCTCCAGCCACCAGGAGGTGCATGACTGCTCATCAAGATGGAGTGGTGGTTGAAGGGAGGGAGTAGAAGTCTCCCTTCAGGATGGGTTAGTTGTAAGCACAGCAGAGAAATTAGGCAGGGATCCTCCAGAAGGCATGTGGGGGTACAAGAGGATACTGTCCATTCTCCAAAAGACAGGCCCAAGGCTGAAAGAGGGTCAGAAAAACAGGAATCCAATCTACTGGTAATGTGTGAAGTACTCACAGAGGCACAAGGGGAACAGGTTGAATGCATAAGTAGAGGAGCATAAAAAGTTCGGGTCGGGTAGAACAACAAACCTTACACTTTGCAGGATTTTTCAGGATCATGTAGTCGTAGCTGTTGAGTTGAGACGTCCTGGCAAGGTTGTGGTGCAAGAGCAAATTTACATCGACACAGTCACAAGTGACAGTTATCAGTACAAGATTACCATGAGGGGGTGGAGTAGGTCAGAAAACTGTATGACCTTGTTGATTTTTACAATGGCCAAATTCTATACAGTTAGTGGGAAAACATTACCATGAATATCCACAAACAGTTCTTGGAAAATGAAGGAAGCTACAAACTGAGGGGATGTAGAAACTTCAGGATCAAACTGATAAGAACTATAAAGAAAGTTTGTCTGTGTGTGGATCTAAACTTTGGAACGGGTTCAGGTATGAACTAATTTCAAAAATGAGGACAAGATGAGTTAAAGATCATCTGAAGTTTGAATAATTCAAAATATATGGATGTGTGAGCTGGAATGTGGCGAAATAATCAAAGTTCTTTTAATTACAACCAATGAGTATTACACTGTGTAAGGTCCAAGATTGATCACTGAAAGGTTTTTCTTACAACCAATAAGCTACTTGATCTGAAATATGTAGCAATGATTACTAGATTAATAAAATAACGTGTTCTAATGATAATCAATGTTTATTACATATTGGTTACCTAAAGTGTCAATAATGTTTATGAAAAAAATATTCTTTTTCTTTCAGATGAACATCAACAAGCACTTTTGTGTTACTTAAAAACTTGATCTACAATGTGTAGAGATGATTTCTGATTTAATATAAAACTGTATTCTAATGATCATCAATGAGTTTTTCATAACTGTTGCATGATGTGTGATTCATGTTACTGTTTACTGAAAGAGTGAAAGAATGTTTTCTCAGAATAATCAAACCTCAATAAGCACTCTTTTGTTACTTGAAAAATATCTGCATTTGATCTGATCAGAACCGGATTTGAAAACCATGTAAAACTATAAAATGAAGTAACTATGTAGGGTGGGATTGAAAAAGTTTGTTTCTTTCCACTCATGTTCAACCAATTAGGTTGTGTATACTCGATCAATCAATCGCAGTGGACTTTAAGGGTGTTTTCAGACTGGGAAAGTCAGTTGTTCATGACAGAGTCCACTTAACTCGGTCTGAATCAAGTCTTGAAGCTTGCATTTGGTCAGCATTCAGACTGGAGAAAGTAAGAGCAAACTGAAGCTCAGGTTGATTGGAAACAAACCAATACCAATTTGATTTTATTTTATTAATATAGCCCAATACCATAGCCGTCTCAGTTGGCTTCACACCGGACTTTAGGAAACTGAAACCAAAAGAAGTCATAAAATATGAACAATATCTGATTGCTAAAAAGACTAAACTATACTGGCATCTCTGCTCTTAGACCCTCCTTCTCGGTGAAATATAAACTCATCTATCTCTAACTAAATCAAACCTTTCTTGGGGAAAGAAAATAAGAACTTCAGGGATTTCCACATGAAGGAGGAATCCTCTCCTGTGATGGCAGCATACCCTGCCACACCCACAACAAAATGGTGGTAACCCCTCTGCACAACACATTTTATATTTTTTCCCACATATTTTACATTGAATTTTCATTCAGAAATGAACACACATTTCTTTGCGTTAAGATATACATTTATTTTGTGCATATTTGTAACAACTATTTTGTTGAGTTTACTCATTGTAGTTTGTTTTATTTCACCTGTTTCTGAGTTGCCAGTGCTGAGGGTGTGCTGGTTGCTGCAGGTGTGGTTGAGGTTCTGCTCCTGGAGCTGTGCTGTGGGACCTGGCCAAAGGGGGAAATGAAGCCACCACAGCTCTTAAATGCTTCAGGTGAATACTCGTATCTGATTGGCTGCTGGGTATTGCTGCACACCGAAAAAAGAAGTTCCAGTCACTTAGCCTAAATGTTCCATATTGTTCCAAATGTTTCTTTAATTGTGCTATCCTTGGCACATTGACATTGGGAGTAATGTAAGGGTGGGGCCATCTGAACCTCACAAGATTTAAGGGTTAAAATAATCATTTTTTTATTTTTTAAACTTCTCCTGTCAGATATCAGCTGAGAGCCTCTTGTGTTAGACAGATTTTACTGTTACAATCGGAGGTTATAAATCATTGGACACACAAGGTGTATGTTAGAATAAGCCCCTTTTGTAACTTAAACCAAACTTTATTTATATTAATTTTGTTTGTGTTCTTTTTGTTGGACCGGACCGAAAAAGAACAAAAAAGGAGGGGGGGTTGCAATAGAAAAGGGAAAAAGGGTTTGACGTTGTTCTGCCATTCGCCATTGTCCCTAAACCTGTTCCTGTCAGATGGGTGCGGGGCTTGGACAAAGGAAAAGCTGATGAATTTTCTGCTATATTTTCGTTGGAGTGGCCGTCTTTATACTCTTCTCCAATTACCACAGATGCTTTTCTTTTTCAGTTTGACAATCTTTGCTTTAAAATTTTGGATGAGATTGCCACCATCACCATCAAAAAACCAAGGCACATATCTGAACACTGGATCTCTGAGGAAATCCGTGTCTTGAGACGGGACAGACTTCAAATTTCCCACATGGCTCTCTGTAACTTTCCACCACTCTGTCTTCCCAGTAAACAAAATCTGGGGGAGATTACCGTACTGACACAATATCGACAATAAAGAACAATGTCTCAGCTCTTAAAAACTGTTGGAATTTTTTAATTAGGTCAAACTGTTAAGAAATCACAATAATTCAGAGTGCTTGTCCAAATGTGTTGCTGGTGACAGTTATAAACAAACTAGAAAAAAATAACTTTTTGACTGTCCTACTTACTCAAAATCAAACTTTCATTAAACATTGAGACTAAAAGAGATTTGTTAAATTATTTTTGTATAAAACCTTTTGAATGACTCTTTTAAGCTAAATAAATGCAGAAAATGTCAAATTAATAAAATAATAAATGCACTTTTTGGTTTATTTTAATGAAAAGTCACTTTATCTTGTGTTACTCTCAATTTCTCTGTGCACTCAACAGCTGTAGTCAAATGTAGTCCACTCTCCTTACTCACTCTGAATTGGGCTCCATTTTGGAGTATTAGGCTATGCTCCTTTACACAGGGGCCTGCAGCTTATGAATATTGTATAGAAATAAAGTAGGCTGCTGGTGATGGACAGATTCTGAGGCTTAATCAAGCGTGAAAGAGCTCAAAGCTCTTGAAGGGATATAGATTTTAAGGATACACAGTGCCATACCTGTTTAATAAATTATGAAGAAGTGTATGGCTTATTGCACTTCCCAAACAAATAAAAAAAAATGTAGTAGTTGTACAAGAGGAAAATAAAAGTTCTACAATGAATCAGCCACTCAAGGGAGCTTTCATTCTCAGACAATAACTTTTGTCCTCCTGTTATCTCTTGCGTTTGGCTGTGTTACAGTCTTGATGAAATTCTGATAAAAAAAATGTATATAGCGCTTTACTACCTTCATAGGAAGTCCAAAGTGCTTTACAGTTACAATACCATTCATCTGTTGACACAAACATTCACACGTGAAAGGTATAAAGGTATAGTGTATCTTCCAATAGTAGCTGGGGAGTTTATTAAAAGTAATTGTTGGCAAAACCGGCGTTTATTAGAGACCCTTTTGGAGACCGGCGTTTATTCTATCACAGACAGAATGGTGATGGTTAATGGGTTCATTTGGTGTAAAATTCGATCACAAATTGCAAAAAATAACCGATGAACATTTCAAGATTTATTGAAATGATGAAAACATTTTATTCTGTTCTGATGGCTGATCACTGTGAACGTCAATCTCCGTATCAGAAATCAGTTTCACATTCATTTTCCTGGAGTCACGAGCACCTTTTCCTTTGCTTAGTAATCCATGTTCAAACCAGTTCGTCTAATTTGTTGCTGCTTTCTCTGCTCAACAGGAAACCAGAATTGCTCCTTTTCTTTCTTTCTGCAGCCTCTCTGCTGCAGGAGCATGCAGACATTAAATAAAAGTGGCCTCAGGATGGAGCCTTGGGGAACTCCTCATGTAATTCCTGTCGGCTCTGATGTGAAGTTACCGACTGACACAAAATATTTCCTGTTTTCCAAGTACGTTTTGAACCAGTTTAGTACTGGCCCAGTGAGACCCACCCAGTTTTCCACTCGTTTGAGTAATAGAGCGTGATTGACTGTATCAGATGCTGCACTCAGATCCAATAAAACGACCTCTGACATATTTCCACTGTCTGTATTCAAACGTATATCATTAGTCACTTTAGTCAGAGCCGTCTCAGTGCTGTGCTGCTGTCTGAAGCCTGACTGGAAGACATCATAGCAATTATTATTGAGAATTCATTTAACTGATGAAAAACAGCTTTTACGATTATCTTACCTAAAAATGGCAGGTTTGATATCGGTCTGTAGTTTCTCATTTGCGTTTTGTCCAAACTGTCCATTTTTAGGAGGGGTTTGATTACAGCTGTTTTCAATGGTTCTGGGAAAATACGTGTACATAATTTTTCTTCCTTAAAGGAGAAAATGGCCTTCAAACCAGCTAATGACAAAGCCTTCACAGAATTTAGTCAGAGGGAGCCCCATCCATCTCTACTCCAGGCCACAACTCTATGAAGCTCTAACAACGAGTCAGAGGCAGATGGATCCATATCCAGGGTTTTTTTTTATTCATGAAGCTTGGAGAATTTGTGGTGAGCTTGGCAATGGTTAGGAAGGGCAAAGGGTTTGTCATTGGCTGAGGCAGAGCAGTGGTGATGAGCAGGTGAAGGTCAGGCACAGTGCGGAGTGCGTCATAGGCTGAGGCAGGATATAGTCAAAGACTGGCTGGAGTCGAGGCAGACTGAAGAAGAGAACAGAAATGCTCAGGATTGCAGGAGGAAACCAGAACAAGACTTCGCATCAAGCACAGCCCGGTGTTTGTAGTGATTGCTTGAATGAGAAACAGTTTGTGAGGTCTGGGAACAGCAGGCAGAGTCTGATCCATTAAAAGAGCAGAGGAAAAGCTCCAGCTAGTGAACATAGACATTGCTGTTTGTAAGGAAGAGCGCACACCAAAAGGACAAAAGCCCTGTGATAAAACGATTACTGAACTCTGCATTCTTCTACTGACTGAACATGACTGGAATGCTCATGAAGATGCTAACAGTGCTGTTAAACTGTATTCCCAACTAAGAAAAGAAAAACTTGATCATGTGTAATTTTTTTCCTTCCTGCAGACACATTTAAGATTGTGGTTATAAAAATATCTGTATGACTTCATTCATCATTCATTTCCTGAACCGCTTAATCCCTTTAAGCCCTGGGGTCACGGGGCTGCCAGAGTCTAACCCGGCTACTAATGGGCGAAGGCAGGGGACACCCCTGGACTGGTCGCCAGTCTGTCGCAGGGGCCATCTGTATTACTTAAATTCCACAAAACAAAGTTAGTAATAATTGCACTATTACAATTTTCTTTAACAATGTGAGGCATTGTTTGTCAAAAAACCTTAATTTGTTACACAAAATCCTAAAGTCAACTCTTTTACCTTTAAGATTTTCTTATGAGCTGGGTAATGGCATAAAAGTCTTTTCTTATTTTATTTGTATGCACAAATTGTAAGCTGTCTTGTAGCAAGTGAAAATAATGCAAGTGGGGGCTAGAAAGAGCTCATCAGAATGTCCCAAAGATGACCAAATATGTTAACTTGCAATAGAAGATAAGACTCTGTTGCTGTATGTTTAGGCATTTGAATAGTAAACTAAACAAGAACTTGTTTCATGTAAACAAATTACATAAAAAAACAAAGTAAACTGAAGAACTTTTCAAGATATACAATGGGACAAAAATAGTCTTAATATAACAGCCATGAGTTTGTTGACTCAGAATACATTTTTATTTTAGTAATATTACATTTTTTTCAAAAATTAACAAAAAGAAACTTCCTCAAGTGTTCTTTTCTTGTCTGAACAGATGAGGTGAAAAGGGTGAAATATTTTAATGTAAGCATAAAGTTTTTTGACAACTTCTTGAACAATATTTGAAAACAGTCATAAATCACACCTGCCACTTGTGACTTAACTATTGTCAGAACTATGTGGAAAGATTTGTTTGAAACCCCCAGGTTTGATCACACAATATCCAAAATCCAGATGTTGGTCTCAAGAATTGCATTAAATTCACTTCGGAAATCAGGAAAAAGGTCGTCGCTGTCAGAGAGTTCCAGGACCATCCCACAGGTATGCGCAACCACCTTTCTCATGTAAGTAGTTTAACGGGTAAAAATTACTTTGATACTATTTCTACATAACACATCTGAGCCAGTGCAATATCTTCAGACATCTTAATCTTAAGAACATGCCATACTTTAAGGTGTTGTGCCGCCTCTGTTTGTTTTGGTTCATCACAGAAGGAATGTTTAAGAGAGCAACAACTTTTTTTTGTTTGTTGGTTGGAGGTCCTTTCATGTTTTGGCCAACTCCTCTGGGCTTAGGTTCACGTGTGCTTTTGTGACCTCTTGCCTGCAGTACATGACAAACATTTATTTCTGCACAAGTTCCTTGTGTGAAATGTCATCCAAAATTCCTGCTAAATTAGCTGTAGGAACCATTTTTCTGCATTCATCTGTGCTCAAGACTTCCATGAGTTCATCAATATCAGCAAATGAAAAATCCTGTCATGCATTCTTTAGACTCTCATGTTCTTGTGTGCTTACAAATTGCAGAAATGTAATTTGTTCTACAAAGAAAAAAGCATTTGCTCTAAATACGGCAGGGCAAGTCAAAATGACAAATACTGACAGTCTCTACATCTTTTCTGAAAAATACTCCTAATTGCTTTCCATTTAGCTGGACAGAAGTCCTGCCTGAGGAAAGGAACTCTCAAAGTTGTTCCTAGGGTGCAGCATTAATACAACTCTGTCCAACAACTGCTGTAGACATCCCTGACTACACCAGATCCAGTTGCGATTTCAATTGAACTGTCTGATGTTGAAGTTTGTGTCCAGGATGTTAGTGTCAGAAAAGGCCTCAATCATTTGATTGAACCTGTTTGCATAGTGTGGAACCAAGGTTACTTCAGGCATTACATGTTGAGGGTTTTGCAAGATGTCATCTGGTTCAATGAGAAGTGTGTCTCTGAGAGAAGCATGATCAAACTCTGTTGAATGCTGCACACCCATTATTGTTTCAAGGTCAGAAGTATGAGGTTCATTGACTTCAGAGAGATCAACTGCATAGCTTGGATCATCAGAAAATGGGACAACATTCTGATTTCATTATCAAATGTACTTGATTGTGAATGTCCATGGTTTGAAAAAGAGAGAAAACTGCGTCCTATAGAAACATTGTTCAAATCTTGTATGGAGTTTGGATGGAGTTCTGCAGAATGTGACTGCTCATCTGTGTTCATCAGTTTATAATTGTACCAAACATGACACTACAAGCTTTTCACGAATTAATTGATAATTAATATTAATTATTTTTTGGACGACACCCTAGACTGCTCATTGACCTTGTTTTCAACATCAGTGGAGATCAGCAGGATCCAAGTTCCAACTCACACTATGTTGAAACACTAAAACATCATTTTCAAGAGAGCTACAGTTTGGCTACCAGCAATGCTGCGAAAATGACAGAAAAGAACAAACGCATGTTTGTCAAATGTGTCACGGAGTCAGTTTTGACCGCTGGTGATTGTTTTCTGGTAAAAAATGTTAAACTTAGAGGAAAGCACAAAATAGCTGACAAATGGGAACCAGTTGCCCATATAGTTGTAAGGCTAGAAGGAGGTTTTTCCTGTTTACACAGTCAGACCAGAAAACAGTGATGGTCCACTCAGAACTGCACAGAGATCTCTTGTTGCCGTGTGGTTTTCTACTATCCATTCAAGACATACCTGAAGAAGTTTCTGCAAAAGTCAGATGTCCACACACACGTCAAAATCCAAATGCTGTCTTAAGCGAGCCGGAAAGCAGCACAGATGATGATGATCTGGTGTACGTTTATCCAAAACCAGTTCCTTCTGTTGTTACCAGATCTGTTGATGAGTACAATGTTGTGTTGGACCTAAATGATCAGACATGTCCATCAAACAAACAACCTTGCTTGGGCAATGAGACTTAGTCAATTCTCCTAAGAGACCAGCAGAACATGATACAGAGAGTGCATCTCAAGAAGAAAGAGTCTTAGCTGAAATCACAGATGTCCCTGACAATGCGGAATCTTGTGATAGAATCCTTTCAAATGTGACACAGGCACCAGCAGCACAAAACACTGAAGAAAATGTATTACTGCTGGAGGTAAATAATGAACCTAAAGACATGGAAACGACACATGTTTGAGAATGCCAGTGAGCCCAACTCTGTGCAGAATAAGGAGAATCTTTCTCAAACTGTTGATGAGAGTGACGCAAATGAAAATGAAGAACCATTTTCATTGAGAAGATCCTCACGACAAAAACAACAAGCACAAAGGTTAACGTATCCTGAACTGGGTAGTCCTTTAGTGACAATTGTTCAGACTTTCTTTCAGACTCTGGGATCCGTTATTTCTGATTCAACTATACAATCTAGTACTTATCCAACACCTGGACCTAGGGTTGTTTAACCAGATTTTCTAATGCACAGGGTTCTAATGCAAACCGTTCAGGCGGGAGGGTGTAACCCAGGTTACTAGAACCTGTTAGAGAGAAAGGTATTTTTTTATCCTGTAGAGGGCGCTGTAGGTTGGGGGGTGAAGAAAAACTTCTGTGGAGGGATACATGAGCAGAGGGATATGTGAGCTGGTTGTTTGTGAGCTGAAAATGATCTGAGACACTAGAAATGAATGCAAGCGAGTTGTTGTCCCTGTTGTTTTTTTCTGTTTTCTCAATAAAACAATTATCCTTTATTGAAGTCTTACCTGCCAGACAACTGGAGTTTATTTATTTGTTTTGTTTAAAATTGACAGAGGATTTGGTGAGTCAAATGTGCCTTCAATATTTTCTTTTCATTTTGTTTACTATGAGGCTGATTTATTTTGAAAGCGATTTTAATTTGTATTGTAAGGCGATTGCAGTGGAAATTGCTATTTTGAGTTAGCTTATTTTCTTGTTGAGCAACTTTGACCTTTGCTAATGAGCCACGAGGTCCTGTTAGCTAGCTAACCCTCGTGTGATTTAGCAGCAATTCACAATGTGCAGTGCATGTTAGCATGACCTAAATTTAAGTGCTATAACTGAAGTGTATATATTTTTATGTGTGTTTTGTTATATATTACACTTGCATGACAGGTCAGGTTTTTTTGGTTTGTGCGATTCACCTCCATCATGAGTGTCGAGTTACCGCATAGCGCAGAGAGTGGAAGTACAGAGATGGCGAGCCACCCAACTGGAGTCTGAATATGAGCAACTGACAAGAATTTTGGGACCCTAGTTGCTACAGGGGAGGAACAGAACATTGTGTTCAATCATGGTAGGACAGTCTGCTTTCCACAGGTGCTGAGTCACCAGGAACCTCCTTAAGAACTGCAAAGGACGGAACAGACTCTTTTGGTATTTTGTTGTTCTGATTTGAGACATTTTATATTTTATTTATTGCATTTTGTTAGCCAAAGTGGTAAAATATGTTTAATTAAATAGGAAAGATTTCGACATAATTAATATGAAAAAGGTAATTAAACCAAAAGCATTTCAAGAAAAAAAAATCAAAGCCTTGCAAGGTAAAAGTTTGACAGAATTTGGGTTTATAACCAATTTTTTGTTTCAACTTACAAAAAGAAAAGTCTATAGTGAATACTTTTTTTTTGCGTTTTCTGTTTTAATTTAATTTTTTTATTTATGTAAGAAATTGGAGATTTTTTTTTGTTATAAATAAGCCATAAGTTTAAAATCCGTATTGTGCTTAGTACTGTGCTTAGTTTTTCTTTTTTTTTTTTTGGTCTATTCAACTGCTCCTCAGAATCTAGAGAAATTCTGGTCCAAATCAGCATTAGAGGTGCTACATTAGGTGCGCTCCATATTCTGAAACTTCTGAAACTCATAGGGGCTTAATCATTTTATGGATAGCCGGAAACAAAGTTTTACCACTAGTGTTGTGCCAAGGTCACTTAAACTTTTCGTATTGGCGAAACGCACATAGACAGACCATCAAAAGGATTGCGTACTCGCACGCGCCAGGGGTCACCCATAGCCTATATTGCTGATTTGAGCTGTGATTTAAGCATGAAGGAGCAGATATGTGAATGCGCATACCGTGGCTGTGCACACTCGCCTGGTCTTTCTCTGGGATTAAATAATTATTATAAATTATAAAAGTGAAGTTTCTCTTTATAGATGTCATGATCAAACTGCAGTTCAGTCTTTCGCCATTTGTGTTCAGTTTTCCGAAAAACTCTTTTTCTGTTCTTTACGAGTATAGAATTTCTCCACATTGACTCGATGAGAACTGCTGAACTGTTATTTTCATCTAACCAGGTTTCAGCGAAAAACATAAAATCAAGGTTGTGCTCAGTAATAAAATCATGAATTAAAAATGTTACCTGCTAAAGACCTGACATCTAACTTAAAAAGTCTAGGAGTAACAGTATTGTCATTTACCTTATGATTCTGGATAGACACAGAAGGTAATAAAAAGTAAAAAGAGAAACTTCTGTATAAAATAATGTTACTAAACCTATTGATTATTACTATCTATTTCAACATATACATATATATTCTGATGTGAAGCATTCCCAGATATTTCTGTAGCAGTTACCTTTAACATGGTATGGTAATACAAGCATCTGTAAATCTACAAATCACTGTGAAAACTTTTTTTTCTAATCTGTTTTGCGTAACAAAAATAAATTGTGTTGGATCTTATTGCATATTAGATTGTTTCTAAATGTTTTTAATAGTTATTTCCACTAGAACCATATATTCACTTATTTATAGGATTTTTGAAAATTTTGTGGTAAGAGTATTATTCTATCCATTTGCATTCTCTTATCTGGGACCAGGTCACAGGGCGGCAGCTTAAGCAAAGACATCCAGACATTTCTCTCCCTTGGCACTTCTTGTTCTTCCAGGGAAATCCCAAGGTGCTCCCAGGCAACTGAAATAGACTGTCTCTCCAGTGTCTCCTGGATCTCCCCTGGGATCTCCTCCATGAAACATCACATTAATGTGGTGAAGGGCTTTGAGAAGTTAAGTGATCCTAGGATCTATGCTGTAATGCCCCAGGTAGGGGCTCGAATAGCCGGTGTAGGGTGCCTCTGAACCCCAACCCCCGGTAATGGAATCTGGATTAAGATGATGGTTAAAATAGTGCTCTTCTATTTTTCTAATAAGCATGTAATTGCCAATGGAGAAGGTGCTAGATAAAGTCTTATCAAGGGCATTACATTGGGTTGGAAAACTAAGGAAAAATGTGCAAAGACAAAGCCAGAAAAGACCATTTAGTATGGATCACTGGATCATTTATGTAATCCAGACTTGTGTCTACAGGAGCTAAGTATCTCTGAAGCCAAGAATTTCACTGATCTAATCAGGAGCTGAGAGATCAACATGAAACCTCTTTAATTATTCACTTTCGCTGATGTTGCCACCTTAGTTCATAGCTCTGTGTTTGTAGAAAATATCATCCACAGAGATTCTTTGGCAGAGAAAAAAAACAATAATTACATTAGCATTTTCCTACTTTCAACAAGAGTGTTTCTTATCTGTAAACTTCAAACTTTGGGAACTATTGATCTACCCGCTGTTATCACTGACATGATAATTAGGATCAACATCTGGATGAAAGTTTCTGAAGGACAATGGAAACCACAGCATGTTGTCACTTGAAGAGCCCTGCTTGTCTTGAATTATCAAATTATTTTTAACACAAAGGACCAGTTGAAATTTAGGTGTGAAGCACTTGAGAAGGTTTTCTGTCGTTTTTCCCAGAGATTTTCTTTTTGACTAAATTAAAAAATACACGTAAAGGCCATTGACATTTTTATATTGTCTTAAATAATAGCATATTTTTCTTCTTTTAAGAAAAAATCAGTTTCATTGGGTCTGAGTGCAATTTTTTATCTGCAACTTGTGACGACGTAAGAAGAGAAACCATTAACAGTCTGCTAAACTATGTTCTAAAAAAAACAGAATATTTAAAAAAAATATTGTGTAATTTATTTAAAAACGTAATTAGCTTCCATGTGTCTATTGTCTTTATCTCACGAAATAAAATAAAAAAAATCTGTTTTGTTATTTATTTTAGTAAACCATTAAGCATTTAGTTAAGCATTAAACATTTATCTGTTTAAAACTTTTGGGCCTTGGTCAGTATTTTAGTTTTTTCTTTCTCTCTTTGTAAGTTAATTTGTTTTAAAATAGTAATTACAGTAAACATTATTTGTACGGCGCCTTTCTTGATACTCAAGGTCGCCTCACAGTACATAAGATAATTAAAAGCATAAACAACAATAACTTCAACAGATAAAACAACAGTTAAAATGTCATGTACTGAATGCATGCTGAAAGAGGAAAGTTTTAAGATGTTTGGAGAACTGAGAAAGTGAGTCTATACTTTGTAAATCACAGGGGAGGGAGTTCCAGAATTGCTTGGCAGAGGTGCTGAATGCTCTGCCCCCCATATAAATGAGACAACATCTTGAAGCTACCAGCCGAAGAGAAGAGGAGGATCTGAGGGAGCGAGTGGGAGTAGCAACAGTCAGGAGTTCAGAGAGATCTGAAGGGGCGAGGTTGTGAAGTGATCCGGTGAGGTACTGGTAACCAATGAAGCTGCTGTAAGACAGGTGAAAACACAGACAGACAAGTAAAAACAGGTTAAAAACAAAGTGATGTAGAGGGGAAAGTAAATGAATATAAAATGATCTATATAATTTAAAAATCTTGATTTGAACAGAATCAAAAAATGGAATTGCAACCTGCTTTTTAATGTAATTATGGCTTATATTTGACATTTAACATTCCTTTTGTGTACAAGTATTCTGTTAATCAGTTGTTGAAAATAAAATCCTTTTCATGTATTTTTGACTATTTATTTTCTGATAGTTAAGAAGGTGTATAACTATTTCAAACACCCAGCATATTTCTTCACTCTAAAGCTTTAAATTGACAAAAATCAGAGCGTGTTGCATGAGCGACTTGTGTGAAGCTGCAAGAATCAAGTGAGTACGTACTTGGTCAAAAATATTCCTGTAAATCACAATGAATTATGCTGTGAGAATGCAGTCAATGCATGTGTGGTCTTTGTGCATTTATGGGTCTACCAGAACAGAACAGGGAAGTTAGTAAGTCAATAAACAGGTTCTTGTTTTTTTTTTTTTGGTCCAAGAGACCAACCATTTTTTAACTAAGGAATGGCAGAAAAAATCATTTTTTTCTAAATTCAATAATCCAACCATCACACGTATTTTAACATTTTTATGCACATCTACTTGTGGGTTTCTTCACTACAGTCTCTCATTTCCCTTGTTATAACAGGGTAAATTACAATGTCATTTAAAGTCACAGTGATAATTTATTGGCTTTCCAGAGCTGACAGACAAAGGTCATGAGCAGTGCTGGGAGGCGTTGCTATCAACCTTATCTATGCAGGTCATTAACCTTGACCTGGTGCAAATAAATGACAGTCATGGAAGTTCCCCCATCATGTTCATCCCCCCAGGATACTCAAGAAGAAGTTGAAGTCTCTGACAACTTACTCTACTGCCCCCTAAGCTCAAATGCTTCATACTTGCCTTAATTGTCATATGGCAGCCAAAGCAGCCTTCTTAATTGATCTGACCTTTCACAGCGCTTTCTAATTTCCAATCCTGCTTTCATTGTTCCATCTGGCTCTTTTAAAGCGACATCTGGTTGACTGTACTTCAGCTGGTGATCTCTGCACAGATTTTTTTAACTTAATGTATTCTTCAGCAGATGTTAGTTTTTATCAGTAAGCAAGGAGCTTTCCTTCACCCTGCAATGGGTGATGTTCAATAGACAAGTATTAAAATGAAAGTTCAAGTCTTGCTTCTGTCAGACTAAGTACTTATTTTTCTTCTCATTGAAGTTTTTTTTTTATTATCTGTTCAAACATTCGTTTTTAGGTTATGAATATATGATTTTGCTACCTTATAAGTCTTGCTGTTTGAATTCAATAACAGGCAAGATTTTTTTTCCAGTTAATAACAGAGAATGTAAACCGATTTATAATGGATGAAATGAAAGCAGCCTCGCTCATAAACATTTTTCAACAGGGTACCTGTAATCTTATTTTTCTGCCATGAAATCCCAATGTTAAATATTCTACTCTCTTCTAAAATCTTCTTTTGCCTTAAATGTTGAATTATTATTATGCCTTTACAGATAAGTGCAACCACATGGCATTAAGACCCTTTTCTCCACTTTTTCTCTGGAACCATTTTTGTCACTTGCTTTAAAACATCAAGGTTAAGTATTTCTTGTTCTTTTTTATAACCAGGGAAACACACAAGCTTGTTTCCGTATCTCCCAGTGTCATATTTCTTCCTTTAAAAAATGTAACTTGTTCTGACATTTTCACAAAGGATGCGTTTTAGATGCCTGTTTTCTTATAGTGAATGCTTGCCGAAAATTACACCTGCAGGTGGTTAAATTTGCGCAGTATAATTGACACCTATTGATTGCTGAGATTTAGATGATAAAGACAGGATATGGATTTTCTAACCCTGCACTGTCCTCTCCTTCCAAGGAAGGATAATGCATGATAACACAAAGTTTAAAAAGCCCTGGTTGATGCACTATTCGAAAACAGCAGGTTGAGTTTTTGCCAAATATTGCTGAGTAGGTTTCAGGATTATTATCTTTTCTGATCAGCCACTTTCAAATTAAATTTGATGCATCAGTACAGAGATTGGTCTTTCTGATGTCAATAAAGGCAGTATTTAGCAGTTTCACTAGGGAATAGAATACAAGGGTTGACATATAATGGGCTCAAGGTCAGAATCTAATGCTCCCCTGAAAGCAAACTGGCACTGATAGACACATCTACCCTCCTGAGCTGTTAAGAGGCAAGCACACCACAGAACATCTGTTCACAAACAGCCCTGACACCAATGCTCACCCGCCATCTAAACCTCACAGCCTAAGTCCCTGACTATGGCCAGATGGCAGCCCCTGCTCCCTCCTCTCCCCATTCAGAACAAATCACGGTAGGAATGGCCTGCAGGTACCACCCCAGGCCTTACTGTGCCTCTCACCACTGACCACCCTCTGGTGGATTCCAATGTTCCCTCCTGTCAAAAGACAAATTGTCATACAGACTGCTCTTTTATGAATTTGCCCTGCAGACCAAACAGTAGAAGAGGTTAAGAAAAATCCTTGGCCTGAGCTGCTCAACTTTGAAACAAAAGTCTGCACTTCGAAAACTTAGGAAACTTGGAGTCACAACAACGCCAGTGGTCCATTAGGGAGGGAGTTTCTCTTAAGTTTTTCTTTATAGGAAACATTTTTAATAAAAGTTTGTCTGACAGACGCCATAATTATCCTTGTATGAGCTGCTTTTAAATGATTTACACCAATTTATATATATATATATATATATATATATATATATATATATATATAATATATAATAAAAAAACAAGCTCATTTTTTTTACTCCAAAATGTTTTAGGTCAAACATAAAATTCACATAACAAAATAAGTTCAGTCACTTTGAAGCTTGGAGCTCGTATGTAGCCAGAAGTTGGAATTTAAAAAAAAAGGATTAACTACAGTGAACGCTATGAGACAGGCATGTCCAAAGTTCGGCTTGGCCAAATGCAGCCCGCAATCAAAATTTCTCTAGCCTACAAGCTCATCTCAATTGACAGTTAATTACGTGACTTGAAGTGAATGCTGGCGCTGCTCCCTGGACACTACTACATTACTATACCTTGATTACCAACAATGTGGATTAATCTTGAGTGGAAAACAATCGCCTGGACTATCCTGTCATTTGTCCAGCATTTTTTGACAGCACTGCTCCAACACTCTGCCACCAAACTTGCTAAGCTACAGACCTCTCCACTTGGCGCACCACCGCTAGTTCTGCTCCAGCATGCAGACAACTGATACGTCCCCCCGCCGGAGATACATTCTTCAAGGATCGTGTCAGAACTTTCAGTATGAAAAGACCAACCCCACCAACTCACTTTGGTCCTCAGCTCGCAGTCCACCAATAAACTCTGGTTGCCATGCTGACCACAGCCACCTATCCCACCCGGCTCACTCAGCTATTAACTTAACCTGACTATCACCTTCGGTCTCCTGAACATTCGCTCCCTCACAACCAAGGGGGATCTTGTCCAAGATCTCTTCGTTAATCGGGAGTTGGATTTCATGTGCTTGACGGAAACATGGCAACAACCTAATAATTTTACTTCACTCAACAATACTACAGTTGGGGTTAATTTACATTGCCAAACCACGTGACTCAGGCCGCGGAGGCGGTCTTGCAATGATTTGTCACAAGAACTGAAGGATAGCACCTGTGACTGCTCCTGTGTTTAAATCCTTCGAGTCTTCTGTCTGTCAGTTCTCTGGATCAACTCCAACTATTATTGCCACCATCTATCGCCCACCTAAACCTAATAAGGATTTTATCCATGACTTTTCCAACTTTCTGACACATCTCTCCCTGCTCTCAACAAACATAATACTCATGGGAGACTCCAATATCCACATGGACAAAATCAATAACTCTACTACCAAAGACTTTGTTTCCTGCCTGGACAGTTTTGGTTGCCATCAACATATCACTCTCCCCACCCACACCAAAGGTCATATCTTGGACCTTGTCTACTGTTCAGGCGTGGTACCAAATGCCTGCAAAGCTGACCCCCTTCCTTTCTCTTGTAACATTTATTGTCAATATTTCATCCACTGGATCAAACCCCCCACGTAGCATTACCTACGGTAAAATCAACAATATCAACCTGAATCACCTCTCTTCTCATGTTAATAACCTCACCAATGATAATCTTCACACTTCTGATGAACTTGTTTTGTATTATAACAGCAACATCCGGGATATTCACGCTTCGCTCTAAACCAGGATGGTCTCCTTTGCTGTCACTGCTCCCTGGTTCACCCCCACCCTCAGAAAACTAAAAACCAAAAGACGTGGACTTGAAAGATGATTCAAGAAAACTGGTCTTTCTATCCACAAGGACTAGTTCCTCAGCCACCTCACCCAGTACAAAGACTCAATTTCTAAAGCCAAAGTCTTTATATTACTAATCTCTAATCAACTCCAGTTAAAGACATTCTAAGGCCCTCTTTTCCCTCTTTTCTAAAATAACCCAACCTATGAACCTACTATCACCTCGCCTGTTCAGACTTATGCAGAACAGCAGTGAGAACAGAGCGTCTCCTTTGTTTATGTCCATCTGATCGACACTTGTGCAAGTGGCTTGCCATCGGTTTCAAGGGTGGTTTTTCACAACTTAATTGAGTTTCCTATGAAGGCTCTTAGAGTCCTGTTGATGTTGTTCAGCTCCAAGCATTCAGTGATCCCCATGTGTAGCATTCATATCCTTTTCTTGTAATCACTTCAGGTTGTGCACAGGTTGCTGTGTTGTGACCTGCAGTCTTGAGCAACTGTTCTGTCAACCAGGAGTTGGTGTTTGTCTTCTCTAGAATCTCTACCAACGCCCTTCTGTGCGTTGATCATGAACTGATCCATGTGCCGATGTACTTTGATTGCAATGATGCCTGACATGAGCTTCCATATTGTGGAGAGACAGGTTATTGGTAGTTAAATGGGACTGCACACTTTGAGGGATCCTTCTGAATCAGGATTGTTCACCCTTCCGTTAGACTTTCAGGGTGAGTCCCATCTCTTAGCAGCTGGTTCATTTGTGCTGTCAGGCGCTCATAGAGTACAGTGAGATACATAAGCCAGTATGTATGGATCATGTCAGGGCCCGGTGCTGTCCAGTTTTTCATACCTGAGGCTCTTTCTTGGATGTCTGCCACTATGATGGTTCCTTAATTCTTTTCAGGGAGGTTGATGTGCTCTTTTCTCAGAGAGACCAGCCATTGAGTATTGCTGTATGTGTTGTCTCTTTCTCCCATCTACTTTTCCAGGACTGTTCAGTTTTCAGACTTGGTGGGTCTGCTCTGCTGTTTTGACTCTGCCACTGAGCGTACATGGGTTGAGTTGCAAACAACCTGTTTATCCGTCCGGCTACATTATCTCTTGTGTAACTCTTTAGGCGCTTGCTGAAGGCCAAGAGCCTTTGTTTGGCAGTTTTCAGTGTTTTCGGTATGGACATCTGGCTGTATCTCTTAAGCACTTGCTTTTTCATTGCACCTCTTTGGGCCTCTGTCATCTGATTCACTTCCATCCGAGCTGTCTTGATCTTAGCCTACAACCGTTGCGTCCATGGTGGGTTTAGTTTTTTCCCATGATTGCTTTTGTAATCAAGCATTTCAAGGATCACTGCTGCTGAAGTGAAAACCAGTTCATTGGTTTCTGTGATTGGTGTGGTAGGAATTGCCCTTAATGTTTCATTCACAGTTTCTAGGAGACTTTCATGTGGTTCTTCACTCAACCGTTGTAGTTGGTGTCGGGGTTGCCTGGTGTTCATTCTAGACATTCAGATCAGTTGCTGCCTCGCTCAGCCAACAGTGGGTGTTAGGGGCTGTGTTCCCTACTTTTGGTTTGGTGTGTGGTATAGCAACCTCTCAGACCTGATGTTGTGGTACTCCTGTCGTCTTAAAATTGTGTTGTATTATATCAATCTCAAGTTGTGATAGTAGTCGCCATTTGTGGGTGTTCGAACATTAAGCTATTAGTTGTTTCGTTAGCCTAAGTTGTGGATTCCAAAGAATTCATTCAGTCAACATTCTCTGCATGTAACCTCTCTCTGTAGCATTACTTGAATAGTAGCATTCCAACATAACCTTGTTTTCACATCTAGTCCATTTCCATCTTGTTCTAGTAGCCATCGAGATGCTGCCTAGTCATCAAGGCCGGCGCAGAAAATAATGTACATTGTGTGAAACTTTAAACTTTTATTGAAAAGAAGGCGCAGTGTTTATATGGGTGGGTGGGGTCACAGTGACAGTGTTACGTGAATGGACCCTTTCCTTATGACCCCATGGGGGAACAAAGATCATTGTGAGAAGACATTATCACTCTTTTTAAATCTGAAAAATACAAACAGACGACATATCAAGTGCTTGTTGTTGTCACACCCCGGCGTGCCACTGTCTTTGCCTCTGCATGTCAACTGTAGAACGAGTGCCCTATGTTGTCGACCCCTGGTTTATATCATGATAAATATCACCATTGCCTGATATGAAAAAAACTATATTGTGATATAAAAAAATACACTATCGCCCAGCCCTACAGTGAAACTACTGTCTTCAACCTTTGAGTTCTGGTCTAACTAGTTGCTGTCTGCTGAGTCAACAAGATTAAATATGGTTAATATTTTTGAAATAAAGCTCTATATTAGTCAAGGAGTCAGTTTCTAGTTTTGCCAGATGACTTGGCACGGTGTGCCAGAATCACTGTCTGTGACCCACATGTTTACCTTAAAATACGCACAGCGGGCTCATCAGCATTCACAGCTCCTGTATCAGCGAGAAATGGTCCGACAGTCAATCGAGCGGTGCGCTTCCCAAAGTTGCATCAGGACATTTTTACAGATTTATAAACTTAGTCCACACAAAAAGCACACCAGAGTAATCGGCTCATAGCTGATTTTTGAAAAGGTTTAGCCTTTATGTGCGCCTTATGGTGCGGAAAAATATGGCAATTGAAAAACTTAACTGAATGAATGCTTTGGAAGAGATTTTTAATTGAAAATCTATCTGAATGAGACAGTCATTTCTTTGGCGATTGGGCTCTGGGTCGGAGACATCATTCATGCCTGTGAAGATCTTACTCCAGGTGAAGAGATCCCAGAGTCCAGACACTGATGGTAGTTAGATGAAAAGGGTGGAACTGAAGAGGCGGTAGGCTTAACAAATAACCAGTTCTCCAGCAGGCATTGGAGCACCAGCCAAACATGCCGCCGATGTTCAGCAATGCTCCTAGAAAACACAAAGCTCGCAAAGCTACACTGTCTGCTCTGTCAATATTGGCAGGTTGTGATGTCACATTTCGTTCAGCAGACACAAACACGGGATAGCTGTCAGCTCCATAAAAACAAAGTCTTTATTACCACAAAAACATAGGAAGTCACAAAGACAAAAGTCAAAATTCACACCAGGCAAAAATCACAACAAGACTTCCAAAAAATAACCTGGCAGGAGAGACAAGAAACTGGAGACCAGATCAAACCTGCAGGGAAGTGAGGAGAGGAAACTCATTATATATTGACAGGAGAAGAGAACTGACAAAAGGACACAGGAGAAACACATAAAGGGAAGAGTGGTAATCAGCCTGAGGAGAAAAACACCCAAGAGGATGAGTCAAAACAAAATAAAATGACAAAAGGTAAACACCCTGGCTCGTTCATGGCACATGACAAACCCCAAGATATGGATACTGTCAGCAGCCACATACAAGATCTTCTTGAGCCTGGAATCATTCGGGAATCAGACTCACCATTAGTCGCTGTACGCAAGAATGGCGGAGGTGTCCGTCTCTGTATTGATTACAGAAAGCTCAGCCTGCAAACAATAGAAATTGCATATGATTTGCTCAAACTCACAAAATCTTTTTATGCTCTTTCTAAATCCAAGTGATGTTCAGTCCTTGACCTGAAGTCTGGTTATTACCATATTGAGATGGAAAAAGCAGACAAGCTAAAAACAGGGTTTGTGTGCCCCCTTGTTTTCTGGGAATTTAATTGAATACCCCAAGGAGTCGCCAATGCTCCTAGCACCTTCTAGCGACTGATAGAGAAATGTGTGAAAATGTCGCTAGAAAAACATGTTTTTCTAGACCTCAGTGTAATACCTTAGACATGTGCTTTTGCAGGAAAGCGTAAAGACTTACTCAGACAAAATTTCAAGACTCACCTTCTGGCCAGTGCCCAAGACCATTAAGGAGTTACTTTCTTTCCTGAGGTTTGCTAGGTACTACAGATGGTTTGTGAAAGGGTATTCAACCATTGTCAAGCCCTTGCCTGACCTCACAGCTGGATACCCACTATTACAAAAAGGGCTTAAACCACCCATTGAACCACAGAAGTAACATAACCCTGAAGATGTTACCCTCCACTTCTCTTGGTTGTCCCTCATCTAGGTTGGGATGAATGGCCCCTGCCGTGATCTCTCCTGGATCTCCTGCTGCTGCCTGGAGCTTTGGGGTGGGTCTCTCTTGGGGGGCCCTGGCTCGTACCCAGGGCTGGGGTAGGAGGATGCTCGGAACCTCCTGCGGTGGAGGGGCTATCAGGGGAGTGGGTCCCGCACTGTGCCCCCTGGTGCTGCAGATAGGGCTTGCACTCTGTGCACCCATGTCTCACTGCTCTCGGGGCCCATGTGGCGTTCCTGCGGGGCCTGGTCTGAGTTCTTGCCCGGACTGCTGGGCAGGCGGATCTCCTTCATCAGCCCTGGTCACCACTGCTGCTTTGGCGGGGGTCCTGGTGTGGGCATGGCTGGGAATTCTCCCTCCTTTTATTACATTCCATATCCACCTCAGCTTAATATGAACACTCACCTGAGCAAAGTTGTTGACTCACATTTGCACAATTGGTTTACATGACTGAACGAAGTGCTTTACATGTGTTGGTTTGTATGTATAAGTGTGTGTGTGAGCTGTGGATGTGTTGTGTGCATGTTGACAGGTTTCTATGTAGGGACTCTTGGGGTAAGTTTGTAATATCTGAGTGTGTGGACAGGCCCTGCCCATTTTAGACAAACATTCACACCTGACTGTAATGATTATAAACTCTTAGCATGTTGTTTCCATGTTGTTTTTATGATTCTGCCCCGCCTCCCATGTAATCATCCTCCAATTTCTTTAACCCACCGTTTGTCTACTGTCTTTTATGCCATTACCCCCGCCTCTAACATCCCTTTTTTTCTCCCCTTTCTTTCTTTTCTGTCTGGTCCAAAAAAAAAAGGATCAAAACATGATCAATATAAATAAAGTTTAGTTTGATTTACAAAAGTTGCTTACACAAATATACACCTTGTGTGTCCGAAGATTTACAACACCCTGTTGTAACAGTAAAATCTGTCTAGCACAAGAGGATCTCAGCTCATATCTGTTTACTCACCTGTTGGACAGGACGTTAAAAAAAAAAATACCATAGCCCAAAAGACCCATTTGGAGGACATTGCACGTTGGTTTCTCAGCAAGCATTTGATGCCATCATTGAAAAGCTCACTTCAGCCCCTGGTATTTGAAATCCTCAAAAACCCTATGTACTCCATACTGATCTATGTTCCACTGACCTGAGTGCAGTCCTCTATCAGGAGTATGAGGGACAGAACAGAGTAGTGGCTTATAGTAGCAGAGGCCTGACCAAAAGTGAATTGAGATACCATGCCCACAAGCTAGAGTTCTTTGCCCTCAAGTGGGTAGTCACAGAAAAGTTCAACAATTACCTCTATGGTGCCCAGTTTACTGTGGTTTCCGACAGCATCTCTCTTACCTAGCTTCTTACAACAGCAAAATTCTACGCCACCAGCTATAGATGGCTGTCGTTTTTGTCCACATACGGTATCAATATCTAATATAGGGCTGAAAAACAGAATGTAGATGCTGACAGTGAACTATAGGAAGACCCCACCTTCAACAAAGAGCAAGTGCGCATTCAGAAGTTCACCCAACACCATCTGCACCATGATCCTTCCACCTTGGACTGGCCCACCACCAAAGCTTTTTTGAACTGTCACATGGTTTACACCATTTGACCTGATCCAGACCATGCTATTGTTTTGTCCATTTCTCACGATATGAGCAGCCTGCCGGATGACCTTACAAACACCCAGTTCACTTCTGTAGATCTTCCCCGAGTCTCCATATCAGATCTTGCAGCCAAGCAGCGTGCGATACACCACCACCAATGGTAAAAGACAACTTTCCTGGCCTGCCTATGCTTTTAAGAAAAGTTAACCAAATGGAGCTCTTCAACACCTTTCTTGTGAGGCAAAGACGGATAAGAGGAGTCCTCACCAACTAGTGTTGCCAAAGGAATGCAGGAACGTGGCCCTACACTATCTCCATAATCAGATGGGCCATTTTGGGAATGACAGGACACTTGAATTAGTGCACTCTCATTTTTTATTGGCCCCAGATGATGGCAGACATAAGAACGAAGGCTAAAACCTGTGAAAGCTGTGTCAAACGGAAATCTCTTCCAAAACACGCTGCACTTCTCATTAACATCAAAACAACACATCCGTTGGAGCTTGTGTGTATGGATTTCCTGTCTGTAGACCCAGATAGAAGGACAAAAGGACATCCTAGGGATCACAGACCATTTCACGAAGTATGCTGTAGCTGTACCAACCCCCGACCCAAAAGGCCTGTACTGTTGCAAAGTGTTTACGGAACACATTTTTTTGTTCATTACGTCAACCCTTCAAAACTGCACAGCGATCAAGGCTCTGGCTTTGAATCAAAAACCATCCATGAACTATGTGCCCTAGCAGTACCACCCAAGAGGCAATCCTGTTGAACGGTTTAACCGTACCCTGTTGGGTATGCTCGGAACGCTCACAGAACAAGGTAAACTACATTGAAAAGAGTATGTCAAACCACTTGTCCACACCTATAACTGTTGAAAAAAACAACATAACTTCTGATTCTCCCCCTACGAAAGAGCAGAAGTGGTCTGTTTAACAATTAAATAGTAAAAGAATGTACAAAAAAGAAAAATGGTGACAAAATCTGGACACCCAACCTCCGGACAGAATCTTTTATATTTAAAAGCTGTGTTTGATTTTATTTTATTTTTTGGCAATACAATCAATTGGTTATATTCCTCGGTTGTTGCGTTTTCATTAACACCCTCGGGGCTCCCCAAGACAAACAGCTCTTCTGTAATCAGTGTGCCTAGGCCTAAAGTGAGCATTAGAGATGGATAGATGATTTTCAGTTTTACCAATAAATCACTCAATGGAGTGTACCATCTAACTGACAGTCAAATGGTCCCTTTTTCTGTTGGTGTCTGAGCCCCATGATATCTGTAATGAATGTCTGGAAATTTACATATTACTCACTTATTATGACGTGACTAAGACATGTGGATGACTGATACATGTTTAGACAGATAATGATATTGATCATATCAATATATTTTGCAGATTCCTTGTTGATGTTCTGTATTTCTGTTGTCATATTTGAACAGGAATAAGAGAGAGGGCTTAAACAAGATTCAGCTTCTGCCTATCTCCATTTCAAACATTTTTTATCATTAAACATGTTAATCGTGCTGTTAAATAGAGATTTTTGAATATTTCACTTTTTATCAGCGAGTGTAGTTATTTTTTTCTTTTTGGTTTTATAATATGTTTGAATTAAATAAAATAAAATACTTTTATGGAAGCACAGAGGTTCTTTACATCTCTAATGTTTAATTAATTGCACTTAAGCTTCTGTTGAAGGGAATATGTAAATAAGGTATGTTTGAGCGTATTACAAATAACCTATGCTAAGCATTAGTTGAGATGAATGACCAGACATTTGGGGAAAAATTGCCAGGGCCAACAGAAGGAAATAAACCAAACGCTAAATCAAGCATAAAATGTGTAACTTATTGAATAAATGGTTCTCAAAATTTAATTAATAGTAGTCCTTAGTGGCCGTGTAAAACCTATTGATTGAGACATAACAGTGTGTTAAAATAATGTATCCTGCAACAGTCATCAGTCTGCCTCAGGGGTTCCCTGCTCAGACCACACTGTAATCAACAGATTGTTAGACATGCATTTTCTGGGCCACTGTCAACGCCTGATCTATGGGATCAAAGAGAGTCATCCTAATCCATCCATTGCTTCAATTTATTATTTTGTTTTAATTGTATACACAAAACATTGCAATGATTTAGGTGACACAATGAAAAGATGAAACCCGTTTATATTAAAAGGGTTGCTCACCCTTACAGGCTCATTTCCAGCAACACCTTTTGATGACTGCTTTTAACAACATGGTTATTGTTTTATTGATCAGGGTTTTATTACGGATTTGACACCAATGTTATATACCAATCGAACTGCATATAATTTTTTACATTTTTTTATGGGATTATGACAGCAATTAATTTATTAACTATTATTTTTTCCACAATTTTATTCTGAACAAGGTTTGTACGAAAGTGCTCCATTAATCATGGCCATGTTGTCACTCATGCACTCTGGTACTGTGGCACAGTGCATGACCTTAATGAAGGCTGCAGAACTGGCCAATTAGGCATCTGCTCTCTGCTATTCTTTGTGGAGACGCCCTCCTTTGTTCTCTGGAGCAATACTCTTTTGGAGAGACCATTCATACAAATTATTTCCTTTTTTTAAACATAAATGCTTTAGGTTTGGGGGGATAGTGTAAAAGTCATTCACTCATAGACTGCACAAATAACTTGTACGGTGAAATGTCTTTTAACAAATAAAAGAACCGCATTCTTGAAATATAAATAATGAAGCATTGGCTTTAGACTTGGTAAATCAGAAAAAAATGTACTGTGATACTGTGGTTGTAACCTAGAACTAGAGCAAAGAGACATGCACATTGTCAAAAGCCTCAGCATGTTTCTTCTAACATCGAAGTCGTGCAGATTAGCAAAAAATGGCACAATTCATATAATAAATCAAGGAAATATTCATTTTGTGCATTGTATTAATTGTGTTACGCACAACAGCACCTCCTGCACACCTAAGTGTATGGGAACATATTCTACTACTTTGTTTCCTAGTAGCCTTGACAATTCAACTCTACCTTATCTTTAAAGTTCTTTTAAAACATGTATTTATCTCATTTTCATAGAACACAACAAGAAATTACTCTGAAGTAACAAACATGCTATTTGCATTATCTTTAATATTTTCACCTGCTTCATGATCCTCATTGGTTGTAATATTTTTGGCTAAGTTTGGTCCAATGCTAAAAAAAAGTTTATTAAATTCTTCAGCTATATTCTTTGTGTCATATAAATCACTAGCACCCTTTTAAGAATAATTTGGCTGTTTTCCAAGTGTTTGATCCTTTCCCAACACCTTGTGTCTAATTCCCCATGTGGTTTTGACGTTTCTTCTATTTTGCTCTAATAATCTATCATAGTACTTTTTTTGTTTTTGTTTTCTGATAATACAAACCAGTTTGTTTTTGTATATTTTATACCTGTCCTCAGCTTCTGGAGTTCTTAATTTTCTTTTTAACTTCATAAACTTGTGGGTTAACATGTTCTCCTCCCTTCCACATCTCCAATAGGCAGCGGATTGAGCAAGTTTCAACCCGTGTAATTTATAAGGTGTCCAGTACATTCTGCATTCTACATTCTGTGTAGAATTTTAAATTGAATGAGTCTTGTTCTGAGCTACCCTGACAATTTTTTTTCCTTTTTTTTTTTTTTAATTCTGGTCCAGTCTGAATATGTAAAATGTGCATTTAGATCTTTTTCTAATGCCAGCTTGAGGTAGAAAGGCCATCTTCTGAGAAGCAGTGAATAGTGAGTGAAGCCCAAAAGTCTTTACCAAAGACCTTTACAGAATCAATGAAAAAATCTATAACCTGAAGAGGGGAGGTTGGTGAGCCAAGAGAACAAGACACTCAGTGTGTAAATAAAATGAATACACCAAGTAATGTATACCGTCAGGATATTTCTTTCTCTATTCTGGTCAGACAACCCAAAACAAAGGAAAAAAAGGGCCCTGAGAAGCCTAACCTAGCAACTGAAATGTGAGGTTGGAAAATAATGTAAATAAAAGATCATGCCATTAACTTTTTTTTAACTAACTTGAAGCCTAAAACAGCAAAACAAACCTAAAAAAGAGAAACTACAGGCCAATACTCACAATCACCTGCTACTCATAAGTGGCAGTGCACGTATGTAGTTCAAAGCCTTCTTTGGGATCAGTGAACTCATGTTTGCCCTCCATCATCTTCAGAATCAGCACCGCAGGGAACATCGGAGAGAAATTAATTTTTCTCTGGTGTGACAGTTGCTTGCATTGATGAAAAGCTGCCCATTTGTCAAAGACCGGTTCATAGTAAACCAAGAAAATCATAATGAAGTGACCCTTTCAATGTAGTTGTACCATCTTGCACGCTGTTTCCACAATGCACTCCAGATTCTGGAGCCTTAAAAGCTAAAAGATGATCGCCCTGAGTGGCTGGCCATCTGCTCTGAAACTAGCCAAGCTATTCTGCGCGCAGTAGATCTCCAGGCCTCTCGAAAATTCGGACTTCCGATGAAGTTCCCATGAAGGTGAGAATGTCTCTCACATCTGACAAAATGTAGGTTATTCTGCCAAAGATTCTCCAAATAGTCCATTCTTGAGGCCATAAAAGTTAGCCGACATTGACAACCTAACTTCATCAGGGCAGTAAATGCTATTGGGTTTTCTAGTATATAAAGACATACATTTGGCAATCGTCAGCATAAAAGTGGAAAAATCCACCTTGTGCTTCTGCAACAGCATTTCCAATGGCAACAAATACATAGATAATAAATAGCAATGGGCCCAGGCCTGACCCCTGATGGACCCCCTACTTAAAGGGATAACATTTGGATTAGTGAGGGTCCATTCTAACTCAGAAAGACCACTGCAGGGGTTTCTCAGAAAGTCATGCATATTGTTTCAGCCAACCAATCAGAATATCATGATCAACTGTGTCAAAAGCTGCCAAAAGATCAAACAATGAAAGAACAATCTGCATCTGTTGCCATCAAAACATAATTAAAAATGTTTACAGCTGCGGTTTCTGTGCTGTGTCCAGACCTGAACTCCGACTGTAACAGTTCCAGGATCTCATGTGCATTTAAGAAACTGATCGATTGTTGGACAATGTTCCCAAGTACTTTTGCACAGAAAGGTAGGTTGTATATCGGCTTATAGTTTGAAAACAATGTAGTATCAAGCCCTTGCTTTTTTAACAGGCCTCACTACCGCTTGTTTAAAACTTAGTGGAACCTAAGAGGACACAAGGCTAGTGTTTATAATAGTCAAAACTGCTGGTCCTAACACTGCAAAGAATTTCTTGAAAAACCAAGACAGCAGAACATCACAGGAGAGCCCAGCAAACTTTAGCCTTGATAGCACCCTTTCTAATTCAATCAGAGACACAAATGATAAGGAATTAAGTTTAGCCACTGGTGTTGGTAGAGTTGGTTCAGCATAAGTGGAACATTGTGTAAGAGAGAACCTAATACCAGCAACCTTGTCCATTAAAATGCACCAAATCTTTTACAATTTTCCTCTGAGCTGTCCAGAGTTTCCACTCCCATCTGAGTCCAATAATGAACCCAAAGTATTTAAAAGGATTTGTTGATCACCTGAGGCAGAAGAGACTATATTAGAGTAAATTTGTCTTCTACTGTAGCTTTTGCAACAGTTTCATTATACATGTACAGTTTGTCCCTAGGAGATCATGGGAAATTTGTAGTCTATCCTTAAATGTTATCTCAGTTTTCCTGCAGTCCCTTCTCAAGGCACAGATTTCCTCAGAGATCGAGTGTTCAGAAATGTGTTTTGGTTTTTTTGAAGGTGAGGAGGGCAATGTCATTCAAGATTTCAGAGCACAGCAGTTCAAACTAAAAGAGGAAAGCATCGGTAGTTATGGAGATGAGCATAAAGCTGGCCACTCCAGCAAAAATATAGCAGAAAATTCATCAGCCTTTCCTTCATCCAAGCCCCGCACCCATCTGACAGGAGCTGGTTTAAGGACAATGGCGAATGGCAGAACAACGTCAAATAACACTGCTGAATGGTCAGAGAACGCAGTCTTCACAGTCTCAACTGAGGTGAGAGGAAACCTGAAAGACAGAGCTAAGTCCAGTGTATGTCCATGACTGTGTGCTGGGCTGGAAACCCACTGCACAAGATTAAAAGAATCCATTACATTAAAAAAGTTCAGTGTTTATCCGTTCTCATTATTTAAACTTAAAAGTACATGGGAGAAAGAACAATCTGTTGTTATTAATGATGAGGATTGGAAAAGTGTCTGGAAATATGCTAATGACATTTCAGTGTGTAACAAAATTAGATCCATGCAAGTTAAAATTACTCATAGGATGCACATCTCACCAAATCGCAGATATAGCTTCAACTCTAATTTTTCTATCATGTGCTTGAAGTGCAAAACAGAAACTGGAACTCTGTTACACTGTTTTTGGTCTTGCTCAAAGTTGCAAGAGTACAAGTCTGAATTACTATGTGAGGTATAGAAGATATTGGGATTGAATCTGGATTTGGATCCATTTTGGGAATCACAAGCAAAAACGCAATGTCTTAAGAAAAAAAAAGACAATGCCATGTATTGATTTTTGCTGCAAGAAAGGCAAGTTTTAGATACGGCAAGTTTCTTTGCTTTGCGCATTTCATGTACAAAGACAATTCAAAGTGCTTTACATAAAACATGAAAGAAAGAAGACAATCAAAACATCAAAGGTGTGATCATTAAAACAAGATATAAAGAAAGTTAAGAAGGAGTGAATTTAAAACCAGCATAGATAAACAGTGCAGATGTAAACTTTTGAATCAAAGAATCAAATGCAGGTGAGAACAGGTGGGTCTTTAACTTGAATTTAAATACACTGAGTGTTTCAGCTGATCTAAGGCTTTCTGGAAGATCTGTTCCAGATCTGTGGAGCATAGAAGCTGAATGCAGATTATCCATGTTTAGTTTGGACTCTAGGAACTGATAAAAGACTGGATCCAGATGAGCGGAGAGGTCTGGCTGGTATATACTGGGTCAGGAGGTCAGTCATGTACTTTGGTGATAAACCATTCAAAGCTTTATAAACCAGTAGTATAAAGTCTATTCTCTGGCAGACAGTCAGCCAGTGTAAAGACCTCAGAACTGGACTGATGTGGTTCTACTTTTTTGGTTCCTGTGAGAACACGAGCAGCTGAGTTCTGAATAAGGTGCAGTTTCCTGATTGATTTTTTTGGTCGTCCTGTGAAAACAGTGTTACTGTAGTCAAGTCGACTAAAGATGAAAGCATGAACTAGTTTTTCCAGGTCCTGCTTGCACATCAGATCTTTAATCCTAGAAAAATTATATAATATATTAGGCTGATTTTGTCACTGCCTTAATCTGTTTCTCAAAATGTAGATCTGTGTCTATCATCCACTGAACATCTTTTCCAGTGGAATCACCAACAAACAGAGTCTAAGAGCCTTTAGCTTTCTGACTTTCTGACTGTTTACCTTTTGACAGGTTATGAGTCCTCATCCTGCTGCCCTCCAGTGGATGATTGTTGAATAAAGATCTGGGGTCATCTGACAGTGGAGCAAATCGGATTTACAGTTTCACCACTCCAGTCACAGTTTTCTTCTCCGCGGTACCATGTACTTGAGTAGAAGATGTCCTCTGTCTCGTAGGAAGAGGAGGCCAGTCGGCCTTTAGCTCTTTGTGTCGAGTCTGTCCTCCCATGTTCTCCAATTCTTAAGCCGTATGATTTATTCTTTGGCCTTGCACCAAGATGGTTCAAAGGAGGATTATCTCTCGATGATTTGTTGTTGTGCACAGATGCTGTTTCTTTCTCTGTCGTGGTATCTGTGCCTTTTAGCTGTGCCTTGTCTTTTCTGCTGAGCTGAGGTAGTGGCAAAGTAATGTTGTTTCCATGAAGTCCATTTATCTCTACATTCACTTCAATGAGGAGAACCTTTGTTTCCAGCGCTGTTATCTTCTCGAGAAGGTCTTGGTAATGCTTTGTGAAGAGGGAAGACATCTTGTTGCTAATTAGCCATGAGTTAGCTGCTGCACCGTATATCAGGCTTCAGCTGTGTGTAGGCCACGCATATGTAGCGCTTAAGATACTAATTCCAAAGGAATGTTAGAAAGAAGTGCTTTTGTTTTGAGTAAAAAAAAAGGAAAAAATATGACCCAATAGTTTAAAAGTATTTAAAAGTTATTGCTGGTTTGATTAAAAAGGAAACATAATCAGCAGAAATTAAAAGCAGAGGGGAGAGCAAAGTAGTGTGCGTCTGCGCTGTAGCAAAGCAGGAAGAGAAAATCGAATTGAAACACAGTCATCTGGTAAAATCTCCATCAGAGCATTTGACTGAGCAGGAGAGATCAGCTTCTACATAATAAAGTCTTTCAAAATAAAACTTTTGTTGATGACAGATTGAGCATAGATTAATCCAAACCTCCTTGGTGTCGACGTCGGGTCCACAGTCTCCGGTGATGACTCAGTGATGGAGAGCGTCACCCTCTGAACTTCCAGCAGATTTGATGAATTTTCCTCCAACACACTTATAATCGTGCTGGCCTGACAGGGGAGTCGGACTCCAGGTTACCTCCAACCACAGGAATCATCACAGCTTCGACCATGACAGCAGTCTCCATGGGGCAAACAGACGACTTCCAGGTGTACAGGTACAGAACACCTCAGCCCTAGAACTGGGACCGACCGCAGCACCGCCGAAGAAACATCAGTAATCCCATGCAAACCGTGGCCAATGGCTCAGTGTCCAATCACAACCAGAGAGGGCAGGTGGAGAGAAAAATGTAGATCCGACAGCATGTCCTGGTCATAAGTGAGGAGCACACCAGCATTTTGCTCTAGCCATAGTAAAAACAAAAAAACAGTAAAACGCTGAGCGACAGACAGACGACATGCCATGAACGCCATCATCAATCTTTCAGAATACACATTTACCTGAAGGTTTACAAAACTACAATTCAATGAAACAAAACATTGTTAGTGTGTGTCTTCTGATCACATTTTAAGGAGTTTTTTCATTTTCATAGTCTTTGCACCGTGCTCTACTCTATCTTCTTCAAGTTCATTCTCTGCTCTTTTTTTTGTTTGGATCGCAAATGCTGCCCCACCTAACACATAACCATGTTATGACCAAACACATGCACATGCACAGTCAGTTTTTCAATTCACCAGAAGAGATCAGCCACGGGACACAAAAATAAAATTCAAACCAAATGTAAAAAATATAAACATTTTGAGGCAGCTAAAATATTGCTTTTTATGGCAGTGCTTTTCAACAGTTGCACTTCATCTCCCATGATGCAGGTGACAGAATCTCTGCACAACAATGATGCTACTCTACTAACTGTCTCCAAGCACTAAGAGCACACACATTAAACAGTCTGTTCTAAGAGTTTCCAAGTCTTCTGGATGAAATCAGGGATAAACAGTTTAAATTCCCTTCAAGATTTGTGTTTGTTATTAATGGCCAGTCATCCCCGTGTTTGGTCCAAGTTATCTTTCTAACTGAAAGATAACCCCAAGACGTTCCCAATCCAGCCAAGAGACATAGTCTCTCTCTCTCGTGTCCCGAGGTCTTCCTTGGGGCCTCCGCTCAGTGGGACATGCCTGAAACACCACCCCAGGAAGACTTCCAGGAGGCATCCAGCCCAGATGCCCAAGCCACCTCAACTGACTCCTTTGAATGTGGAGGAGCAGCTTTCTGGCTCAGCTCTCTCTTCACCACAATGGATCCGTACAGCGACTGCATAATGGTGGACGCCGCACCAATCCGCCTGTTGATCTCACACTCCAATCTTCCCTCACTCTCAAACAAGACCCCCAAGATACTTAAACTTCACTCACCCAGAGGGAACAAACCACATTTCTCCGGTTGAGAACCATGGCATCAGACTTAGCGGTGCTGACCTTCATTCAAGCTGCTTCACATTCAGCTGCAAACTGTTCCAATGCATGCTGGAGGTCCTGGCTCGATGACGCCAACAGGACAACATCATCTCTTCTGATCCCCTTCAACCTCTGGCAGTGCATATTCTGTTTCTATAGACTATGACCGAAACTGGTTATAGAGGGCAGCTCTGCCGGAGTCCAACATGCACCAGGAACAGGTCTGACTTACTGCCAGTGATGCGGACCAAGCTCCTGCTCTGGTCATACATGCGAAAGAGAACCAAAGATGAAATATCTGCTTTGAGCAGATTTCAGCAGAAGAACAGAAAAGGTCAGCGGGATCTGCAGTGTGTCTTTGTAGATCTAGAGAAAGTATATGACAGGATCCAGAGAGAGGAGCTGTGGTTTAGATATGGAAGTCCAGAGCAACAGAGAAGAACATTGGAGATGTTCAGGACATGGATGAGAGCTGGAAGACTGTGGTGACGTGCTCTGTAGGTGAGACATAGGAGCTGGAGGTGGAAATAAACCAAAGATCAGCTTTGAGCTCCTTCTTGTTTGCTGTGGTGATGAACAGACTGACAGATGAGATTAGACAGGAACTTTTTTTGTTATATACTTAAAGTCTAAAGTTTGTGACTCTGAGGATGCATCTAATATGTCTGTTCTAAAACAAACCCAGAAGTTCTGATTGAACAATTTCCAGTACTTTCAATTGAATGTGTTACTCAACAAAATAAAATGCGACTGTGAGGCCTGACTCTTTAGTTGTACATCTGATGTGTAGGGAGACGTTAAAATGTGGCAGTTCCTTTCACTAAGGAACTCTCTGCTTCAGTCTTTGGCTTTATCATCACTTCATAGAGGAAATAATTCAAACTTTTAAATGTTGCTGATTGTATGCCAAAGATGCTTAGATCAAAGTGGATCTGAAGTGTTCCTGCCAAAGTCATTGAAGCATCAAAAGCTTACTGTACTGTAGGGCAGCAAGCCAAATGGATTGTTGGCCTGAAAGCTTACTGATTTGACAAGGTAAACTGCATTTGTCTGCATGACAAGCAAGTCCTAGGAGCTGGCAAGTGTGTGAAGACAGTAAGTTGTATTTAGACACACAAGTGAGACAATCCAAGTCGTATTAAATCTTTTTTTAATGATAATTGGATCTTTCAGAGGAATTTCTTTTTGTTTGTGATGCAACGGACCAAACAGGATACAAAATCACCTTCAGAGCTTTTGCTGAAGACAAAGGGAAAAAGACTATGGACAAAGAAAACTGTGGCTCAGGTTTGTTATAAAGATCGTCCTAAACGAATGTGTTGCTTTGATGGTCTTTGATACTGACATTTTAAATCCATTTGTTTTTGCTCCATTTAAAAATAATTCCTTTTTTGCCATAAAAGTGTACATTTTGAAACAGAATACAAGCTTACAGAAATGCATCTTGTGACTTGTGGTAAATTTTGTCTGTATGTATTGACAAACATTTTGTTTGTTTTTGACATCAACACCACAAAATCCTTCATGGTGTGGTGTAAAGTGATGTCCAATGATAGTAATATGCTGAACATGGAAACAAAACTTGAACAATATACAAAACCTGTGATAAGTATTGACCAGCTGCACCACTTCTTAACACATTGGTCTGTAAGACAAGTTATAGCATTCTTAACTACAGATGGATGAGTAATGTTAGAGTTGTGAAAGCATGTTTCAGCATTTCAAAGCAACACATTGAAACAATAGCATGTCTTTAAATTGCATGTTTTAGTCTTTTGTTGACCAAAAGTTATTTTTGATGCCTGCTGCTGAAGCGGGGCTGGGAACCACCAGTCTGACTCCTGGTTAGGGGGGCTCTTTTTGGGTGATAAACATAATGGGACATTGCAATGCTGCCAAATATGGCAAGGTTATGTTTCTCTCAGGCACAAGGACAAAACAAAACTTCTTTCATCTTTGTTCATTCTTTACTTTTTCTTTAATTACTATTATTATTTTATTATTATTATTATTGATTTATTCACATCGCTGATATTTTTAATGATGAAACTATTCTTAAAATGAAGAAAAAAATAGATTTGTTTTTAATCATTATTGTTAATTATTATTATTATTTTTGCATAAGCTCCAATCAAGTCTAAAATAATGTTGTACTTACATGCAAAGCAGTATGACTTATTGTTACTCAAGGATGTTTATTGACCTGTATTACTGTCAGAACAGTATAAGAACCTGATTATTAGTTATGAACCGGTTGATATCTAATGTAAAGTGAATGGTATGGTCGAGTCAGGGTGGGATTATATAAGTTTGCTTCCTCCCACTCCCTTTTAAGCAGTCTATTTTCTGATGTCTAGTTATCCTATGTTTGACATGACTACTGATGCAAATCTTTGTGGGTGTTGATTGTGTTACACATGTCTTGTGTATCTTGTCTGCTTGAAATAAACCATTTCAAATCAAAATCAAAAAAGAAAACAGTAATGACTTTCCATGTGTTAACCATGGGTTAAAATACTCGTTTTTTCTGAGAAGTCTATGTTTGAATGCAAGTTTGTATGAGTAGCAGTGGACTTTTAGAACTACATTAGCAGAAGACCCGTGGACTACAAATGTGGTGACCTGGGGACTTGTTTGTAAATGAGACAAACTGATAGAAAAAAGCACTCCTTGGGTTGTCTTTGTTTTTTTAGGTGTGCATAAAAACTCTCTTTTTTACATTGTAAGACGTAATATTTATACCCCTGTTTTTTGTTTGTTTGCTTTGTAAAACTTTGATTCATTGTAGTGTTATAAACTGGATCAAAAGGTTCTTTTAGAGGTTGCAGAGCCCTGGTTTAGCTGTTGCATTAATAACAAGAATCAAAGTACACACACACACTGTTTTACATATACACAATGTGTATGATGACAGAGGAATATAAACAATGAATCCATATCAGACTTTAACATCTCGTCCACACATGTCAAAAGAAGCTATAACTGATTTTTCAGAAACTATTCAAACTAGATTATTGGTAGGAAATCTGAATTTGAATGATTCTGCTCCAGATCTCAACCCATCCGTCCTTCCTGTAGTTATTTCCAGGATTAAATGAATAAACTCTAGGCTGGCTTTTTAAAAGTGAATAAATATAAAAAAAGCTAAAAGAGCCAGTCTTTTGAACGTCTCTCTAAAATGAACTGATTCAAAAGATTCGGCTTCCTGAAAAGAAAATGTTGACTTCATGGTTTAATAGAATCCACCTCTGTGTCATTTCATCTCAGTAAACAAATCCAGCTGTTCTGTGACAGTCTCTGTGGTTTTTCAAGAGAATATTGTGGAGAAAACAGCATCATGAAGTGTAAGGAACACACCAGACAGGTCAGGGAGAAAGTTGGGGAGAAATGTAAAGCAGGGTTAGGTTAGAAAAAGCTTTCTCAAACTTTGAACATCCACCAACCACTGTTCAGTCCATCATCCACAAATGGAAAGAGTTTGACACAACTGCAAACCTACCTAGACATGGTCGTCCATCTAAACTAACAGACTGAACAAGGAGACACTGATCAGAGATGCAGCCAGGAGTCCATGATGACTCTGGATGAACTGCAGAGATCTACAGCTGAGGAGGAGGAATCTGTCCATAGAACAACCATCAGTCAAGAACTGAACACATCTGGACTTTATGGAAGAGTGGTAAGAAGAAAACCATTGTTAAAAGAAAACCACAAGAAGTCCTGTTTGCAGTTTGACATAAACCATCTGAGTGATCCAGCAAACATGTAGAACAAGGTCTGGTCAGATGAGACCAAAATGGAACTTTTTGTTCTAAATGCAAAGAGCTGTGTGTGGAGGAAATCTAACACATCACTCTGAACACACCACACCCACTGTCAAACATGGTGGTGGCAGCATCATGCTCTGGGGCTGCTTCTCTTCAGCAGGAACAGGGAATCTGGTTAGAGTTGATGGAAAGATGGATGGAACCAAATCCAGAGTAATATTGGAGGAAAACCTGTTGAAGTCTGAACAACACTTGAGACTGGAGCAGAGATTCACCTTCCAACAGGACAACCACCCTAAACATAAAGACAAAGCTACAATGGAATGATAAAAATGAAACGGATTCATGTGTTGGAATGATCCAATCAAAGTCCAGACCTAAATCCAATCCAGAATCTGTGGAGAGATCTGAAAACTGCTGTTCACAAATGCTCTCCATCTAATCAACTTGAATTGTTTTGTAAGGAAGAATGAGAAACAACTCTCTAGATACAACTTGTGGACCTTTAAGCAGATGTAGCTCTGAAAGAGCAGTTTTTTAAGATGTCCCCTCCACACTCCACTTCTCTTCCATAATTCTACTTTTTATTTAGAAATGTTTAGAGAATGTTATGAATATGGGGAGTCATACACAGTATGTTCAGTTTTGTGATACACGGCATAAATGTTGTCAAAAAGTTTTTAAATTGTATTAAATTCCTTTGATTTGAGAGTATTGTTTTGATCACATGCAGACGTTAACACAACTGCTTGGCTTCTTAAATATATATCACACTGAACAGTGTTACGGACAGACGGCTTGTTCTACATGCAGCTGGTTTACGGAAACAGATATGTAGACAGAGGAGGAGTCAGACACAACTCTAAGTCAGTAGAGCTAAAGCAGTGGTCAATCACGAGCATAGCATAGTCAGGCGTCGGTAAACAGGGTTCAGGTGTGGGTCAGGGCAGGCAGCAGACAAACAGAGTCGGAGCAGAATCAGAGTCAGGATAACAGAGTGTCAGGTCAGGATATTAACGATTGGTAATGCAGGCAAGTCGGCACAAACAATACTTTGCACTGAGCGAGGCTCTGTGCTCTGCTTTAATCACAGGTGGATGATTGTCAATGATCTTCAGGTGAGTGGCTTCCGGGGACTGGGGTGGCTGGGAGATGTAGTGCATCAATAATCCTTAGTGGCTTCTGCAGGTGACCAGAGGCAGAACTCTGACTCCTGACAAATAGTAAGGCATTATCATTTACCAGACATCACTTAAAAATGTTTTCTCTAACTAATTTTAGTTGATGATCCCTAATTTCAAAGGAACAACTCAACCAATTGACTGTATCTGGAAATACTGCCAAAATTTTAGAAAATTAACCAAAACTTGGTGAAGCACTGTGGTACACTACTATTATTATTGTAGAAATGTTCTTCCTTAAATAGCAGCAAAGTGATTTATTGAAAGGAGCATCAACCTGGGCTTGTTAAAGAACGTGTCCAGCCTTACTGCAGGACTTTATGTTCTCATTAGATTACTTTGTATTTGTTCTTGCATTTCTCCACCTGTAATTGTTATGATTGGATGATGTCACCAAAGGGGATTTTTGTTCTATTCATTGACAAAAAGTTCAATACAGGTTGTTCAAGTTTTTGTTTCTCAGTGGGAGTTTTTATTTACTTGTTGCTTCGTTTTCATCTGGAAAAAATATACACAATAGAATTTTTTGCCAAAAAATTAACATTGCTCAAAACAGATCATGACCAAAATATATCAATGAAACTTTAGTGCACAATCCCCACAATCTATGTTTTTTTCCGCTCTGGGAAGAAGCTTTTATAAACAATGCATGCGTAAGGTATGCACTTAAACAGATGTACGAGATAAAAGAAGACATTTTTCAGCTCCGTTATCTAGAAACATTTAGACAACACTCAACTGCTGCCATCTTTTTAAGTACAAAAATATATCTAAATTAGCAAAACCAGTTTTCCATTCTTCATTTTTTATTTTTACAGATCTATTGAAGATCTAATGTTTTTATATTTTGCATTCATGATTTTGACAGAATCTTCAGCCCAAATCAAGGATCAAGTTGAAGACTGGAAAGCTTTAACCCCTACAGAGACTGGGACTATGGTTACCAGTGATGGTGATGACAATGTGCCATTCAGTGAGAACAGCAGCTCATCACCCCCTCCTTTGTCTTTGAAAGTGCACCTGAGGTCTTCCACTTCGACCTCTTGCACCATAGATGACTTTTCTTCCTCCCAGCAGAGCAGCAAAGGAGGTCAGTAACACTTATGTTTTATACACTGATGCTGCTTAAGTTCACTGTTGTTGAGATCAGTTACTTTATCCTTTTGGCAGCATGTTCAGTGAGAGGCTGACTTTTCCAAATATCAATAAGTTGTTCTTTGGGAAGCTCTTTTTTGCTTACTTCTTAGACACAGTTGTCTGTCAGGGTTTGAAAAGTCTTCTCTGCTGGCCTAACCCTACTTATAAAAGTATATCACTCCCTGTGTTCAAGGGTTATGTTTATTACTGTCTCTTGGCATTAAAGCTCATGTAATAAAAAAATGTAGGGACTTGAGCAGCACAGTGGCATGGTGGTTAGCGCTCTTGCCTCATATGTAACTGAGGGGCATCTCAAGGAACAACGCATTTGACACATTCTTTGCGACACTGAACCTCAGTACTAAGTCAGATTGGTGATAAAGTCTTTGAAAAGAGATGGTACCACTCTCCTGGGGAACCGTCAGTGCTTGGAGATTTGTTTGCCTTAGGTGCTTGTGCTTGTATTGCCCTTTTTAATTCCTCAATAGTTATTTTGTGCTTGTGTTACTTTTGGCAAATGTTATGTTTTGAGGACAGTTTTCAAAAACTTCCTGAGTTTGAGCAGAGAAAAGATCTTGGCAAAATGCCTGAAACAAAGTTTTATTTCCTGACACTTATACTTAATATGCTTGGAGACGGGATCCCTAAGTTTATAAAAATATCAGCTTGCTGTTTTTCTCAGTTTGTATGCTAGTAGCTTTTTTGACTTGTGTCCTACCTTCTAGTATTTTTGTTCGAGAAACATCATTTTTTTTTGTATATCTGCTGTAAGTAAGTCATTTATTTGGCTTCTTATGGTCTAATTTTATTAGTTGTACCTATTTTGTCACTCTCCCGTCATGTTTGTTCATCAAGAAAAAAAAGTAGATTTTTGAGAATGACTTGTAAACAGCAGAGTAGAAAGAGTAATCTTTTGTTCTAGGATTCAGTTCCCTCCATACATCTCTTGTACCAAATTCATTTATCGGTTTCTTTATTCGTTTACTTAGAGTGTTGTTAGAAGTAATGACAGATTTGAGTTTTTTGAGGGGTCTTATTTTAGATTAAAATCACCTCCACAGATCATTAACCCCTGATAGTTAGTTATCATTCAGTCCACAAAATGTTTATAGAATGTCTAATTTGAACCTGGAGATGCATAGATAAAGAGAGCGTTCAGTTTACCCAGAACTATTACATACCTTCCTTCCTGGTTACATATTTCTGTCACACACTAAGAAACCTCAGGGTTGCCCAAACGAAGGAGAGATCCTCAACCCCGGACGGACAGGTGATGTTCTAGAACTATTAAAGAAAAGTGAGCTCAATTAACTCTATAACTACATGGTTGAATAACAAGTATATGTCTAATAAACAAACATGTCTAGATAAACAGCTACAAGTCAAGATAACAGCTAAATATTTAAATAAACAACGACATGTTTGAATAGTCTATCAGATGGGCTTCATCCAGTATGAGTTGTGGAAACTACTGGGGTTGCTGGAAGAGCCAAAGGTGAGGTCACGGCCAAAGACAGGAGCGGGAGGGGCCAAAGGCGAGGTCACAACCAAGGACAGGAGCGCAGACGATCCACCTGGAATCAGAAATCTCTCCCACTCCCCCATAGGGGAATGGGAAAGAGGGACAACATGTGAATGGCACTGCACCAAACAGAGGCATGATAAACCAAATAAAATAAAGCATTGGCAGATGACAAGTGTTGTAATGAAAATTGCAGGTGGAGAGAGGGGGACGGGAGAAGGATGCAGACCCGTGTTAGGGTAGGGTTTATTGTGAGATAGGTAGGAGGTTAGTAGAAAAGGAAAGAGAGAGATGAAGGACAGGGGGTTGTGGACTTGAGTATGTTGTGTGATGCAGATGGGACTTGGGGATCCCTTGGAGTCTGAGTGAGTGTAGTGGGATCCAGTGATCCCTTGAAATAAAGGTGTTATGTAATGTTGTGCAGTTGGGATTTGGTGGTCCCTTGAAATTAATGTGAGTGTCGTAGGACATAAAGTCCCTCAACGTGTATGTAATGTGTGAAGGAAGGGTGGAAAATAAACAGTCCTGCATTTAGTGAGTGAAGTGTTCTGTTTGGTTGGTAAGGCTCTATGAGATCTTTAATATAGGATGGGGTCATACCATTCAAGGCCTTATAGGTTAACAGGAGGATTTTGAACTTGATTCTAGATTCAACTGGGAGCCAGTGAAGTGAAGCTAACACAGCAGTAATGTGTTCTCTTCTGCTGGTTCCTGCTAACAATCTAGCTGCTGCATTTTGAACAAGCTGAAGACTTTTTAAAGAACTTTTAGGACACGCTGCTAGCAAAGAGTTACAGTAATCCAGCCTAGACGTAACAAATGCATGGATGAGTTTTTCAGCATCACTTTAGATAATATGTTTCTGATGTTGCTTTTGGATAGAGGTCTCAGGATAATAACAAAATGTGAATTAAAAGTCAGAGAAAGACTGTAAAAGCTGTGGGGTAACCAAAAGTTTGCGCTTCTAAAAATTAGACGATAAATGGAGAACACACCACAAATCATATAAACACCCCTTTTTATATCATCCTCTTGTTTTCTACTGACATCCACTCAGTTTTCTTTGAAATCAAACATAATCATTTGAGTATGCAGCAACCAGATCACTGTTTCAAAACTATTCAAAGGACTTATTTAAGAAGCGATCTTCCGAAAAAATCAGCAGGTTTGCATATTCATTTACCATCTTTTAAAAACGTGACACAAACAAAGCAAACAGGGTGCAACATGTTGGGGTACAGATATAAATTTAAAAACTAAAGAAAAGCAAATGTTACTAAACCCAGAAATGAGGTAAGTGTCTCTACATTAGTTTCTCAGAAACATGGCTTTTCGGCAATGACCTGTCTGCTACAACTTAATAGATGCTCATGGTCAGTGTCCTTTAATGATGTCACATTTCATAACACCCTTGGGAAAAGAGTTTGTCAAAGGCCAATAGAAAAACACAAAACACTGTTTCATGTGACCATATTGCACATCTGAGGTGTTGCTGATAAAGTGTTGCAGTAATTGATTATTGATTGTATCACTCAACAGCCTTTTTTGCATGTCTGTCTATGAGGAAGAAAGTCTAGTTTTTTCAAAATCATTTATGGCTGAGGGAGAAACAGGCAGCTCTGTGACTGTAGTGAGAGTAAAGACCAACAGCCCCAGCTAAATTATCCGAGTCCAATTAAATCTGTGTTGTACTTTCAAATATGTTGTTTAAGTATCTGAATCTAAAACGTATGTTCAATTTTAATACATGAATGTAAGGTGTCTTATACCTGTTCATCTTTTTCAGTTGAGTGTGCGGACATTGTGCTGAACTGTCTCTTCTGCCAAGTCTACGATTTGATCTACAACATACCTGATTCCTGTGAGAGGCTCATTAATCAATGTTGCCCCAGCATCCAACATCTGATCACCACTGTGGAACCAGGAGAAAATGAGGACAATGATTCTTTGATGGCCTTTGATTGTGGCTTGCTGACATCTTGCCGTGATACAAGTGACTGTCTGGAGTTAGCCATGGAGATTTCTGAAATATGCTATCACTGAAAATATAAAACAACATGTGGTGTAAGTGTATGTCTGAAAGAAGACAATGCATGTGATAGAATATTATTTTAAAAACATATCTTTTTATTCAAGGACCAGTGTAGGGAGTTTCCTAATTTAGTTGCACCAGTTCTTATAGTTTTGGGGAAAAATAAATACCTACATATTTGATATTGCCTGATTTGACTGGGATTAAGGTTGTTTGCTCAACATTACTGTTCAGTGACAATAAAACTGATTTGTTCCAGTTAATTGAGTTGTCTGAGATGTAGGAAAATTCATTAATAATTGTTGTTTCACTAATGGAATGTGAATTGTTTAGAAAAAGTAATGTGTCATCAGCATAAAGACTAATTTTATGATTACTGTATTTTGTTGCAATTCCTTTAATGATCTCACGCTGTCTTATTGTTGCAGCCAAAGGTTCAGTAAATATTGCAAAAAGAGAGGGGGAGAGTGGACAGCCCTGTCTGGTCCCTCAACCAAGAAAAAACCTGTCAGAAGTCTGTTTGTTGGTTCTGACTGATGCATTTGGGTTATGATATAATATTTTTATCCAATCAATGAAGGATTCCCCAAACCCAAACTTATGGAGGGCAGCAATGAGGAACTTCCAGTTTACTCTGTCAAATGCTTTTTCAGCATCCAATGAGAGTATGGTCATTTCCTGGTTTTTATTAGTGGCAAAATCTATTATATTAACAAGTCTGCGGACATTATCACTTGAGTGACTATCTTTAATGAATCCAGTTTGATCATGGTGAATTACATGAGAAGTGATTTTTTCTATAAATAATTTTTACGTCTGCGTTAATTAGAGAAATGGGGCGATAGCTTGAAGGAATTGTGGGATCTTTTTCTGGTTTAAGAAGGAGGATTATGTTAGCTGAATTCATGTGAGGAGGCAGTGATTGGCTTTCCTTGATAAATGTAACCATTTTATAAAAAGTTTGTTCCAGCTGTTCCCAGAATTCCTTATAAAACTCAGCAGGAAAGCCATCAGGCCCTGGAGCTTTGTTGTTGGGCATCAGCAACAGAACTTCATGAAGTTCAGCCAATGAGAGGATGAGAGTTTGAGCTTTGATCCTCATTTAATCTGGGTAGAGTTAAATTATTAAGAAATGAGTTCATACTTTGCTCTGATGGATTAACCTGTGATGTGTACAAGTTTTTATAATAATCTTTAAACGTTTTATTGATTTTAACCGGGTCGTGAGTGACATTTCCTGTGTGATCCATAATAGATGTAATTGTTGATTTTTCTTTATTAAATTTAAGATGATTAGCTAAAAATTTTACCAGATTTGTTTGAGTTTTCAAAGTTTTCGAGTGAAAGTTTTTGTATTTGAAATTGTGTTTGTTTATTGATGATGTCCTTTAACTGAAGTGCTGAGTGTGTCGAGTTCAGGATCAAGGACCAAATTGAGGTCTTTTCCTATAAATATTGTGGAGTGAACCAAGAGTGAAACGAAGAATCTGTGAAATCAAGAAGAGTCATCTTTATTTGGCCCAAAGATACTAACTATACAGAAATCTTTATTCTGAACCGATATGTTAATAATTATAAATCTGCCTTCTGGATCAACAATTATGTCCTTATTTGAGTAAATGTAATATTTTTATGAATTAAAACAGCAACTCCTCTTTGTTTGGAGTTGTAACTAGCTAAGTAGATGAATGGGAATTGTGAGCAGAACAGGAGATGATCAGCTGATTTAGGTAAGTGGATCTCCTGCAGTAAAACTAGATCTGCTTTTAGATCATTCAAATGGTTGAAAACTTTCAGCCTCTTTGGACCAGAACCAAGTCCACATACAACAAACTTGTTCTCATGCAATTCACCACAATGTGCTATCAATGCAGAGTTAACTTCTTTACATATACATCTTGTGTATTTGACTCTGTATTTACAATAGAACAGACTACAGCACAACGACCTGCTGTTTTGGTTGCATGTCCACACTAATTATGCAGGCATAGGATGCCACCATGAATACCTTGACTTTTTTTATGGATGCTGGGAATGTTGGAGCACACTTAAGGGAGATATTTTACTTTCTCATATATTTTAGTGTCTTAATTTCCTGTCTGCAAGAAAGCTATTCAATTATTGTTAAATTGTTCAGCAAAATTTCTCATAATTTAAATCTAAAGCTGCGTTCACACCACACGTGATTCACGCGTCACTGGGCATCCAGTTTCAATGTAAAATTGATCAGAGCTTATTTTTGGACAGGCGTCCAGCAGCGAAAGAGAGGTCTCTAACGCAAATTTGATGTGCAAATCTTGTTTATTGTGAAGGCAGCATAAGATGTTGCATGCAGTGAAGCATATCAATAATATTTTATCATTGCCATCCTGTCACTACATTGTTGTCTTTCTCTTTCTCCGTAGATCTGACCTCAGCATCTTTTTACCATTATCATCATTTTTCCTCCTCTCAGTGTGTCCAAACCATCTCCATCTGCTTCCCTGCATGCATACATCTACCATGATCTGTTCCTCTGAGGATTCATTCCTGATCCATCCTGGTCACTACAAAGAGAACCTCAGCATCTACATTTCTGCTCCCTGCAGTTCTGCTTTGTGTCTCTGCATCAGAGTCTCTAAACCAACAACATGATCTCACCACAGTCTTCTACAATTTTCATTGCATTTTTGAATACATTGCATGTTGAATCAATCTTTTTGTCCGCGATTAACAGATTTAAATTCTAGTTTAGGGATTTTAAGAATAAAAACTTCGCTGTAATTCAATCTTTCATCCATTTTCTTTTGCTCATCTCCAGGTGGGTTGTGGGGCAGCTACACTATGATGCACAGACTATCTTCTCCCTGGCTAATTCCCTCAGCTCCTCTGAGGGAATTCTGGGCCATTTCAAGACCACCTTAGAGATGTAGTCACTCCAATGCGTTCTAGGTCATTTACATGATCTGATAATAGTGTTCTTTGCAGTAAGCATTGTAGAAAGAGCAACATTTTAAATACACCATGCTTCTTAGAATTCCTATTTCATGTCCCCTCAGGACCCCCCTAGTTGAAGAAGGGCATTCAGTCCCTGATGTCGATGAAATCTGAGAAGTCAAATAGGTTTTATGGCCATTTAGGAAACTATAACAGCATTAAGAAAATGTATCACTTTCATCTGTAATGGCCGGACCAAAATGTCTAAAAAGCTCCATGACTTCCTGTCTGCATTCCTAAAGGAGACACCTCTGCCGTTTATTTTAGAAAAACATTAAAGGCTGCTGCTTGGCTTTCATGGGCATGCAAATGATCTGGGGGCTCAATGTCATTAAACAAATCTGGACCTGGGAACCTTGCCACGCTGCTGAACTTTTGAAGTCAGTAAATCATGTTCAAAGACATTTATCATGCACAGACAACATGGTGAATGGAGAGTATAGAAACCATAGGAGAGCAAAATGCAACACACATGTCTGTTTTTATTATTTTCTGAGGAGATGCACATAAAAGACCGGAATACCTGGACTTGTGCTGTAAGGCAAAGGTAAACTCTACTTTTGTGACACATTGCTCCCAGTTCTCTTATGCTCTTCTGCTTGATTGAGAAGCGCTGCACAAACAATGTGTAATCAATGCCTAAACAGAGGCAGCGTTTCGCTCTAAACAAATGCAGAGGCACACATTTGTTGCTCCTTTATGCAATGAATACACATTGTTAAACTGTTAACCATGAGTGTGATTTGAAATCTGAAATCTAGACAGAGTCATATTTTCACTGTTACAGGTATAAAAGGTACATAATGGAACAGGAGAAGGATGATGGGTTACAATTTATAAGAAAGCCACCTTTCATGCAGACAAACAGATATAAAGGGTGTCATGATGGAATGGGATGGGGTCACTACATGCTTCCAATCCTGCTAAAAAAAACTTCAGAAAAGGAACCCAAAGAAATAGCTAATGTAAACAAATAAACACATTATTTAAAACAGATGCAACATCTCAAAAAAAGATGTCTATGTAAGATCTTTATTTCCTATTTTTTTGTGTTTCAGGTGCTCAAATGTGTGTGCTGTTATTTTGGTAGGCAATGCACTGTGCATGTTACACTTCATGAAAGTGACACAATTCTCATATTGGAAACAAATAAACATGCTGTGGAAAACTGCATGTTGCCACTTACAGTGAAGGAAGCGCTGCTTGTGACCAATTTTCTCATTACCTGGTGTAGCACAATTACAGAGATGAGTGCTCTAGCTGATACAACTTCATTAAACCTAATGGGGGTCCTTTGTCAAGTTCTTAACAGAGAGTGTGATTGTAGTAACAGCTGCTAGATTTAAAGCAAAAACATCTGAACATCTTAAACAACCTGGACCTCTTTCAAATGATCTAACAGCTTTGTGAGCAACATGGATTTCAGGAATAGCATCCAAAAGGCCTGTCCTTTACTGACGGGGCTGCCGTGGTGCAGTGGAAAGGGCAGTCAGCCTCTGATCGAAGGATTGCAGATTTGATTCCCGCCTTGTCCGCCCATGTGTCGAAGTGTCCTTGGACAAAACACTGAACCCCACTGGCGCCAGTGTTCGGCAGCAGAGCTGCCATCAGTATGTGAATGTATGAATGGGACCGTGACTGTAAAGCACTTTGGGCCTTCAATGAAGGTAGAGAACGCCATTTACCATGACGAAGTTTATACGCTGTCCCATCCCAGCCAGGTAAATGTGGATGCTGTCAGACGGTGTTATTGAGCACACACAAACTAGAGGTAAAAAGCAAGTATTTGTATCCTCAAGATCACAGCACAATTTAGTGCAGAGCATACAGGCTTCTGAAGTGGGAAGCCTACAGTAAATAAGAAAACATTCTACTCAAATGTTTTGTTCCCAATAAAATTTTGAAATTATTTCTGTAGTTCTGCCATTGTGGTTCTTGAAAAAAGACACATTGTCAAAAGTGTTATAATTGTGTATCCTCCAAATTATTCACATATATTTGCACTTGCCAGATTGATGGGTGTGGCTCACAGAGTTTAGGTTCTGATTATTTCATCAGCATTGAGCAGCCTCCTAAGAACACAACATCAATATCATCTCCCTTTAGACAGAGCACCAAGTGGCCTTCAAAGGAAGCAGCCACATCAAATATTAATTCTATATGTTTTGAGGCTTTTTATCTAAAAGAGCTCGTCAGCATCTTACAGTGTGTCCTTTAAGAATGGGTTAGAGAGGAAACCACTATCCTGAAGCTTTATGCTGTGTTGTGCTTTGAAAAAAAATTAGTCTTGGCTACTAAAATTGTGTGTATATTTTTAAGATTATGTATAGCTGGTAAGAGATAAAGCATGACTTGATACAAAATTTAAATGACAGTAGATACATAATGCATTTATTTTCTATTTTTCTAAGTTTTTTTGTAGAATTGCACATTGCTGGAAAATGTTTCATAGTACATTTCATTACACCTTGACGACAAAGCTTCATAATCTTGGATCAAAATGAACACTTAATGTTCTTAACTTCTTATGGCTGCTTCACTCCACGCACTGCACTGTTATCCATCCTGCCATTCTGCTCGTCCAGCTGGTGGGACCAATGTCCCTGATTGACACCTGCTGGCTCTTGTAGCAGGCTCCTGAGCAGTTGCTTTTGCTGGGTTGTTTTGTTTCCCGTCTTTTTCCTCTTTTGTCCTCAGCAGTCGTATACAGCTGGGTTTTCTTGTCTTAGTTTGGGGACTGGCCTTTGGTTGTCTTGAATTGCGGGCTTTCTTTTGTTTGTTTTATTTGTTAGATTTTGTTAGCAGGGAGCTGCTGACTCGATGGTCACCATGGCTGGGTCAGCAGTCTCCCTGATTTATTTCGTTTTTCGCCAAGGTTTCAATCCCTTTATTTCTGAACCAGCACACTAATTATTTCATTTTTGTTTTTTTCTTTACAGGACACAGTTCTTCTTTTCCTTCATGAATAAAATGTGGTCTTAATCATCTAGTGTCCAGTTTCATATGCCAGAGTCCCTTTCGTGATCACTTTTAGACATTGGACAGGTTTGCCTGTTGGGCCGTAACATAACTGAATTCCATTTTTAAAAAATCCATTAAATGTATTTTTTGTTTATTGCTGGAACTTTGCAATCCTCATGTGAAAACGACATCCGTTTTGATCAAATATCTGTTTGTTGCTTTTCTTTTTTTGTCTTTTGGACTAATGAAATAGATGGTGTTTCTCAGTTACCCTCTTATCCAGTATCCAGCCTTTCCCAAATGAAGGCAGTGTGGGTGCTGTTAGGTCAGGAGCATTAACTGTACAAAACTGAACCCCCGCCCCAACATTCTCCATGAATTGTAACTGACACTTTTGATTGTTTTAAATCTATATTTAGGCCACAAATACACATGTTTGTCTTCTAATAAATTCTACATATCCACATTCTGCCACAGAGAAAATAAGGAGTCAAAGGAAGCAATTGTTAAAGCACATATCCAACAGGAGATGCATTTAAAAATTAAAAATTAGCTGATTTGATACACTCTGGTTAGAAATCAAATTGATGTAATTGTGTGCAAAGAAGAAAGGAAATAAAAAAGCCTTTGAATGACATGACTGCAGCCTTGGTCAGGAGCAGGGGTGGCTCCAAGATTTTGTTTTCTCTGCAGGAGCTTAGAGGTTGTTGAGTGACTGTAAGGAGTTATCTTGTTTTTATGTAAAATTTCATTTCTAAAAAGAAAACAGGAACACAGATTAATACAATGCTGATTAATACCAGATTTATATTTATTGTCTTTTCAAAAGATTGTACTTTTTAACTGTGTTAACTCTCAAAGTCAGAAGAGAAAGGCGTGTTGGAGTGTGGTAGGTAAACAAACAGTCATTTAAGGGGAGCTGTTGCGAGTCCATGGGGTCGAGTCAGAGGAATCCTGCTTTGACCCTACTCATGTTGGCTGCCTCTCCTTCACCATGCAGCCAGTTTGGTGCTCGACACCTGTCTAAAAATGTGTTCATAAGCCTGACGCTCCGGCCGCATGTGGCCCGCCACTGCATCACTGCAGTCATCACTGCATCTGTATTTATTCAGGCAGGAGGCTCTGCTCGGTACAAAGTCTTATTTTGCAATAGCTGACAGTCTGAACCGTATTTACATGGTTTCCCTTTGTGTATTCTTGCCTTTTTTTTTTTTTTTTTTTACTTTGCTTTGCCTTGTCAGTTTGCTTGGTCACATGCCTGCGCCTCTGTATCCAAGTGTGCACTGTTAGGATTTTATATATTTAGGGCTACTAAGAAGTTGCTTTGCAAATCTTGCAGTTGGCATAGCATTAGCATCAGAATGCTAATTAATTCTGACTTGGTGAATTTTTCAAACCATGAGAAATTGAGGAAGATATGTGTCCATTTAGGAACACACTCCAAGGCTCTGACCATCAAAGGTCATAAACCCTATTTGAAGATCTAATCAATAAATTTGATGATCTGGATTCCTTTTGGATGGTACAATGAGGCAAAAACGTATTTGAACACACTGTGATGTTGCAAGTTCTTCCACTTAGAAATCGTGGAGTAGACTGAAATTGTCATCTTAGGTGCATGTCCGCTGTGTGAGACATAATCTAAAAACTGGAATAGGCATTGTATATATTTTTTAATGATTTATTTGTATGCTACTGTTGCAAATACGTTTTTGAATACCAGTGCATCAGCTAGAATTCTGACCCTCAAAAACCTGTCAGTCCACCTTTAAACAGTCCACCTCCACTCCACTTTTTATCCTAAATTAGAAGCAGCTGTTTTAAGTGGTTAGCTGCATAAAAACATCTGTCCACCCCATCTGATCTCCAGTGTGTCTCCAAATACTAACATGGCCCTGACCAAAGAGCCTTCCAAAGACACCAGAGATGAAATGTTGACCTCCACAAGGCTGGAAAGATCTATGGGGAAATTGCCAAGCAGCTTGGTGAAAAATGATCCAATTTTGGAGGAATTACTAGATAATAGAAGCTAAACATGACTGTCAGTCTCCCTCGGACTGGGGCTCCATGCAAGATCTTACCATGTGGAGTCTCAGTGATTCTAAGAAAGATGAGGACTCAGGCCAGAAATACACAGGAGGAGCTGGTCAATGACCTGAAAAGAGCTGGGACCACCGTTTCTACGGCTACTGTTGGTAATGCATGAAGACATCACGGTTTGAAATCACGCATGACACTGAAGGCTCCCCTGCTTTAACCAAGCACATGTCCAGGCCCGTCTTTAAGTTTGTCAATGACCATTTGTGTGATCCAGAGGATCATGGGGGAAAGTCATGTGGTCAGATGAGACCAAAATAGATTGCCTGGTTGGCAAACGTCCTCTATGTGCTATCCTGCGTGGGTGCCGGGGGGGCCATGGCTGCCGCTGCTGCTGCTTTGGCAGGGGTTATGGTGTGGGTGTGTCGTGGATTTCCTGAGGAAGAGATTTTCAAACCAATGATGGTCGCAGAAGAGCCAAGATAATATTTTCTTGTTTTATTAAAGGAGAAAGAGCACATCCACTGCTCACAAAGACCACATCATTCCCAGACACAGCTCCTCTCACACATTTTCTGTTTCCCTTTTATACAATAATGCTCCTCCTACTGGGCGTTGCTCTCCATTATCTTTGGGTGAAACAAACATTACTACAATGACATTCTTCAAGACAAATAAACATTTAATACTATTCACCAATACTATATTCTGTTACCTACAAGAATTATAAGGGTCCACCTTAAAAAGTAGAATACAAACGAGTCATCTACTACCTGAAACAAAAGAAGATAACGAGGTCAGCGTGAGAACCGATGAGCTGGCCTTTTACTGTTGTCCAAGATACAAACAGAGTGACGCCATGTTGGAATGGGATAAAAACAATGAGACACAGCTTAGCAGAGACAGGAAAAGGACCATAAAATGTTTCATTTTGGTCCGATTTTATAAAGAAAAAACTCTGATCGTCACAAAAATAGGACCCAGGCCGTGGTATGAATATTTTTGTAGAAAGTCCAGCAGATCAACCACATTTCAAACTTTTCTTTAAATAAATACATCATTAAATGGGACACGCAATGCATACCTGATACATGCTTGTGATTTTATTCAGATCCACACAGATTTACATGAACTGTTAGACTCCTCAGTCTGTGTTTATAAACGGGTCGGTGGGTCACTGACATTGCTGCAGGCCGCTTGTCACCGCTGTATACCGCGTTGTATGGGCCAGTCTCCGCCCGGAGCTGCGCAATGCGGTCGGAACAGTGAGCTCTTCATCCACGTCCACATCCCATTCACCTGGTGGGGCGCGGAAACTAGAGTTGCAAAGTACGTGAGTAAATTAACATTGTTACTTTACTTCAGGATGTTTTTTGGCTACTTTGCACTTGTACTGAGTATCAAAAATATAAGCAACTTTTACTCTCTCCTTAACTACATGTTTGGATTGAATATTTGTGATCTTAACTGCACTACATTTGAATGGAGACAAACATTTACTCACAAGTGGATCCCACCCAGCATCTATCAGAAGGACTTAGGCACCTGTGCGACACCGAGCAGGCAGTTTTCCATACACCACATGTCCTTGTCCGCCCGTCGAACAGAGGATTCCGCGCTGGGCTTTTCCCTCTTCTCTCGCTGCTACTGAAGAAATGCTGATGAGATTTTTTTTCCTCTGTAATATGCTTAAATTCAGCGGTCCGTCAGGTCTGATCTGTAGTCAAACACAAATACTAAGAGCATCCTCCATAAAACAAAAAACATAGGTGGTCCTACCAGAAAACATGGAAATGGTGCAAATTCCAAAGCTAGCACCGCGGGATGGGAGTCATCTCTGCCACTGATCACGGGACCGAGGCGGGACGGGATCAAGTTCTTCCAGGTGCAGGACAGACAAATTCAGTTGCGAATGAAACCGCTTTCAGGGCGTTTCCTCAGAGTGAACGACAGCCGCGGCTCCTTCTTATGAGCAATTACCTTCAAATTCATCCTCTTGCTTTTTTTCTCCTCAAGCCGCACGTGATAGACAACACAGACGTGCTTCCGTCTACGGTTTGCGCGAGCGGAGCAGTGTTTTTCTATGGCAAGCCAAATAAGTCAATAATCTTGAACTGAGAGGAGGCGCGCGCGTTGTGGGGGTGGGCGGTACACGCACTGCAGCACATGAACGAGCCGGATCAAGATGCAACAACAAACTACAGCAACACCGAAACGTAAAGAAAATGAGTGACAGCAGGAAAAGAAGCAAACATCAAGAAGCATTTCATTTTGATTGATAACACAAAGGAAGAGTGTTATGAAAGAAATTTTGTTCCATCAGAATCCAACTCTTTTTTTACATTTGGCAGAAAAAAATTCACCTGCCAAAATTCACTTCCAAATGTGGTGAACTCTTCATGACCCAGACAAAAGCGATCAGAACCAGACTGAGTCGGTGATTGACTTATGATTGACAGATGATGATCGCGGTGTATTCTGGGAACAGAACTCTGGTGTTTTGCTGGTCTGCTGTGTTTGAGCTTTAGCATCAACGCTATATTTTGGTTTGTGTTTTGCTGTGCTGTAAACTGTACAAAAACACTTTTCGGGAGTCCTCTGTTTTCTTTTCTTCGGTAAGTACTAAAAAAATACTTTATATTTGAGATTTCAAACCATGGAAAATATCTGGAAAAATGTCCAGATTACCAGTAGCAAGACGGGACAGGATTAAATTTTTATTAGTTTATTTATTAATATTGGTCTGGGAGCGAGACGGAACAGGAGTGAAAATCCACTCCTGTGTCATCCTCTGATGCAGAGTTGTGTGCTGCTGAGTCTATCAAACTAAAGATAAAGTAAGACAGTGTGAATTCGATCGAACCCCAACTCTGCACGAACAGGAGTGCGCATATGCACCAATTACTCAGTTTAAAAAAAAATATTATTAATCTCCGTTTTGTTTCATTTAACCGAGAAAAAATGTCAGAGCCTGGAAAACTAAAGTAATGATGTAACGAGGGTTCAGTAACTAATTAATTACCAAAATTTGAACTATAATTCGTTATGTCACTCCGTTACTGACAAAAGTAATTAAATTACAGTAATTCCATTACCCCCAACAATGACTCTACCCATATGTCACTACCAAAGTCGAGTCCCTGGTTGGTCAAAGTTCAACTGGTTGAACTTTCAGCGCATGTATAGTAATAGCGCATATTATATGTAGAGCCAGAAAACTGACTTAAAAACGTGCGTAGTGATGTCAGAGTTTTGACCGTGCAACCCTGAAATGCTCATATACATTTACATAGTCTTTTCTTTGGAAGTGGCTGCTTGAATCCGTGTTGCCGAGGGCGATGTTCACTTAGCATTAGAGTTAAAAATAGCATTTAACACCCAAGTAAGGGCTCATCTTTCTTGTGCTTTAGTAAAAATTATGTGATTAACCCAAGGTTGTTTAAAGCAGTGTTTTTCAACCAGCGTGCCACATTCCGTAAGAGATTGGTCAGGTGTACGGTGAGAAATTACTCATATTTAATTATCTAAAAACATCTACCATCGCTCGAATATCAGTGTTCATCCAGCTTTGGCTGAAAGCTTGTTTTAATGAAAAGTCCTGCCCCTTCAACTGTCTTTGCCAATAATTACTGGAGGGTTAATCATACATCATCAATCCAACCAATCACAAGTGGTTAATGTCCACACGTCCTTGTTCCAACTTGGCTTATAAAGTCTCGCAGTTCCTGCAAAAATAAAAGCTAAAGCTCGTGTTTAGCGGTGTAGCTTCTCTTGAGATCGGGTGAGCTAAAGTGACAGCAATGCTGCACTACAATTATGCTTCTCTGTAAACTGTCTTGAAACACAAAAATCGCACACTTCAAACAGTCTGTTCTAACAGTTTTCAAATCTTCTGGAAGAATACTGTAATAGGATTAAAGAAACAGGATTAAGGTGAAGTGGCCAAACACATTTTAACTAAATTGAATGGATTGACCCAAAAATAAATAAACCATTTTTGTTAGTTACATTTTTGATTAAGACAAAAAAAAAAAAAAAAAGAAAAAACTAATAAATCTTGAACATGTTCATATTTTGTGTAGTTACAATTGATTATAAACATAAATATGTTAGTCTTAGTTGTGTAAAATGTATTAAGCATGTTGTGATCATATAATTGTCCAAAAATTGCAGTTGTTCTGCACAAACTATAAATGTCAAGATTCAGCCTTCCAACTCCTCTCCCGCGTTTTGACTGCATTTGCTCCTTCCTCACTCCAACTCCCATAATGCTCCACTACCTCTCCTGTCCTCACCAGCTGCCACCATCCCATCATTGTCATTATTGGAATACATATATATATATATATATATATATATATATATATATATATATATATATTTGTATATGTATATGTATACATATATATTGTTCTTATTAGATTTCTTGTAAGGGTAAATAAAATTAATTGCATTTTAATAAAACTGGCGGGAAAAACCACCGCTTGGGGAGATTTTCAACTCATTTAGTTGAAAAATACTATTAAAAACTATCACAACTTTTATTACAACATTCAGAAAAAACAGCTGCAACTTTCGCATCTTCCTCTGGCTCAATAACTGTAAAAAATGCAAACCAGACCATAGAGGGACAATACATTGCTTTTTCTTTATTACATTTTTAGATGCTGGTGTGCCGCGCGATTTTTACCCAGGAAACTTGGTTTCCAAGTGTAACTTGGTTCAAAAAAGGTTGAAAAACACTAAACTAAGTGATGGGATGATTTTAAAGAATTTCCATGACCACAGAAAAGCCTTTTGGATTGTGTGACAAGCATCCAAGGTTTGTCATCAACTTGCCAACCAAAACAAATGTTTCTCAATGTCACAGTTGAATAAGCTAAAATCTTAAGATTTATTTAAGTAATCCTCTATTTTTTATAATGATGGAGTAATGACTGCAGCACCAGCTACATTGAGTCTGCATCTTTCCCTTTGTAACATTTTCTCATTGCAGCTGAGGCACATTAAATGAAAGGAGGGCGTATAAAATCAATATGCCCAAGATGACAATTGTATATCTCATAGATATTAGTGGGTGTGCAAATTAAATCAAACGTGGAGTGCTGCTATCAGGATTGTGATCAATGTCTTTTGCTGTCAGATTTAATGTGGAGTTGGTAATTTGAGGATCCAAACAAAGCATGCATCTTAATGGGAAATATGAAAGTAATCTCACATGGGAAGGAAATTATACACTAACTGCATTTTAGTTAGAGAACTCTGAGCGCAATGTTTCCACAGCTCAGTACTAATGCTTAAATGTTAAATTCTGACATACCTAGAGGGATCAAGCAAGATATTGGAGGTGTTAGATGCTCCTTTAATTACATTGAACTTCTGAAGTTTCTATTACTTAGTCTAGGATTGCACATTATTGGAAAAATTATCAGTGTTGACAGATAAAGTCAAAATAAAGGGCCTCTTTAAAATCTCAACAGTGGGGGAGCCAGTCGATTTATCTTTACCATGCTCGTTGGTAAGGCTGTAACAGGTATCCAAGTACTGCTCCCGAAAATTTGAGTACAAAGATTCGCCATGTAGCAGAGTGTAGTAAAATATAATGTGTGAACACTGTATGTATTGCTTTGAAATGCAGAATAATCCTGGACTTCAAGTTTACAAAACAAGCCAAATGTGCAGCGCTACTATCACTAGAAGAAAACAAATCTTCAAAATAAAGTGTCGGTAAAGCTTCCTGTTTTCAAAGTAACAAACGTGTCGTTTTTTTATTGTTGAGAAAGGTGATCTTCTTTACCAACTTTGCACTAATATGTAGAGTGTTAGAACGTAAAGTGTTGAGGAACTTTGAGGATTGAAAAACTGTGGAGAACATTTTCAGATTTTGTTGTTAGTGATTCAAAACAACAGCAAGGTTTATGTTTTTTTTTTCTTTTTTTTTTTCTGGTTCCGGTCATGAGAGGACGTGTCAATCTTCAGCTCTCCTGATATAAGCGACTTTAATCTTGAATCATCACATAATTACTGCAAAACAAAGCAGTAATACTCCGAACTAGAGAGCTGAAGAAAAACCAAGAAACATCAGACCTTGCAAAGCTCAGAATTGCGGTTGCTGACATCCAAGCTAAACTGAACCCACTTATGGCACTGGAAGCTAAGCTAACCCCATTCATGGAGTTTGATGCTAAGCTAACACCTCTGATGGAACTTGTGCAGGAATTCCGACGAGAAACAGCGAGAAATGAACAACGTGATCATCGGCTTGACTTCCTGGATAGAAGAACGAACGACTTGGATCAACAAGTAAGAACGAATAATGTCATTCTCACAGGATTTCAACTCAAACCCCGGGCAAGGCCGGGTGTAGCTAACGTTATCCAAGAAGCTAGCAGGGCTGCAGTGGCCACAGCCAAGAGCGTGGAGAGTCAAGTTGGATCATTTCTCCCTTCTAAAGGGATTTCTCTGGATCTGAATACCATCGAGATCTGCCACCCGCTTCCCAGGAGAAAGGAGACGGACAAACAAGTGATCCTTATCAGGTTTGTGAATCAAAAGCACAAAATAGCTCTGATGAAGCAAAGCAAACTCTTGAAATGGTGGCTGCTTATCTTAATGAATGTCTCACCAAAATGAATGCTGCACTGGCAAAGAGCGCCAGGGTCCTGAAGTGGAAAAAGCAGATCCAGAGCACATGGGTACTGAATGCCAGGATCTACGTTAATCCAAATGGTCCACCGGACATGACCAAACCAATGGTCATCACCAGCATGAAAGACTTTTCTCTGTTTTGAATATGACTTTTTTTGTCTTGAATACGAATTTCTCCTGTTAAATCACTGTCAAAAACACATCACAGGGTCACAGGCATAAACATCAAGTCACACAGCATTGAATCTTCCAACTGCGCATGTGTGATAAAGTTTATTTATTAAAATAAAATAAAATTGAACTTTTAGGAATTTTATTGATACCATAATGAGAAAATTAACTTGATAGCCATAGCTCTGTAGAAAAGTAGATAAAAGAGATTAAAGAAAAAAACAGTTGTGTAGCAATTGTGTAAACAATGCAGCAGAGGGTCGTTTCAGAACCAGAAGTGGAAAACAGCCTAGAAAGACATACGACTCCACTCATTCAGTGTAAAAAAAACCATGTCTGCTGAGATTAGTTGATAATCACAGGATAACAGAACCAAAACGGCTAAGCTAACTTGGAGCTAAAGTATGCTAACGGGCAGCCGAGTAAAAACAAACAAAAAAAGAAAATTAAAAAGTCAGTAGGATCAGAATACCCAACTGTCTTTCTGTTTTGAATTTTTTTAACTATTGTTACGGTCGGCTGCCACTTACCCTACTTTAGCTCTGAGTTAGCTTAGCTGTCTTTGTTATTTTCCAACCATTTTCTTAGCCCGCTGGCTATCTTCACGGTGCTGCCAGAGCCTGTGGCGGGTATGGCCACCCCTCCTGTCTCAGGTTGCTGTGGGGATTCCTCACGCTAATATGCCACCGCTGGTTGGTGTTGTGCCAAGGTACATTCCCTCAGCCAGAACAATGTCTCAGACTGGGGACACAAATTTTGGCAGAAAAAATTTATCTATGCACACAACAGCAGGCAGAACGGCAGCAGCAGAGAGACAGGGACTTCCTCTGCCGCCTGCTCGGGTGTTTTTATTTTTTTCAATCATTCTCTTATTAACATCACTTTTTTTTTGCCACCACTTCCGGGTCCATTTTATTGTTTTTATGCTCCGTTGATGTCGCCTGGCAAAATAAAATGTAAAAAGCGGCAGGACTTGGCTGTTTATATCTTATATTCCAGCGCAGCAACGGTAACAAGATAATTTGCCTGCCATTCTATAAAGTGAAATTCTATTATGCTCATTCAGATAAATCAATGCTCCAAGACTCGATGTTTATGCCTGTGACCCCGTGACGTATTTTTGACAGTAATTTAACAGGAGAAATTCGTATTCAAGCCCAGCAATAGTCGTATTCAAAACAAAGACAAATCGTATTCATAACAAACATGTGAAACATAAAACTAAAGGTTTTATTCATATTTTTTCTGCAAATGTGTGCACAAAATATAAATCTGTGCACAAATTTGTATTTATGAATAAAACTTTTTCTTTATGAATATGTTTCTTTTTGAAAGTTTCCTTACCCCATAGTTCTGCTTATGGCATCGTTGATGTGTTTCGTGCACACAAATTATATTTCCGAGTTAACACTTTATGAATGTAAACATTTCAGACAAAAAAAATGAAGGAAAACATTTTCTCTCTGCTTTTTTTTGTTCAAAATCCGCATGTTTAAAATTTTCCTAGTATAAGTTTGGAATTATTCAGATTTATCTCAATCCAGAAGTTTTATGAATCTGATTAATTTTTCAATCGATTGACAGCACTAATGCATTATGTGCTGTATTTGTACTGTAGATATGCTTGTGTGTGAACATTTGTGAAGCCATCAGGTACGTTTGTAATAACTGAGCGTCTGTGGACAGTCCCCGCCTTGTTGACTTACTTTGACATCTGACAGTAACGACTAGAAAAGTTGCATGACCTGCAACAATGCTATTTTGAATGCCTTATGCTTGATGTGGTCACCAAAGATGCTGAGGCAATTTGTTTAAAGTGCTGCAGTGATTTGTGGAAATTGTTAATATTTTTGTATAATGTCAAAGTTGCTTGAGGGTTAAAATTTTTCTTAAGAACCATGTTGGACAAAAAATTATGAGAGAATCGAGGAAAATTCCTAGGACGAGTGAGCTGGTGGCATGTTTTTTGAAGTTTTGTGAAAATTGGAAGAACCGAAGTGTCTTTTTCCCATATTGTGGAAAAGCGTGTGTAGTCTGGTAGTAATTTTATTTTGAAAATAAAATCATAAATAAAATAAAGCAGAAAGGTTCTTATAGTATTTGAAGGTTAATGTAAAGAGCATTGTTAGAGTAAATATTAACTATTGAGGTCATATTATATTGTTAAATAGTATTAGTTTATTAGTTAATAGTTTATTTCCTCCTATCATTATTTAATTAGTTTATTTGTGTCACAAAAACGGGCAGACATCTGGTTCCACTTGCAGCAGGTTTATTAAGCAAAGTCAGGCAGGAACCAGCCACAGAGTCCACAGTCCACAGAGCTACATAGGAGTCGAGGACCAGGCTAAAGGTCAGGGCAGGCGGCGAAGAGCAGAGTCTGGAACGAAGCAGTCCCTCTATCTGGCCAATTGTGATTAGTTCCTGACATGTGAGAGGGCAGGGTAGGTGAGAAAAGAAGAGGAGAGACGGTGGACCGGTTTTGAAGACGTGGAAGCTCGGCTCTTTTTGGAGAAAAACATTCCATCCACAGAGCAGTAAATTCTGAATGGGGAGTTCAGAATATTGCACTGAGCTGAGAGAGGAAAACAATAAGAAAGTGAAAAGCCCAGATACTCGTTCTTCTGGGGAGATGGAAAGACGGAGCGGGAGTCGGAAGTGGAGGCAGTGGAGCTAATGTGCGCCATGCTGGGCCACATTGAAGCGGGGTTGTCGACTTGTCTTCTTATCTTGCGTGAAATACTTTGATTATTGCAACGCATTCAATGTTTCGCAAGTGCTACAACAGGCCTACAATGTTTTATTTTTCTAAAGTGCTGATACAGTGAGTAAATTGGACTGTGTGTGTGTGTGTGTGTGAGAGCGCGCAAGTGCATGAGAAAAGGTTTGCAAAGCAATTTAAAAGGGTTAAAAAGTTCAGTGTTCTATTTTATTTTGATGTCAGTACATTGCCATGTTACAAACGAAGAGGTGGTAATTTTGGGGAAAATTTTTACTGGTTAAGACTATTACAATTGGTGTTAGAAATTAGTGTTTTTCTTTAGTTTGGTTATCTAAAAGGGCATTTTGTGTATATTTAAGGAACAGGTGTAAATTATTTTCATATACAAAATGGCCGCCAAGCCTTAGGTCATGGGGCCATGCCATAATAATTTCTATTAGATGCCCCCAGCACTTGTGTTTTGGTTTCATTTGTGTTTCTAGAAATATTTTCTTTTGGCTCTATAAGCGATTTTCGGCCCATTCATTTTTTTTTTTTTTTTACAGTTTTGCTCACCGTGATGTCTACCTCTTGTGTATGTGTGTGTTTTTTCGAGCATGTAGCAGGTGTCAAATTTTGACTCAAAGGCCCAGAAATTTTTAAAGTTACGAAAAGTATATAACCATTATGAAAACATAATAATTGTAAATGAATACAGGAATCTGCTGTTTGATCATATCAGCTTAGAAAAAATGACAGCCAAAAGGTTCAGTAACTTGGAAAGAATTCAGCTTCTCAGGTCTCTTTAACTTAAGCTGTGGGGTTCCTGGGTGTCGCTGCACCTTGACTACCTGCTGAGGTTTAGGGGCTGGGGTTGGGGCCTCCTGGTGCCCTGTGGGGGGCTCAGTTGGTCAGGGTTGGCGCTTGGGTAGGGAAGGACTGTTTGTGTAGGAGGTCCACTATCGGTATGGGACCTTGGAGGTTTTGCGGGTTGTGCTCTCCACTAAGGCTATTGCTGGGGGCCTCAGCTGGTCAGGCTGCCTCTGTCCCATCTTTGAATGACCAGATATCTCACAGGGGAGGCGCTTGGTGGTGGGCACTGGGGCTTTCCCCTGGGTCTGACTCCCTCTTTGCTCCTCACTCTCTGTGTTGAGTCAGGGGTGTGGGGCCTGGGGGGTTGGCTCTACATACAATGGGGGCAGGGGGACTTGGGGGCAGGTTGTTTCATCAATCAGGTGTCAGTCTGGAGCTGTCCCCAACCAAGTCTTCATCCTTATACGATCACATATGAGGGTGATGGAGGGGTGAGGTGTCAGCCTGCGATTCATCTCAGGGAAGGAGCTACTTGGCAGTGACAACAACCCACACACATATGGGGCGCCAAATGTAAAAACTCACCTCATGAAAATGATTTCACAACTTTACCACATTTAAACATTTCTTTTCATACGTGCTGCATTTATATCACATTTTGTCAGTATTTATCACAAATAAAGGCATTATCTGTTAGTTGAGGATATGTACTTTTAAATGCTAAATTTGAATCTTAACATTGATTCTAAATATTAAATATGAATGCAAATATATATATGTAAACTGTAAATGGCAAATGTAAAGTTATATATAAATAATACATGTAAATGTTATATCTAAACACATATCTAAATCCTAAACATAATTGTAAATGTCATATCTAAATGCATACCTAAATGTTAAACCTAAATGTTAATAAAAAATATAAAAATAAATGTAAATGTTAAAAATAAAAGTCAAACATATATCTAAATGTTAAATCTAAATGTTAAATCTAAATGTAAATATAAATGTAAATGTTAAAAATAAATATCAAACATATATCTAAATGGTAAATCTAAATGTGAAATCGAAATGATAAATCTGAACATTAAATGTAAATGTTAACTGTAAATGTTAACTGTAAACGTTAAATGTAAATGTTTAATCTAAATGTAAACGTTAAAAATAAAAATGAAATATATATATTAATGTCAAATGTAAATGTTAAATCTAAATGTTAAATGTAAAGGTAAATCTAAATGTTCCGCTTAAATGTTAAATATAAATGTTGACTTTAAATGTTTGGGATATATGCTAATGTGACCACGCCCCTCACAGCTTGGAGCAGTCCAAGTTCACAGAGGGAAGTTTAGTCAGTCATGGCAAACTCTTTGAACTCTGAGGATATTGAAAGGGCTGTTGTCTCTGGAATGCGAGCTGCATTGCAAGGTGTCCTTGCATCTACACCTGCTGCTGCAAACCTTTTTAGCCAGCTAAATAGCTAGTCTTTTCAAGCTAGTATTTGGTTTTGGCTAACAGTATGCTAACGTTATTAAGGCATTTTCTTACACGACAGTGTTGCTAAATGATAAATAAGATAACATATTTCTGAGTATTTCTGAGCCTGTTATGTGTGTCTGTGGTACTTTCACGGCACTTTATAACACCGTAATTCTGTCCGTTTTCGTTTTCTTTTCTTTTTTTTTTTTTTTTTGGTGTGGTGTTGGTGGTGGTGGGGGGTATTTTTCTTCGTCTTCGATCTTGCGCTTTAGCATTTCACTTTCTTCAGAAGATTTGAGACAAACAAAAACAAGACGAAACAGTGCTTTAGCTCACAAATGGTTGCTTTCAAAATATCTTGTTAAAAGTCTTTTGAAAATTCATGCCTGTTTGTCAGCTGTTCATTTAGTCCCAGTGTATGTTTAGTCCGACCGACCGTTAGCATTGCAGTCCTATGGGAAATTCAATTTTATGTTAGCATCAAGCTAACGGACTTTGGCTTTATGCATTTGATCGATCCCTACTTTCATAGATTGATAATCCATCTATTAAGCTTAGATTGATTAATACCTGTTTGTCAACTTTATCAACTCATACTTGAAGAACATAATTAGTTTTTCTTCCATTAAGCAGAAAAGGAGTCTGTTCTGTGATGACATTTATTTAAACTGTTGGGGTTTTTTTCTTTTCTTTTCTTTTTAACAGTTACCTTTTTTTTGTTTTTTAATAACTGAATTTTAAAACTCAAAAAAAAAAAAACTCATATCACTGTTTTGGTATTATCACCCACCACAGTTTAACACAGTACCCCCACCAATAGCATCTACAAGTTCAGCCACATCTGCTGGGGCTGTCACATCACACAGATTGGTAAGAACTGAATGAATGATTCACTTTCAGTGAGTGGAATTACAATCAATTCTGTTGTAAAAAATGTGCCTTTAGAATGTTTTCTTTTTCTTTTGTTCACTGAACTGATTTCTTTTAGTTATACTTAATCATGTTTATATGATCTCTGTACGTTTATACCTTAATTATATTGGATTTTAATAGCTGTTACTGCTGACCAAGAAACTTTGATCAATTTTTGTTAATTTTTATGAATAAATCTAGTGTCCTCTTTTCCTCACAGGTTTCTTTTCCATCATATTTTCAATCCAGAAGAAGTCGGTCAGGATATCAGCAAAGAAAAGATGTGAAAACATATGTAAAAAACGTTGTTGTCTGCCTTTCTCTCCGAGGGAATCAGTATTAGTTATACCCAGAGGGGAAAATCGAAGTCGGTTAGAAATAGCTGGTCTAATTGGAAAAATTTCCTTTACCACCGAGTGGTCTGAAGATCAGCTCAGAGAAGAATTTCTGCCATCTTCAGAGGAGCATTTGGCATCTCCGAGCATAATGTGTTCCCTTTTCAGTTTTTGAGCACAATAAAAGGATGCAAAAAATTAATGAAGCCCAATGTCACACCCAACTTTCCCTGGGGGGGCAAAGAAGTTTCTTCTGTTTGTTCAAATTCCTGCCTTTACATCATGGCTGAAATGGAAATGCCGACACAGGTGAGCTTGACAACACCAGTAAATGTTGTTCATGTAACAATATTTGCATTCCAGTAGTGTTGAAATTATTTAGATATGAACATAACTAAACACAGCCACATATTTACATGTGACACTTTGCTGCTGAAGTCACCTACTTGTTGATGTACTGTCACTTTTTAAAATCATTTTTTGTAAATGATGTACCATGATGTACTGCTCTTTTTGGGTGGTTTCCTTTTTTTTCTTTCAAAGAATTCTTAATAATTTTATATTTCTAGTCCCACCATTTGCACCATTTTGAACCACATACAGTGGAAATCGAAGGTTTGGGCAACGGTACAGGTAACATTTTATATTATTGTGCATAAAGAACCTAAGGAAAGACTGAAAAATCTTCCAAAGGCATTAGTTTACAGATGAGACATTCTTTTAAAATGTGAAAAAATGAGGCTTTATATCCATCATTTACCCTTTCAAAATAACACAAAACAAAATAATGGTGTGTGCAAAAGTTAAGGCACCCTGCAGAGTTAGTATCTTTTACAGCCCTCTTGGCAAGTATCCCAGCTTTTAAAGGCTTTTTGTATCCAGCCAAGAGTCTCTTAATTCTTCTTTGAAGTTTCTTCATCCATTTTTCTTTCCAAAAGTCTTCCAGTTCTTTCAGATTTCTGGGATGTCTGTTCCTCACTGCTCTTTTCAGGTCTATCCATAGATTTTCAATGATGTTGAGGTCATGTGATTGAAGTTCACTGCAAAACCTTCATTTTCTGCCTCTTAATGTTCTTACATTAAGAGGCAGAAAATGAAGGACAGTGTGGATTTGGAGGTGTGTTTAGGATCATTATCATTTGTAGAAACAATCCTCTCTTCAACTTCAACTTTTTCACAGATGGCATCAAGTTAGTGTCCAAAATTTGCTGAAATTATGTGCAAACATTCTTCCTTCTAATTTTTCCTGTGTTGCTGACTGCAATACAAGCCCAAAGCATGATTGATCCACCCCCATGCTTAACTGTTGGACTGAGGTACTTTTCATGAAACTCTGGACCCTTTCTTCTCCAAACGTACCTTTGATCATTGCAGTCAAATAGTTCCATTTTAACCTGGTCGGTCCACAGAACTTATTTCCAAAATGCATCAGGCTTATTGCCATTTTTAAGACAGATTTTTGAAAAAAAAAATTTAATTCAGCTAAATGAGTTTTTCTTACAAAATAACAAATTTGAGATCAACCATTCTGGTTTTAGAACGAACCACAGCACTGAGACAGCCCTATTAAAGATCGTTAATGATGTGCCTTGGATTCAGGTCAGATCACAGTATTAGTACAACTGGATCTAAGTGCTGCTTTTGACACTGTTGATCACCTGATCCTGTTAAACTGACTTAAAAGCTTTGGCCTTTCAGGGACTGTTATCCAGTGGTTCACTTCCTATCTCACAGAGAGAAACTTTATGGTAAGCATGGACACTTACTTTTCTGGGGTCCACAAAATTGAATGTGGTGTGCCTCAAGGTTCCATCCATGGCTCCTTGCTTTTTAACATCTACACTCTTCTTCTGGGGAATGTCATGAGGAGTCACACCACTTCAGCTTTCATAGTTATGCTGATGACACCCAGCTGTACATAGCTATGTCACCTGATGACACAAGATGAATAGAAGCACTTTTTAACTGTATTTTAGATGTAAAATCATGGATGGCAAATAATTTTCTGCAGCTCAACCAGGAGAAAACTGAAATTTTAGGTTTTGGTCCTGAAGCTAAGAGAGAGAAGCAGTTTCTGAAACTTAAAGAACTTTCATTCAATTTTTCAGAAACAGTTAGAAACCTGGGTGTTATTTTTGACTCCAAGCTAACATTTATCCTTCATATCAAGCAGGTGATTAAAACTGGTTTTTAATCATCTTATAAATTTGGCTAGGGTCTGCCCAATTCTCTCCATTGCTAATATGGAGATGCTGATTCATGCTTTTATCACCAGTAGCTGCATGAGTTCTCACCAAGACTGGAAGGCAAGCTCACATCACCCTGATTTTAAAATCCCTGCATTGGCTCCCCATCTGGTTCAGGATTTAAATCAAGATACTTTTAATGGTTTTTAAATGTCTGAACGGTGTTGCGCCGCTTATTTGTCTGATCTTTTAGTTAAATATGAACCCTCGCGGAGCCTGAGATCCTCTGGCACTGGTCTACTAATCATTCCAACTGTGAAAACCAAAAATTATGGAGAGGCATCTTTTCACTATACACATTCACAGTTTTCCTGATTGAATACTTCCCCAACGTTTTACTCTATAATGTGTATAAAGGAGGAAGAACAAAACAGACTGGCAATATCGTGATTAGAACATAAACAAAATGGACACAGATCATGTCTATGACGCATGTGGCTTTTAAACTTTTAATTCAAGGTCATTTTATGGTTTTCATGAGAAGTGCGCAGCCAGTTTGTTGTTCTGTGCTTTTGTCGTTATTGAAAATATTAAAACTAAAATCAAAGAAAAGTCTGAAAAGCGAGTCTAAATACAGTTTTTTCTGCTTTTTTTTCTTATTTTTTGACAGAAAAAGCAGTTGTGGAATGTCTTCATGGCAGAACCTTGACAGAGGCAGAGAAGACCTTTCTCAGCTAGTTAAATCCTGGACATGTTCTCGCCTTTGTGACTGGAAGTAGCAGAGCTCCAGCAGTTGGATTTCAACTAAGTCCAAAGTTGAGCTTTGTTCATGATGAGAAAAAGTTCCTTCCAGTCGCTCACACATGCTCAAATGAGCTTGAAATCTTTGTAAATTCCAAAAATCTAGCTGACAATGACTTTTAATATAACTTCCTAGAAGCTCTTATGAATGGAGCAAATTTTAGTGCAGTTTAAATAAACAACAAAACTACTTTTAAGGGAAAATGTAGAGTTGAGGTGAGTGATGAGGGAAAATCAAGTGGAGAAAAGTAAGAATGAAGAAAAACACAAGTTTTTTGTTATAAATACACTTCAGGGGTGTTTTTCTGTTTTGTTCTGTTCACTTCAGTTTTATCAACAAATATCCAACATTCACCATCGTATGGAGTTTTGCCATGTTTAAATTCTAATAACTACTTTCAGCTAATTCATAGAAGCTGGGAAATTTGCGACATGTATCTTTGTTTAGGATCCATCTCTGCTGTTTGACGTTCAATTTGTATTTAAATAAACAAATACAGAAAATGCTATTCAAGTTTCTTGTTCTGTTTGCCAGTCAAGACAACAATTTAGTATGAAAGGCTACAAAAGAGGATTTAAAAAAAATAAGCAGGAAATTTGTACAATATAGTAAAAATGAGATGTTTTTGATGTAAAGCTGTTTAATCTCAATGTTATTGCTTTAAGAGTAGACCAAGTTCTTTTTGTTCCAATATAGCCTCTATTGCCCTGACTTGCTCTGGCAATGGACCATGACGTATGTGTGTAAGGAGTTAAAACGCTGCAGGTAAATAAAGTCCAAATATGTTGTTGTATACATTTTTATTTACAATAATTTCAGTAAACCTACATCAATTTCCTTTAAACACATTCAGAGATACCCAGCAGCAAGTTTATTATATATAAATTCTTGCACTTTTTGGTATAGGGTTTTTCCATTGTTTTCATCATTTTGTAGTGGGTTCACAGTTGCAGAGTTACTGTGAGCTTTGTTGTGATTCTGGGCTTGTCTCAGTTGCAGAAGCAGACGTTGCAGAATTTGGCCATAAAAAACAAGTGTTTTGAGTGAAAAGCTCAGCATGGGTTCTGCTTCCCTCAGAAGAGATTGAATGACTATTGAATGCTGCTTGAAATTCCTTAAGTGTGCGATTGATTCTGGGAATGTATACATACTGTAATGACAGCAAAATAAATCAGTCGGGTTGTCAACATTAAGAATATCCAGTGATTCTAGCTCATAGAAGATAGGTGCAAACACGTTTCGGCAGTTACAGTTCAAGTCACGATTAAATCTCTCAACACGTTGATTATGAACAGAGCTCCCTGTCAACACAGAATTTACTCCTTTGTGTACTCTCATGTCTTCCCAAATCAAAACATTTTCTCCTCCATGATCAGTTCTTTTGTGCATAGGCCAACCAAACATGTCCACAGATTTCCTAAAAAGATCCAATACAGTTTCAGCATGATGCAGAAAAGTCAAAAATCTGCTGTATCCATCAATTGCAGCATGTATGAATAGTTTCCATCTTACAAGCTTATGGTTACCGTCAATGTGCCATATGTAGTTTGAAAAGGGAACAGTGTATATTCTTCTTTGCACTGCTGATGTTCTCCTGGACTGTGCTCCACCAAAATCTACTCTTTTCACTGAGTCTCTGAGACGATGTCTTTGAATTATGATGTTCCTGGCGCGCAGATGTCCATTGGGCATTACCTCTCCAACGTGAGGGTGATTTGATTTTATTGCCTGAATGATTTCATCCAGTTCCTGATTGGAAATGTCACAATATTTTTGCCGTGTTATGCTATACTCTCTCATAAGCTTGTACAACGTTGGTCTTGAGATTTTCAAAATTGACGCAGTTTCTGACAGTGTTGTCCCCAGGGAAAATAATTCTTCAATGTCCTCTTTGGAAATTAGGGTTGTTCCAACCTAACACCATAGGTGAAAACAATGACAATGTACAGACAAAGTGAATTATTTCTAAACACATCCATGGTGGTGAAAATGCAAAAACAATCACGTCTTTTTGTTAATGAACTTGTTTTATTACATTTGAACAGACTTCATGCAATTTGATTCAGGAACTGCATACAAGGTATTATGTATTGATATGCTAAAATGATATGGAAAATCATTGCATGAAGCGGGTTGCTCCAAATCAAAGTTAACACAGCAATAGGAATCTTTACAAAAATAAAAAGATTTTTGGATATGTAATTTCTTCGTGGTGTTTACATGACTTGATGTTATAATTTAATGTTGGTAGTTTTATCATTGTTGTCTGCCTTTAACACCCTTGCTTCTTCCAACCATTTCACTCAATATTTATTGGTAAGGCTTTCTTGATTTGAGTGCAACAGTATTTGGTGATGACATATTTTCTTGCAAGTACATAGATAGTTGTACTGCAAAATGAGAAAAATCAAGGTATTGCCACATACCACGTGCCCCCCACCTCCTCCTCCCATTAGGCAGCAGTATAAAGGCCCAGTTAATGCATAACATGCATCAAAACCATTGACAGTTTTCAATCTACAAAGCAATACTTTTTTCTTGCAGCTGCTACCAACATTGAATGTTCTGAGACAAATTTAAATGGTGTCAATAGTTTTTAACATCCCAACAGCACCCGAAAACATTAATATTTTATCTGCTTCCAGGATCAAATACAAACAGAGAAAATTTGTTTACATTTCATTACACCATCTTCCAGATAATAATTCCATAATAGTGTCAAGATTAGATCATGCAGATGAAGCCTATAGTATTTCTGAGACAAATATCAGGAAACCAAAGAAAAAAAGTGTTTTTATTTTTTGGCACTTCTACCAGAGACTCTGCCCACCCTCTATGACTAAGTTATGCCCTGTCATGTAGTCAGAGGCGTCAGATGCCAAGTAGACCACAGCAGCTTGCAGGTCTGTCACTTGAGCCAGTCTACCAGCAGGGATATCTGACAGCCAGCGCTGCAGCAGAGGCTTCAGATCCTCTGAGTGGATGAGAGGCGTATCAACGATTCCGCTAAAGAAAAAAAGAAAGAGAGGAGGAGAGGTGATTTCAACTCAATAAAGTTCTTTAAAAATTGTAAACAACAAATTTAGAAGGCTTTTACAAAACACACAGCAGACTGTGACAGTGTTGCTCCGGGGTTACCACTTTGGTAAGTGATGAGGAAAGGTGTTCTCTGATTATCATTATTGAATTAATCAATAATTTTCTTATTGCTGTTGTTAACTGCTCAATAAAATCAGTAATCAATACTTAATTAACAAATATCTCAGTTGAGATTCCTCAATGAATTGTGCTTAAACAACTTTTTTTTTAACTTGTCTTGTCCAACAGCTGAACAAGCAGATCAGAGCTGGCAATGGAGGCAATGGGTCTTCGGACAAACGATGGGTATGTGTATATAAACTTTGGCTGTCAACGTTAACGCACGCGATTAATTAAAAAAAAAATTACGCAGAATTATCACACGTCAGAATCACGGTCGTGACGCTGCGTTGGGCATCATCCCACTTATAACATGGTCACTTACAAAAGAAATAAACATTCAATACATTTTTAGTACTTCACTCTTGTTATTTTTTCAGTTTAAAACACTTTCTCACAAAAAGCGGACTATCTGATTGATGGTTGTCATGGTGACAGAACAAAGCTTTGCTGCAGCAGCAAGGGGAAACAATGTATATGCTGATTGTCACGATAGTTTAAATAAAGCATCAGTTCAGAGAGAAAGTTCACCTCTTATAGTTTGTTTTTGCCCAGATAATGAAGCAAAAGTTTGTTTTAAAAAAGCCTGCACAGTGATATAGAACATTTGGGCCGGAACTACTTTTAAAGTGGGTATCAACACCCAGGCGCAATCATACTTGAGCATTCACCCGGAACCATTTAAAGTGCACAAACACAATGTTAGTTTCTTATGACTGTAAATCAACCTCTTTGTTTTCTTGGAGTTAAACGGCAGACATTAAAGTCTTTACAGTTCTGCTTATCTTACTTTTGGTGTGTTTTGTTAGCACACATTACATTTCTGGGATATCTGAGTTAATACTTTACAAATTAAAACATTTCAGACAATAGAAATGAAGGAAACGTGTTATCTCTAGCATTTTTTTGTTCAAAATCTGCATATTGTCGTATAAAATTGAACTAGTAAAGCATTGGGATTAATCCTGATTAATCACAATCCAAAAGTGTGATTAATCTGATTCATTTCTAAATTGACTGACAGCAGTAGTATCCACCCCCTTTTGTATTTGAAGTTAGGCTTTATTTATAATAATTATGTTTATATGTATTCATTGTTGGACCTGACGGAAAAAACAAAGGGACAGAGAGGGATGCTAGAGATGGGGGGCAAGGGGTTGAGATATGGGGGTCAGAAGGGGGGGTAGATAATATGACATAAGGATGTCATAAATAAATCACTTGACTTTGTCCTCACATACCTGCTCTTACACACACTAATAAATAATAATGCACACAATTATTCACAGGTTGTAAGTATTTTCATACATTAATGATAGAAGACTTATCTCATCTCAAAGGGTGCACCAACTAAAATTAACTCATACACACAGACAGGTCCACCCAAGATTTGCATAGTCAACATTTATGGGAGGGCTGTAAAAACATTACCCATATCTGAGCAAAAGTGAGAAGGCAGATGGGTTGAATGAATGTGTGCTTCTTAGAGTGTACCTAGATCACACTGAGTATTCCAGCAGAGGCTGGAGGCCAGGACTCCACAGCCCCAGAGCCAGACAGCGCAGCAGCTCGGCCGATCCAGGCAGCCATAAGTCCCCCCGACAGACAAAGACCCAGGAACAACCTCCTGGGATCATTTTATTTATTCATACATTCATTTCATAAACCCGTTTTGTGACTTTCGGGGTCACGGAGCTGCCATAGTCTAAACTTGGCCACTTATGGGCAAAGGCAGGGGACACCCCTGGACAAGTTGCCAGTCTGTCGCTGGGGTCAGAATCACACACCCATCCACACTCGCATCCACACGGGGAGAGCATACAAACTCCACACAGAAAAGTGCCCCACTGGTGACACTGGTTCAAGTCCTGATAGGGATCCTTCTTGCTGTGAGGCTAGAGTGCTAACCACTGCTCCACAGTGTGGTGGATCGTTTCTGTTTTAATTAATTTGTTTTTTTCCCCTCATTTGGTAGCTGTTTCCTTTTTTTCCTCTGATTGATATGCATGTCTTTATCTATTTTTTGAATGACTATGTATTATATTATATTTTAATTTAAAAAATATATTTTTTATTCCTACACCCACTGCCAACTTCTAAGCTTTTGGTGAAGTGTTGGTGTGAAGAGGGAGAGAGGTCATGCTCCAGCATGGACTGGTGCTGTTGGAGCCTTTTCTTCCAATCCACACCCAAGCACAACAGTCCAGGATGGCCAGGTTAGACACCCTCCCCAAATTGCAGAGCAGGGCCTCAACCCCAAGCAACTGGGCCCCAAATGGGAGCTCTGATCTTCAGGTGCCTGATTCAAAGACCCATCGAACCACCCCCACCTCCTCCAGGAGGCAGAGTACTTCACCCACAGGAGGACCCAAATCCACCCCCAACACACACACACAAGCAGGCAGGGTCTCCCACTCAGAGCGCACCTGCTTTTGAATATTGTGTGGTCATGTTTTCCAACTAACTCTGTATAGAATTTGGCCATTGCAAAAATCTGATATGGTTCTGATGTTAAAGGAACGTTCCAGATTCTGTAGATGATCCTTGCTGTCTCCAAAGTTAGTGTCCATGCTTCTGCTGTTAAAGTGGATGATTGACAGTCTTCCTTCACAGTCTTCCTTCGTTAACAGAGTTTTTAACGTCATCTATGCTGTAATATTTGCAGTTCAGTGTAACAGTGGAAAAGAACTGATCAGGGTGGATGTCATCTTGCAGGTTGTTATCATTATCACTGAATATGTTAAGGTCAGGTTGCTCACAGTTCAGATCTTTCTGAAAGTTGTGGTGACAGTTGACTGTTGAAGAAAATGTGTTGTTTTTAGAAGCCATGTTTGTAGACTTTGACTCCTCACCTGGAGAGTCCAGCATCTTCACTTCTCTCTTGTTTAGACTGTAGTGGGCAGAAACTTGTCCAGCTCCTCCAGGCTCCTGATCACGATGACCTTGGCTTGCTCAGGAGAACTGTTAAGTTTAACGTAGATTCTGCCATCCCTTACCCAGGTGCTTTGAATCTTTCCCTGCCGTTTCTTCAGGTGATGTCAGCATTGTGTTTAGTGAGATTCTCATTAATGTAAACATTGGTTCCCTTCAGAAATCTTCCTCGCTTCAATAAAGCTGTTTTGTGTTTGCGATTAACAAACCTTACAAGGATCGTAGGTCTGTCAGACTCTCTTCTCCTAGGAAGCGGGCAGCAGACCTTGATGTGGTTTGTGTCCAGAAAAATTCCTTTGGAATTTGAGAAATCTTCCGCCTGTTTCTCCACAGAGCAGATCTCCTGCTTGAGTTCACCGTTCCCTGCGGTCACTGCATGCAAAATGACTGGGGTTTGATCTTCAATCTGGTGATTATCACATCATTGATACTGGAATTCTGCTCCTGGTCATCCATTCATTTTTCCATGCTATCCATTCAGTTGACAGTCTGTTCATGCTGAGCTCGGAGCTATCTCCCCTCCTCCAGTGCGTTCAGGATCTGCTCGTGCTGGATCTTCATGGATCTTATTTCTTCCAGCAGGAAATCAAGTAACTTGATATCCTCAGAGTCGTCTGTCACTGGGGGGTTTCAGGGGCATGATCGGGAATTATTTTTACAATATTTACCTAGAGTTTCGAAGTGCAGCTGCTCTATGCCTCAATGATGTCTCTCCAAAAGATGCTTTGATATTTTTTCTTTCGGTGTGAAGCACTTTGTGTCATGTTACATATGAAAAAACTATATAAATAATGATTGGTTTGATAACAAACTTAACCTGAAAAGTTTTGCTACCCCTGTGGCTGCCCTGAAGCCAACAGCTTCTTCACTGACTTTTGGGATATCTCGTTGGAGCTTGCCACAGCTAAAGAATCCCCCTCCATCTCATCCTTTCTTCAGTAGCTTCCTCACTGACACCAACCATCTTCATGTGCTGCTCTAACTCCATGAACTTGGCCTTCTTTCCTGGTGGCTCCAATCTTTTTTATGTAAAGCACTTTGAATTGTCTTTGTACATGGAATGTGCTTTACAAATAAACTTGCCTTGCATCATCATCCTTTTTCCTCCTCTCAATTTGTCCAACCATCTCCATCTACTTCCCTGTATTCATCTCCAGAACATCTACCATGATCTGTTCCTCTGATGGATTCATTCCTGATCCATCCTGGTCACTACAAAGAGAACCTCTGCATCTTCATCTCTGTTACCTCCAGTTCTGCCTCCATTCTCTGCATCAGAGTCTCTAAACCAACAACATGGCTGCTCTCACCTTAGTATTCTAACTCTTTCCTTTCATTCTTGATGACACTCTTTAGTCAGACATCACACCTGAAGCCTTCCTCCACCTGTTCCAACCTGCTTGAACACACCTGTTTACATCTTTCCCACAATCTCCATTACTCTGGACTGTTAAACCTAGCTATATCAGATCCCCCACCCTCTTTAGCTCTTCTTCCTGGAACTTTACTTTATTAAACCACAGCTCCTCTCTCTGGATTGCCACATCATGGCGATGTATGTAGTTGCAGCTGCCTGGTGCTTGAATGGTCATTGCTATTTTTGGATGATTTTCATGTGTGTTTTGTGCACACTCAGTTGGGCCAATCCGACCTACATCTGACACAAGCTTCTTAAAATCAAACTACGTTTTGATGGACGTGTAACAAGCGAGTTTATCCACCTGAACAAGATTCCAATGGTGGTAGCCAGGAGCCCTGGCCCTTTGTAGTTTCCTATTCCATCAAGGGGGACGCACAGGCGCCACAGAAGGAGGAAGCGAGGCCGCAGAGCTGGCAAGGGATGAACTGAGGCTGCAAAGCGTGACAAACAACTGCATTAAGGATGCTTGTGCTCTGCTCATCACAGAGACCTGGCTGCAACACTCCATTCCGGATTCAGCTATCAAGCTAACAGGCCACAGTCGCCAAGAGCAGAGGAGGTGGCTCTGTGTATACATCATCAACTGCTGGTGTACCAACACAGTGACTGTAGACAGTCAATATTCAATGTTCACCGGACATTGAATATCTGACTGTTAAATGCAGACCCTTCTACCTCCCAAGATAGTTTACTGCAGTCATGGTTACAGCTGTGTACGACCCACTTGATGCTAATGCTAACTGAGCTATTAAACTTCTCCAAGCTAGCATTAGCAACCAGCAGAGCAAATATCCTGACAGATCATTGCTGGGGATTTTAATTATGCCACAGTGGGTGGGGGGCTCATCTCTGACGGGGACAAAACTGCCTACAGAGATGAGGTGGAGCAGCTGTCAACATAGTGTTGGACCAACAACCTCCTCCTCAACACATCAAAGACCAAAGAACAGAGGAAGAATAACAGGAAGAATAACATCGACCAAAGACTGCCGGTGACCCTTTGCCGTGCCACCATAGAAAGTGTGCTAACGTACTGGATATGCACTCGGTTCAGCAGCTGTTCTGTGACTCTCCAGTGGGTCATCAACACCACCCAAAAGATTGCTGGCTGCCCACTCCCCAACCTGGAAACCCTCCACAGCTCCCTCTACTTCAACAGAACATAATCAAAGACACTTCAGACCCCGGACACTTCCTGTTTGATCTGTTGCCTTCAGGCAAACGCTACACAGGTCAAGCGGAGTAAGGACAAAAAGACTTCAGATCAGCTTTTACCCCACTGCAGTAAACATGTCATACGGAAGCATTAAACCTGGAACTCTTCCAGTAAACTGAGGCACAGTAGATGTTTACTTCATATTTATTCGTTTTTATTATCATTTTTCTCTGGTTTTAACAATTTGAACATATATTGAGTATCCTGTTTTTTTATTTAGCAAAAATTGGTTTGATTTTCTGATATTAATTACCAGATAAGCACTTTTGATATATTTTTATGTACTATTTTAGTTGCATGTTTTTACCATGGTTTGTTTTAAAGTATGGTTATTGTATTATATGATTAAAGTATATCTGTCTATCTATCTATCTAGTCACAGACTCTAGATCTACAAAGACACACTGCAGATCCCTCTGACCGTCTCTGTTCTTCTGCAGAAACTTTTTCAAAGCAAATGTTTCCTCTTTGGTTTTCATACTGTTCTTCATAAATGTTCACCTCTGACCTCAGTCTTAGCTTCCACTCATTTCTCCCATAACTAGATTGTGATTCAACAGCTTTATTCTTCTGTAGTTTCTCTGCTCGTCTTCTTCAAAATGGAACATTTCTCCTTTATTCCTCATCATCCTCTCATGCTCCAATATCTGTAAATCAGTCCAGTCAGAAACATTACTGCCACCTCTCCTAAACTCTAAACCTACACAGGTATGTTGTCAGGACCAATAGTCTTTCTGGTCATCATTTATTTCTTTACCTCATTCTTACAGATCTTTGCTGCTTCTTCAAACAAAACACAACTTCTGCCTCCATACTTTGTCATCGACATAAACACACACACACACTCTAGCTAAGGCAAACACACACACACACACACACTACTAGGGATGTCCCAGGCCTGATTTCTGATTACGTGATTGAAAACCAGATTTCTCAAATCATGTAGTGTCTGTCTCGATCGAAATAGGATGCCGTCTCCTGATTGGATTGGGATTGGATATTTTCTTTAACATCGTTTTGGTCAATGCTGTATATTTCTAAGTTATTTCACATAAATAAATAGTAAAAGTCTGCATATCATGAACTGATCACAACATTTCACACATTTCACATGTCGTGAATCGCAGCAGAGTACAGCAGCAGTTTAAGCAGGAGGCGCACAAAAACAGCTTAGTAAATTTACCAAGATACTCACAGACTTGGACTTTGAGACTCAAAAGCTTTTTTAATAATAAACGTTTAAAACTGACACACTGCCAGTGTCTATTGCTTTAGTCTTAATGCAAACAACTTACAAAGGCATGTCCACAGAAAAAAGATCAGATCCAGAATCTCAGATCGCTTTTTCACAAAAAGCGGACTATTTGATTGGTGGTGTGGCCCGTTTGTTTGTTTTAAAGAAGTCTGCACAGTGATAAAGAACATTTAAACCATGTAACCGGAACTACTTTTATAGTTGCGCATCAACATACAGCAGCCAATCAGATTTGAGTATTCACTCGGACAATTTACAGTGCAGAAACACAATGTTTTTTTTGGTATTTTTTATGGCTGTATATCAGCATCTTTGTTTTTGTAGAGTCATACTACAGACATTAAAGTCTTTACAGTTCTGCTTATAGCACTGCTGATGTGTTTGCACAAACACATTACAATTCTGGGATATATCTGTTAAAACTTTACAAATGTAAACAATTTAAACAATAAAAATGAAGGAAACAGGCTCTCTCTGGCCTTTTCACATCAAAACAAACACAACATTCTTCATCCTTCTGGCCTTTTTTTGTACATTTGACGCAAATTGTCATTTAAAATTTACCATGAATTGTGATTGATCACAATCCAAAAGTGGGGTTGATGTGATTATTTTCTTAATCGATTGACAGCTCAAGTTAAAAGATAAAAGAAGGGCAATAAAATAAAAATAGGGACCCAACCTGGATCTGTTTTTCATTTTTAAAATGTTTAACAGTATCAGATCAGGACTCGGTATCAGTATCAAAATGCATTGACTCAGATTTGGATCAGGGACACAAAATTCTGATAAGGACATGCCTACTCTCAACCACACTTTAACACATGAACCTAAACACAAACACACAGATAACCACACAAACATGCTCACACCCTCAGACTCACAGGCACATAAACACCCACACTTATGTAGATGAATGACATACAGTCTCTTTTTTTTTACGGTCCGGTTCATGACAGAGCGGACGTGTCTTTTTCGGCTCTCCTGATCCCCGACGTTTTTTGAGCGATTTTTATGCTAAACAGCAGTGATTCTGCAATAGAGAGAGCAGAATATGGCACAGAAGACTGACCTGGCAGAACTCAAAGTTGCATAAGCTGACATCCAAGCTAAACTAACTCCATTGTTGGCTTTGGAGGCTAAGCTAAGCCTTCTGCTGGAACTTGTCCAGGTAGAAAAAGTACGAAATGAACAACTGGATAATCGGCTTGACCTCATGGACAGAAGAATGAACGACCTGGATCAACAAGTGAGAATGAATAATATCATTCTCACGGGACTTTAACTCAAACCAAGAGCTAAGCCTGGTGCAGCTAACGTTAGCATGGAGGCTGCGGGGCTGCTATGGCAACAGCTGAGACCATGGAGAGTCAAGTTGGATCATTCCTCACTTCTAAAGGGATTTCCTTGGATTTTAATAATACTGAGATCTGCCACCCGCTTCCCAGGAGAAAGGAGTTAGATAAACCAGCGATCATCATCAGATTTGCGAATCAGAAGCACAAAATCGCTCTGATAAAGCAAAGAAAACTGCTAAAAAGGGCCGCGGTTTATATTAACAATCATTTAACGAAGTTTAACGCATCTTTGGCTAAAAATGCCAGACTCCTGAAGCGGAAAAAGCTGATCCAGAGCACATGGGTGCTGAATTCAAGGATCTATGTAAAACCACTTGGTCCACCGGACCTGACCAAGCTTTGGTCATCACCAACATGGAAGACTTTGAGAAGTGTGTGGTCACGGACCTCTGAGCCTTTCATCAAATCACTTGACATGGTTTCCTAAAGTGTGATTCATGACAAAGGATCTTCTAATAAAACAACCTGTACTCATTGACTCTTTATATCTGATTTAAGTAAATGATCTTACAGACAGAAATGATCTATTGTTGCTTCTTTTTATGCTTGACCTGATTTTTAAACATATTTTTTTTTAGACCTGGAGGATAAACCTGAAACTGAAATTTGAGTAAAAAGTGTTGATTTGATGTTCCTAGACACTGATTCTATGACGCTGTGCTACTGTGATGCTTTGCTAATGAGCTGTTCTGTGTGACATTAGGACATCAGGACAAATAAAACAAAGATAAATAGGATAAATTCAACTAAAACGATTCAAAAAATTTTTTTCTAAATAAAATAGCAGAATTGAATCCACTGTGTATCAGCAGTGTCTTTGTAACATTACAGAGCTGGTGTTGATTGAGCTGCACCTTCTCTGTCAAATGACAATAACAAAAACATTATTTTGTTTTTAGGCTGGTATTGTTATGATTTAATATAAAATATAAGGAGGCAGAATTAAGAAAAAAGGGTATTTTTCTGTCAATCTGTCCTTGTTTTCTCAATCTTTGAATCTGAGTTTATAGTTAAATGGCTCTAAGGACATTTAGCTCGTCTGAGCTGGAATCTCGGATCAAAACTGCACGGCTGGGGCTGTAAGGGGCTGTAAGCTGACGGGGGAGGTAAACAAAGGGATTATAAAAAATGACTCCTTATCTACAGTCCCACCCACAACTCAGAGGTGACTTTCTGATGAACTGCTGCTCTGCAGAAGCTATGTCCAAGAAAACCACACATTTTTTTAGATTTATAAAACGCCATAATCATCACTGAAAACCTCCCGAGAACACTTTGACAATAGATCAAAAAATAATTGGAGTGGGACTTTAAGTGGGCAAGTAAATATTGTTTGATTTTTAGCAACTGGACGTCTAATCTTCCATTGGGTCATTTTTCTCCCTTAAGATGGTTTCTTATTAAACATGTTTCACTTAATCATTGATTTGAAATAGTGCATAATTATGTTTCACATCAAAGCAGACACAACATTCTTCATCTTTCTGATTGTCCTTTACTACCAAAGTGTACTGCTGAACAAAACGTAGGAAGAAAGACAGAACTTACGGAGAGATGCAGTTCACCCTCACTCCTCTGTCAATCCATTCAGTTCCCAGAGTTTGAGTCAGTTTAACAACTCCAGCTTTGGAAGTATTGTAGGACAGCTGCTTTTGAGGATGGGGCACTTGAGGGTGAAAATAGGGAAATATTGATGAGTTTTTTAAATGGAAAAAGAACTTTTTAAAAGTCTTCAAAAACAAAATAGACAAAAAACAATCTGTCATTTCACAAAGAGAAAAAAAAAACTCACTGATTATTTTTCTTAAATCTAAAGCAGAAACTGAAATTTGAAAATATATTCCATAGGCTTTGCGGATAAAGTCGTAACAAATTAATTGCTTCCAACTGTCCAACTAAGCTCTCTACCCAGCAGCAAAAAGCAGAGAGCAATTTGTTTGCCTTGACCATCACAGATGCTGCACACTGCATGGGATTCCGAAACCAGGGCTCATTTTATGCTGTTTGATTAATTATCACAAGGGAAGTTTCAAGTTGCACACAACTTTAGTAGTTAACCTCATCACCTACTGATACGACTGCCAAATGATTTCACTGTGAGAGCAAGATGATGAATGCCAGCCTGCTGCAGAGTGGCAGAGAAGGTTCCAGGGGAGAGAAGGCCAGAGTGTACAAATGAACAAGATGGAGAAAAAGTTGGAGTCAAATACAAGGGGGGGGGCAAAGTGTGCAGGAGTGCAGCAAGATAGCAGCGGATGGCAGGACTAGGTGTGGGATGGGCTGGATCAGGTTTGGACCTCAGATAAGCAGGTGAGGAGGATCTGAGCAGAGTACTTAAACACAGATTGAATGTGAAATCGGAATTGTCAGAACAAAAACAGAGAAAAATGTCTGACAGCACTAATCCTCCTTCAAGACCCCGCAATTCAGCCCCAAAATACCATTCAGAAAATGTCTTTATCCTGAAAATAAACTTGCATTGATGTTTTACCCTCTTTAAGAAGAGTAATCCCCTGAGAGGGGAAGAGGAGATAAAGGAGTGCTTTTGCTCTTTAACATTCATCCTGATACTTTTTGCGTATTTCAAGTGTAGAAAAGCCTGCTCTTTAGTGGACATGTCTATATTATTTAAATTCTTTCGAGCAGATAAGAGTTCAAATGATTCATTCTTTTTCTCAGAAGATGAGCTAACATTACATTTTTTAACTGCGGTAGCTGAGATATGGTGAAAGCCATAAATCCCTCAGTAAGGTCATCAGACAAAAACACATTCATTTAAACAACCCTGCAAGTTACAAGCCATTGTTTAAGAAGGAAAAAAGCTGCTGATGGCCATGTGTGTGTTTGTGGGAGTTAGATAGAGAGACAACGCCAGCACCGCTACGCCTTTGTATTCAGCAGATGGACAAAAAGCTGTCATTCTGCATTTTAATTGGAAGTTTAGAACTGCTCTTCAGTCCTCCCCTTGGCCAGGAGGCTTCCCATCTGATTACACATTATGACAATATTATAACAGATGTCTAGAGCAACAAAGCAAACTCCTGATGGACTGAACATAATGTGAGTAATTGATCATTTCTTTATGCCAGTCTCTTATTTACTAGCATAGTCCTATTTTGCACCATGCAGCCAAGGCAGGGGTCTGTGTGGCACGCTGTTAAGCTGCTAATTTGACTATGTTGCTGATGAAGTGCTACTGATTCTCTGGAGGAACTAGTTGGAAAAGGAAAGCAGCAGAGCAGTGAATTACACAGATTTTACTATGCTCTCCCTGAATGAACAGAGTGTCTTCCGCTGCTCAAACAAGGCCGCTGGCACAGGCTGGAGTCCTGCCATTGCACAGGAACCCTTATCCTCCACATCCTCCAGACAACTCCACAGAGGGCACGCTGTTTATTATGATGCAAAACTGCTTTACCAGGACGCAATCACAACACTTTGTATTTCCTGCTATGCTGACTATTTGCAGGGGTTGATGCTTGAATTTAAAATGTCCAAAGGTGAAAGGCTGCAAAAACTAGAAAATGTGAAATCGTTGATCATGATCATGAATATGAAACGAATAAAAAGCACAGGACTTGACAGTCCAGTTTTAGAGCTTATCAATAAAACAGTAAAGCGAAATATATTGAATAGTTTTTAAACTGCAAACCTCTTAATAGCACACAAACAGATCAAAGTGACAGCGGTGGAGCTCCACAGACAGAAACGTCACTTACCGATCAGACTGGCCATGGAGGCGGTGTTGATAATCTTTCCGTATCCCTGCCTTAACATCACTCGACCTGCTGTCTAACACAGTATGAAGAGAGACATTTAACATCTTTCCAAAAAGCACGGATCTGTACACAGGTACGTTATGAACTAAGGTTGTCATATAACATTATTCAGTCAGTGTCTCACTAAACTGAACATTATCACTCCAGATGTTAAGATTCAAAACTCTGCCTCATAGCCACTGGTGAGAAGTCTCAATCTCCATGTCCGTGCATGTCATTGTTTCTTTCACTTTTTAAAGTAGCATGTTCCTGCATTCCCCAGTGTCTGTATCTAAACTATCCTTTTATAATATACCAAATTAGCTCAAAATGCATTATGGGAACTTTATGCAGGTTTTCAGTCAGGTTTGGAATTCTGTCCCACTGTGGATTTAGCTTCAAAAATTCAGACGGAGGAATTCTTCATAAACCTACTTAAAAGGGTCATGACTACAGTCTCTGACAGTAATGTTCCCCCCATATTTATTCATTAAAGGCAGAATATTAAATGAACTGTTGCCACTGACATTCTGACACTGTCTCAGAACAACACATTGCATTCCGGTTTCCGTTCCAGAAGCAGGCCACGGTTTAGCCAGACTGTGAGGAAAATAACTGGTTTATGCGACAATAGGAACTCCCACAGTTTACAGTGTATGAGCTCTGACGTCTATGAAATGATGTTCTACTCGCTTAACCAAAAGGATTGAGCAGGTTTAGAAAATAAATGGATGGATGAAAAACAAAAAAAAATTTGTTGTAGGAACTCCATCCCTTCTACAAAAACAGATAGAAATGAAAATCCTTAAAACTCAATACAATAATTTTATTTTGTTTTTTTAACAGTTTTATCTCTTGTTGGGTCAATTACATTTTTGAAGTTTTTTCTCTTTGGTAAGCTGGGGCAAATGAAACACTTATCCAAGAGACTGATGAAGCACAATTAAACACCAGTCACTCCGATGTGTGTTTTATCCTTTATCTTTGTGACTTCTATGGTACAATGAAGACAATAATTAGGTTATAAAAACACACGAGTCACATACTGCACAAAATGGTGCATTAACATGCTTTCAAGTAAAAATACAACATCAATGACAATGAATTTGGTATAGAATTGCTATGTTTTTAGTGGATTGGATTACAACTATGGCAGGAGCCGATAACATTAACATTATCCACATTTGTGGATTGTCAATTCATTAAAGACTTGAGTCATAAACTCTATAAGATTTTACGTTGATCAGTGACATTCAAAAGGAAAAAAGAAAAACCCACCCTAAATATTGAGCTCAGAAGCTCCATCATTCAATTTCAAATAAAGTAAATTAGTTTGTGTCTTTTTATCCCTCTTTAATGTATTATTAAAATCATAAAATAAGATAAGAATTAGCAATTGCAATTATAGATCAAAAACTACCAGTAGTCACTGTGCTTTATATTTAGATCAGCTGCAGTTACACAGAATTGCTGCATCAATAGAGCTATATAAGGAAGATGTCCCCAACAATGCACAATTTAACACTCTATGACGTGACTTACTTCTGGTCTCAAGATCTAACCTCAAAGCACATCTGTTTGAACTGGAGTACTCAGTAGAACTATTTTCTTTTTTTTACTTTTGCTCTTTCTTTATCATTTTAATTCGTGTAATACTTTATACTGTCAAAATAAGAAGAAACAATTAAAACCAGAGTGTTGTCTGTTTGAGTGACCTGAAATGTAGGCTACTTTAAACTTAAAAGTAAATTAATATCTTTATTATTCTTGTTGTTGTGGTTATTGTAATTATTACATACTTAAAAAAACACTTTAGTTGTTCTACCCTCAGTAGTTCCCGTGCTTCCCAAGTAAATCCCATTATTTCAGTTCAGATGACCGTGTTATGACTTTGCAAAACAAGGATCACAAAAGCTGTTCAAACAGCATAATTCTCTTCATTATCTTAAAAAACAAACTCATACACACCTGACAGCATATAAATGTGCCTCTCAAGTTCACATCAAAGGTTTGGTCCCACTCCTCTAAGGTCGTGTCCTCACTGGCCGAGTTCAAGTTGATGCCAGCATTGTTACAAGCGATATGAATAGCTCCCCATTTAGAGAGAATGGTGTCTATCATTTTCTGGACATCCTCTGGTTTACTAATGTCAGCATTGATGGAGATGGCATTGATACCTAGAAAAAACAGCCACAATTATTTCTAGCACAGTTTAGAAGATGCAGAAAAAAGAAGACAAGTGATGAAAAATGCAATAAAATAGATAAAATAGCTAAAATTAAGATTTTTTTATTATGTTTTCTTTATAAAAAGGAAAATTAGGAGAACAACCTCAGAATCATGAATTCTGTTGGTTTTTCTCTTGAGTATGCTACCATCTGCTGGCCAAATAAGGCATAACCTGGACATACCAATTAAAACATTTAGACCACGGTTCAAAAAATACACAGTTGTGGCAAATTCCTAACGTTGGTATGAAGTAAGAGCGACTTAACTTACTGATTACTAACAAACAGGAAAATGTCGCCAGAATTTGCAGGAATTAGGTTTTGGCCTTTAGTCACAGACTAAAGTTTTTTTTTTTTTAAGTAACATCGAGATCTCTCCCAGGAATGCAAGATTGTGACAATTTTAAATATCCCAACTAAATTGTATAATAAATTGCCAAGTTAAAAACAACTGATAAACCTTCCCAATTAAAAGCAGTTTTAATTAGCTTTGACATGAGGTAAGAACACCAGTCTTTTGGACATGGCTCACCTTTCATAAACAGCTCCTTAGCAACTGACTCAGCTCGAGTTTGATCCAGGTCCACCACTGCAACCTTGGCACCAGCCTCACCCAGGGCATGAGCAAATGCCCGGCCAATGCCCTGCCCTCCGCCAGTTACATAAGCCACTTTCTCATCAAGACGCATTCGATCCAAAACGGAAAGCCCTCTGACCCCACGGAAAACGTCGTCGTCGGTTATCGTGCACTGATAAATATAAACATCAGTATGATCAGATCCATGTGAAATGTGCTGCTACTATGAGAAAATGATTTCAGAATCAAAAAAGCTTCTCATTAAGATGAACAATACCTGAGCAAGTGAAGCTGCATGGGCTAACGACACCCGACGGATAAGACTGATGCCATCTCTAAGAGGGACAATCACCTTTCAAATATAAATCACAGTAGTAAAATATCAACACAACATCAAAAATACTGACTTCCTGTGGAGAGGTCTGACACACACCTGTTCCACTCGGGGGTCATTAGAAACATACTGATTGAATTCCCGTAAGGCCAATCCATTGGAATCTGTAGCATCTTTCAGGTAAACTTTTCCTTTAAACAGTGAATTATCAACACATATAACTCCATGCAGCTTCAGCATATTGTTGTCCATAATGAAGTTGTAGTAGCTGATGTAATTGTTCTTGTCAGCATCAATGAAGACCATGTCAAACTGCTCACCAGCAAGAGCTAGTTCCTAAAAAGGACATGACACAGTTACAAAACCAGCATGTGTCTGTTAAAATGTCAGTGGTAAACTTTGACTTCTCTGATTATGCAAAGCGGACAACTAAACAAACACGAAGAGTAAATGTGAAGGGCCAAAGAAATGTAGTGGGTCATAAAGTACATGGTCACCTAAGCCTAACACAGAACATGTCACAGTTGATGTCTAAGAGCAAAGAAAAAAGCAAACCAAATTGTGGACAGTCAAAACTAAAGCACAGAGTGTCAAACATAGTGACCTCAAAAAATGCAATCTAAATAAACAAACGTTTATTTAGTAAATGGTTGTGTGAACAATGTTTATTAGCTCTTCTTTTGGTGAATTTCTTTTGCTTCTTCTCCTCTACCTTCTGCCCACAAGGTAAACAAAATACAACACGAGACACAGCACCCCATCCCTGCGGTCACTTCACCTATATGCAGCGTTTAGTTTGGCTGATGAAACAGCAGAATATGTGGCGATTTATAATTCAATTCAATTTTATTTCTATAGCCCAATATCACAGCCATAGTCGTCTCATTGGGCTGACACCGGTATTTGCAAAGAACAAAAAGTCAAACATAAAAATGAAAACAATAGTTGGTTATAAAACAGACTAAGCTGAACAAACATCTCTGTCCTTACTTTATTTATTTAGAGGAATACATTTTTAAAAGACTGTGGCACATAACCTGTTTCTAGAGAAATATTTATAATAGTTCTAATGGATTCATTAATTAAGGGGAAGGTTTCTTTAAAAAGCTTAGTGGGGATTGGGTCTAAAAGACAAGTTGAGTTTTTGGAGGATGTAATAAGTGATGTTAATTCTGCTAGATCTACAGCAGTGAAGCAGTCTAATGTTACAGAGGTTTCTATAGATGCCTTTGTTTCTACTGTTTTAGCCTGATCTGGGCTGATAGTAGGGATAACTTTGTTCAGCTTTTGTCTAATATTTAGGATTTTACAATCGAAGAATGAAAGAAATTCCTCAGAGCTCAGTGTAGCAGGAATATGTGGTTCCACTGAGCTGTGACTGCTGGTCAGTCTGGCTATAGTACTAAAAAGAAATCTTGGATTATTTCCATTCTGTGATATTAAAGCTGAATAGTATTGGGTTCTGGCTTTATGTAGAGATTTTTTTTATAATTTAAAAGGCTTTATTTCCAGCTATTCAGAAACTGCTCTGAGCTGGTTCTGCACCATTTTCTCTCTAACTTACGGGTTACATGTTTAAGGGAACGTGTTTCAGCGTTAAACCACAGTAATACTCTATTTTGTCTAAATAGTTTAGGTTTCAAAGGAGCAACAACATCATGTGTTCTCCTGAGGGCCTCCATGGAAACATTGATCGTTTTAACTGGGACTGAAACTGTGGGAGCTGCTCTCAGAGTGTTGCTCAGCATGTTACTAAATATTGGTTGGAATGCAAGTTTAAATTCAGAAACAGAACAGTCAGTCAATGTTTTTCTGAGCTGTTCATTATTTATTGGAGCGGTGGAATTCTCTAGAACAAACTGAAAGGTGATTAGAAAGTGATCTGAGAGTGTGGGGGTTATGAGGGAGAACACTCAGGATTCAGTCAGAACTGGAGGATAAAGCTACTTCACTTAAAGTAGAAACAAAAAGATTCATAAAATGTGTTGATTTGGACACAGCGCTGTTGTTAGACACTGATGCTATGATGCTAGCTTGTTAGCTGCTAATGCTAGGATGATAGCTTGTTAGCCGTGTGATCACGGACCGGTTTAAAGTCGGACAGTATTTTCATGGACCGGCCTTTAAGATGTGGCGGATAAATACAACAAGATGAATTCATAGGACATTCATAAAAACTTATTTTCTAAATAATTACAGAATTGATATCACTGTTTTAGCAGCATCTGTGTAGCATAACAAAGTTTACAGTTCAGACGTGTTCATACCACTCATAACTTACTTGATGCTATTTCATTTTCATTTTTAACAAAAAATCAGAAACATTTTGAAAATAAAGTAAAATGTCTAAGGTATTTCTGTGTAAAATAGTGTTAGAATTTGGCTGATAAAATATGTCTGGCCAGTAGTTTTTTTTTCATCAACCGGCCAACTTGGCCAGTGTCAAAAATTAAATTTCTTCCCATGTGTGGAGGTATTTTAGTTATTTAGAATCAGGCAAAAAACAAAGTAAGGTGCACTGCAAATTGTGCAGAAGTCATGTTCTTTCTAAAACTGGGTTTCCCACCTGAAGTAGTTCCATCAAGCATGTTCAATCTCAGACTGAAATAAACCAGAATTCTCCAGAAAAACAGCAAAGTTCAGACCTTCACAGCAGCAACAGTCTAAACTACCAGAAGAAATTCAGAGATTTTACTTTTAGTTCCTAGATTATTCACAGGATGTTGACAAAAATGTTTATAAATTTGATGTTTGTTCTGTAAAATTAGAAAACATTAGAATTTATTTGTTGAATTAATGCTTTGTTTTAAATGGAACTGATCAAGTGTTCTGATTTAGTGTTCTGTTATATTCATGTTCACTTTTGAAACTTGAAAGATTTTGCTTTATTTACTGTTAAGTTTGTAATATTAATGCCTTTTTTAGTTTTCTGGGGGGAAAACTGTTGCATCATGTTCCTTCAGTGCATCTGTTATGTTTAAAGTATGAAAATAAATAGAGATTTAAATCTAAAACAACAGCATCAAGTTTGACAGATCACTTGGTTTATATTGTGATATATTTTGTTATATCCTGATAGGAGAAAAAAATATATTGGGATTTTAAAATTTCACTATCGCCCAGCCCCAGTTGCGCTCCTTATAAGATGCAGCCATTCCTCTCTAGAAACCTCTCTAAAAAACTGTATGGGTGCATGTGACTGAGGTTTAAGGTTTATTCACCACTAACAAACTACCCTTTTTTCTAAAAATTATGAAATTATTGTTTTATTTTGTTTCTTTTTTATCCAGAGACAAAAAGGAAAGTAAAAAAAAAAAAAAACATGTCTGTCTACTACAGTAAATAGCTAGAAAGGGGATGGGAGGAAGCAAACATATATAATCTCACTTCGTCTCTACCTTACTATTTTCTTTAAATGAAATATTATCATCATTTTTATTTTAACATGAAATTAGTGCTGTTTCAAACCACAAAAAAAAAAAAATAATAAATAAATAAATAAATAAATAAATAAATAAATAAATAAAAACATTAATAATATTTGAGCTTTGGAGCCCTCTCCAGGCCTACCCTTGGTAGCCGCCTAGGACAGGCCCTGCTTACAGAAAACCTTTAACTGCTCTCATTGCCGACAAAGGGTATGTAATAAAATATTGGCTTTAACTTTTGTTATTAACCAAATACTTATTTTCCACCATAATACCTTTTTCGAGTTCTGAGTCAATGAGCGGATGCAAGCCCACCAGCTCTGGCAATACTCATCGTCTTTAAGCTGCTTAAAACTTGATTTACTTGCAAAATTACAGTAAAAAAGCGATAATTCTCTTTAAAAGATCATGGTCTTCCCGAAAATCCAAAAGATAAGAGACACGGAAAATATTAGAAAGGCGCTTGACAACATCCAAACTAAAGTAGCACCTCTGATGGACATCCAAGCCAAGCTAACTCCTCTGATGGAACTCGTGGTTGAGATCTGGAGTCTCTGTGTTCAAAATGAGCAATGAGATAACCAGGTCAAAATTCAGGAGAAAACAATGGATGATGTGGAACAACAAGGCAGAATAATATAATTCTTACTGAATTACAAATTAAATACCAGGCAGGTAGCACTGCCTCTAACCCAAGTGACAGTGGAATGTCAAGTTAAATAATTTCTGAGGTCTAATGAAATTTCTCTGAATCTAAATACCATCAAGATCTGCCTCCTGCTCCCCAGGGGAAAGGATACTGGCAAACCAGTCAGAATCATAGAATCGTAAAACAAGAGGAAACAGAATGCTAGAAGCGTATAATCATTACAATCATGCAATCATTACAATCATCGTGATTGAATTTAGGGAAAAATGTGAGCGAAAGATAAACGTTTTTTCTTGTCTTTTTTATGCAAGAAAAAAAATGTTTATCACTACTACTACAAATTTAAAAATGGACTGTTCAAACACTAGACTGCTTTGAATGACTTTTTTAGCTAAAGCTGAAGAAAAAGGGTTTTAGAAGAATAATTTGCCCCAGGCGAAAAAATAATAAGAGGCCCTCTGCATTGGTTGAGTTTATTATTTTTTTTGTTAAATCCTTAACCAGGGTAAAACATCGAATAACTTCCTTCCAGGTCCACTTTTATACTGCAGCAGTGTCAAACATGTAAATGTTTTGACAGGCTTTTAGTACTGAAATTACATTTAAATGTTAGGCATGCATTTTAGATCATTTTGACAAAAATCAAAGAAAAAATGCTGCAGTTTTGGAATTTGATTTAAAAAGTTGAAACATTTGAAAAATATTACATTTTCTTGCTTCATACATGCCCCATACTATTCCACCATTCTTGTGTGTCAATCCAGACTTCCTGAATTCTGATCCTTCTGACCTTCACTGTTCTTCTGCAGCAAAATCTTCACAGCAAATTCTGCCTCTTTGGTTCTCTTTTCTGCACAAATCCATACTGTTGTTCACACGTTTACCTCTGACTTTAGTCTTAGCTTCCACTCTTTCCCAAAACATCATCGTGATTCATCAGCTTTTAATTTCTAAAACTTTGCATATCTGCCTTTTTAATAAAATGACCATCAGTTTACCATCTGCCCAACACAAAAGCCACTCAGCTCTTAGATGTTAGCTCAGCTACTGGATAGGACGAGTACCAATTGCATTTTTACTCTTCACTGTCTTCCTCAAGAACATTTCCTTACTGTTCTTTGCTGCTTCCTGTTTCACACAACAACCACATTTTTTGTTTGTTTATGTTTTGTTTGTTTGGTTTTGTCTCTTTCTCAATAATGTCTGTGTCCCGTCCTCTGATTGAATTTGTTTAGTACATGCATTGTGATGAGGGGTGAAAAGTTGAGAGCTGTTATGTATGTGTGTGTGTGACTGTGTGTGGATGTGGACATATGTGATATTTTGTCTTCCTTTCAGTTATCTACCTAATCAAAAACTCTTTGAAAACAGGATGTGCCATCTCAAGGGGCTGTTTAAATTTAGCCCGGTTTCAGAAGTCAAAGCTTAGTTTTCCCCTCTGTAGCCGTCTCCGGAGCACTAATTCACTACAACTCCCAGCAGCCCCAGCGCGCAGTCCTGGCTGCTGCTCACCTGACTCCAATCGGACAATCACCCACCTGTCCCTTAAACAGCACACAGAGCCTCACTCAGTGTGACGTATCGTTTGTGCCACCCAGCCTGCATTACCAAGCGTTTCAGTCCTGACCTGATGTCTTCTCTGACTCTGCTTGTTTTCTGATCGTTAGTTCTGAACACCTGCCCTGACCCTTGCTCAGGGCAGGTGTTCAGAACTAACGATTCAAAAGTGACACAAAAAAAATATGAAATTAAAGCCGCAAGCGGCGTTGGATGGCCCGCAGGCGCTACCCGTCGCCCTAGCCCTGGCCTCTACACGCCACCGCCGCCCTAGCCCTGGCCTCCTCGCACCTCCGCCGCCCTAGCCCTGGCCTCTTCACGCCTCTGCCGCCCTTGCCGCCCTCCTCTACGCACCACTCTTGCCCCTACCGCCCACCTATGAGCACCCTCACACCGCCCCCAAAGTGCACGATTGACCCTATCACACTTTTAGCCCCAAAAACCCCATTATAAGCCAAATTAGCGAAAAAAGTTAGCATATTGCTAAATCGTTAGCTTAACTCAGAATTAGCCCAAAAAACCCCACTATTAGCCAAATTAGCGAAAAAAGTTAGCATACTGCTAAAACGTTAGCTTAACTCAGAATTAGCCCAAAAACCCCCTTTTATTAGCCAAATTAGCGAAAAAAGTTAGCATATTGCTAAAACGTTAGCTTAACTCAGAATTAGCCCAAAAAACCCCATTATTAGCCAAATTAGCGAAAAAAGTTAGCATATTGCTAAAACGTTAGCTTAACTCAGAATTAGCCCAAAAAACCCCATTATTAGCCAAATTAGCGAAAAAAATTAGCATATTGCTAAAACGTTAGCTTAACTCAGAATTAGCCCAAAAAACCCCATTATTAGCCAAATTAGCTAAAAAAGTTAGCATACTGCTAAAACGTTAGCTTAACTCAGAATTAGCCCAAAAAGCCCCTTTTATTAGCCAAATTAGCGAAAAAAGTTAGCATATTGCTAAAACGTTAGCTTAACTCAGAATTAGCCCAAAAAACCCCATTATTAGCCAAATTAGCGAAAAAAGTTAGCATATTGCTAAAACGTTAGCTTAACTCAGAATTAGCCCAAAAAACCCCATTATTAGCCAAATTAGCTAAAAAAGTTAGCATAATGCTAAAACGTTAGCTTAACTCAGAATTAGCCCAAAAAAACCCATTATTAGCCAAATTAGCGAAAAAAGTTAGCATATTGCTAAAACGTTAGCTTAACTCAGAATTAGCCCAAAAAACCCCATTATAAGTCAATGTAGTGGAAAAAGTTAGCATGTTCCTAATACATTGCCTTAACCCAGAAACTGCCCTCAAAGAACCCCATTATGCTCTATATAAGAAATTAATGGGAAAAAAAAAGCACTTTTTTCAAAATGGCGGCTTTTCTGTTGGTTTAATCGCCATAGCAACCATTTTAGGTTTTGATCGCCCCGTGACACCGAACAGATAGACGTCTGTTTCAGACAAATCCGAAAACGTTAACCCTTAAAACCCCTTAGCAACGAAGGTTATTCGCTAGCCACGCCCACATTTTTAATATATTCGTATCCGGTTCTATTATATCATGTCCAGTTCTGGTCTGGGCTCAACATATTGAATTTTCACAAGAATCCATCAAAAATTGGCCGAGTATAAAGACTGCGCCACTTTTGCAAGCTAGCTACGCGCACACCATTTGAGATACAGAGTTACTATTGGTATCAAATTTTCACAAATTTCCTCCCGATGATGCTATTAAAGTTTGAAGAAGATCGGGAAAAAAAACCCTTGGGCTGAATTTTTCATTTAGCTAGGAGTAAAAACGATTTTTTTAAAAATTCAAGATGGCGGCCTCTTCCCAAGGTCAAACCGGAACGATACTTCTTGGGTCATCGTAGACTCGCGCTAGCTGCATGTGTATGAAATTTTGTTTAAATTGTGACAACGAAAGGTCGGTTCTCACATACGTAAATATCGCGGAATGTCCGATTTTGAAACAAAATGGCCGCCAAACCGTTGGTCGTGTGGCAATCACGTAATTATTTCAAAACTTCGTTTGGATATCCCCGATAAAGTTACGTTGGTTTCGTTCGTCGATTCTAAAAAAAAAATTCAGAAAAAATTTTTTTTTGCCGAGTCGGCGCTTTTTTTCGCGTCGGTTTTTCGCTTCCCCTGGCCTCAATTTTAACATTAGAGTTTCAAATGTTACATTGCCACGTTCAGCTTGACGGACCGCACGCGTGGATATGCGTTTCGTGATATTTCGCTAAAACATGCGCAAGCTAGCTAAAACCGTGGCGGTTGCGAGCTCGCCACGCGCACGCCATTCATATTCTACAACTTCTAATTCCAACATTTTGTCCACAGTTCCCGGCCATTGATGCTCGTGAAGTTACAAGACGATCGAAGAAAATCCCTAGGACGAGTTTTCGTTTGAATCTTGTACTAAACGTGCTTTTTTTGAAAAATTCAAGATGGCGGCCTTTTCCCGAGGTCAAAGGTCGATGAAACTTCTGTGGTGATTGTAGACTCCGGCTAGAGGGACGTGTGTGAAGTTTCGTAAAAATCGGAACAACCAAAGTGTCGGTTTCCCATATTGTGGAAAAACGTGAAAATCGCCAAATCTCGCACTTCGCCACAAAATGGCCGCCAAGGCGTGGGTCTTGCGGCACCCCCATAATGATTTCAAAAGTTCTCCTGGATACCCCCGACGCGTGTGTTTTGGTTTCGTGTACGTATTTCAAAATTTTTTTTTTTTGCTCCTTAAACAAATTTCGGCCCATTCATTTTTTTCGCGGGATCGCACGCCGTGATGTCATCATTTTGGGGGGGGGTTTGTTCACTTCAAAAAAAATTATTTTACAATTTTCCCCAGGTTTGTGGAAATTTTGGTGACTTTTCGGGTATGTTCAGGGGGTCAAATTTAGGCAAACAGGTGTCGTAAGAAAGGAGAATAATAATTAAAGCCGCAAGCGGCGTTGGATGGCCCGCAGGCGCTACCCGTCGCCCTAGCCGTGGCCTCTTCACGCCTCCGCCGCCCTTGCCGCCCTCCTCTACGCACCACTCTTGCCCTTACCGCCCACCTCTGAGCCCCCTCCCCCAGCCCCCGCAGTGCACCATTGACCCTATATCACTTTCAGCCCAAAAAACCCCATTATTAGCCAAATTAGCGAAAAAAGTTAGCATATTGCTAAAACGTTAGCTTAACTCAGAATTAGCCCAAAAAACCCCATTATTAGCCAAATTAGCGAAAAAGGTTAGCATATTGCTAATCCGTTAGCTTAATTCAGAATTAGCCCAAAAAACCCCATTATTAGCCAAATTAGCGAAAAAGTTAGCATATTGCTAAAATGTTAGCTTAACTCAGAATTAGCCCAAAAAACCCCATTATAAGCAAAATTAGCGAAAAAAGTTAGCATATAGCTAATACGTTACCTTAATTCAGAATTAGCCCAAAAAACCCCATTATTAGCCAAATTAGCGAAAAAAGTTAGCATATTGCTAAAACGTTAGCTTAACTCAGAATTAGCCCAAAAAACCCCATTATAAGCCAAATTAGCGAAAAAAAGTTAGCATACTGCTAAAACGTTAGCTTAACTCAGAATTAGCCCAAAAAGCCCCTTTTATTAGCCAAATTAGCGAAAAAAGTTAGCATATTGCTAAAACGTTAGCTTAACTCAGAATTAGCCCAAAAAACCCCATTATAAGCCAAATTAGCGAAAAAAGTTAGCATACTGCTAAAACGTTAGCTTAACTCAGAATTAGCCCAAAAAGCCCCTTTTATTAGCCAAATTAGCGAAAAAAGTTAGCATATTGCTAAAACGTTAGCTTAACTCAGAATTAGCCCAAAAAACCCCATTATTAGCCAAATTAGCGAAAAAAGTTAGCATATTGCTAAAACGTTAGCTTAACTCAGAATTAGCCCAAAAAACCCCATTATAAGCCAAATTAGCGAAAAAAGTTAGCATATAGCTAAAACGTTAGCTTAACTCAGAATTAGCCCAAAAAACCCTATTATAAGCCAAATTAGCTAAAAAAGTTAGCATACTGCTTAAACGTTAGCTTAACTCAGAATTAGCCCAAAAAGCTCCTTTTATTAGCCAAATAAGCGAAAAAAGTTAGCATATTGCTAAAACGTTAGCTTAACTCAGAATTAGCCCAAAAAACCCCATTATTAGCCAAATTAGCGAAAAAAGTTAGCATATAGCTAAAACGTTAGCTTAACTCAGAATTAGCCCAAAAAACCCCATTATAAGCAAAGTTAGCGAAAAAAGTTAGCATATAGCTAAAACGTTAGCTAAACTTAGAATTAGCCCAAAAAACCCCTTTATAAGTCAATGTAGTGGAAAAAGTTAGCATGTTGCTAATACATTGCCTTAACCCAGAAACTGCCCTCAAAGAACCCCATTATGCTCTATATAAGAAATGAATGGAAAAAGAAGCACTTTTTTCAAAATGGCGGCTTTTCTGTTGGTTTAATCGCCATAGCAACCATTTTATGTTTCGATCGCACCGTGACACCGAACAGATAGACGTCAGTTTCAGACAGATCGGAAAAAGTAAACCTTTGAAACCCCTTAGCAACAAAGGTTATTCGCTAGCCACGCCCACTTTCCTAATGTATTCGTATTCGCTCCTATTATGTCATGTCCAGTTCTGGTCAGAGGTCAACATATTAAATTTTCACAAGAATCTGTCAAAAAATGGCCGAGTATAAAGACTGCGCCACTTTTGCGAGCTAGCTACGCGCACACCGTTTGAGATACAGAGTTACTATTGGTACCAAATTTTCACAAATTTCCTCCCGATGATGCTATTAAAGTTTGAAGAAGATCGGGAAAAAAAACCCTTGGGCTGAATTTTTCATTTAGCTAGGAGTAAAAACGATTTTTTTGAAAATTCAAGATGGCGGCCTCTTCCCAAGGTCAAACCGAAACGATACTTCTTGGGTCATCGTAGACTGGCGCTAGCTGCATGTGTGTGAAATTTCGTTTAAATTGTGACAACGAAAGGTCGGTTTTCACGTACGTAAATATCGCGGAATGTCCGATTTTGAAACAAAATGGCCGCCAAACCGGTGGTCGTGTGGCAATCACGTAATAATTTCAAAACTTCGTTTGGATATCCCCGATAAAGTTACGTAGGTTTCGTTCGTCAATTCTAAAAAAAAAATTCCGAAAAAATCGTTTTTCGCCGAGTCGGCGCTTTTTTTTGCGTCGGTTTTTCGCTTCCCCTGGCCTCAATTTTTACATTATAGTTTCAAAAGTTACATTGCCACATTCAGCCTGGCGTACCGCACGCGTGGATATGCGTTTTGTGATATTTCGCTAAAACATGCGCAAGCTAGCTAAAACCGTGGCGGTTGCGAGCTCGCCACGCGCACGCCATTCATATTCTACAACTTCTAATTCCAACATTTTGTCCACAGTTCCCGGCCATTGATGCTCGTGAAGTTACAAGACGATTGAAGAAAATCCCTAGGACGAGTTTTCGTTTGAAGCTTGTACTAAACGTGCTTTTTTTGAAAAATTCAAGATGGCGGCCAGTTCCCGAGGTCAAAGGTCGATGAAACTTCTGTGGTGATTGAAGACTCCGGCTGGCGGGATGTGTGTGAAGTTTCGTAAAAATCGGAAGAACCAAAGTGTCGGTTTCCCATTCTGCGGAAAAACGTGAAAATCGCCAAATCTCGCACTTCGCCACAAAATGGCCGCCAAGGCGTGGGTCGTGCGGCCCCCCCATAATGATTTCAAAAGCTCTCCTGGATACCCCCGACACGTGTGTTTTGGTTTCGTGTGCGTATTTCAAAATTTTTTTTTTTGGCCCCATAAACAGTTTTCGGCCCATTCATTTTTTTGGCGGTATCGCACGCCGTGATGTCATCGTGTTGGGGGGGATGTCGGGCACTATGCCGAAAATTCATTTTCAATTTTCCCCAGGTTTGTGGAAATTTTGGTGAGTTTTCGGGTATGTGGCGGGGGTGTAATTTTCGCTCAAAGACGCCGTTAGAAATAAGACAAATAATAATAATAATTAAAGCCGCAAGCGGCGTTGGATGGCCCGCAGGCGCTACCCGACCTCGCTGGCCACCACTACGCACCACCGCCGCCCTCCCCGCCCGCCTCTACGCACCACCGCCGCCCTCCCCGCCCGCCTCTACACGCTACTGCACCCCCTACACGCAACTTTAGCCTCCCCACCCACCTCTATGCACCTCTGCCCCCCCCCCCGCCCAGCTATTAGGACCCCCCCCCCCACACACACACACACAGCCCCCATAGCCCACCATTGACCCTATCACCCTTGTTAAGCAGCCACAGTGCACACCTGACCCCCACCTTTCTCATTCTGTAAGGTTGGTCTCAGCAGTATATGACAAATGCATGAAAAAAGCACTTTTTTCAAAATGGCGGCTTTTCTGTTGGTTTAATCGCCATAGCAACCATTTTAGGTTTTGATCCCCCCGTGACACCGAACAGATAGACGTCAGTTTCAGATAAATCGGAAAACGTTGACCCTTAAAACCCCTTAGCAACGAAGGTTATTAGCTAGCCACGCCCACATTTTTATTATCTTCGTATCCGCTCCTATTATATCATGTGCAGTTCTGGTGTGGGATCGACATATTGAATTTTCACAAGAATCCGTTAAGAATTGGCCGAGTATAAAGACTGCGCTAGTTTTGCGAGCTTGCTACGCGCACACCGTTTAAGATAGAGAAACAGTTTTGGTACCAAAATTTCACAAATTTCCTCTGGACGATTCTATTAAAGTTTGAAGGCGATCGGAAAAAAAAAACCCTGGGCTGAATTTTTGATTTATATCGGAGTAAAACGGACTTTTTTTCAAATCAAAATGGCGGCCTTTTCCCATGGTCAAAATTCACCGAAACTTCACAGGTCATCGTAGACTTGCGCTAGCTGCATGTGTGTAAATTTTCGTCAAAATCGTGACGACAAAAGGTCCGATTTCAGTTACGTAAATATCGCGATATCTCCAATTTTGAAACAAAATGGCCGCCAAACCGTTGGTCGCGTGGCAATCACGTAATAATTTCAAAACTTCCTTTTGCTATCACGAACAAAGTTACGTTGGTTTCTTTCGTTAATTCTAAAAAAAAAATTCTGAAAAAATCGTTTTTTGCTGAGTCATCACTTTTTTTGGCGTTTGTTTTTCGCCTCCCCTGGCCTCAATTTTAACATTAGAGGTTCAAATGTTACATTGCCACGTTCAGCTTGACGTTCCGGACGCGTGGATATGCGTTTCGTGATATTTCGCTAAAACATGCGCAAGCTAGCTAAAACCGTGGCGGTTGCGAGCTCGCCACGTGCACGCCATTCAAATTCTACAATTTCTAATTCCAACATTTTGTTCAGAGGTCCTGGGAATTGATGCTCGTGAAGTTTCAAGGTGATCGGTGAAAATTCCTAGGACGAGTTTTCGTTTGAAGCTTGTGCTAAACGTGCTTTTTTTGACAATTCAAGATGGCGGCCAGTTCCCAAGGTCAAAGGTCAATGAAACTTCTGTGGTGATTGTAGACTCCGCTTGGCGGGATGTGTGTGAAGTTTCGTAAAAATCGGACGAACCAAAGTGTCGTTTTCCCATATTGTTGAAAAACGGGAAAATCGCCAAATCTCGCACTTCGCCACAAAATGGCCGCTAAGGCGTGGGTCGTGCGGCCCCCCCATAATGATTTCAAAAGTTCTCCTGGATACCCCCGACGCGTGTGTTTTGGTTTCGTGTGCGTTTTCCAAAACTTTTTTTTTTTGCTCCTTAAACAAATTTCGGCCCATTCATTTTTTTGGCGGGATCGCACGCCGTGATGTCATCGTTTTGGGGGGGCGTTCGTTCACTTTAAAAAAAATTATTTTACAATTTTCCCCAGGTTTGTGGAAAGTTTGGTGAGTTTTCGGGTATGTTCAGGGGGTCAAATTTAGGCAAACAGGTGTCGTTAGAAAAAAGAAGAATAATAATAATAATAATAATAATAAACAAAGCAGATACAATATAGAAGCATTTGCGTCTATGGGGCTGTGTGGGTTTGTGCGCTTTTTTTTGTACTACACACTGGTCAGGTCTGTCAAAGCTTAGGCCCTTGGATTGAGGCCTTTTAAAGGGCTTTTTCGTTTTTTGGGTTAAAGCAAAAACAATATGGTCCTTGCAGACAGGACCCCTGCTGCTGCGGGCCATAATTAAAGCCGCAAGCGGCGTTGGATGGCCCGCAGGCGCTACCCGTCGCCCTAGCCCTGGCCTCTACACGCCACCGCCGCCCTAGCCCTGGCCTCCCCGCACCTCCGCCGCCCTCGCCGCCCTCCTCTACGCATCACTGTTGCCCTTCATGCCCACCTCTGAGCCCCCTCGCACCGCCCCCGCAGTGCACCGTTGACCTGATAACACTTTCAGCCCAAAAAAACCCATTATAAGCCAAATTAGCGAAAAATGTTAGCATACTGCTAAAACGTTAGCTTAACTCAGATTTAGCCCAAAAAGCCCCTTTATTAGCCAAATTAGCGAAAAAAAGTTAGCATATTGCTAAACTGTTAGCTTAACTCAGAATTAGCCCAAAAAACCCCATTATTAGCCAAATTAGCGAAAAAAGTTAGCATATTGCTAAAACGTTAGCTTAACTCAGAATTAGCCCAAAAAACCCCATTATTAGCCAAATTAGCTAAAAAAGTTAGCATAATGCTAAAACGTTAGCTTAACTCAGAATTAGCCCAAAAAACCCCATTATAAGCCAAATTACCGAAAAAAGTTAGCATATTGCTAAAACGTTAGCTTAACTCAGAATTAGCCCAAAAAACCCCATTATAAGTCAATGTAGTGGAAAAAGTTAGCATGTTGCTAATACATTGCCTTAACCCAGAAACTGCCCTCAAAGAACCCCATTATGCTCTATATAAGAAATGAATGGGAAAAAAAAGCACTTTTTTCAAAATGGCGGCTTTTCTGTTGGTTTAATCGCCATAGCAACCATTTTAGGTTTTGATCGCCCCGTGACACCGAACAGATAGACGTCTGTTTCAGACAAATCGGAAAACGTTAACCCTTAAAACCCCTTAGCAACGAAGGTTATTCGCTAGCCACGCCCACATTTTTAATATATTCGTATCCGGTTCTATTATATCATGTCCAGTTCTGGTCTGGGCTCAACATATTGAATTTTCACAAGAATCCATCAAAAATTGGCCGAGTATAAAGACTGCGCCACTTTTGCAAGGTTGTCACGCGCACGCCATTTAAAATCTACAACTTCTAATTCCAACATTTTGTTCGCAATTGCTTCCTCTTGCTGCCCAAGTAGTTACAAGACGATCGATAAAAATTCCAAGGACGAGTTTTCGTTTGAAGCTAGTGCTAAACTAGCTTTTTTTTGTAAATTCAAGATGGCGGCCCCTTCCGAAGGTCAAAGGTCAACGAAACTCTACATGTCAGTGTAGACTTGCGCTAGCACCCTTTGGACGAAATTTCGTTAAGATCGCCAAAACAAAAGGTCACTTTTGATGTAGTTGAAAATCGCCAATTGTCAGATTTTGAAACAAAATGGCCGCCAAGGAGTGAGTCGGGTGGTCATCACGTAATAATTTTAAATCTTCGTTTGGATATCCCCGATAAAGTTACGTAGGTTTCGTTCGTCAATTCTAAAAAAAAAATTCCGAAAAAATCGTTTTTCGCCGAGTCAGCGCTTTTTTTTGCGTCGGTTTTTCGCTTCCCCTGGCCTCAATTTTTACATTATAGTTTTAAAAGTTACATTGCCACATTCAGCCTGGCGTACCGCACGCGTGGATATGCGTTTTGTGATATTTCGCTAAAACATGCGCAAGCTAGCTAAAACCGTGGCGGTTGCGAGCTCGCCACACGCACGCCATTCAAATTCTACAACTTCTAATTCCAACATTTTGTCCACAGTTCCCGGCCATTGATGCTCGTGAAGTTACAAGACGATTGATGAAAATCCCTAGGACGAGTTTTCGTTTGTAGCTTGTACTAAACGTGCTTTTTTTGAAAAATTCAAGATGGCGGCCAGTTCCCGAGGTCAAAGGTCGATGAAACTTCTGTGGTGATTGAAGACTCCGGCTGGCGGGATGTGTGTGAAGTTTCGTAAAAATCGGAAGAACCAAAGTGTCGGTTTCCCATTCTGCGGAAAAACGTGAAAATCGCCAAATCTCGCACTTCGCCACAAAATGGCCGCCAAGGCGTGGGTCGTGCGGCCCCCCCATAATGATTTCAAAAGCTCTCCTGGATACCCCCGACACGTGTGTTTTGGTTTCGTGTGCGTATTTCAAAATTTTTTTTTTTGGCCCCATAAGCGATTTTCGGCCCATTCATTTTTTTTACGGTATCGCACGCCGTGATGTCATCGTCGTGGGGGGGGTTTCGTGCACTATGTCGAAAATTCATTTCACATTTTCCCCAGGTATGTGGAAATTTTGGTGAGTTTTCGGGTATGTGGCGGGGGTGAAAAATTGGCTCAAACTTGCAGAAAGAAAGAAGAATAATAATTAAAGCCGCAAGCGACGTTGGATGGCCCGCAGGCGCTACCCGTCGCCCTAGCCCTGGCCTCTACAAGCCACCGCCGCCCTAGCCCTGGCCTCCTCGCACCTCCGCCGCCCTAGCCCTGGCCTCTTCACGCCTCCGCCGCCCTTGCCGCCCTCCTCTACGCACCACTCTTGCCCCTACCGCCCACCTATGAGCCCCCTCCCACCGCCCCCAAAGTGCACGATTGACCCTATCACACTTTTAGCCCAAAAAACCCCATTATAAGCCAAATTAGCGAAAAAAGTTAGCATATTGCTAAAACGTTAGCTTAACTCAGAATTAGCCCAAAAAACCCCACTATTAGCCAAATTAGCGAAAAATGTTAGCATACTGCAAAAACGTTAGCTTAACTCAGAATTAGCCCAAAAACCCCCTTTTATTAGCCAAATTAGCGAAAAAAGTTAGCATATTGCTAAAACGTTAGCTTAACTCAGAATTAGCCCAAAAAACCCCATTATAAGCCAAATTAGCGAAAAAAGTTAGCATATTGCTAAAACGTTAGCTTAACTCAGAATTAGCCCAAAAAACCTCATTATTAGCCAAATTAGCTAAAAAAGTTAGCATACTGCTAAAACGTTAGCTTAACTCAGAATTAGCCCAAAAAGCCTCTTTTATTAGCCAAATTAGCGAAAAAAGTTAGCATATTCCTAAAACGTTAGCTTAACTCAGAATTAGCCCAAAAAACCCCATTATTAGCCAAATTAGCGAAAAAAGTTAGCATATTGCTAAAACGTTAGCTTAACTCAGAATTAGCCCAAAAAACCCCATTATTAGCCAAATTAGCGAAAAAAGTTAGCATATTGCTAAAACGTTAGCTTAATTCAGAATTAGCCCAAAAAACCCCATTATAAGCCAAATTAGCTAAAAAAGTTAGCATATTGCTAAAACGTTAGCTTAACTCAGAATTAGCCCAAAAAACCCCATTATTAGCCAAATTAGCGAAAAAAGTTAGCATATTGCTAAAACGTTAGCTTAACTCAGAATTAGCCCAAAAAACCCCATTATTAGCCAAATTAGCGAAAAAAGTTAGCATATTGCTAAAACGTTAGCTTAACTCAGAATTAGCCCAAAAAACCCCATTATAAGCCAAATTAGCTAAAAAAGTTAGCATATTGCTAAAACGTTAGCTTAACTCAGAATTAGCCCAAAAAACCCCATTATAAGTCAATGTAGTGGAAAAAGTTAGCATGTTGCTAATACATTGCCTTAACCCAGAAACTGCCCTCAAAGAACCCCATTATGCTCTATATAAGAAATGAATGGGAAAAAAAAGCACTTTTTTCAAAATGGCGGCTTTTCTGTTGGTTTAATCGCCATAGCAACCATTTTAGGTTTTGATCCCCCCGTGACACCGAACAGATAGACGTCAGTTTCAGACAAATCGGAAAACGTTAACCCTTAAAACCCCTTAGCAACGAAGGTTATTAGCTAGCCACGCCCACATTTTTAATATATTCGTATCTGGTTCTATTATATCATGTCCAGTTCTGGTCTGGGCTCAACATATTGAATTTTCACAAGAATCCATCAAAAATTGGCCGAGTATAAAGACTGCGCCACTTTTGCAAGGTTGTCACGCGCACGCCATTTAAAATCTACAACTTCTAATTCCAACATTTTGTTCGTAATTGCTTCCTCTTGATGCCCAAGTAGTTACAAGACGATCGATAAAAATTCCAAGGACGAGTTTTCGTTTGAAGCTAGTGCTAAACTAGCTTTTTTTTGTAAATTCAAGATGGCGGCCCCTTCCGAAGGTCAAAGGTCAACGAAACTCTACATGTCAGTGTAGACTTGCGCTAGCACCCTTTGGACGAAATTTCGTTAAGATCGCCAAAACAAAAGGTCACTTTTGATGTAATTGAAAATCGCCAATTGTCAGATTTTGAAACAAAATGGCCGCCAAGGAGTGAGTCGGGTGGTCATCGCGTAATAATTTTAAATCTTCGTTTGGATATCCCCGATAAAGTTTCGTAGGTTTCGTTCGTCAATTCTAAAAAAAAAATTCCGAAATTTTTTTTTTTCGCCGAGTCAGCGCTTTTTTTTGCGTCGGTTTTTCGCTTCCCCTGGCCTCAATTTTTACATTACAGTTTCAAATGTTACATTGCCACGTTCAGCTTGGCGTACCGCACGCGTGGATATGCGTTTCGTGATATTTCGCTAAAACATGCGCAAGCTAGCTAAAACCGTGGCGGTTGCGAGCTCGCCACGCGCACGCCATTCAAATTCTACAACTTCTAATTCCAACATTTTGTCCACAGTTCCCGGCCATTGATGCTCGTGAAGTTACAAGATGATTGATGAAAATCCCTAGGACGAGTTTTCGTTTGTAGCTTGTACTAAACGTGCTTTTTTTGAAAAATTCAAGATGGCGGCCAGTTCCCGAGGTCAAAGGTCGATGAAACTTCTGTGGTGATTGTAGACTCCGGCTGGCGGGATGTGTGTGAAGTTTCGTAAAAATCGGAAGAACCAAAGTGTCGGTTTCCCATTCTGCGGAAAAACGTGAAAATCGCCAAATCTCGCACTTCGCCACAAAATGGCCGCCAAGGCGTGCGTCGTGCGGCCCCCCCATAATGATTTCAAAAGCTTTCCTGGATACCCCCGACACGTGTGTTTTGGTTTCGTGTGCGTATTTCAAAATTTTTTTTTTTGGCCCCATAAGCGATTTTCGGCCCATTCATTTTTTTTACGGGATCGCACGCCGTGATGTCATCGTCGTGGGGGGGGTTTCGTGCACTATGTCGAAAATTCATTTCACATTTTCCCCAGGTATGTGGAAATTTTGGTGAGTTTTCGGGTATGTGGCGGGGGTGTAATTTTCGCTCAAAGACGCCGTTAGAAATAAGACAAATAATAATAATAATTAAAGCCGCAAGCGGCGTTGGATGGCCCGCAGGCGCTACCCGTCGCCCTAGCCCTGGCCTCTACACGCCACCGCCGCCCTAGCCCTGGCCTCCTCGCACCTCCGCCGCCCTAGCCCTGGCCTCTTCACGCCTCCGCCGCCCTTGCCGCCCTCCTCTACGCACCACTCTTGCCCCTACCGCCCACCTATGAGCCCCCTCCCACCGCCCCCAAAGTGCACGATTGACCCTATCACACTTTTAGCCCAAAAAACCCCATTATAAGCCAAATTAGCGAAAAAAGTTAGCATATTGCTAAAACGTTAGCTTAACTCAGAATTAGCCCAAAAAACCCCATTATTAGCCAAATTAGCGAAAAAAGTTAGCATATTGCTAAAACGTTAGCTTAACTCAGAATTAGCCCAAAAAACCCCATTATTAGCCAAATTAGCTAAAAAAGTTAGCATATTGCTAAAACGTTAGCTTAACTCAGAATTAGCCCAAAAAACCCCATTATTAACCAAATTAGCGAAAAAAGTTAGCATATTGCTAAAACGTTAGCTTAACTCAGAATTAGCCCAAAAAACCCCATTATTAGCCAAATTAGCGAAAAAAGTTAGCATACTGCTAAAACGTTAGCTTAACTCAGAATTAGCCCAAAAAGCCCCTTTTATTAGCCAAATTAGCGAAAAAAGTTAGCATATTGCTAAAACGTTAGCTTAACTCAGAATTAGCCCAAAAAACCCCATTATTAGCCAAATTAGCCAAAAAAGTTAGCATAATGCTAAAACGTTAGCTTAACTCAGAATTAGCCAAAAAAACCCCATTATAAGCCAAATTAGCGAAAAAAGTTAGCATATTGCTAAAACGTTAGCTTAACTCAGAATTAGCCTAAAAAACCCCATTATAAGTAAATGTAGTGGAAAAAGTTAGCATGTTGCTAATACATTGCCTTAACCCAGAAACTGCCCTCAAAGAACCCCATTATGCTCTATATAAGAAATGAATGGGAAAAAAAAGCACTTTTTTCAAAATGGCGGCTTTTCTGTTGGTTTAATCGCCATAGCAACCATTTTAGGTTTTGATCGCCCCGTGACACCGAACAGATAGACGTCTGTTTCAGACAAATCGGAAAACGTTAACCCTTAAAACCCCTTAGCAACGAAGGTTATTCGCTAGCCACGCCCACATTTTTAATATATTCGTATCCGGTTCTATTATATCATGTCCAGTTCTGGTCTGGGCTCAACATATTGAATTTTCACAAGAATCCATCAAAAATTGGCCGAGTATAAAGACTGCGCCACTTTTGCAAGGTTGTCACGCGCACGCCATTTAAAATCTACAACTTCTAATTCCAACATTTTGTTCGCAATTGCTTCCTCTTGATGCCCAAGTAGTTACAAGACGATCGATAAAAATTCCAAGGACGAGTTTTCGTTTGAAGCTAGTGCTAAACTAGCTTTTTTTTGTAAATTCAAGATGGCGGGCCCTTCCGAAGGTCAAAGGTCAACGAAACTCTACATGTCAGTGTAGACTTGCGCTAGCACCCTTTGGACGAAATTTCGTTAAGATCGTCAAAACAAAAGGTCACTTTTGATGTAGTTGAAAATCGCCAATTGTCAGATTTTGAAACAAAATGGCCGCCAAGGAGTGAGTCGGGTGGTCATCACGTAATAATTTTAAATCTTCGTTTGGATATCCCCGATAAAGTTACGTAGGTTTCGTTTGTCAATTCTAAAAAAAAAATTCCGAAAAAATCGTTTTTCGCCGAGTCAGCGCTTTTTTTTGCGTCGGTTTTTCGCTTCCCCTGGCCTCAATTTTTACATTATAGTTTCAAAAGTTACATTGCCACATTCAGCCTGGCGTACCGCACGCGTGGATATGCGTTTTGTGATATTTCGCTAAAACATGCGCAAGCTAGCTAAAACCGTGGCGGTTGCGAGCTCGCCACGCGCACGCCATTCAAATTCTACAACTTCTAATTCCAACATTTTGTCCACAGGTCCCGGCCATTGATGCTCGTGAAGTTACAAGACGATTGATGAAAATCCCTAGGACGAGTTTTCGTTTGTAGCTTGTACTAAACGTGCTTTTTTTGAAAAATTCAAGATGGCGGCCTTTTCCCGAGGTCAAAGGTCAATGAAACTTCTGTGGTGATTGTAGACTCCGGCTAGTGACATGTGTGTGAAGTTTCGTAAAAATCGGAACAACCAAAGTGTCGTTTTCCCATATTGTGGAAAAACGTGAAAATCGCCAAATTCCGCACTTCGCCACAAAATGGCCGCCAAGGCGTGGGTCGTGCGGCCCCCCCACAATGATTTCAGAAGCTCTCCTGGATACCCCCGACGCGTGTGTTTTGGTTTCGTGTGCGTTTTTCGAAATTTTTTTTTTTGGCCCCATAAGCGATTTTGGGCCCATTCATTTTTTTGGCGGTATCGCACGCCGTGATGTCATCGTGTTGGGGGGGGTGTCGGGCATTATGCCGAAAATTCATTTTCAATTTTCCCCAGGTATGTGGAAATTTTGGTGAGTTTTCGGGTATGTGGCGGGGGTGTAATTTTCGCTCAAAGACGCCGTTAGAAAGAAGACAAATAATAATAAACAAAGCAGAAACAATATAGAAGTTTTTGCGTCTAGGATTAAGTGCGTCCTTTTGTGTATCTTGTCTTGTACTACACACTGGTCAGGTCTGTTAAAGCTTAGGCCCTTGGATTGAGGCCTTTTAAAGGGCTTTTGCGTTTTTTGGGTTAAAGCAAAAACAATATGGTCCTTGCAGACAGGACCCTGCTGCTGCGGGCCATAATAATAATAAACAAAGCAGAAACAATATAGAAGTTTTTGCGTCTAGGATTAAGTGTGTCCTTTTGTGTATCTTGTCTTGTACTACACACTGGTCAGGTCTGTTAAAGCTTAGGCCCTTGGATTGAGGCCTTTTAAAGGGCTTTTTCGTTTTTTGGGTTAAAGCAAAAACAATATGGTCCTTGCAGACAGGACCCCTGCTGCTGCGGGCCATAATAAACAAAGCAGATACAATATAGAACAATTTTCGTTTAGGCCTGTGTGGGTTCGTGCGCTTTTTTTTCTACTACACACTGGTCAGGTCTGGGTATGCAAAGGCCTGTTCCTTGAGGTCGGTCAAAGGCTTTTTGTATTTTTTTGGGTCTTTTCGTACGTGTAAAAACAATATGGTCCTTGCAGACAGGACCCCTGCTGCTGCGGGCCATAATAATAATAATAAACAAAGCAAAAACAATATAGAAGCTTTTTTGCGACTAGGCCTGTGTGTGTCTTTTTGTGTGTTTTGTCTTGTACTACACACTGGTCAGGTCTGTTAAAGCTTAGGCCCTTGGATTGAGGCCTTTTAAAGGGCTTTTTTGTTTTTTGGTCCGAGCAAATATAATATGGTCCTTGCAGACAGGACCCCTGCTGCTGCGGGCCATAATAATTCAAAGACAAAAAACCTCAAGAGAATAAATAGCTAAACAGATTGACAAACGTAAATAAATATAAGTAAATAAAAATGTCACATAAATTACATAAAAAATAAATCTAAAAGTGACAAAGTATGTAATAAATACATAAAAAAGATGTTAAAAATTAAAAAACAAAACAAAAAAAGAGAAGGATAAACAGACAGACTTAGAAAAAACAAATCTAAGTACCCAAAAATACTCACTCACTCACTGAAATATAAGTAAAAGAATGAAAAGAAAATGTAGCCCGAACAGGACATGAGCCAGTGTCACATTAGCACCAGTCCCAAGAGCAGGAAAATGCAGAGGGAAGTGTCAGGAATGGCAATCTACATTAAACTTTGAAGACAAATCAAGTGGATCACAGGAGACAATAGTTATAGCACAGTTAGCATCGTTTTAATGCATTTTAGGGGCTTGGGAGGATTTGAAACACCAACCTCTCAGTATGATCTGCCCAAACGTGCCCCCCTGATTGATATTCTCTCTGCACTCCCAGCAGGGGCTGGCTAGATCCGGCCCTGCTTTAAATGTTAAATGAATGACTTTTTATCTCTGTCCTTGATCATTCTAACCTGCATTCTAACTCCGTTCTTTGTTTCTCTGTTTCACCTGGGCCGGTCCACCACTCGACCTTTTGATATTTGCCACCCACACCTTTACCTTGTACTGTGTGTCTCTGTAATTCTGTCTGCTCTCTTCTGTCCTTTGTGACCCCTTTTTCTCTAACTGTTGATGTCCAGTGACCTGGGAGAACTTCCTGATCGCGGAAAGTCTATTTCTCCTTCTCCCTGAAACCCACATTGTACTCCTTCCTTTTTCATTTTCCACTTCTTGGGCATCTCCTTTGCCATTTTCTCATCATCAGCACCAGAGTCATCCTCACACCTTTGTCCTATACTGTGTAGCTACACTTCCCAGCCATGACTTTATAGTTTCTTATTTCTTTCAGATTACAATGTCAAATTACAAAAATGTAATCCTGTGCTTCACCCTTCACTTACAGAAGTTTCCCAGTGCTCCTCTATTTTCAGGAATGATGTCTTCACCACTGACTTCAAACTAAACTTGCACGTTATTTAAACTCCAATCACTTGTCTGTCACCTCTAGAGCAGGGGTCCCCAAACTTTTTCTGGTGAGGGCCACATAAATGTTTTTTTCTGGGATGAGGGGCCGGGGTCAGTTTGTCTGCTAACAGAAACAGTGTAACAATCAGAAGGTGTGTCTAAACATGAGCATTGATGTTTTTCCAGAAAGACACACACAACCACATTTAAAAAACCCTTCCTGTAATCTTTACAGAAAAATCCAACTCAAACATTTCAAAAATAAACAATAAATATTCTGTCCTCTCCCGTCATCGTCGTTTTTGCATCCCTGCGCCTGCGATATCAGCACTCTGCGCAGACACGTATTGATCAGTCACGTGGGACTTGAGGAGAAAAAAAATCGAGAGGATTTATGACTAAATCAAACTGATCAGCTGCTCTGTGTCCTCAACTCAAACGTCTTCAGTCTTCTGCTGCAGATGGACGAATATCCATGACTTTTTAACTAGTACAGAGTTCACTTGTTTATTGCAGGAGTTACGTTCTAAAAAGAACTCATGAAGGTGAAATCTGTGAATTAGGATTCCAGATGTTTTACTCCTCACTGCACACTTTCCACTTTTCTCAGACAGACATGAACATTTTCACACTTTTCTCTCTTTAACTCTAAAGTTCAAACCTTTGTAGAAAAATCAAAGTTTTATGAAGATCTGGAGAGCTGCACGTTTCTGCACAGAAGAAACAGCACAGAGGAAATTGATTGACAAGGTCTCCAGCCAATCAGGACACAGAACAGGATGCTGTTTAAATACAAAAGAAAAGCAGCAGCCGAATCACTCAGACTGAGAAAGATGAACTTCTGTGAGGAAAGAGAGCTCTGGATTCTGTTCTATTTCACATGGATTTGGGGATGTTCAGATAGAGGCACAGACTGTAGAAGGGTGAAATAAAAGGAGACGTTCTGTGTGATCCTTGATCGTGCAGCCAGGTTGAATAAAAAAAAAACAGGCCTCTGATATTGGTCAGGGGGTCTTAGTTTGAGGACCCCTGGTCTAGAGAAACTCTGGATCTTCTCATCCATCTTCCAACAGCTTTTCTCCTTCTCCTGAAGCTCACATCCTGGGGGTCTAAACCCCTGACAACATTCAACATCACACCTTCACCTTCCAGTTTCACACTTAGTTCCCTATCTGACCCTTTCTTCACCTCCATAACATTCTTAACAAACTTCTCCTTCAGTTTCATTCCTCCTCTGTTCCTCTTTACATGCTCACCATGAGAAAACAGCTTTAATCTTTTCCAAATCTATAATTCTTGCTCTCTTTCCACCTGGTCTCTTGAACACAAAGCAGATCCAGCATTTTTCTGTCTGCTATAATCCCCAACGCTTCGTTTCTCAAGTAAAGGTCTTGTCATATAAAGTTTCAAATCCAAGTCCTTGATTCCTGCCTGTCTTTTCCTCTCTACCTACAGAGATGACTTCCTCCTCTCCATATTCCACCAACAGCAGTCCAAATGTATGGCCTCACATCTCTGCCATTAATTGAACTGTGTGATAACTGAGGGAGCGTATCCTACAACTGCACGGTGCAATCCTAACTGAGCGCGTGCAGAGCTTTGACTGCACGCGCTCAGTTTTCTTTCACTCCTTTTTGAGCACTTTGGGAGTCGGGAGATGGTGTTATATCTTCTCCGGGCGTGTCAGACGTTTTTTTGACGTTCAATTATGGTTATCAGCAGCTGGCCCCGTTGTTTTTTCATAGTGGTCTCCTTCTACATGTATATTTACCTAATAAGGGGATTTACACGGGTCAAATTTAAAGCACAAAAAAACCAGCTGCATTTTCTTATCTTGTTCTTCCACTGGCAGCTTGTAGGTCAATGGCACTCCTGGCGATTCTTTAGTATGGAAGTTCTGCTATTGGTTGGAATTTACAATTTGTTTTGGCTTTTATTTTGCTGTGCTTCTCTGGGATGGCAGGTGCCCTCTTGCGGTGCAATAAAGAATTTTAACTTGCAAATTAGAGAATTAATTTTGTGCACAGAGCATGTATAAAAAGAATCACAGGCATCAATGACAATATTAAACATACATTTAATCTGACTTAATATTTTTTGCTTGCCTTCAATGTGTCCATGGCTGATCCTGATTTGACAACAATCTTCTTGCCATGTGATGACTTGTCAAAAATGGGCTGCGCAAACTCTTTGAGATATGGTTCTAACTCACAGGCAACTAAGAGGCCATCATCAGGAAGCCCCTCAGCCATAGATAGAGCTCCATAGCCAGTGAACATTCCAATCTCTAAAACTCTCTTGGCTCGACTCATGTGGATCAACATCTTAAGGGTCTGACCTGTCAAAGAGACACACAGATAGAACTGAATTAAGAAAACAGATTACAAAATGAATTGCTGGAATATCATAGAATGTGTGAAAGTCCAACCCTCAACATGTCCAGTGATGCATTCTTTTGGAAGTTGGAAAATTGTCTTTCCCTCCTTGTGCACTCGATCCCAGTCATGAGACATTGTCTTTCTATCAGAAGGAATGCAAGCGAATAACTCCATTGTCTAAATAATCATTTTAAGCTGAAATTTTATCGTCAAAGAAGGAAATGTCATACTCATAAAGCTCTCGTAAAGGTTCACTTTCCTGTGTTGTCATCTTCTCCAAGTACTTGTCCAGTCCACTGGCAATGTCTAATGCTTTCAGCAGATGACCTCTCAACTCCTCTGGTACAGTACTGCATGATGCAGCTATCTCCTGGGCTTTGGTCAACAAATCCACGATCACTTCCACTGGGGTGTCAGGAACTGGGATGAAAAAAGACTGCAGTGTTACATATTTTGGACCACTTTAGTCTAGCCATGTAAATTAGCTACTTTATCAACAGGTGGATTCGAATTCAGTTCACAAATCAAGACCAACAGTTCACAGATCAAACTGCAATTCTTTCTATTTAATGTATTATGCTTGAATCTTTGCTATATGCATGTCTGTATACTGAATGTACGAAAAGGAAAATTATTTGTTTTTAATCACCATTTATACCTTTTACTTAGAACAGGAGATCAGAATCAATAAAGCATAACAGAAATAAACACAAAGGTTTTGAAAGAAAGAAATTGTATTTATTGTATAAATTGATAAATTCTATTTATCATTTTAAATAGTTTATATAGCATCAGTATAAAAAAAACTTTTGATTTGATAAGCATTAAAAAACAAAAATTACATTTAAATGTTAGACATGCATTTGATATGTATGGTTACCTGTTTACTTGAGAAAAAAAACTAAATATTTTGAATGTGCTAATTTATTAATCTTCCTAGTAGGAACAAATGTGGATCTTCTGTCTTTTCTTTAATTGTTCATTTTTACTTAAAAAAAACAAAGGAAACAAAAATACTTTGATGAAGGACTAAAACAGTAGCCTAGTCACGCAGTGGCATCATTAAAAAAATGTATAGACTTTTTTTTAATTTGCATTTTCTGCATCTCCTTTTTCCTTTCCTTCTTGACATTGTCATCTTCTTTTTGAGTTTCTTGATTCTGTTCTTTCTTTTCTCATATATTGTCTTCCAGCACTTTTGGATGTTTGGCAGCACATTTCTTGCCTTCTCTTAGCTTTTGTCTCTTTTTACAGCCACTTGGATAACTACGCCTTATTTGACAACTTTTTAAAATTCTTTTTGAATCATCATTTAATCTCTGCCAGATAGAATCATGGTTTTCCAGCCCAGAAGTCATCTAAAAACCACCAGATCCAACAAAAAACTGAAAATAATTAGCAGTAGTTAGTCATCCATTATGTATTACTTCCTGATTTCATTCAAAGGCCAACTGTGAGACATTTTTAATGATATTACATCCACCATTTTAGTTGTCAGTCAGGGAGAAACATGAAATAACAGACTTCTATTGAACTTTATCAAACAAAAACCACTGATGTTTTGCTCTAATATTAAATACAATAAAAAAAGAAAGGGAACAAACCCACAAATAATCAAACAGTAGAAGTTAACCTATCATGGTTGAAAGGGGAAATTGGTCTTTATAGTATTTTTACTATCATGACTTTATGTGAGCTCAAGTCTAAACCAATCTCCCTGTGAAAGGTAATAAAGAGTTGTTTGATTTTCAAAAACCTGTTGTGAAAATTACATTTCCACGTATTAATAAAATATTAAGAACTGTATCAAATATTACTCCAAAAAGTATTTGTTATTGGAAATTTTGTGCAACAGTGAAAATCCGCCAAAAAACCTGTCTAGGCATTTATATACACACATAGACAAAATTGTTGGTACCCCTCAGTTAAAGAAGGAAAAACCCACAATTCTCACTGAAATCACTTGAAACTTACAAAAGTAACAATAAATAAAAATTTATTGAAAATTAAATAATCAAAATCAGCCATCACTTTTGAATTGCTGATTAACATAATTATTAAAAATAAATAAAAAAAACTAATGAAACAGGCCTGGACAAAAATGATGGTACCTCTATAAAAGATTGAAAACTATTTGACCAGACTGACATGATGAACTCAGGTGTGTCCTTTAATTGACATCACAGGTGTTACCAAACTCATAATCAGTCAGTCTACCTATTTAAAGGGAGACAAGTAGTCACTCTGCTGTTTGGTGAAAAGGTGTGGACCACACTGAACATGGACAACAGAAAGCCAAGGAGAGAATTGTCCCAGGACATCCGAAAACAAATGATAGATAAACATCTTAAAGGTAAAGGCTATAAGACCATCTCTAAACAGCTTGAACTTCCTGTGACAACAGTGGCTCATATTATTCAGAAGTTCAAGACCCACGGGACAGTAGCCAACCTCTCTGGACGTGGCCACAAGAGGAAAATTGATGACAAATTGAAGAGACGGATCGTTGGAATTGTATCCAAAGAGCCCAGAACAACCTCCAAAGAAATTAAAGGTGAACTCCAAGGCCAAGGTACATCAGTGTCAGATCGCACCATTCGTCGTTGTTTGAGCCAAAGTGGACTTCATGGGAGACGACCAAGGAGGACACCACTGCTGAAAAACAATCCTAAAAAAGCCAGACTGGAATTTGCAAAAATGCATGTTGACAAGCCCCAAAGCTTCTGGGAGAATGTCCTTTGGACAGATGAGACCAAACTGGAGCTTTTTGGTAAGGCACATCAACTCTATGTTCATAGACTCAAAAACCAAGCATACGAAGAAAAGAACACTGTCCCTACGGTGAAACATGGAGGAGGCTCAGTCATGTTTTGGGGCTGCTTTGCTGCATCTGGCACAGGGTGTCTTGAATGTGTGCAAGGTACAATGAAATCTGTAGACTATCAAGGCATTCTGGAGAGAAATGTGCTGCCTTGTGTCAGAAAGCTTGGTCTCAGTCGCAGGTCATGGGTCTTCCAACAGGACAACCATCCAAAACACACAGCCAAAAACCCCCAAGAATGGCTGAGAGAAAAGCGTTGGACTATTCTAAAGTGGCCTTCCATGAGCCCAGATCTGAATCCCATTGAACATCTGTGGAAGGAGCTGAAACATGCCATTTGGAGAAGACACCCATCAAACCTGAGACAACTGGAGCAGTTTGCTCATGAGGAGTGGGCCAAAATACCTGTTGACAGCTGCAGAACGCTCATTGACAAATATAGAAATCGCTTCATTGCAGTGATTGCCTCAAAAGGTTGTGCAACAAAATATGAAGTTATGGGTACCATCATTTTTGTCCAGGCCTGTTTCATTAGTTTGTTTTTTTACAATAATTATGTTAATCAGCAATTCAAAAGTGATGGCTGATTTTGATGATTTAATTTTCAATCAATTTTTATTTATTGTTACTTTTGTAAGTTTCAAGTGATTTCAGTGAGAATTGTGGGCTTTTCCTTCTTTAACTGAGGGGTACCAACAATTTTGTCCACGTGTGTAACAAACAGAAAGTGAGGACAACAGGTCCATGATCAAGTCCCATGACTTTTCCACAGAAAACATGCGGGTGACGGCATAAACGGCTCCTCCCTACTGCTCCAATTGTAAGGGCGTCTGGAGCTGTACAGAAGGGGTGAGGTGCTGTGAGTATCGCGAGACCCGACAAGACGTGTGTGGTGAGTCAACTTGGCGGCGCGAAAGTAGTTGATCAAACATTTCCGTCTGCTTACCTTTTACCGCCATATTTAAGTAATAATAATCAAACCTCTAAAAGATTTTTAAGTTCTTGACAGCCTGGAGGACCTGGAAAGCTTCATGGACGAGTGTTACAACACCTTCGTCATGGGGAAGACAAACACCACCACTCTTTCCTCCAAACGCGGCCGTCTTGAAGACTCTCCCAGGGCCGCCTCTTCTCCAGGCAGCGGCATCAGAGCACCGCTCCATCAAAGAAACCCTCCTGGATATTCAGGTGAGGAGCATGAGCGACAACCTGGTCATCTCTGGGATTCCAGAGGAGGCGGGAGAAGACCCGGAGGCCACGGTGAAGTCCTTCATGGAGGCCCAGCTGAAGCTCCCCAAGGAGGAGGTCCAGAAGATCTCCTTCCACAGAGTTCACCGACTCGGAGGAAGGAGGTCTGATAACCAGCGTCCGAGACCCAAAGTGGCTAAATTTGAGCACTACAAACAGAAGGAGCTGGTGAGGAGCCGCGGCCGGGAGCTGAAGGGAACGCACTTCAGCGTCAACGACCAGTTCCCGGCAGAGATCCTCTGGCGCAGGAAGATCCTTTTCCCGCTGAGGAGGAAACACCTCACCGCCGGGTCTCGAGCTGTAGTTTCAGTTGACAGACTCTACGTGGATGGACGGCTCTTTCTGGACCCCGAGATCACCCCGTGGCTGCGCTGAAGACCCGCAGATGCTGTGATTAGAACCTCCATAATGCGCTGATGAACAGTCTGAACATCTTTAGCTGGAATGTGCGTGGACTTGGCTCTGGGCCAAAGAGGCTGAAAGTTTTCAACCATCTGAATGATCTAAAAGCAGATCTAGTTTTACTGCAGGAGATCCACTTATCTAAATCAGCTGATCATCTCCTGTGCTGCTCACAATTCCCGTTCATCTACTCAGCTAGTTACAACTCCAAACAAAGAGGAGCTATTTTGATTAATAAAAATATGACATTCACTCATAAGGACACAATTGTTGATCCAGAAGGCAGATTTTTAATTATTAAAATATCGGTTCAGAATAAAGACTTCTGTATAGTTAGTATCTATGAAACTATCAGAACTGGTGCAACTAAACAACACCCCATTACTGAAAAGTATACAGGACGATCTAACCCGCTGGGTCAACCTGCCTCTGTCACTCATGGGTAAGATAGCCACAGTAAAAATGAAACTTTTACCCAAAGTTAATGATCTGTTCTCAATGATCTCCACACAACCACCACTAAAATGGTTCCAAACATTAGATTCAGCCATATCCAGCTTTTTATGGAACAATAAACCTGCAAGAATTAGTCTAAAAACTTTAAAATCTGGAAAAAGCTGTGGAGACTTAGAATTACCAAACTTCCACAACTATTTTCTTGCCATCAGATTACAGTACATTTTAAGATGATTAAAAAATAAACCAGAAACCAACCCATAGATGGATCTGGAACAGGCATTTTGTGGAAAGATTAACTTGTCAGATCTACCATTTATCAGCCCAACAATAAAAAACTTGACTGCTACCAAAGTAGTAATATAAGCACTACTTTAACAGCCTGGTGGGAATTTCTTCAAATGTCAAACTCTTCACTCTGACCATGCAAAATAGCATCCATCTGGAACAATCCAGATATCCTGATGAATAAAAAATGTTGCACTTCCCTGCTTGGCAAGCAGGGGGCGTAAGACTACTTGAGCACTTAATTATCGACAGAAGATTCATAACACACCAAGAACTACAAGAAAAACATGGAATAAATAAATTCTTGGAATATCAGCCACTTAAATCTGTAATTACTAAAAATTCAATGACAATGACTTAAAAATACCAGAACTAGTTACCTCTATGATTAATTTTTCATTGAATAAAACTCTCTCCAAAATATACAAACTCGTATGCAACTTAGATAACGAAGTCTCAGTTCCAACAACAAAATGAGATGCAGACTTAGGCAGAAGTACAGACACAAGCTTCTGGTAAGAAATGTGTCTAACTACCTTTAAACTAGGGCTGCACGGTGGAGCAGTGGTTAGCGCCTTACAGCAAGAAGGTTCCCGGTTCAAGTTCCAGCTGGGGCACTTGAAACAGTGTCACCAATGGGGGACCTTTGTGTGGTGTTTGCATGTTCTCCCCGTGCATGCGTGGGCTTTCTCCGGGACTCCAGCTTCCTCCCACCGTATTCCAACATGCTTCGTATGTTCATTGGTCACTCTAAATTGTTCCTAGGTGAGTGTGCATGGGTGTGTGGTTGTGCAGCTCCTATCATGACTAGACTGTGAGCACTTTTCACAGTCACCCATTCTGCATCATCTGGACCTGTTCGCTCAATTCATCATCGAGGTTGATGCCTCAAATACTGGTGTTGGGGTCGTATTGTCCCAGCGTCACAGTCAAACTGTTTCCCTGTGTCTACATTTCTAAAAAACGTAACGACACAGAGAAGAATTAAGACGTGGGTGATCGCAAATTACTCACCATGAAAGAGGCATTCATGAAGTGGAGACGCTGGCTGGAGGAGGCGTCTTAGCCGTTCTTGGTGTCGACGGATCACCCTTAAATACATAGAAAGTCTGCCAAGAGCTTGGACCCACGCCAAGCTCGATTGTCTCCATTTTTCTCCTGGTTTGACTTTCAGATCTCCTACTGACCTGGCTCCAAGAATAGGAAAGGCTGGTGTGCTTTCCCTGCACGAGATGTCAGAGAGGGGACTGAGTGCTGCAGAGACCATCGCTAATCTTGTCCCCTGCACAGTGGGACATGATTACTCAACTGGCTGAATGTAATCGCAACAATCCACCTCCTCCATCCTGTCCTGCCAATCGAATTTATGTTCCACCTCCTTATCGGCAGCAGATTCTTCACTTGGGGCATGACAGACTGTCAGCCAGACATCCAGATAAGGCGGGCACTCAAGCTCTAATGCAAAACCCTTTTGGGTGGGCCACTATGCAGTCGGATGTGGTTCATTTCGTCATGGCGTGCAACTCATGCCAGATGGCCATAACTTCTCGTCTACAACCTTTACCCATCCCGTATAGCGGTGGACTTCATCACAGACCTTCTCTGTTTCCAAGGTAACACCACCATATTGTCAGTGATTGATCGCTTCTCCAAAGCCTGTCAACAAATTTCTCTATCCAAGTTACCCACCACTCTAGAAACGGCCGAACAACTCATCACCCACATCTTTTAGCATTATGGCCTTACCGAAGACATTGTTTCTGACCGTGTTCCCTAGTTTACATCAAGGGTGTGGCGAGAGCTGTGCAAGGGGCTGAGAACCAATGTGACTCTTACATCAGGCTACCACCCCCAGTCAAATGGCCAAGTGGAGCGTCTGAACCAGGAGGTCAACGGGTGCTAGAGAACCTACTTTAGCCAACATCAGCAGGACTGGAGCCGGTTCCTGGTCTGGGCTGAGTAGGCACAGAACTCTCTGACGAAGACGTTCACAGGGCTATCCCCAATTCAATGTGTACAAAGAGTTCAGCCACCATTCTTTCTTTAGTCTGGAACCCATATAGCTGCCAGCAGTGCATGACTGGTTTTGGTGGTGTGATGAGTTATGGGAGGCTACCCACGTACGACACACAGTCCGTTGGTCCAAAGATCCGGCCAATCGGCATGGCAGTGAAGGTCCCATGCTACTATCTTGTCAGTGAATTTGGCAAAAATTGCAATTCAATGCGTTTAAGAGTGAGTGGTCCAGGGTGCGCGCAAGGGGAGACTTTGGAATTCGCATTTCAGTAGCTTTGTCATTAGTCAGAGCATTTTTAAGCATCAGGTTTTCATCTGCTCCTGATCCAATGTGAACTGAATTAAGAAATACTCAGAAATACAGTTTAAATTGAAACTTCTGTTTTATAAATCCTCTACTATGAGAAAAATGCTAGAAGAACATGTTGAAGACTCAAAAACAGACAAAGTTTCATTGGAGTGGAGTGGGTCTTTCAGTAAGTGCCGTCAGTCTGGATGAGCTACTTTGTTATGACCACAATACCTTATATCTTCCAATAGTGGCAGGTCTCTAATAGACGCCAGTCTCCAATAAGCGCCAGGTCTAACAGGTGGTCGTTCCTTTATATGCCTGTCTCTAATAAAAGCTCCATTAAAACACACCCCCAGTGTAGCAATGGGTAAGAAATACGCATTCCATTTAGCGTTTAAAATTGGTATGGTTGCAAACGCCCAAGAATATTCTAATGAGGAATCCACCCCACATTTGGCGTGGATCCTAAACCTATCAGAGAATGGTGTGAGCAGATGGATGATATGGAGAAGATGGTTGCAGAAAAAGTAGCAAGAAGCAAACTATTTCCTGATGAAGAAAGTGAGTGAATTATTTGATAATAAGAGGATAACTAAACCAAAACGGAAGCCAGAACGTTGTCTCAGACTGGGGACACAAATTCTGGCAGAAAAAAATTATCTATGCACACAACAGCAGGCAGAACGGCAGCAGCAGAGAGACAGGGATCCCTCTGCCGCCTGCTCAGGTATTTTTATTTTCTTTAATCGTTTTCTTATCAACATCTCTTTTTTTGCCACCACTTCCGGGTTAGTTTTATTGTTTTTACACTCCGTTGATGTCGCCTGGCAAAAAAAAATAATTTAAAAGCGGCAGGACTTGGCTGTTTATATCTTTTTTTACAGCACAGCAACGGTAACAAGATGATTTTCCAGCCAGGGAATCAATAACATTCTATAAAGTGAAATTCTATCAGGCTTATTCAGTTGAATTGAATGCAAGAGCATTCAATGTTTATGCCTGTGACCCTGTGATGTATTTTTGACAGTGATTTAACAGGAGAAATTCGTATTATAGACAAAGAAAAGTCGTATTCGAAACAGACATGTGAAACGTAAAACTAAAGGTTGTATTCATAATTTTTCTGCAAAGTTGTGCACAAAATATAAGTTTGTGCACAACTTTTGCTTTATGAATACGTTTCTTTTTGACATTTTCCTTAGAAATCTAACACTGCACATCACTCTGAACACACCATACCACTGTCAAACATGGTGGTGGCAGCATCATGCTCTGGGGCTGCTTCTCTTCAGCAGGAACAGGGAATCTGGTTAGAGTTGATGGGAAGATGGATGGAGCCAAATCCAGAGCAATATTGAAGGAAAACCTGTTGAAGTCTGAACAACACTTGAGACTGGAGCAGAGATTCACCTTCCAACAGGACAACCACCCTAAACATAAAGCCAAAGCTACAATGGAATGATAAAAATGAAACGGATTCATGTGTTGGAATGATCCAGTTAAAGTCCAGACCTAAATCCAATCCAGAATCTGTGGGGAGATCTGAAAACTGCTGTTCACAAACGCTCTCCATCTAATCTGACTCAGATTGGATTGTTTTATAAGGAAGAATGAACAAAGATTTCAGTCTGTAGATGTACAAAGCTGGTATAGACACAAACCCCAAAAGACCTGCAGCTGGAATTACAGCAAAAGGAGGTTCCAGAAAGTATTGACTCAGGGGGGATGAATACTTTTGCACGCTGCATTTTTCAGTTTTTTTATTTCATTCATTCATCTTCTATACCATTTTATCCCTTTCGGGGTCACGGGGTTGCCGGAGCCTAACCCGGCCACTCATGGGTGAGGGGACACCCCTGGACTGGTTGCCAGTCTGTTGCAGGGGCCACAGTGACACACCCATGCACACTCACATTCACACCTAGGGGCAGTTAAGAGTGACCAATGAACCTATGAAGCATGTTTTTGGATGGTGGGAGGAAGCCGGAGTCCCAGGAGAAAACCCTCACATGCACGAGGAGAACATGCAAACTCCACACAGAAAGGTCCCCCATTGGTGACACTATTTCAAGTCCCCCAGCTGGGATTTGAACCGGGGGCCTTCTTGCCATGAGGCAAGAGGGCTAACCACTGCGCCACCGTGCAGACCAGTTTTTTATTTGTTAAAAAAAAAACAACTCTTGTATAATTAAATTTCTTTCCACTTCACAGGTGTGTGCCAGTTTGTGGGAGGCTTTCACATAAAATTCCAATAAAATATATTTATGAGAGTATGTGGAGAAGTTTAAGGGGGATGAATACTTTTGCAAGCCACTCAGAAAGAGACTCAACAACATCCAAGCTCAGATAACTCCTTTCATCCTTTTGTCCGGCCACCCAAGCCTCCTGACTACAAAGCTTCTTCTTTGTTAAAAAGAAGGATGGGGGTCTCATGCCCTGCATCTACTTCCGAAACAGTGAAATACAATACCCACTGCCATTGGTGACTTTACTTCTGAAACAACTGCGTAAGGCACGTTACATCACGTACGCGGTGCCTATAACATGATTTGTGAGGGAGATAAATGGAAAATGGTATTCTTGACAACCATTATGACAGCCATTATGAATATCTGGTCATGCCCTTTGGACTCTGCATCGCCCCTTCCGTGTTACAGGCTTTTGTAAACAAGATCTTCAGAGATTTGCTATATCATTACTTCATTGTGTACATTTATGACATCCTCATCTACTCCACAACTTTGGAGGAGTATGTCACCCTACGTACAGCAGGTTCGCCAACACCTCACTGACCACAACTGCTACACCAAACAAGAGAAATGTGAGTTTCATCAAACTTCTTTCTCCTTCCTGGGTTACAAACACAAGGGTGTCCATCAATACATATGGCATCAGAACACCCCCAACAGGAGATCGATGATCAACTTTGTAGTCGTTTCAGAATAGCCTTTATTGTCATTGTAAAATAAAATACAATGAGATTGTGCCATCTCCCTAAGTATAAAATACAGTGACAAGTATCAATAAAGTGACAAGTAATCAGACAAATATTCAAGTAAAATGAGGATGTGCAAAACAGAAGAGAAAAATAAAAACATAAGGCGCCCAGAATACATATTGTAAAAACCGCTGTGCAGGTAGGTGAAGTGAGCGATGAAAGTGCAAAGTGATGTGGATGATTAGAGCCAAGTCCAGTTGGCGTTCACAGAGCTGACAGCTCTAGGATAGAAGCTGTTTGCGAATCTGCTTGTCCTTTGGCTGCTCTGCTCATTACTTTCGGTTGTGTGTCTTAGATACTCGGGTCCGCTCCATGAAAATATTATTTGACTTTAATCCAGTTTGTGGTCTCAAACTGGCGACATGCAGAACAGCTCATTAGCATAGCATTAGAGTGTTGTAGCATCACTGTGTGTGGAGGGGTTGCTCACGCGCCCTCACACACGTATTACTCCACTGACAAGTGTACAACAAATGCACAAAGATGGCAGAGTAGCCGTGAGATAAAGGTCCAAAGTGTGACTGTATTTTTCCAAAGTAGATGCAGACAGCTGTCTCATGCGCTGTATCAGATGTAACAAAAAAGTGTCTTAGTTGTAAGGGCGATAACATCAGTAACATGTCAAAACACTGCGCTAAAATACACCAGATTCTAGAGGAGTCGTACGCAGCATTTGACCGGAGACGTCTAGCTATTGCTTCAAAGAGTGTGTTTATGCTGTCTGTACACACATAGAGCATGTGGCTAAAGAGTTGTTTATCAAAGATAAGTGCATGAAATTTGAATTCAAAGAAGGGGGGAACGAATCAGTCTACCAGCACAGTAAAGAACATTGATCATATAACATTAACAGGCCAAACCTTCTTAGTGTGCCTAAATATAACAAATTACCTGACATATAATGTAAACTTATTTAAAATAAAACATTGTGAATTTTTATTTCTACTTTTATTGTTCTTTAAAGGCTGTTTGGTATTCTCTGCAATATGGTTCTTAATTGCACTGATCATTTAGGTTGTTACCTTAAAGTGTATTTTATTATTACGAAGACATGTAAGTATTTATTAATCATTTTATTTCAGGCTGATTTTATTATGTAACACCATATCACATATCTACAAAATAAATGCAGTCAAATGCACATTTCTGCATTTCCCACACATACACTGTAAAAAACATTCATTTTCTCATCTGTTTTGTCCCTTTCGGGGTCACAGGGTTACCAGAGCCTAACCCTGCCACTCATGGGTGAAGGCAGGGACACCCCTCGACAGGTCACCAGTCTGTTGCAGGGGCCACAATCACACACCCATGTACACTCACATCCACACCTAGGGACAATTTAGAATGACCAATGAACCTATGAAGCATGTTTTTGGATGAAGTCCCTGGAGAAAACCCACGCATGCACGGGGAGAACATGTAAACTCCACACAAACTCCCCATTGGTGACACTGTTTCAAGTCCCCCAGCCGGGACTTGAACCAAGATCCTTCTTGCTATGAGGCAAGAGCGCTAACCACTGTACCACCGTTCAACCATTGTAAGAAACAATCCATTGAAATTACCCAAAAAATGTGAGGTGCCAATTGCATCAAATATAACTGGTCATAAAAACCTGCATTTATTTGATTCAAGTATTATAACCAGTACAACCCAAAAGAGAGTACACTATTAAAGTTGAGCCTACACATTTAGACATAATACATCCTTAATTACAGTCAGAGAGAGAGAAGGCAACTAGTATTCCGGAGAGAGTTCCCTCTGATGAGAGGAGGCGGGGCTGGAGGACTGAGGAGCGAGACATGGAAGGTGGGAGAGACCTGGTAATCTGGCGGCGTCAGACACGATCTGGTCGCTGGGGCCATCGGACACGGTCTGGACGCTGACTGCGTCGGACACGGTCTGGTCGCTGCTATTTGCAGATCAGGGTGCACTGTATGACTGACAGATGGCTGATGCTGAAGACAGGCTAGTGAGTCATACGAGAGGGACTTTGAGGACCACCCTATCGTGGGGTCGTGAGTCTTCAGCCACGGTAGTCCCAGGATGATGGAACAGTGAGGAGAGTCAATGGCCAAGAGGCAAATTTGCTCCTGATGACGGCCTCGGGTGACGAGTCGAAGGTTCGGAGTCAGGTACTGGACCCATCCAGAGCCCAATGGACGACCATCCAAAGTGGAAACAGCCACCCCAATATCTCTCCGGAGAGCAAAGAACACAAAAATGATGCCTTAGATTCCTCCATGGGGAAAAGATGAGCCTGCTGGTGAAGGTATAGCTGACAGTGCAGAAGAAAGCCATGACATAATTCGGGTTCACCCGCGAACTTATCCGGAAGAGACAGGCGTGAACCAGATGTTGATACACTCGGGGCGGAAGACGGCATGGGAGGCTCCGGTGCGGAAGGCATAGGCGGAGACGGTTTCGGCGCTGGAGCAGTAAACAGACACTCCGCAATAGCTTCGGAGGCGAGCGTGAGATGATGAAGCCGTCTGCTGTGATCCAACAGTAAATCGGCGTAGGCTGCATAATCGGAAGGCTCGGGCATGGCTCCCGCTGGATCCTGGGGTGGAGAAGAATTCTGTGAGGTCTGAGACCAGGACAGAGAGACGTTTGGATCCTTATGCAGTAGCGAAAGAGTTTTAATAAGACAGCAAACTGAGCAGACAAGGGTAGAGGCAAAGACAGAGTCAAAAGACAGGCAGAAGTTGAGGACATGGAGCGAGGCTGGGAGACGCAGAAAAGGCGAGGAGTCGGAACCAGAGGACGACGAGACAGGTAAGCGCTTGGTATGTCTGCAGAGCAAAACAATACTTCGTGCCGGAATTGAGACCTGGTGAGGTTTAAGAGGAGTGGAGTTGATTGCGAACAGCTGGGAGGATGTGGGAGAGAGAGGAGGCAACTAGTATTCCGGAGAGAGTTCCCTCTGATGAGAGGAGGCGGGGCTGGAGGACTGAATCCTGACACTCAGCTTGTGTCTGGAGTTGCTGAAGTAATTTTTCTGCTACTGTTCTTTTGTCTTTATAATTGTTATTAAAGCATTCAGTGGCCCTGATACAAAAATTTGACTGAATTGGGGCATACAGCTGGGGTTAGCCGCCTGGAAAATCCTCCAAATCACACAATTTTTATATAGGCATCAAAAGTTTTTGACGTAATAGCATGTTGGTTTGGTAATTTGATGACAAAGACAGCTTGGTTCAGTGGCGGAGTGGGACAACTTTTCAGCCTGAGAGTTTAATAGCCAACACCAGCCCATTTTCAGCCAAATGAAAAATTGGGCAAGAATTTAGAACACAATACAAATATTTAATTTCAGGACTGAATATAATCATAAATAAGAAATAACGAACAAATAATTATAATAAAAAAGTTGTGGTTGAAAATGAATATTTCACAGTATGATTATGTAAACACCTCTCATCATCCGAACCAGATGCCGGATCCACCTCAACTGGCTCCTCTCAATGTGGAGGAGCAGCGGTTCTACTCCGAGCTCCTCCCGGGTGACAGAGCTTCTCCCCTTATCTCTAAGTGGGTGCCCAGCCTCCCTACGGAGGAAGCTCATTTCAGCCGCTTGTATCCAGGACCTTTTTTAGTCATGACCCAGAACTCATGACCATAGGTGAGTATTGGAGTGAAGACCGACCAGTAAATTGAGAGCTTTGCTTTCTGGCTCAGCTCTCTCTTCACCACAGCGACCGCATAACGGTGGATGCTGCACCAATCCACCAAGATACTTAAACTCCTCCACCTGGGGAAGGAGCACTCCACCCACCCACAGAGAGGGCAACCCAGATGACAAAAATGTTATGGCCGGAATGCAGCACTTTCATTTGGCCAACATTTGGCCTGGAATGATGGCACTTGTCCGGTCCGCTTCCGTTTGCCAGATCTCAGCTACAAACAAACCACAACATGACCAGAAGTCAGCCAAATGTTACCCACAGAAACAACTGCCCCATCAAAGGCCACCAGATGTTTTTGTTCTGTCATAGATTTGGCCCAAGACCTGACTGCCAAATCTGGGCCTAAAACAAACCACAGCAAAGCCAGCTGTCAGCCAAATCTGACCCACAATCACCATAACTGGGCCAAAAAAAGCCCAGTGGATATTCCACGTCTGGCCCGTACTGGGCCCTCATGATGACACTTAGGTGCCCTGCTCCTGTAGCTGGATGTGGACCACAAGCACACCCAGTCAAGGCCAGATGTGACCCAAATATTTCCCTCAGAAACTGCAACTTTTACTTTTCATTTTCATTTCATTTATTTATTTATTGAGCACCTTCCACCACCAGCCAAGGAAGCCCAAAGCGCTGTACACAGGGAAACATAGAATTAAAATAATTAAACAAAGAGAATAAAAACATTAAAAGAATAAAACCATTGTAAAACAATGTAAAACTAAAAAAACCAGGACAATAAAAGGGCTAGGTTGATGCTAAAACGCTGTAGTGCAGGAATAACTGTTTTTTTAAAACTCTCCAAATGTTTGACCTCTCTAATTGCTGGTGGCAACTGATTCCATAGTTTAGGAGCCAGCACAGCAAAAGCACGCTCCCCCCGAAATCTCCGTTTAGTTCTAGGAACCAGTAACACGCACTTGTCTGCAGAGCGTAAGGACTGTGGGGGGGAATATTTTACAAGCAGGCTGGAGAAGTAAGAAGGTACAGTACCTGCCAGGGCCTTAAAAGTAAAAATAAGAATTTTCATAAAAATCAGGTACTGCACCGGCAGCCAGTTCAAAGAGGCCAAGATTGGGGTAATGTGGTCAAACTTTTTTGCCCCGCAAATAAATCTGGCTGCTGCATTTTGGACCAGCTGCAGTCTGGCTATTGAAGCCTTGGGTAACCCAGCATATAAAGAACTAAAATAATTTAGTCTGGACAGCACAAAGGCATTGGTGACAATTTCCAGGCTCTTTTTTTGAAATAAAAGACTTAATCCTAGCCAGACGTTGCATTTGAAAAAAGCAGGATCTGGTCACAGCATTTATTTGGAGGTCCAGTTTCAAAGTAGCGTCGAGTTTCACCCCCAAGTTAGTGACCACAGACTGTTCAAAAGGGGCAAGAGAGAGAAGATCGACATCATGATCCGTTCGACCACTAGGGGTAAACATAATTACCTCAGATTTGTTTTCATTTAGGTCGAGAAAGTTAGCTGACATCCACAACCTAACTTCAGCAAGGCAATCAATTACTCTTTTAATCGTGCGGTCAGGTCCCTTACATATAGGGACATAAATTTGGCAATCGTCAGCATAAAGGTGGAAATCCACCTTATGCTTCCGCAATATCATTCCCAGTGGAAACAAATAAATAGAAAATGGCAATGGGCCCAGAACTGATCCCTGAAGGACCCCCCACTTCAGGGGGTAACACTTAGACGAGTATGGGCCCATCTTAACACAGAAAGACCTGTCTGAAAGGTAAGACCTCAACCACTGTAGTGCTTCCCCAGAAAGCCCCACCCATTGTTCCAGCCGACCAATCAGGATCTCATGATCACCTGTGTCAAAAGATGCTAATAAATCCAGTAATAAAAGAACGACCTGTTCACCTGCATCTGTTGCCATTAAAACATCATTAAGAAAGAGCGGTCTCTGTGCTGTGTCCAGACCTGAACCCTAACTGCAGAGGTTCCAGTATCTCATGTGCCTTTAAGAAAGAGATCAACTGTTTGTAGACAATGTTCTCCAAGATTTTTGCACAAAAAGGCAGGTTGGATATTGGCCTGTAGTTTGACAGTAAAGCAGCATCCAGCCCTGGTTTTTTCAGCAGTGGCCTTACAACCGCATGTTTAAAATTGAGTGGAACTTGAGTGGACGTAAGACTTGTGTTTATAATAGTTAAAACTGCTGGTCCTTACACTGCAAAGACTTTCTTAAAAAACCAAGCCGGCAGAACATCACAGGAGGAGAATAAGTGGAACATTGTGTGAGAGAGGACCTAATACCAGCAACCTTGTCCATAAAAAATACAAAAAATTTTTCACAATTTTCCATAGAGCCTTCTATTGAGTTTCTACTCCCATCTGAGTCCAATAAAGATCCCAAAGTATTAAAAAGGATTCGTTGATCACCTGAAGCAGAAGAAATTATGTTAGAATAAAACTGTCTTCTTGCTCTTGTGACGGCTTCATTGTACATGTTCAGTTTGACCCTAAGGAGATCTTGGGAAATTTGTAGTCTATCCTTAAATTTTCTCTCAGTTTTCCTACAGTCCCGTCTCAAGACACGGATTTCCTCAGAGATCCAGCGTTCAGATATGTGCTTTGGTTTTTTTGATGGTGAGGGAGGCAATCTCATCCAAAATGTTAAAGCACAGGTTGTCAAACTGAAAAAGAAAAGCATCTGTGGTAATTGGAGAAGAGTATAAAGACGGCCACTCCAACGAAAATATAGCAGAAAATTCATCAGCTTTTCCTTCGTCCAAGCCCCGCACCCATCTGACAGGAGCAGGTTTAAGGACAATGGCGAATGGCAGAACAAAGTCAAATAACACTGCTGAATGGTCAGAGAACGCAGTCTTCACAGTCTCAACTGAGGTGAGAGGAAACCTGAAAGACAGAGCTAAGTCCAGTGTATGTCCATGCCTGTGTGTTGGGTTGGAGACCCACTGTACAAGATTAAAAGAATCCAACAAATTAAAAAAGTCCTTGACGAGAGGTTTGTCAGGGCAACACACACCTAGAATCAACACATGCTCGTATCTAGGCATAAAAGTATACAGCAATTCAGAAAAATCTAGTAAAAACTGTGCATTGACCTTCGGGGGACGATATATTAAAAGTCCTAAGGAAATGGAGGATGAGCCAAGATCAAAAAGACAAAACTCAAAAGAGTTGAAAACTAAAGGTGGTGTGAGGTGTCTAAAATTCAAATGAGATTTAAAAACCAAAACCAGTCCACCTCCTCTGCCCACAGAACGCGGGACATTAAAACACAAACAGTTATCAGGTAAAATCTCCAACAGAACACCTGACTGAGCAGGAGGGATCCAGCTTTCTACAATGCCCAAACAGTCCAGCTTCTGGGCATTAAAAAAAGTCTTTCAAAATAAAAGTTTTGTTCGCAGCAGATCGAGCATTGATCAGTCCAAACCTCCTTGGTGTCGAGGCCGCATCAGGAATCTCCGGCGATGACTCAGTAGCACAGATCGAAACCCTCGGGACTTCCAGCAGATTCGATGAGTCGATCCTCCTCCAACAAACTCGTAGCCGAGGCGACTTGACACTTGACACTTTACCACTGTTTACCACTGTTTACCCAAATATCTGAAGTAAAATTTTCATGATTTGAGAACCGAATAAAAGACACAATAGTTTAGTTATAAATGATTTATTAAAAGGACAAATTAAAAACAATCATCTTTACGGCAGACAAAGGCTTCTGGCAGCACCCAGCATACTCTCCATCTTGGTTTAGGCCACGGCTGTGTCCACCTAAACTGTGTCATCCAGACCTGCACAAAAGGAAAATGAATGCAACAGTAATCTCAGCTGAATATTTTTTTTAAAAAGTCTTTTGAATTTTTTAAGTGCTTGGATATTTAGCCAAAAAAAGGTCATGTATTACCCTTAATGATAAAGAGTAATACATAAAAATATACTTAAAATATAAATATAAAAATAGATAAAAAATATAGTTGGAGTGCGACTTGAAGATATTCAACCCGAGCAAACTTCAATCTATGCTGCACATCCTAATATGTTTAATAAGTAACAGAATGTAATAACAAAGTTAAGAACAATGACAGACTTTTATCTTGGGGTGGTCTTTTTTATCCTTAAAAAATGAAAAAAAATACTGCTGAGTCTCTGGGTTTATTACATTTCTAATGTCCTTCAAAAAGTAATATCCATTTCAATAAAAAATAAACTACGCTGCATGTTCTCAACTGTTGCATTGATTATCTCCAGCCTGGAGTTCTGAACTCTGATGGATTTAAGCCGGTTCAACAACTAAAACATAAAAAAGGGCCTTGAACTACAATCTCTGTATGTGGTAAAATATCAGTAATGTTGTAAACATCTGTTTTACCAATCAACAGCACACACTCTATATATCATATAAGTTCAGACGTTACTTACCGTAACTTGAATTCTGACGTTTTATCGTAACTTCACTGCTGCCTCTATCATAACTGCTCTTGATTAGCTGCAGCTTTTGATTGTGACTTTCAAAGAAAATAGGAAGCAAAATCCAAAAGGGTTAAACTATCCAAATGTATTTGGAAATGGAGAAGATCTGGAGACCATTTTCTCTGCAGCAGTCTTATAGCACGAAGGCTTACAGCACAAAACACTAGGAGTTAGCTAACGCTAACTCCTGTCCCTGCATTTCTAAAGGGTAAAGGCTTCTTCTGTAAGGCTGAGAGAGAAAGAGAAAGCGAGAGAAAAGAAAGTTTGTTCCACAACAAAAACGAGCGAACGCAACGTCAGAAGCCCCTCTACACACCACCCCCATCACGGACCGGATTCTTGATTGGCATGGTTCATGGTTGGCAGGTGGAATGATTTTTTTTTCTCAGTGGGCTCCAATTACTTCCTGAAGCAAATCTATAAATGTTATGGTATGCCGTGAATTGGAGATTAAAGAAAAACATAACAAATAGGGCTGGGCAATAAATCCATTTGAAATCCAGAATTTGATGATTTTTTTGTACAAGCATAGCAAGTTTAATGAGTGGAGCTTTATGAGAGCTTTGAGACATTTTGAGAGTTTGGATTGAACAGTGAGAAGCTGTGAGATGAGCAGAGTCAAGCAGCTGCAGCCCATGATACACAAGTCCTTCATGTTGGAGACGCTGTGTCAGCTACATGCTGTGGGCAACACAGAGCAGGAGGGCTGATCACATTCCTGTGTCAAATGTCAAAGTTGCTGACAAGAACCCCAATCAAGCCAAGCTATAATGCGATGGCCGCCGTCACAAAAACCTCAAAATGAGGAACAGCTTTGAAATCTCAATCCTGTGATATGGCCCTGTGTTTACAGGTGGACAGACACTTTTTTAACTGGCAGGTATCATTTTTGACTGTGTGGCCGTGGTGCAGTGGAAAGGGCAGTCGGCCTCTGATCGAAGGATTGCAAGTTCGATTCCCGCCTTGCCCACCCATGTGTTGAAGTGTCCTTGGGCAAGACACTGAACCCCACATTGCCTCTGATGGAAGGTTGGCGCCAGTGTTCAGCAGCGGAGCCTCCATCAGTGTGAATGTGTGACTGTAAAGCGCTTTGGGCCTTCAATGAAGGTAGAAAAGCGCTATATATGTATACACCATTATATTACTATATATAGTAATTAATATAGTATATAGTATACTATATTAATTGATGAACTCTGGCCAATCTGCACAAACGATGTCCTAAAAACTATTTTTTTGTTTGTTTTGCCTAAAAACAGCATAATCTTAATTAAAAAAATGATTGTGGGTGGGATTTTTAAATAAATGTTGTGCAAAGCTTTGTTTGTCAAAACTAAAAGTTTCTTGTCATGTGTTTATGTGTAGTATAAAAGGTGAAATAGAAGCTAGCTTGAGGAAGGGGTCAATAAGTGAGTTGTGCCTCTATCCTATTTTGAAACCTTTTTCAGAAACGGCAAAACAAAAACACAGGCTTAAGATGGTGGCTGCATTTTATTAAATAATTGTTTCCCTTTAGGTTGTTTATATAGTATTTACAATTATTTCTTGTTACACTATACATTTTCATTTTAAGTTTAAAAAATGTTTAGCACTTTTTATTTACACAGTAAAAATAATTAAAACATTTCTTGCTTGGATTTTTATGAGGTAAGATAAGTCAATAAGAGCAGTATTCATAAAATCAAAATTGTTTAAACACACACACACACACACACACACACACACACACGCACACACACACACACACACACACACATAAATACAACATTTCATTTTACATTTGACATGTCTGTTTTGAATACAAATTTCTTCTGTGAACCATCTGTCAAAAATACACCACACGGTCACAGGCATATACTGTATATTGAGTCCTGCAACATGCACGTGCATGCTGGTTTATTTATTATTTATAGCTAAAATAAAATGGAACTTTTTAGAATTTTATTGATCCAATAACGGGAATATTATCTTGAAAGCCATAGCTCTGTTGAAAACAATAAAACAGATCATACTACAGCAATCTCCGGCCACATTTTGTGGTTTTCAGGCAAAAGCAGCTGATCCGTGTTAACAATGCAGCACCAGATAGTTTCAGACCCAGAAGTGGTGGGAAACAGCCCAGGAAGGATTAGCAGATGTATTGCTCCACTTATTCGGCGTAAAAAAATATGTCTGTCCAATTGGTTGATAATAAGATAAGGAAACAAAACAGCTAAGCTAACTCGGAGCTAAAGTATGCTAACTGGAAGCCGAATGTTGTAGCAGTAAAAAACAACACATTACAAAATGTCAGTAGGATCAGAATACCCAACTTTCTTTCTTTTTTTAACTATTACTACGGTCGGCTGCCAGTATGCCTGTTTTAGCCCAGAATTAGCTTAGCTTTTATATAGCTTAGCTGTATATTCCATTTATGTTCTTTACCCACAATCTCTTTCTCTGGGTCACGGCGCTGCCGGGAGCCTGTCCAAGCTACTGTGGAGCTAAGAGTAGCAGCAACGGCTGCCAGAACACTGCTGTCCGGTGGGCAGACAGCAGAGAGAGGGGGGATCTCTTATTAACATTCCTTTTTTTTCAAGAACATTGACTTCTTTTTATGCCTAAAATGAGGGATGTCTGATGCTCTTTTTTCCCACCACTTCCGGATCCGGTGCATTGTTTGTCCGCTCAGCTGTTGTTGCCTCACAACAAAAAAACGTGGTGGGACATCCCTGTTCATATCTTTTTTTTATGATCATTTTTCTGTAGAGCTATGGTATCAAGATAATGTACCTGCCAGGGGAACAATAAGGTTCTAAAAAGTTTACTGGTAATTCTATTTTAATTCAAAAAGTGAGTCTCAACTTGCATGCTCACTCTGTTGAATCGATGCTTCAGGACTCGATGTTTATGCCTGTGACCCTGTGATGTATTTGTGACAGTTTGTTCACTGGAGAACTTCGTATTCAAGACAAGCAAGAGTCTTATTTTTAAAAAAACAGACACATTTTATTCAAAATAGACATGTCAAATGTATAACTAAATGTTGTATTCATGTTTGTTGCAACTTTGCCTTTATGAATACGTTTCTTATTGGCAGTTTTCTTACCTCATAGATTTGTTTTAGGGAGTTTTAAGCTGATTGTCTTACAGCAGTGTGGGAAAAGTGTATATAAAAACTGTAGTGACATGGATGAAGAAAACGTTACAGCCTTGCAAAGGTCAACTGGATTAAGGTCAACTTTTAAAGTTAAAGATATAAAAGGTAAATAAAAAAATAAAAAAAAGAATGGTAAGAAACTTGACAAAAATTGTACCCTAAACTCTTATGAGTTAAGAGAAAACAAATGTCTGGTGAAAAAACAACTTTTTGTTGCATGCCTGATTACTACAAGTGACAATCCAATGTGAGATGAACACTGGTAAACACTCCTGCAGGTCTGTTTTCGTCCGTGAGAACAGCTTAAAAACTAGTGCTTTTACAGGCGCGCTGTAACGGCTGTTAACTGAAGGCGTCCGCGATCATTTAGAGGGACTTCGGTCCAGCTCCTTCAACGTTTCTGTCCTCTGCATCTGTTTCCATGCAGATCTAAAAAAGCACGTTTTCCTACAATCGGCACAGCCAAGCTACGCGTCCACCGGCAATAACATCCCACTGTTCCAGTGAAACTGCGTTGGAAACCTGAGTTGTGTGAGTTGTGATCGGCCGCAGGAGGGACACTCTGAACGCGTGAAAGCGTGGCGCCCTCAGACCCCCCACGACTGATATGAAGCAACGATCTTACCTTTCACCAGAGCCATGCTTCCAGGATATGGGCGTGCCGGTTCCGCAGCTGGCACTCACGGTGGGAATACGTGCACAGAGCAGCTGCAGCGGGGTTTCTGTTGTTTCACAAGAACGCAAACAGCTGAGCGAGCGAGGAGGAGTCAAACTACAACACGTGAAAGCAACACTTATTCAACTGGATGGGCCACGTGAACGCTGCGCGCGTGCCATCGGGACCTCGTTTTTGAACATCCCAAAGTTGCACAACGGGCTGTTATAGCCTTAGGTTGTGCGTGAACCAGCATGTGGCTGAAGTGCATCGAGTTTTGCTGAATGGAATGAAAACGAGAGACAGGCAGAGAGACACAGACTGTGAATGTGTTCTCAGCTGCAGCCTGACGGCAACGATACAATAGAGAGTCTGAAGAGGAGCAAGCTGACCTGAGCTAGATCCTAAGGAATAAGTCAACTTCAAGACTGTGACATTTCTATGCAAGCAAATATAACTCATATTTCAAAATAAAAATCAATACCGGAAAATCCTTTTCATTTTCACAGTTATAGCTGCTTCAGTTGACTCCAAAAACTAAGATGACACCTCAGTCCTCCAAACGGCTTTTTCTCTCTGGTCTATAACACCGCTCATTAGTAAAGGAAATGGCATTTGGCATTTCATTTTCAAAAAGTTCTCTGGTACATTTGTACCAAAATTAGAAATCTCAAATTTGAAAAGGATTACCAGAAATGCTTTTATTTTCACAATGTAACGGCATTACTTGTCTCAAAAATGAAAGATCAATCCTCCAAACTGTGTTTTTATTTTCTACTTAAGCACTACTCATTCTGTGACATAATCAAAGTCAAAAAGTCAATGAAAATTGCCTTTTCCTTTTCTCATCTTCCCATGCAAAGTGTCTCATTAATCAGTTTGACTTAGGTTCCAAGGGGCGGACCAATGATGTCAGTGCTCGCTCTTCTTCTGTCATGTAAAATTGCAATTGGTTGTGCAAATGCAAACACTTTAGCTAAAGTCTCCAGCTCAGTAACTATTTACAAAATAAATCATTATCTGTAAGTACATGGTGTTTTACACGTAATATGTAAAGCAATGCACGTGACATCAAGACAACAAAAAAAAACATATTTCCCGTATTATGTGTTTAGTACGAACTGAATGGCCCCTTTCTTTAAGTTTGAACATCTTATTTCTGTGATCCTAATCTATATTATTGTTGCCTTTATATCCACATTTTAAAAAATACTTCAAAACCGTAAAAGATGAATGTGTAAAACGTCTTTTTTCTCTCTGTAAAATAAAATTGTTGATTTATGATCACATAAAAAGGCATTGGAATGTAAGGAGTTTTTTTTTTTTTCTGTTTACCCCTTAATAGAGTTGAACTTCCTGTCAATAACCTCTTTAGACCCGAGCTAATATTTGAGCTAACCCTCTACACAAACAGTCACAGGGCCCAGTTAAGCAGAAAAACTATTGTGGTAATAGAACCCAAAATGTGATGTACATGGACGCCAGGTCTGAAGAGGTTAAATGTGACTGATATGGCCTTCTCTACTGCTGACAATCTAAAAAATTTAAATACTGAGATGTTCTTCCAAGGACAAACTCATTTTCTTTAAAGATCTTTTTTCAAAAGAAATTTACATGCATTTTGAGCGTAAACAATATTAAGAATTTTCCATTGTGCATTTTAACACAACTTTGCAAATAATTTACCGTTTGTAATGCTGGATTCATTTCTAGACAAATATGAAACTGAATAAGAAAATAAATTACTGTATTTCAGCTTTGTTTACAATAAGCTTAGAACAATTAGTTTGATCTCTGATGAATGAACCTCAAATCTAGCTGGACATTTTCAAGGGAACTTGATATTCTATAGGCCGATCATATTCACATGTATTTACGTGTGACCAAGCACAAAAACTGATTGAAGTTTGTGTTGGTCACACGTAGGCACATTGCTGCAATGCCCACACATATTCTAACCCTAACCCCAAACTAATTACATGAAAATAGTCACATCCTACTCCATGGTCATGACATTTCAGTATATTTCACACCAAAGTTAAAAAATCTTTATTTCTGTTAGTAGTGTCATTGTGACAAAGAGGCTGAAGCATTTGAATTCCTTTGTAACAGGATTTTTGGGGGAGAACAAAAAAAGAAAAGATCCAGAAAATCCAGGCAAAAGTCAAAAACACAGAGCGAGACAGGGAGTCAAGGCACGGAGAGGCAAGCAAGGAATAAACACTCAGTAACGTATGCAATGCAAAAACAAGAATTCGCATGGAGCAGAGTTCTGAGTGAGTGGATGATGATGCCAAGCACCTGGTGAGGAAATGAGTCGTGGAGCAGAGACTGATGGGAGTTGGAGTAAGGAAGGGCGCAGTTGCCATCAGTACTCTGGGGAGAGCTCCCTCTGGTGGTTGGAGGTGGAACTGGACAACTGAGCCCTGACAGTTATATTTTTGAAAGTTATGTTACACTTTATTTTGACTTTTATCATGAAATATGTTACCATATATCTTCCATTAATGGCCGGTCTCTAATAGATGGCGGTCTCCAATAAAAGCCAGGTCTAACAGGTGTTAGTTGTAATAGACACTGGTCTCTAATAGTGGCCGGGCTCCTTTAAGACCCCTCACCCCCTCCCTACCCCTACGCCACCCACAACTCTCACCCCTCTGCCCGCTGTGCTTTGCGGCAGGCAGAGGGTCGGGGGTGGGTGTTTGTGGCATGGCTTACAAAGTTTTGGCTCATTCCATTTTGTTTAAACTTTAAAGTTTTTTTTTTTTTTAATAATTATGTTAATCAGCAATTCAAAAGTGATGGCTGATTTGGATTATTTAATTTTCAATCAATTTTTATTTATTGTTACTTTTGTAAGTTTCAAGTGATTTCAGTGAGAATTGTGGGTTTTTCCTTCTTTTACTGAGGGGTACCAACAATTTTGTCCACGTGTGTAAGCTAATTCTTCTTTAAAGCTTCTAGCCTGTCCGTCCTGGGAAAGGATCCCTCCTTCGCGAGAACATCCCTGAGGTTTTATTTGTTTCCCCAAGATAGTTTTTTATAGTTAATCTAAGGGCAGGGATGCCATTTTTGCTTTGTCTGTATAGTTTGTCAGGGGAACCAGCTATTGAATATATTTTATGACTGATTTTATGTTATTTGCATGAATACTGGTGTAAAGCCCATTGAGATGGGTATGGTTGTGTTTTTGGACTCTATAAGTCAAAGTGAATTGAATTAAGATCTAAAAACAAAGAAGTGATTCAATCATAACGGCTCCAAAGAACGCACTGATTTGTTTTCTATATTCCAAGTGAAAAGCTGACCAAAATCACCAAATAAATGACCTCAAATTTCACAAAGCACATAGATACCATCTTACCTCTGGGAGCATAACATCAAAAACAAAATCCAGGAGCTGGATCTCCTCTTTCATTTTCAAGGCCCCGACTCCTCTGGCTTCCTCAACGGCCCTCTAGTAGCTAAAAAGACGCAATCTAAACCCAGCAAGAGATGGTGCTTCAACACATCACTTCTGCAGGATACAGAATTTGATGAGCTCATAAAAAAGGAGTGGTTGTTTTTTCTGGAGATGAATGACCTCCCAAACACCTCACCATCGTTATTATGGGAAACAGGCAAAGCTTACATTAGAGGGAAAATAATAGCATATGCAACAAACCGTAAAAAACAACAAAAAAGAATAGAAACAGATTTAGAACAAAAGATTTAAGAACTGAGCATATGTTATGCTGCAAACCCATGTGAAGAAACTAAAAACAAACTCGATAACTTAAAACTACAATATGAAAGCATTATATACAATAAAACACAATTTCTTATACAACAACTTAAATATGAAAATTATGAATACAGTAATAAAACTGGAAGATTTTTAGCAAATCAGCTGCAGCGTAAAAAAGAAAAGTCAACTATCTCTTCCATCACTAATTCCTTAGGAGAGGTAACTCAGAACCCACAGGAGATAAATGATGTTTTTAAGAACTTCTACAGCCACTTATACAGACAAGACCAGCACCCCAAACAATCAGAAATAGATGAATTTTTCAAAAACTTAGAGCTCCTCAAATTATCAAAGGAACAAGCAAATATGTCAGACAACCCACTAACTCTTGAGGAACTCCATAAAGCCCTGGAGGAAATGCCAAATAACAAATCTCCAGGACCAGATGGATTTCCCCCAGAGTTTTACAAACACTTCTGGGGAACTTTATCACAAAGCCGTTGCTGAAATCCATGCCACCTCAGTAATTCCCCCACAAATGAATACTGCAGCTATGACAGTCATCCTAAAACCCGATAAAGATTCAACTCTCCCATCTAGTTATCGCCCCCTTTCATTAATAAATACAGACTTAAAAATAATTACTAAAGCCTTAGCCACAATAGAAATAGTAACCCCAACGTTAATCCACCCAGACCAAACTGGCTTCATTAAAAATAGAAATATATCAGATAGCACCAGGAGACTTTTTAATTTGATCGATATTGCTCAAAAAAGACAAACAAAATCAATAATTGTGTCCCTAGATGCAGAAAAGGCATTTGACAAAGTGAACTGGACTTTTTTATTTAGTACTCTTCAAAAATTTGGATTTGGAAGCTCTTTCATCCACTGGATTAAAACGCTGTACACATCCCCTCTGGCCACCGTCATCACAAATGGAATTTCTTCACAAAGATTTGCACTTCAGCGAGGAACCAGACAAGGATGCTCCCTCTCTCCGTCACTCTTTGCTATTTTTATTGAACCACTTGCAGCAGCAATACGACAAAACCCTCAAATTTAAGGGATTCGAGACACAACATCACAACACAAAATAAGCCTTTATGCTGATGACGTGTCAAGAGGATCCAAATAAATCTATACAAGAGACTTTGAATACCATTAACAATTTTTCCAAAAATTTCAAATTATACCATTAATTGGCAAAAATCAATTATACTACCACTTTCAGACGGGGCATGGGACTCTGCAACTCAAAAAGACTCTCTGCCACTCAGCACTGGTAATATTAAATACCTGGGTGTCAATGTTTCTTCCAGACTGTCAGAATTATTCAATCTAAATTACATCCCTCTACTCAATAAAATAGCACAAGATTTAAAACGATGGACCAACCTTCCACTTTCATTAATGGGTCGAATAGCCACAGTCAAAATGAAAATATTGCCACAAATGAACTACTTATTCTCAGTACTTCCAGTTACCCCCACCGATAAATGGCTCAGTTCAATTAACTCATTAGTGATAAAGTTCTATTGGAAAAACCAGAAGCCCAGGATTAGCCTAGTGACACTGCAAAAACAGAGATCACAGGGAGGCCTTGAAGCCCCTAATTTTCAATATTATTACCTATCGACTCAAATGCAGTATTTAATTAAATGGATCCAAACAGAAAACCACAGTTCATAGAAAAACCTGGAGCAAAACCAATGCAAGGGTATCCCTATTTCTGACTTACCATTTCTTCCAACATCGATAAAGAAGATGCCTCTTTTTGAAAACCCCACAATCAACTCAACTCTGAAAGCCTGGTGGAAGACAATAAAGATTACAAAATCTTCTTTAACACCATGCCAATTAACTCCAATCTGGCACAATCCTGATTTTCTGATAGGTAAGAAACCCATTTATTTCCCATCATGGCAACAGAAAGGTATCACTCATCTCCATCATCTCTTCATTAACGGCCACTTTATATCATTTGATCTGTTAGCTCAGAGATTTGGTATTGAAAAACAACAGTTTCTACATTATCAACAACTAAAATCTGCAATCAAATCCAAAGTAGAGATCAACTGTGACTTATTGGAACCATCACCATTTATTGAAGAAATTAAAAAAATCCCAAAGGCAAAAAAACTGGTATCTAGAATCTACAAACTTATATCCAGTAGCGACACGGAACTAGCCCTCCCAATAACCAAATGGAATAACGACTTAACAACCCCTCTTAACCCCAACCTTTGGACAGACATCTGCAATAATATATTCTCTATGACAAAAAACACAAACCTACAACTTATTCAGTATAAAGTAATACACAGGGCTCATATCACACAACGGACAATGTTTAAAATGGGTCTAGTTAACACAGATATCTGCCCCCAGTGCACCCTGGGAAACACAGATGATTATTATCATGCCACATGGTCCTGCCCTCCTGTCTATAGCTTCTGGTCAACAGTGACAGAAAAACTATCTACAATTTTAAGTTGCAGAGTCCCTTTATCTCCGTCGTTATGTTTAGTTGGAAACTCTCAAGAACTTGACAATCTCCCGATTAAATATAGAAATTCTGTCTTAATTTCTCTAACTATCGCCAAGAAAGTAATTCTCCTTAACTGGAAATCGAAAACCTGTTTACACACCAGTCATTGGATAAACCTCATAATAGAATATATATCACTAGAAAAAATAACATTTACTAATAAAAGCAAATTAGCAGCTTTTACTGATATGTGGAACCCTTTTCTAGCTCATTTTAAAATAGAATGAAGTACTGGGCCTGAATCTCCACACAATCCATCATATTCAGAACAGCTTTACGATACATTCGAATTGAGAAATTGACAAACCTCTGGTCTATCACCGCAGGTAATGGAATCACTTTAGATGACCTCCCTAACCCGAAGGTGCCATGTGCCTGCTCAGCTGCTGAGGGTGCGGGTTGCCATCGGTGGTGGTCCCTTGCGTCCCCAGACTGGTAGTTTGAGGGGCGCTTGGAGGCGCTGGAGCACTGGCGGTGCACCGCTGCATGCCACCTGGCCCCGGGGCGTCGGTTTGGGGTGGGCCGGGACCGCCTCTGCTCCCTTCCTCTTCTGCCATCGGTCGGGGGGTGGGGGGTGCCCGCCTGCCCTGGGGGTGGGGCCTCGGCGGGTGGGGCCTGACCTGGGGTTGGCGTTGGGGTCGGGCTGTGCTGGCCTTCTGGTCCTTCGGGTCGCTGTCGCTCTTTTTGGGGGGGCTGGGGGCTGGGACCGGCGGAGGTGACCTTCTGGTGGCCGTCGCGGCTCCCTGCCTGGACTGCTGCCCCTCGGACTGTCCGGTGGGTCCCTGGGCTGCGGCCCCTGTGGCTGCATGGGGCTCTGCCCTTATCTTACCGGTGGGACAGGGGGGAGGAGTACCAACAACTCCCTCCTTCCCCTTCCCAGGCTAAGCTCCTGCCAATCCTTTTTTAAATACACATCACTGGACATGAGCACAACCACACAGACACACTTATCACCTCACCACATTCACACACAGGACCGGAGGTGCCAGGCTTGGCTGGGGGCACATAAGGGACGAGAGGTGGCGGGGCAGCAGTGCGCTGCCGCACCATCCCCAACTCATGCCCTCCTTTTAATGTACCCCTTCTTTTAATGCACCTTAGCCGACCTTATCGGCACTTAGTTTACATGCACAGGTTTGGTAGCACACACTCACTGTGTTCCGATCTGGGACTCGGAACACAGCCTAAACCTAAATCACTGTCACACACGGGTAGGGTGTAGGACCAAGGATCTGGCGCTAGCTGGCCTGGGGGGGGGCAGCAATGACATCTGGAGCTGCCATGGGTAGACCAGCGCTCCCCTGTCTCGCCCGCCGGGCGGAGCCCAGATCTGGTTGGAGGGGGCTTCTGGGGCTCGACCCAGGGGCTCGTCGGGGCTGGTTTGGGGGCCGGTGGGCTTGGGGGGCGGGGTAGCGGACGGCCTGGGGGGCTTCTGCCGGCTTGGCCTCTCGGGGTTCTCCCTCTGGGAGGGATGGTGGCCCGGGCTGCTGGGGGGGCAGCGCGGGGCGGCCCTGGACTCCATCCTGCAGGTCTGTCTCCTCCGCTCGGCCTCCTGCTGTCGGGGTGGGGTGGGGCGCGTCCCTCTCCCTGGACTGAGTGGCGGGAGGATGATTGGGGTGGGGGGGTCTTCGGCCCTACCCATCACTGACTCTCGGTGCTGCTGGTATGTATCGGTCCGGCCGACCGGTGGCCCCCGTGGCCCCTGAGCTGCTTTCTCGCTCTGCCGTCATGAGCGACGTGGGTGGCCTTCGACCGCGCGTTACTGAAGGGGGTGGGGTGGGGTGTTCGAACACTTGGGGAGGGCTACTGCACTGCACCGACCCAACACACCGGCACCAGCGGTAATACAGCTTGAAATGTGATTGTTATCGTGAGCAGCTGTCCAGCTGGTGTGGAAGGTCAACATCACTGATTGCTGTGGTTCCTTAACTCTGAATCTCTCAGCTCCTGGTCATCTTGGGGTGTTACATCCAACACAACAACATGATGTCATCCACACTACACCACACACACACACACACACATCATTGAATAATCAATAACACACAACAGCCAACACTACCTTCTTGTTTGTTCTCTTTGCACTTTACTGTTTGTGTTTGTTAGTCCTCTTTGACAGAGTTCAAGCTTAACAAAGTTAAATAACAAACTGTTGGGAGGATTGGTGTGGGACACTATCACCTTCACTTTCACTTATGCACAGGGGATAACTTTAAAAAAAAAAAAAAATGTTGGGCTCAGATGATGTGGGACTTTGACTCAACTGCTTTAAGGATGCATGTCCAAAGTAAACTGATGAGCCCCAAGAAGAAAAGAAAAAAAAAAAAAAGGAATACTCATTCTCCGGGAGAGTTCTTCACTGAAATAAATGTGTAAATAATAAATTTATGATAAATGTATCATATTAACTAGTAATTCATTTTTCATACTGTATGTAATGCATTAAATTATATGCAAGTTCTGTCCCATAAAAATTGTAAATAATAATCAACACTCATATGAATTGCTTAATTTGTTCCTTCATTTACATACTTTAATTATTCCCAAATATGTTATTATTATATTATTAAACTGGATTTTTCTATCTGTTTTCTGTTGGACAGTCAAAAGTATTAGATCATTGCCCTTCTCTGTAGAATGGTAATTTGCAAATATGTTGTATAAAGCATTTGTAAAATTCGAAGTTGATTAGCTTGAAAATTGCTAGCTACAACACAGACTTTTGAATCATCAGAATCAGAATATCAGCTAATGTTCAGCTGATGTTTTTAGTCCTATTGCTACATGAGGCAGTTTCTGTGTTCATCCCGTTAACCATGCATAGAAGACACAGATGATGTTTAGAGATGTTTGTGTTTTTGAAGAGCTCTACAAAAACATTGGTGATCACGTCTCCATTTAGATCATGGGCCATCAAAAATAAATTAACTAATATATAAACCATCTACCAACAAAAAAAGTAAAATTCTGTTACCAAATAGCAAACGCTACTCCTTAGTAACCCGTACTTGTGGCAACAGCGATTTGTCGTGCTCTCATACCCAAACCATTCTGAAACTAACCAGGTACAAATCTCGCTATTGTTATTTTAATTTTTAAATGCATAGTTGCATTTTATAAAGCATAAACAATACATCAATTTTATATAAATTTTTTAAACTTTTTTAAAACCAACAAGAAATTTTAAACCAAAGATTTGATAGACTAGATTTATTTGTGTAGACTATACATTCCTAAAAATCACTCATGGCAATAAAGAAAATACATTCTAATGATGTTTAAAATCTAAAGAATTATCCTGATGTTTTTGCTTAATATTTATTGTCATGTGTTAAGTAATTTAGCAACAAAAAAGGAAAAAAGAAAGTAGTTAAACTACAAAAGCCGGGAGTGGGATTTGAACCCGGGGTTCTTTCAATTACGAAAAACCATAACTGTAAATGAAGTCTTACAGAAAACGTCACTGGTCAGTGTTGGTGTCCTCCCTCTCGTGGCCATCATTTTCATACTCCTGGCCATCCACACGTTCGTCTGTTTGGCCAGAGATTGTCCTCTGCATTGCAGTTGGTGAGCCGTTTGGTTGGACTATCATCAACACAAATGATGGAGATGTAGTCGAGATTTATATACCTATATATTTATATGTATAGGTATATACACAACATTTTGTCTTAGACTTAACCTTTCAGTTGTAAATTCTACTTTCTACTAAGTCATTTTCTAAGTGACAGAATACATATGCCTGTGACCCCTCTGACATATTTTTGACAGTGAGTTAATAGGGGAAATTTGTATTCTGGACAAAGAAATATTCAAATCATATTCACAACAGAAATGTTCAACAGTAAACTAAATGTTGTATTTATCTTTTTGTTCTGTTTCTTGGAGTCATGCTGAACTGCTACACATTTTACATTCCTCATCAGTCCAATATGCATCTGCTATGTTTATAAATCCCTGCTGATATGAGATATAAAACACGTTCAGCAGTTTTAGTAAATATATTGGGTTCATATGTTTGTAAATCTGACTCTTATCACCCACAAACTTTACCCTGATTCCCTTCCATCTCTGTGTACCATCATTACAAACAAGGTAAAATGGGGTTTTTGTGGTAGAGAAATCATTGTAGATTTTTGAAGTGGGGGTTTATGCGCTCAGAGGAAATGTATCTAATGTACTTGTAAACTGTTGAGAAATAAATGCAGTTCCTAAAAGCAGACATGGTCTGTAAATAATATTACTCTGATGCTGAAAAGAGTTGAACATTCAATGGTAGACTTGTGACTTGATGTCGGATTTTACCTGGACTTGAAGACAAAGACTTGAGACTTACAACAAGGAAAACAATGACTTGATCCCTCCTATGCTGATTGCATGACTGCATATCTGAACCAGTGAGTGAAAATCTTTGTTATACTGAGCTTGAAATGCTCTCAGGAGGATGACCCAAACTAAATGCAATGCTCACTTGCCAGACACTTTATTAGGTCCCCCAATAATAATAGCAATTATCATAAATCAGCTGCATTAAGAAGTCTTATTGCACTTGGTGTGAAAGACTTTCTGAGCCTCTGTCTGAGGCTCTTGGTAAATACATTGAGAACATTAATGACGGGATGTGTCACAAATTACTTAAATTCAGCAAAAGTAAAACAGGTTATTGTCTTTGATCACATCAGTCCAGTTCTGAGGTCTTTACACTGGCTGACTGTCTGCCAGAGAATAGACTTTATGCTACTGGTTTATAAAGCTTTGAATGTTTATTACCAAAGTACATGACTGACCTCCTGACCCAGTATATACCAGCCAGACCTCTCCGCTCATCTGGATCCAGTCTTTAGTCAGGTCCTAGAGTCCAAACTATACATGGAGAATCTGCATTCAGCTTCTATGTTCCACAGATCTGGAACAGACTTCCAGAAAGCCTTAGATCAGCTGAAACACTCAGTGTATTTAAATCCAGTTAAAGACCCTCCTGTTCTCAGCTGCATTTGATTCATTTGGATTCAAACATTTAAATCTGCACTGTTTGTCTATGCTTGACTTAAATTCACTTTATTATAACTTTCTTTAAATCTTATTTTAATGATCACACCTTTGATATTTCTTTTGATTGTTTTATTTCTTTCGTGTTTTATGCAAAGCACTTTGAATTGTCTTTGTACATGAAATGCGTGAAACAGAGAAACTTGCCTTTACTGTTTTTACAAATATTCCACCACACAGCCTTCCCTCTTAATCAAGTGGTTTCATTTGTTTAAAGTTATTTTTGTTCACAATGCCCCCCCAACACACCACCTCATAAAACAGGGCACTGACAAACTGACAGACATAAACATAAAAAGTTTTGAGCTGACATTAAAAGAGCGAGTCTTTTTAAAAGGTATAGCCTGCTCTGCGTCTTCCTGCATGCTTTTATTTTTAGTCGTTTAGATTATTGTAAAGCTCTGCTCTCTGTTTTACCTAAAAGTCTCTTTCAAACTTATAATTATAACAGAACTTAGCATCACGAGTTCTGACGAGGACCAGGGGGCGGGAACACATTACTCCCATTTTAAAATCTCTGCGTTGGCTCCCTGTGCGTTTCAGGATTGATTTTAAAGTTCTTTTAATGGTTTGTAAATGTTTTAATGGTCTTGGGTCTTTTTATTTAAGTGATCTGCTTTGGAAGTATGAACCCTCGTGGACCCTGAGGTCCTCCGGTGCCGGCCTCTTAGTTATCCCAAAGGGCCCGGTCACACCGCCTGGACTTTGCTGGAGCGTTCCTGGAGCGGTGATATAAATTCCTCACCGCTCGTGACCATTCACCACCGTTTAACAAAAGTTGGCTTCCGTTGTTAAAGCAACGCTGCATAAGCTCAGCCACCGCCGATGTTACTGAGGGTCGCGCCCACCGCTCCGAAAGTTTTGAGCTGCACAAAATATTGCAGTGGTGAGGAGAGTCCATTCTCCGCTCCAGCAAAGTTCACCCCCACTCCACCGACGCCCAATCAAAGTTTGGCTTCACTAGACTCAAGTCCGTGGATGTTTGGGTTCGCTAGACCAACACAGAAATATTGAACGCTGGATCACCGCTACTTCACCAGCGTTGCACTGGCGGGAATTAAACGTTGTACAAACGTCAGTGGAGCGGACATAAGTGTCTTATGAGCGGACCGGGCGTTGCTGGAACTGTGTTGGCCGTTGAAGCAGCGATCCACGGCAGTGATGAACTTTGATGTGTCATAGCGGAGCCGGAGCGGGACCGGTGATCGGCCAAAAATACGGGGAGAAATGGACATCGAATTAACCCAAAAACAGCATCATCATGGATCCTGAGAGACGCCCGCATGAGCAGAACACCTTATAACTACTCTGAAGCAACCAACACTACATCCACGCTCGCTGTAGCTCACTACTGCTAAACCAATGCTAAAGCTACGGCGGCTTCAGCGGTACATCGCTACACCAACGCCTGTGTGTTTGATTCTTTTCCTCCATTTTGTGCGCGGTGACGAGTGTTGTCAAAATTCTGCGCCGCTCCAGGTACAATCCAGCAAAGGTCGGGCGGTGTGACCAGGCCCTAAGGTGAGGACCAAAACCTATGGTGAGGCTTCGTTCTGCCACTACGGTTCTCGCCTGTGGAACAGCCTGCAGGAGAACCTCAAGGCTGCAGAGACTGTAGAGGTTTAAAAGAAGAGGCTCCAGACCCACCTTTTTCATTTAGCTTTTAGTTGATCTTATCTTCTTAGATTTTCTATGAGTTTTAATATATATAGTATTTTATGTATTTAATTGTATGTTTTTAATCTTATTTTTTATTTTATGTTTTTAAATTCATTTGAAGTATTTCATTTTAGTATTTTACTATGATTTTAGCCCCGGTGTTTCTGTGGGGATCTTCTGTACCAGAGCTTGCTGGCTGAACTTCATTGCTGTTCTGGTCTGGATGGGAACTGTGGCGGCGTTCCTGTGACTGAACTGCTCCTGGCATGAATGATTCCCAAATATTGTTTCCTCACAGCAGAGCCACAGCTTAAGAAATTATTTTATTATAGCCTCCTTATTGTGTTTGGGGTCATGGGTTGTATGTGTTATTGGTTGGGAAGGAGGAGTGTAGAGAGTGGGTTGGGTTTTTCTTTTGCTTTGTTTTTAATTGTAAAGCATTTCGAGTTACGGCAAGTATGAGAAGCGCATTTATATAAATAAAGTTTTGTTTGGTTTGATATGCAGAGTCCATATTTTCCAACCAGTAAAGATTCTTGTCCAGCAGGATTCCTAGCTATTTGTAGTTGATGTAGCACCGCCCTGTTGATATGGCGCTGTTTTCTAAGGCGGACGCTGGTTTCAAGAGCTCAAACACGTTATACACGTGATTTTGGCTACTTTAATTCATTTTTCTTGCTCTTTCTTCTTTAAAACTGGATTTAACAACAGAGCAGCAATGGTTTTTGTGAGCACCAAGAAGCAATACTTTCTGAATTGCAACAGTATTGTATCGCAACTCATAATGTAGTGAGCAACGTTCACAGCGGCAGACCCATTTTTTTACTCACGTGACCAGCTGCTATCGCTGAACAAGGCTGGACTGCTGCCGGGAGCCGCGCATCACATCCCGGTGGAGTTAAGGAGGAGACGCCAAGGATGTAGGGCTGGAGTTAAGGTGAACGCAAGGAAGAGAAGACACAAGCCTGCTGTCATCATGGAGAAAGCACGCTCTCTAGCAGACAAGACTGACAGTACTGATTAACACCCAAAGGGAGATCTGTTGATGCAGTTTATTGAGTTCATGGAAATGTGGTTGCACTCACACATCCTGAACAACTATGTTACAGAGCCCAGCTTTGTGACAGCACGTCAGACAGAGACGCAACTAGCAGCAACAAGAAGAAAGAAGGAGATTTTTATGTGAGCGAATGGTGGTGCAATCCTGGACATGTACAGTATGTGTCCAGGAACGGCTCTGTAACCAGCAAGTGGAACTGTTGGCCATCAGGCACCAGCCTTAATATTTGTCAAGGGAGTTTACATCTGTTGTGGTGGTCAACACATATGTACATCCATCAGCTGATGCCGAGGCCGCTGCTGACGTCATCGGCCCCACTGTCTCCCGTCTGCAGATGCAACAGTCAAATGCTCTCATGATCATTACTGGGGGTTTTAATCATGTCAGCATGGACAGAATATTAACTGACTTCACTCAATATGTGGACTGCAACAATTGGGACAATAAGAGGACCTACTGTATGCTAATGCTCTGGATGCATGCAGTGCCACTGCAGAACCGAATGGTCTGGCAGAACCGAAAACGAGCTGCCAGACCACTGGGATCATCTTTGACCTCCGTGTTTACATCTTTGGGCAAACATGTGACACGCTACCCTGTACAGCTGGAGGTCACATGATCGTGGAAGGTGGCTGCATAAGTCCCCCAGATAACGTGACAGCACTGACACCATGAGTCGCATTGCGCTACTGAACGCTCGCTCCATTTCTAATAGGTCTAATAAGTCTTTTCATCGGGAATTTAGCCACTTAAATGAGCTGTGCCTGATTTAATGCTCAGCCCTCAGTTTGTCACACCCCTCTTGCTGGTGGTCCTGCTTCTATGTACCGGAACAGGTACACATTTAAGGGGATGACCACAGACCACTTCTCCTCATTTAAATCTCTGTTAATCAAAGCTGGTTTCTCTGATGTTTTTTTTATTGTTTCCTGATTTATCGTCCCCCTGGCCCTGCTGGTGTTTTCCTAAATGATTTTAGTAGTTTTTTAACATCTATAATTAAACTGTAAAAAAATTAAAGTTGGGTATTTTAACCTTCACATTGATGATGAAGCCTCCAGTCCAGCAGTGGAACTTGTATCATTGACTGAATCTTTTCATCTCAAACAACACATGACAGGCCCCTGCCATTGTAGAGGTCTAATAGCATCTAGTTAAAAGAATCCTAAAGTACTATTTGACACCATCAACTCTATTGTCTCCCCTTCCCTGCCATGCCTGCTGTTCCTGAGCTTTGAACAGCAGATAGCATTGACTTTTCCAACTTCTTTATTTCCAAAATCAGTAACATATAAGATAAAATCTTACCTTCCACCTTGTGTTGTCTAGCTTGTGCTGAATGTCCTGCACAAACCTGGTCTTCTTTTGACCCTGCGTCACCGAGAGACATCTCAACTCTGGTGGCTAAGATGAAACTCTCCTCCAGTTCTGTCGATGTTCTCCCCACCAAGCTCTTTTTGAATGTTTTTGAAAGTCTTTGACAAAATTGGCCCTTGGTGACTGAAATAATAAATCTGTCGCTCTCTTCTGATGTGTTTCCTAGCTCTTTTAAGCACGCTATTGTGGAACCCAAGCTTAGGAAAATTAACTTGGATCAATGAGATATAAATAACTTTAAGCCAATATCAAAACGTCCCTCTCTTGCAAAATTATTGGAAAAGGTGGCTTTGTTACAACTGACTAACATCTACGACATTTCAGTCAGGGTTTGTAAACACCACTCTACAGAAACTGCACTACTGAAAGAGTCCAGTGACATCATGATGTCTGCTGACTCAGGGAGGTGTATAGTGCTGGTTCTGTTAAACCTTTCATCGGCCTTTGACACGGTCGACCACCAGGTCTTGTTAAGAAGGCTGCAGGATGTGATCGGGATGTCAGGTTCAGTGCTGCAGTGGTTCTCTTCTTACCTTGATGGCAGAAGTTTCAGAAGTATTTCCTCTTGTATGTTCTTCCTTTGGGTCAGATTATTCAACAGTAAGAAAGAAATCAGGCTTCTGGGAAGCTCCATGCAAAAGCTAAAACATTTGCAAACAGAATAACTCAAACCCATGATTACAACTCCACACTCAGGAAGGACGACTAAGTTGTGCCCCCCCCCTCTTGTGTGGCTGTTGGCTGCACTGGCAGGCTCTGGCAGAATCGTCCTGTCTTTGGTCGTGGACCTCGTTTCTGGCATCCAGTTTCATCTGGATGAAGCTCATCTGCTACACTATTCAGACATGTTGTTGTAGAGTTAGATAAGCTATTTCTTCTTTAACTGTTCTATCACATCGTCTATCCGTCCTGGGAGAGGTTCCCTCCTTCATGTGGACATCCCTGAGGTTTTTTTTTTTTTTTTTTTTAAGGAGTTTTTCCTTGCCGACAATGAGGGTCTCATGAGACTCTCTTGCTAAAACTGGCCAGTTTTTCTAGTTTTTAGCTGACTAGTTCACATCCCTATAGATCAGGGATGCCAGTTTAGCTTAGTCTGTTTAGTTTAGCAACCAGCAATTGTTTATATTTTATGACTGACTCTGTTTTTCTGTGCAAATACCGATGTGAAGCCCATTGAGACAGCTGTGTTTTAATATTGGGCTATAGAAATAAAATTGAATAAAACTGAATTAAATTGAATTGAATAAACTTTGAATATAGAAACTGTGTCGGCCTGTCTTGCATGAGCTGGGAGCTTATTCCATTAGACCGTGCCTTAATGGATAAAGGCTCTATTTTGTCACATCTGACAGCTCTACAAAATGGAGAATGCACTAAACAGTAAGTAGTGAAGGAATGTATCCAATCATGTGATCAGAAATCATGCCCGATGGGCTCCCATGCCTGCTTACAAAGGTGAAACCAGTCATCCACTGCAGGCAATCTTTGTTGGTTCACTCGACCAGAGGAAGAATAGTGGTTGGACTCCTAACGTGCACTGAAAAAGCCAAGTCTATGAAGTTCCCTGCTACTCCAGAGTTAATCATGAGTTTTCACTACACGACCGCAAAAACGCAGAGTAACAGGCAGTGTACAGATGAGTGTGGGTTCACTCACCGACTTCGTAGAGCGCCGTGGAGGACGATCTGGGCAGGTGTTACGGATGTGGCCCGACTGACCGAAGTAAAGGCAGAGGTCTTCCCGTAAATGTTTCACCCACTCCTCTGGAGAGAACTGGGTGGAGCTGAGTTACATGGATTTGTGGTCGGGACTGGAGACAGCTGAGAGAAGAGACGAGACAGGTGTGACGTTTGCTGTGGCTGGGTTACTTAGCCGCCGGGTCCTTAGCAGGTTGTCGAGCTTTATGGTGAGAGTGATGCACTGGCCCAATGTCAAACCCTTGTCGTGCCACCTCCCGCTGCAACTCTTCTGTGAGCACCTCTTGATAAGCAGTTGTCAGCGTGCTGGAAGACCACTCTGTTCGCGCCGCCAGGGTCTGGAAACGGAGTGAGTAGGCGGCTGAAGTCTACTGTCTCTTTTATTGATGGAGCAGGGGAGTGACTTTGGAAGTAATACCATTAACAAACATGCAAAGGGCTCTGATATCATTGATCTCTTCCACAAGAAAGTTTAGAAAGTGGGCCGATTCATCAGTTGCATGTATAGGTACCGGCGGAACTGAGGGTGATACAATCTTGTGTACAGTAGCAAATGACATTTTGGGATTGCTCTTGTTCATATTAGGCAGCTTGAAAAATATTCCCATCTGGCCTGTTTATGTTTTTCATTGAGTGAGGAGATTAACTCTTTGAACTGGAGTCTGTGAACTTTGAGTTTAGACGATTCACATAAACGTTCAACCTGATCTTCTAAATGCCTTAATGTTCTCAGTCAACCCGGGGAGGGAATCTTTGCAGAAATGTTGCACCTAATTCAATTCAATTTATGTCTATAGCCCAATATCACAGCTATAGCCGTCTCATTGGACTGACATCAGTATATGGCAAGAAACAAAGAGTCAAACATGTAAAAATGTAGCTGGTTGTTAAACAGACTAAGCTGAACAAACATCTCTGCCCTTACACTCTCCTTCTCTGTGAGGAAAAACTCCTCACTCACCTAATAGGAGCAACCTCATTCAAAACACACAGACAATGGTTATTAAAAGACTGCACAAAAGAATCCACCTTAACATCCAGGGTCAAATAATCTGAAAAATGTATCAATTGCAGTTTGGTTTATAATTCTTTGTTGGGAAGTCACCTTATCAGGACAGATGTCTAAATCCAAGGTCAATCTTACATAAATGCAGCTGTGATCTGAAATATGCACATCCACAACACTTAGACTGTCTATGTTCAGGCCAAAGGTGAAAACAAAAACGGTCTAATGTATGTTTTTGTTGTGGGTTGGGCCAGATACCATGGTTCTTGGAGAATAAGGTGCTGTTTATTGGAAGAGGACTAGTAAAGCAGTTAGTCTGTTTGTTGAGGTCCACTGTTAGTCAAAAGCTAGAATTGGTTTGCACTTTATACTGTACCTTACACGCTAAAATGTGAGCCTCATTAATGTAGGTAATGAACAATTTCACTCTGTTGAAAAACAAATTAATGACAACTTTCTGTTTGGATTGGAGGAAACTGATTCAAATTTCCCTGGTTTTTGCCCAAATCAAATTGGCCAAAAGACTCAAAAACTCTGATAGACCAGTCAAGGACAAAACTGGCAGACAGTCACCTTTAATTTCTTTTTTTTTTTCTCCGAACAGTGCCTTTAACATAGCATGGGCAGGATGGGCAACTCCAGACCTCTAAGGCTGAATTCCTGCATGTTTTGCAACATACCAGGCTATCGAGGCCTGGAGTTGCCTTTTCCTGACATAGCTGGTTACTCACAAGCTCTTTCCTGTTGTGGAGCCCTGGATGTAGTTGAATTGTACAGAGGGGGTTCTTCAGCATGGAAATTGAAAGGTCTTAGAACAGCTCCATAGTATTTTTTTCAGTGTCTTTTACTGTCACTCTTGCTCACACTTTCATCTGGAGGCTAATTTGCAGCTGAGCTTACATTGTCTTCTTTATCCCTCAGCAATCCAGCCTTTGTAAAGCGGTTGGTGATTGTGGAGTTTTTGACTGTGCTCCAAACTGTCAGGATCCACTTGAAGAATTGAGCAAAAGTTGTTTTTTGTGAATTATTTCTTGTTGCTTGTCATTCAAGCCCCCCCATTCAATTCGCAGTGCCACTTTAAATGCATTATTCATGCTGATGTTGAGTGGTTGCAAATATTAAATTGCAAATGTCCTCAAGAATCATGACTGAAATTGAGTTTGTTCTTTTGATTGCAGCTTTCAGAACGTTTATTATATTGGCTTTCATGGTGTTCAAAACAGGTAATTCCTTTTTTCTATGAACCACTCCCCCATGGTCACTTGCTGTAGCACCCTGTCAGCCAGTCATTCATTCGGCCTTTTGTTATCCATCCTTTCTTGTTGACTTTCACAATGATCTTTTTTGGGACTTTTTCTTTGGCGAGGTCATCGGTTTAAAAATCTCCGTTGGTGGAAGCTTTTTCTTGGATGCTGTGGAGCTCAGACCACAAGTGAAATGTGCTCTCATGCCCATCTGTTTTCAAAGGAACTGATGATTCAACTTTCTTGAGGATTTACCTTTCTAGAGAGAGGCAGGTCAGACTTCAAGGGTACTTCATCCATAGTTATGTTGTCGTCTGGTCCAAAGGAATACTCACTGATTTTTGTTTGCGAGAGTTTGCAGTTTGCAACTTTGTCCTTGTAGTCAGGTTGGAGTTGCTGGCACAAGCTTGTCCGTGCTCTGATGGACAGGGCTTTTTGTCTCATAAGTCGAAGACACCATGACGGTCCCCCTCTAAAATCATCGATCATCATTTTTGGTGGTGATTGTTTGTGTGGAAACACCTCAACAATCTGCTTTTTGTAAGTTCACCCAGTCTTCAAGAACATTTCAAGTTTTTTTCTATACCTCTAAAAGCGTTTGTTGTCTTTTTGCATTGAGTCAGTTCTTCATGCTGCTGCTTCAAATGTCTCACCATTGATTCATTGATGTCAAGCTTACGTGCAGCCGCTCTGTTTCCTGCTTTGATTGTAAGATCAATTGTTTTTAATAGAAAAGTTGCATCTTGTGCTTTTCTTTGTGTTTTCTCCATTGTCAGGGTGTGAACATGAAGAACAAATTGATTGATCTGAAGAATTTAGGGTCAGTTTTTTAGATTTAATTCAAGCTGTTACATTGGTCCTGTCACAAAACGGGCCGACAGCTGGTTCCACTTGCAGCAGGTTTATTAAACAGAGGCAGGCAGAAAGCTGCCAGGCTGCACTACAAGTCCACATAACTAAATCGGAGTAGAAGTCCAGGCAAAAGGTCAGGGCAAGCAGCAAAAAGGCAGAGTCAGGAATAAAGCAGGGTCTGATAACAGGTGGTCTTAAAACTCATCTTTTTTTCAAATAGCTTTTTCATCTTAATTTTTTATAGAGTATTTTGATGTTTTTTAATCTATTGTCATGCACTCTCATTTTGAACTTTAATATTCATTCTTCATTTGTGTTTACTTATCTATTGTAAGGTGACCTTGAGTCCCCATAAAAGTGGGCTTTTGCACAACATTTTAGCCTTTTGTTAAGTATTTTCATGTGTTATAAAGAATCCCAAACACTTCTGTTTGCCTATTCAGTTAGTTTGTTTCTGGCCCCAAGCTTTGCTTTGTCTTACTGTGTCTTTCCATGACCACACCTCCCATTTTATCCCCTTCTTTCCATGTTATTCACACTCTCCCTGCATCTCACTAAACATCCTCTTGACTCTCCTTCTCTATCCTGTCTTTTGTGTTACCTAAAAGGAAAGTGCAGTTTAGAAATGATGAATCAAAATGCCTTTTAGCATTAGTTTAAAAAGTGGTTTATACTATTTGAAATAGTGAGAAATCATTTTTGGTAAAGACGATCATCAAAGACATACTAGGTGAGAAGGTGCTGTTCTTTCATGGGGCTTTCAGTTAAAGACGTTGGCAGCTTAGTGCAGGTAAGGCTGAAAGGAGAGATTGGAATTTGCCCTCAAGCTTTTCATGTTTTTACCATTAATTCTCTGCGTTTCCATGAAATCAAACAGAACATGCTGCAGGAACTGCAGAATAATGGAACAATGCATTTATGAGAGACATACTTTAAATTGAATGCAATTTAAAAAAATAGTTTGTACTAATAATTAACCACAGTCAGTTAGAAATCTGTTACTGTTACCTAAAATGTGTCAATGACCTTCACAGACTTGAATGGCAACACTGACTGTGAAACTCCAGTCAAACACTTTTATACATAACAGGTTATGTTATGTAGCACCAGAATCTAGGTCTCTTGTTACATGAACTCTGATGTTATGTATTAAAAAGATGAACTGTGAGAATGTTACTCAAATGTTTTTGAGAGCTAATTAAACCTTGAAGTTGCTGTGTTTTGAGGCATTTAGTAAAACAGGATCTTCTGAACACAGTTTCAAAGTGCAGGAATTCTGTTGGTTTATTTACAGTAATATAAACAGCATGTCTAGTATTAGGTTTCGCACTCTGTTACATTACAAGTTACAAGAGCAATGTGACCTTTGAACCCAGTCCAAACACTTCTTAATAGAAGGTAAGCTTATTACAAAACTTGGTATCTGAAAGTAAAACAGCTCAAAAAAACACAAAGAATAACATTTTGGTATGATCAGCTGTTTTTTATATCTTCTCTTTAGTAAAGTTTGGAGATTAGTAAAAAAAATTCAACTATTTTCAGATAAATGATTTGCCTCCTCTAAATCCCAATCCCATCTCCTAATGTCTTTTTGTAATGTTGAAGTGCTTTTCATTTGTATAAAAGAGAAGTCACATTTCTAGTCTGCTAAACAGGTGTTACCTTGCAATTACACAACACATGTTTTGGCATGTGATGTCAAATTAAGGGGTAATGCTCCTCCCTTGCTTCAGTGGTATCTTTGAAATACTGTTCTGTGTATATATAGCCTCTCAAACTGGATTCTCATACACTATTTTACAAGCCATCATACCATCAGCATATAGTCGTCCGTATAGAATGGGGAAAGTTCAGCAGGAGGATGGCAATGTCAAAGAAAAGAACAGTGAGTTCAGCTTAGTAAGGGTCAAAGGTACATGGAAAAGCAAATTGGGCAAGAAGATCAAGGACACTGTTGACTGTGTTTCTGCTGCAAAAATGTAAGTGAAACCATTTTTTTTTTTTTTTTACCAATTAAGTAGATATGACAAATGTTTAAAGGAAATACAAGTAAGATGCGAGTGCTGCAAGTCACGCAAGATTAAATGCATTTCTTGTTGGTGTACACATTGTGTTTCTTTTTCAAAGAAAATGTTTGTTTTATCTGAGTCTAGAAGATAAAACTTGGGCTAAAGGTAGAGTCTTACAGTTTGAACCCATTCATTATAGAAACTGTATTCAGTGTCTTAAAATAATAAATGAGTCCACAACACAATTATTTTTAACACAAACAAAACACTAACTAATTGTGAAATATCAGAAAGCATGGCAATGACAAAAATAAAAACCAACGTAAATTTAAGGTTCTTTAACCCACACCTTTTTAGAAAAAACACACACCTCCACTTACTGTTTTCCTGCATTTCCTGTTTTACTTTTTCACAACTAATGAAATCTAGTTGTGAAAAAAAGTATTTCATTCAGAACACATTTCAGAGCTTGTCATTTCAACTTTTAAATACCTGCCCTTATTTTGACCATACACACAAATGTTTCTTATATTTATCCTAAACAGTCATGACTCCACTGTCACAAACTGGTGGACATTCAAATATATGGCACAAGTAAACTCGTACTTTACTAGATAATTCTGCCAAAAAACCCCAGTAAAAATGAATGTAGTTTTTGCTCTTTCTCCCTCAAAACTGCTCTTGGCATTTTCAACTGCAGGTGTTCCTGAATTTCTAAATACTTTTATGGCCTTTTCCTACTTTCTTTGATACCTTTATTGAATTCAATAAAATATTTTAAGAAAAGAAGAAAAATATTTCGCCATAAATAACCATATGAAAGCAAATGTTCCTTTTTCTAATATACCACCTTCCAATCTTTGTTGTCCTTTTGTTTAGGGATTAAGTAGAATAACTAGAATGGTGACTATACATTTCAGTAATCCTATGAAAATATTCCCTCATACTTTAGGTCGCTGCCTTTTCAGAACATATTCTAAAATGCATTTTAGTTTTTTTGGAAAATATGCATTTTAACTGGAATCTCAATGACTCAAATTGTTCTATTATAAAAACAATAAGAACAACTCAGCAAAGCAAAAAAAAAAAAAAAAAAAACACATCCCAAACGTACTTTCCCCTTTAAATATATCCTCAAACTGCACCTGACTGAGGGTCAACTGCTATCAATGTTTGAGCAAGCATGTTCAAAGTCACAAACCCTTTTCCCTTCTCCTATGTTCAAGGTGATGCATGGGATTGATGCTGCTAAGTATTATTAAAATACATCTACTAGGTTGTTGACACAGTCATACTATACAGTCATTAAACAACAATCCATGACATTACATTGAACAGCAGTTTTTAAAATTCTTTTCACATTTTTAAGCCAGTGATGTGATCTTTAACATCTAAAAAGCTTCAATCTCACTGAACTGAAGACACATATTTGCTTTTTCCTGTTTTTTTGGCAGATATGAAAGCATCACAGAGAAAGGCACTACTTGGACAGTGGTCAGCCCCATCACCTTTACTTACAAGGTCACTGAGACTCATAGCTTACTGGATCCAAGTAATGACACTCTTCTACTTGGCCATATCACTGACCCACAACAAATGGAGGACATTAAAAGGTCAAACAAGCCAATTAGACGTTTTGTGGTCATTGATCAGGAAGTCTACAAAATTTATGGTCCCAAGCTAACTGAATACTTAGAAGCTAATGATGTTGTTTACAAATTATTGGCACTTTCCACCACAGAGGAGAATAAATCAATGGAAACTGCTCTTAAAATCCTAGAAGAAGTTAACAACTTTGCCCTGGACCGTCGTACGGAGCCCATCATTGCTATTGGTGGAGGCGTTTGCTTAGACATAGTCGGTCTGGCTGCTTCACTGTACAGGAGGCGCACTCCTTACATCAGGGTCCCGACCACTCTTCTTTCTTACATCGATGCCAGCGTAGGGGCAAAGACGGGCGTTAATTTTGCAAACTGCAAAAACAAGTTGGGTGCTTACATTCCACCTGCTGCAGCTTTTCTTGACCTGTCATTCATGCAAAGTGTTCCAAGGAGACACATCTCCAATGGTTTGGCTGAAATGTTAAAGGTATGATATTGCTATTTAGAGATAACTGTGATCCTCTATGTGTTTTACAGCAATTGTACAACTTGCAGTAAGAACCACTAAGGTTCAACATACATTAAGTATAACCTTTAATGTTTTTTTTCTTTCATGTTTAAACATTTGTTGCTTTCTTTCAGATGGCTTTGATGAAACACAAGGGCCTGTTTGAGCTTCTCGAAGAACATGGCTGTATGCTCTTAGACAGCAAATTTCAGGCTGGCAACAATGTATATGGACACAACAGTGTAAAGGTGGCATCTCAGACAACCCGCATAGCAATTATAACTATGCTGGAAGAACTTGCTCCAAATCTTTGGGAGGATGACCTTAACAGACTAGTTGACTTTGGTCATCTTATTAGTCCAGCATTAGAAATGGTAACAATTCCTTTACAAAAGAGACGTTTGTACATGTGTACATGTGCTTATTGTTTGTTTTAACGTGTTTCTTTTCTAATTTAAACGCAGAAAGTTCTCCCATCTTTGCTGCATGGTGAGGCTGTCAATATTGATATGTCTTACATGGCCTATGTGTCTCAAGAGAGTGGCCTATTGACTGAGGAAGAGAAGCAAAGGATAATCAGCTGCATGGTGGGGCTTGAGCTTCCTGTCTGGCATGAGGAGTTTACAATGGAGCTGATACAGAAGTCCCTGCAGGACAGACTGAAACATTCAGGCGGCCTTGTCAGAATGCCTCTACCTATTGGTCTTGGACAAGCAGGTATCATTTTAAACATGTCACAAAAAATAATAGGAATAAAAATGCAATACTGTTTAATGCTGTTTGGTATTATGTATCTGAAATGTAGACAATGCAGCTAAAGCATCTTCCTTTTCCTCTTTCTTTTTACTGCAGAAATATTTAACAACATGCCATATGACATCCTACAGAAAGCTTATATCAAGTGGTGTGAAGAGCTGAGTGTCTCCTCTGATAGCACCTGTGACGCTTGATCTTCATTTTCTTCTGCTCCAGTAATATTTTTCAAGAAATGTTTGTATTTAGACAACTATAATTGGTAGTTGTCAGTGTTATGTTCAAATTATTCTGGTGAGGCAAATTGCTGTGGTTAAATTCAGACATAAAACAATTATAAAATGAGACAATAAGGTAGTTATACTTATTATACACTGATAATGGGTACATAGGCTTGAGACTGTAAATATACTTTGTCTGAAAAAAAACCAGCACACACTATAGCAGCTATTTCTTCTGTAAGTGATCATGACAAATGGTGTTAGAATTTCTTAACTTTATTTTAAATTGTTTCAGAATAATATGTTTGAGTGCTTTAACACAAGTTCATTTTACACATTTAAACTTGTTATTTGGGGGACAAAAATGATTAAATGATGTGTCAAGTTAGTTTGATATACTCTTGTCTATGGCTCATATATGGAAAACAAACTCCATTAAAGTTTTCACTAATAATCATACTGTTTTGTTTTTAGTCCTTATTGTCTTCTTAGTTGCATAGAAACCCACATCTCAAAGGTAGATAAGACATGTTTCCAAGTGACGATGTTTTTATTTGTAAGTTAACACTTTATTATATCTATCTGTTATATCTGGTTAACAAATCATTATTAAACTGTTAGTTATTTAGTTATAAATGACTTGTTAAATAGCAGTTAACAGTTTAGGGATTTATAAATGTAGGTTTAGAATTAGGATTAGGGTTAGGATAAGGATTAGGTGGAAGCGTTCCTCATTTACTAACAGTTAATAAATGACAAAAAGGTAAAACTTTAAAATAACGTCATGTACATGTAAATAATATATACTGATTCTTAACAGATCATTAGTAAGGTCCAGTTAGAAATCATTAACATACAGGTAACGGGTCATTTATAACTCGCTAACTAAAAGCTTGTTAGTCGTCTTTTGTCTATCTATAAGGTACATTTATGAATCCTTAACAAACTTTAAACTGTTATTTAACAAGTCATTTATCACTCAATAACTAACAGTTCAATAATGACTTGTTAACTACAGATAGTTATTATAAAGTGTTATCCTTTGGAATTGATTACAAAAAAACTCATCTATTATAGGACAGATGGACGGACGAACGGACAGGCAGACTGTTAATCAGAGGATCGCTAGGAAAATTGCATGGTAGTCTATTGCTCCATACACCCATCAGATAACACATCACAGATTAAAAGAATAGATAAGTAAAAAGTGTTAAAATATATCCTATAAACCAATAAAAATAACAAGTAGAAGTCATTGGACATTTAGTGTGCATTACCAACTCAGTTCGTTGTCTAAAAGGACTCTGAGGTATTTATATGTAAAGACCACCTCTACCTCTGCGTTATCGATGGTGATGACTGTACAGCAGCAGGTGTCCAGCGAAAGTCCAGCACCATTTATTGTTTTTAAAATTATGTAGATTACTATCACAATGGTCACAAATGTCTGAGTTTTTGAGACCCATCTTGAACATCCTCTGTCCAGCATGGTACATTCAGTGAAGAGTTTTAAATTGGATTAGTTGCAGGTTTGGACTTTTTTATTAGTTTAAAGGTGTTTACACATATTTCTTTATCTTTATCTTATATTATCTTATTTCTGACCAGAAGCTTGTGTCTGTACTTCTGCCTAAGTCTGCATCCCATTTAGTTGTTGGGATTGAGACTTCCTTATCTAAGTTGCATATGAGTTTGTATATTTTGGAGAGAGTTTTATTCAATGAAAAATTAATCATAGAGGTAACTAGTTCTGGTATTTTTAAGTCATTGTCACTGGATTTAAATGTTTTAGTAATTACAGATTTAAGTGGCTGATATTCCAAGAATTTATTTATTCCATGTTTTTCTTGTAGTTCTTGGTGTGTTATGAATCTTCCGTCTGTAATTAAGTGCTAAAGTAGTCTTACGCCCCCTGCTTGCCAAGCAGGGAAGTGCAACATTTTTGTATTCACCAGGATGTCTGGATTGTTCCAGATGAGTGTCATTTTGCATGGTAAAACTGAAGAGTTTGACATTTTAAGAAATTCTCACCAGGCTGTTAAAGTAGTACTTATATTACTACTTTCATGTCATGTTTCAGTCAAGTTTTTTTTATTTTTGGGCTGATAAATGGTAGATCTGACAGGTTAATCTTTCCACAAAATGCCTGTTCCAGATCCATCCATGGGTTGGTTTCTGGATTATTTTTTAATCATCTTAAAATGTACTGTAATCTGATGGCAAGAAAATAGTTGTGGAAGTTTGGTAATTCTAAGCCTCCACAGCTTTTTCCAGATTTTAAAGTTTTTAAACTAATTCTTGCAGGTTTATTGTTCCATAAGAAGCTGGATATGGCTGAGTCTAATGTTTTGAACCATTTTAGTGGTGGTTGTGTGGGGATCATTGAGAACAGATCATTAACTTTGGGTAAACTTTTCATTTTTACTGTGGCTAATGGAAACTTAATTGAAAATGTTCTGAGCATAACAAAGCTCCAGCAGCTCAAGTACAGAAGAGTTTCGAAGCTCCATTGCTAATACCTGTTGGTTCATCACAGACACCTGTCCAAGCTTTGGCTTTTTTTGCTGTGAAATGGTGATGTGGCCACTTATTGATGTACTATCTTATTCTGACTATTAGTCATAAAGAGGAATAGCATTTTACAAAAGATTTGTTTTATTTGGCACATTTTTGAAACTTTACTTCTTCCCACACATTACAAATACATCTATTTATGATTAAGAGTAATTATAATGGCATGATTTACATATGGTTGTTTATTATAGTGTCGTGAAATGCTGTGACTCTGCCCAGTTTGCTCATCAGCAGCTATAGGATGCACCTGCATTCCTGTCCTTAAGAGCCTGCTCCTTCTCTCCATTTACTGTTGGATTGTCCCAGCGCCTGTTCAGCCTTTCCCCCACAAGACCTGCTCTGAGTTCCTGCAGCCTTCCTGAATTGTGAGGTATTCCTGTCAAAGCCTGTTTTTGAGGGCACTCTGTTTGGACCTTTTGTTTTGGATATGGATTGTTTGACCCGCAGGATTCCCCCCAAAGGATTCCACCCAGTGCTCCTGAACTCTACTCTTCCCTTTCTGTGTTTTGCCACTGTCCCATTGATGACTGCGCCCCCAGCTGTCAGGAGGTTCCACCTTGTCTAAGCAACTTTGGAGCCCCTTTGTTTCTGTGCAACAGAATCAAACTTTTTCCAACTCTCTTGGGTCAGCTAACCTTGGCTGTTCTCTACCCCCACCCTGACACATAGGTAGAAATCTCTTTTACTTTGAATTTTTTGATTTCACATAAAAATGACGAAGTATCTTAAGTTTGAAATATCTATGCTCAGATGTACATTTATTTTGTCTTGTTTAGTTTGTTTGTTTTAAATAAATGAAGTCCAAACCTTACATTATAAGTGTCACAAACCATGGATCAGCTGTCACCTCAGAACATGTTCTGTGCATTGCTCTCTGTGACAGGGACATTCTTCTACAATGTTGGTGATGCAGTGCATTAAGAAGCTGAAAAAGCAAAAGTAGAACTGTTAATTCAGTCTGTTCGTCACTGAAACACATTTTACACACAATATGGTTCTGTTAACAAACCTCTGCATGGAAAAAAGAATTTCAGAGTGGGAGGGTTCTTTTTATGAAAAACCATTAGATTTGTTTGAAACTTTTCCCACCATTTTGTTCATATCTATTCCTTATGCCACCAGAAAAAAAGTTTGAGGGAAATTATTCATTTAGCCAAGGTTTCACTCTGTACCATGGCTCAACGATGGTGTTTATTGAATTTGTTAAATATTTTGTTGTACCTAGGGTGGCAGAGCGAATGAAAACAGGGTTCAGGGAACCCAAAGGTACTGCAATAAAAGGGCTTGCAGATTGTTTTCTAAAATGAGGCCAAGACATGCTTCCAGTTGAAAAGATTTGATTAAAGGTTCAAACTGATTTTAAAAAGAAAAAACATAATCACACTGGGGAGAAGATTGGAGAGGAGTCTCTTCTAAGCTTACCAACAGAGCGCTGGGCTGGCATACGTGGAGGAGATCCGCAAACAACAAAGTTTAAAAAGGAAAACACGTGAAGGAACTGATCTTGAAATCCATTCAAATATGAATTGAAGGTTTAAGTTCTTGCAAATGTCAGGGGTGAGGGGGGCTGGACCCAATAGGAGGCTAGAGACTGAAGTAGATTGAAAAGTGGTTTATTATGTGCCAGTCCTGGTGGAGAGGTCGGGACAGTTGGCTGCTTTGCTTGGGTGGAGGGTGAGCCGCTGGTCAGAAGAAAAGTGGAGGTGACAGGCGTGATCTGGAGTCCGGGTTGGTCTGCCGTGGAAGGTTGCGAAGGTGTAGAATTCAGTAAAGTCAGTATACGAATGTTCATACAGAAACAAGACATGGACTTTAGCTTGAGGCGCCGCAGGGGTCAGTAGACTCTACCGCATGAAACAGACAGACTGACACAGGCTGAAGGGCATGGAGGTCCATATGAAGGCTCCAGGCCGATGAGGCAATGGGGTGCAGGTGAGCAGGTTGAAGCAAGGTGTGTGGGGGAGATGACCAGGATCCTGACAGCAAAGTCTTTTAGGTACCTTAAACTACACTCCAGGGTTCTTCATCTCCTCCTGTCCTCAGCAGTTTGACAAACAGAAGTTCTGCAAGTGTTGGTGAAAGTTCTGTGTTCAGGAGAGAAGATCTCAGTTGTGTGAAACTCACAGAGAGGAAGACCTAAAAACACACTGCAGATGTTCTCACTGATCTGATCTGAGACATAGACTCATCATGTTGATCTTCTCCTTTGAAATCTAGCAAAAAATACTTGGAAATACTTGAAAAGTCAGGAAGGAGTCACAGAGAACACATGAGAAACATCTCTGGTGACAGGAACCAACAATGAGGGCAGAAATACATGTAGTGATAAAATCTAAGAAATCATATTGGTTGTTAAAAGGGTTGAGATGATGTAAAAATGAAGAAAAACAAACTTTCACTTTGACAATTGATCTTCTTTTCTAACAATCTAAAACAAAACTATTTTTACAAACGGAAGGAGGGAGTCACAAAAACACAGATTCTTCACCTGACAGGAGCTAGGAATAGGAGCAAAAAGAAACGTTTTTTAAAAAATCTAACATTACTCAAATAACGGCAGTGTCCTTTATGTAAACACCTATGTTCAGGTACATTTCAACCATAGTTTTTTTATCTTAAACTTTAATCAAACAAACACAACCATTTTTTTAACAAGAACCAAGGTACTTTATCCAAAGATGTCCCAGAACACAAACGATGCTACTAAACCAGCCCACACCCCCTGACCAAGTCCTATTGTGGGGATTAGCTGGTTTTTAGCAGGAAGCAGGTGCTGCAGTCAGAGCAGCTACTTTTTGAGGTTCTATCTTCTGCAGTTTCAACAGCAACAGCTACTGAATCCGGTTAGGCCGCTGTGTCTACCAACCCAAACCAGACCCGGGTAGACGCAGAGGCCTTACCTAAATCCAAGAATAGACCACAACAGACCATTATCCTTGATTAATCTATTATTTCCCATAAAAAAAGATTTTGAACCATTTGTCAAGAATCAATCATCCGGATCCACCTCCAACCATGAGGAAGGACTGAGTGCTGCAGAGATAGTCCCCGCCTCGCTAATCCTGGCTCCTGTACAGTGGGACATAATGACGGAACTGGCTGAATATAACCGTAACAACCCACCTCCTCCATCCTATCCTGCCGATCGAGTTTATGTTCCACCTCCTCATCTGCAGTGGGTTCTTCATCTGGTGCATGACATGCTGGCAGCGAGGCATCCAGGTATGGCAGGTACTCAAACTCTTATACATAACTCTTTCTGGCGGCCCACCATGCAGGTGGATGTGGCTCAGTTTGTCACGCCGTGCAACTCATACCAGATGGCCATAACTCCCCATCAGCTCCCAGCTGGTCTCCTGCAACCATTACCCGTACCTCAACGTCCATGGTCTCTTTTAGCGGTGGACTTCATGACAGACCTGCCCTGTTCCCACGGTAACACCACCATACTGTTCATTATAGATCACTTCTCCAAGTTCTGTTGTCTCCTTCCCCTGCCCAAGTAGTCCACTGCTCTGGAGACAGCAGAACATCTTATCACCCACATCTTCCGGCACTATGGCCTCCCAGAGGACATTGTTTCTGATTGTGGTACTCAGTTCATGTCACAGGCTTGGCGGGAGCTGCGCAAGGGGCTGGGCATAAATGTAATCCTCACATCCGACTACCATCCCCAGTACTCTGCTGTCTCAGGTCTGCATTTGTACTTGTCACTCAGACTGGTCATCCAGATGTTGTAGCTTTCATCAGGAGAGTTCTCCAGGAAGGACATGGAATGGTTAATTTTCATCAGGTTATCGTCAGTGGGAATGAAAACGACACTGCGAGAACATTTCTTCATGTGGATTCCACAGATACAAGTCACACACTCCTGTGTCACACACTCTTGTGCAGAAACCTCATGCTTTTTGGAGTAAGTCTGCATGACGGCTCTCATCTCATCCCACTAATTCACTCTGTCCATTTTGGCGTTGCATTCAAGATGAAAGGCCCATGGATTTTACTGTCCCAGGCTTCCAGCAGGTATAGATTGTCAACGTTTATCCAGCGGTCTTTGAGTTCACGCTTCAGAATGATTGCAGTTTTCATGCTCATGCTCTGCAGAAAGGTTTCAGACTCTTCCAGAGTCAAGTTACATCGAGACAACAGTTTGTTCAGTCATGGAAGCAGCTTCAGGCTCGTTCAGCAGCTGGTTCAGAGGGTGGAGTTTCATCTTTGCACTGTGAGTACCATTGTCTTATGGAGGTCTGGAGATCATGGATCAGCAGTCTCCCTGAAATGTATCTGTCTATGGTGTCACATATTTGATAACTGAGTGCGCAGAGCTCTCACCGCGCCCGCTCAGTTTTTCTTTGCGCCTGTTCAGTTTCAGGGGGCGTTTTTGTCACTCAGGGGGCGGTAACCTTTCTGTTTGATCTGATTGGCCGAAATTTCTGGTCAAATCTGGTCAAATTATCTGTTTTAATAGAAAAAACGGCAGATGAAACATGGATTAAAACATTAAGAAACGACCAAGAACAAGATAAAAAGTGCTGCTGTTTTTTTTGTGCTTTAAGTTTGACTCATGTGTAAATCACTTTATTAGGTAAATAAATAAATAAATAAATGTAGATTTTAGTTACTGTCGGTTGGGCGACATTACGGACTTAAGGAGAGCATCTTGCTTTACATTAAAAAAATGAGGAAGGGGAGCACTATGAAAACGGGTGAAAGCATGATCTTAATGAACGTCAAAAATACGTCTGACACCCCTGGATAAGATATGACAAGTTCACCATAATTTATTATTCTCTGTAAATAAAATAATCAACATTCATACATTTTTCATATAGTAATGTTTATTAATAACAGCTATAAAAATACTGTGAAATAATACTGAAATGATTATTATTATCTGCCGGTTATGGGCATTCCTACTCTTTGAGCACCTCGGGAGATGGTGTGTCAGACGTATTTTTGACGTTTTCTGCCAGTATGCAGGAATTCCCTCTGCGGTTGCATGAACCTGACTGCATCTTTGCTTCTGACAAGCCTCTCAACCTCTTGTTTACCCTGCAGCATGCCTGATGTTATCTGTCGTCCATCTTTGGTCATAGTTTTACCTTTTCTCAGCTGAATGGTAATGCCAGAATTAGCCAGATGGATTTCTGTGACAAACTGATTGAAGAAAAGTACCACATTCCGGTACTGTGGATGAATCTCTTTCAGTCTCTGTAATAAATAGACTAGTTTAGACCAGGTGACGGTCTGGAACAGCTGGTGGCCCTTGTAACAAAGTCGTCTCTTCAGTTTGACTCTCATCACCAGAGTTTCACCTCTTAATCTGGGTAAAGCGTCAACAGTCTCCTGACCCTCAGATGGAACACACACCAGGTTTCCATGAAGCAGTCTCTGTTTGCCCTTTGGTAGAGGAATGATCTTTGCAAAAGGAATGCATTTGGATATGTATGCATCCTTCTGAATGAATAATTGCTAATTAATTGCCATGTTCTGTCATTTTTGTGACGCTGATGAGTTTTAAGCATTCAGAACACTTTTTTTTTGCAGTTGAGATTCATTATTTTTGTCTGTATCGATCAAAAGAGAACTGTTTCATGAGGTCTTTGTGTTTGTTTCTAAACTCACTGTTCCCTCTGTAAGAGTTCCAGATGTATTTTTTCTTCTTCAGCCTCAAACTTTCATTTTCTCTGTAAGATTTCCTCATTTTCTCTCTTGTCAGCGTTCGATTCATAGCTGGTTTTTGGAAGTTGGCTCTTCCTTTCTCGAATGTCACTGTTGTTTTGGTATGGGGTTTCTGAGTAAGATCTTTTCTTGGTTTGATATGCTATATCTGTGTCAGGGTTGACGTGCGGACACAGAAGCAGACAGAACTCATAAATGCAAAGCCTCATTTATTTGAAACACTTACTCGAAATATAGAACACAAGTCCTAGAAGCAACAAAAACCACCCGACAACTAGTGCAGGGGAGACGAAGACTTTTAACTAGGAGGAAGGGATGAGGTAAGTGGAAACAGGTGTGCCAATCAAGGAGGGAGAGAACACACACTAGGAGGAGAACACAGGAAGTACAAACAAAATAAAACAGGAAGTGGAAAACAAAACACAACTCCAACAATTAAGCAGGGTCCAAAACCCCACAATCTGAGTCATATCGCTGCTGTTCTTTTCTGTTTTGGTTAGTTTTTTCTCTGTAAAGTTTTTGCTGAGTCAATCTTCTCTTTTTTCCTTTTCTATTTACTGAGTTTTTTTTTCAGGTTAAATGACATCTGTTGTAATGTAACTTCAGATACGTTGCAGCTAGCCAAGTTGTCAATGAATGCAGCATTTCCTAGATTTTCACATCACAGTCACCTGGACATTGATGTCATCAGAGGGTTTGGTAACATTCACCTGTGCAGAAGACGGAGACTTATGAAGAGTTGGATCGTTTCCTGATAATGCTTTTGTGTCATGTTGATTTTTCACAGGAGCTGAAGGAGACGACACATGTTTCAACATTCTCTCAGACTTACAGACAGCTTTATGCGTCTTTGCAGGTTTGTTTAGGGATGCAGGTGTTGGACTGATTACAGTTTGAGCCACAGCTTTCTTCACATTAGCTCTGTTCACATCATTAAATCCCACAGGTTGGTGCTCATACTTGGTACAAGGTCCCATTCCCAATAGAGTGTTACAGATGGAGAGTCGTTCAACCATGTCCCTTAGACTAGTGAATTTCTGCATCACAGCAGTTCCTCTGTCTCATGTCACCTTTTCAAGAGGAAGTCCTTCAACAGTTCAAGAATGGGGGTCAAAGGAACTGAATTCACCAGAGCTGCTTCTGAACAGAGCAATACGCAAACCTGCCATGATTAAAATAGCATACTGTACATCTTCTGACACAGATCAGTGCTTCATCCAGACTTTGAAAGGTTTGGTTTCCTCTGAGTCCACAAGTGCAAACTTTTGTCATGTCAACCTGATAATCACATCTCCGAGAGCTGACTTCATGAGGAAGTTCACTTGTAGCCAAATGTACGCTGCCAGGATGGGGATAATCCTTTGTCTGATCTATCTGTAAATCTCATCACCTTTTTCCAAAATACAGTCCAGATCTGAGCTGCTGATGTTTTCATTCTCGTGAAGATATGACAGAAACACCAAGCCGTTGGCCACAACTCGCAATTGCTTCCGGAGCAACCCGGTGGGGGCTCTGTCAGTAACTGGTCCTCTGTCTCCAATGGATTAAATTAACTCACTGCGACTGGAGTTTCTTCTTAGAATATTAGCTAAACTCCAAACTAGACTAAAACACTAGAAAAATGCAAAATTTAGCCAAAATAGTTAGCTTAATGGTAAAATATGAGCTAAACTCACAATTAGTCTAAACAACTGTGTTGTGTATTCAATTGTGGTACCACAACACTAGATAGCGTGTTGTGTGACTGACAGTGAGTTCTGTATGTTTTTACGTTGAAAGAAGTAAAGAGGATGGTGAGAAAGTACGTTGGAGTCATGTCCTGCTTTACCCAATTACTGATTACTTATTTTAGCCGCAGGAACGCCGGTCTAACCGCCGGAACGCCGGTCTGGCCGGCGGAACGCTGGGCTGGCAGCCGGAACGCCGGTGAGGAAGGAGACCACTATGAAAAAACAACAGGTTAACCATGATCTTAACAAACGTCAAAAATACGTCTGACACACCATCTCCCGAGGTGCTCAAAGAAGAGAAATGCCCATAAGCGGCAGATAATAATAATCATTTCAGAGAATAATAAATTATGGTGAACTTGTCATATCTTATCCAGGCGTGTCAGACGTATTTTTGACGTTCATTAAGATCATGCTTTCACCCGTTTTTTCATAGGGCTCTCCTACTTCGTTTTTTTTATATAAAGCACGGTGCTCTCCTTAAGTCCGTAATGTCGCCCAACCGACGGTAACTAAAATCTACATGTATATTTACCTGATAAAGTGATTTACACGAGTCAAACTTAAAGCACAAAAAAACCTGCTACACTTTTTTATCTTGTTCTCGGTCCTTCCTTAACATTTTAATCCACGTTTCATCCGCCCCGGAATGAAAGCCCCGCCCCGTTGCCTCACGGATCCGACCAGAAATTTCGGCCAATCAGATCAGTTTTTTTTCGCCCTAACTGAGCGTGCGCGGTGAGATCTCTGCACGTTCAGTTACAAAATACGCGTCCTTCGATTAATGGCAGAGATGTGACGCCATACATGGGCTCTGCTGTATCTCTCATCCTGAGCACCTGTACAAAGAACACGTAAGTGATATGTCACTTTCTGAGCCAGCTTCAAGGCAGCGACATACACCAAGTCCAAGTCCCAGTGCTAGGCTGTTTATCAGCTACAGTACAGCATGCACATGCTAAAGTACCAGCTACATTATATGTGGTGAAAACAGGCACAGCTCTGCTAGGATTGGATTTGTTCAGAGCGCTGAGGCTCACCATTGACAACAATGCAGTACTTCCTGAAGCAGCTTCTTCACCAACAGTTACTTCATTGACAACTCCAGTAGCGGAGATTAAAACTGGATCAGGGACTAATTGATTGGTTTGTTCACAGAGTAAAGATCAGGGAGGATGTTCAACCTATCCAACTAAAGCTCAGAAGGCTTCCGGTCTCAGTCAGACAAGCTGTCTCTTCTGAAATTGAGAGACTGTTAAAGATGGAAGTTATAGAGAGGATTGATGCATCTCTCTGGGTGTCTCCCATTGTAGTGACACTGAGTAAAAATGGGAAGGTGAGAATGTGTGTGGATTATCATGAACCAATAGGCCAATTGTGATGGACAGTCACCCCCTCCCACTTATGGATGACATTTTCTCAAACATGCACGGAGCTACTGTTTGACTTGGCAAATGCTTATCATCAGGTGTTACTAGCAGACGAAAGCCGTAACATAACTGCATTCATAACACACGAAGGACTGTTCAGGTTTCATCGAGTCCCTTATGGGCTGTGTTCGGCCCCAAGTGCATTCTCCAAGCTCATGTCCCTGGTGCTGAAAGGTCTGAAAGGGGTCCAGAACTACCTGGATGATGTGATTGTTTGTGGAGCCCATGAAAGCGGGCCTGCATACTGACAGGTTCAAGTGGACTGCGGAGGCACAGGCTAGTTTTGACGCAGTAAGGACCCGCATCATCAACAGTTCAGTTGATGATGCGGTTTTTGAGCCTGCCCTCCCAACTATTGTGTCCACAGATGCTTCAGATTATGGACTTGGAGCTATACTAACACAAGTTCACCCTGACAAGACAGAGCGTACAGTTGCTTTTGTGTCACACTCCCTCACACCCGCAGAACAGGAATACTCAATTGTCGAAAAAGAGGCATTGGCCTGTGTTTGGGCAGTTGAAAAGTGGAGAACCTTTCTGTAGGGGACTTGATTCACTGAGCGCACAGATCACCAAGCCCTGACCACCCTCCTAGCAACAAAAGGAATGGGACAGGCGGGGATGCACATTGCACGATGGTCAGCCAGACTGTTGTGTTTTACACACGATGTAGAATATTGAGCTGGTGCACAAAATTATGCTGCTGACTGTCTCTCCAGATTGCCTCACAGTGAAAGACTTTACTGCAGCATGTCTGGTATGTCCAGAACTGTCCGCCCTAAGAGAGCAGATGAAGCAAGGATGGCCTAAAACTGCACAATCTTTAGCTGCAGTGATCAAACCTTACTTTGCTGTTAGAGATGAACTTTCAGTGGAAGATGTAATAGTTTACAGAGGCCCTTACCGCCGCCTAGTTCCTGTTACAGTGAGAAAGCAGATTGTTAATCTGGCACATGAAACCCACCAGGGCGTTGTCCGTACCAAGCAGAGGCTGCAGGACCTGTACTGGTGGCCAGGTATGGACATGTGTGTGGAGGGGATCATAAAAGCATGTGTGACATGCCAGATGAATGATAAAAGTGCTAAAACGCATCCTGCACCCCATCACCCAGTTCCATTTCCAGATGGTCCATGGCAGAAAGTGAGGATTGACATTGTTGGTCCATTTGACTCTGCATCTGGGGACTGTCGCTATGCGATAACACTGATCGACTACTACACCAAATGGCCAGAGGTTGCTTCTACTCCTTCCATCACAACGACTGCAACCACCACATTCCTGTCTACAATATTTTTCAGGTTTGGCAACCCTACTGAATTGATTAGTGACAATGGGACAAAATTTACCTCCACTGAGTTTGCAGACTTCCTAGCAGTGAGAGACATCAAGCACAGGAAGGTGTCTCTATATTATCCTCAAGCAAATGGAGCGATAGAAGAAGTACTCCTCGCGGCAGAGCAGGAAAGGAAGCAATGGAAGCTTTTCATATGGAACTTCCTGCTCACCTATCGTGCTACTCCACACAGCACCACAGGAGTGTCACCATATGAACTCATGTTCAACAAGAAAATGCGCACAAAAGTTGACATTGGTCCAGCAAGTACTTCTCCACAGCTATCAGAAAACCAGCTACGTACTCATGTTACCTCAAAACAGAGAGCATCAAAAGCATACACAGATGTTAAGAGAGGAGTGTGGGTGCCACAGATCAGAGCGGGAAGCCTGGTCAGAGTGAGAAAGTCTTTTCATGTAAAAAAAAAAAAAAAAAAAAAGGACTGTCAAAGTTTCACATTGATTTCATGTTTCTCATGATTAATATGAAAGAAAGGAATGAAAAAAAGTGTAAATTAATTTCCTGAGTTATGGTTATTTAAATGTTGTTAGAAAACTTCTGAATTACAGGAGTAATGTGGGGGTACTCAACCATTCCTTTTATTTTTATTTTATTTTATTTGAAAGTTTCAGTGTTTTCATCACAGGTCTGTTAAACTTCTTAAGCAAGGAGGAAAATAAGTTGTGCATTCAATTGTGGTACCATAACACTAGATAGTGTGTTGTGTGACTGACAGTGTATTCTGTCTGTTTTTACGTTGAAAGAAGAAGTAAAGAGGATGGTGAGAAAGTATGTTGGAGTCATGTCCTGCTTTATCCAACTACTGATTACTTATTTTTGCGAGCATACAACAAACTGGAAAAATGTCAAAAATAGCAAAAACAGTTAACATAATTCTGAAATATTAGTTAAACTAAAAATTAGCCTAAAAAAATAGAAAAATGTCAAATTCATCCAAAATAGTTAGCATAATGCTAGTTGAAAGGTAAAGATGCGATAACTGATAGCTGAATATGATAAAGTTATTAGCTGACACAGCTGGAACTGCTAGCTGAAAATGCTGAAATTGAAAGCTAATTCTGAAGCTGATAGCTAATAATGAGGCTGACGTAGCCTAATTTGCTTCAGCTCTGACGGAAAATGTCCAAACCTTTTTTTGCTAAAATTGCTAGCTAGTTATAGCTATACATGTTGACATTTTTAAAAACATGGACATAGATTGATATGACAGTAGAAGATGCTTAAACCATTACGTTACTTTGGAAGTTAAAAAAATATTAATTTTAATTCTGGATGATCCAGGTTTACCTTCTAATACTGAAGGTAAATATTGCCAAAAATGTTAAGAACCCATATTGATGCAAAAATCTGTTGTGGAGTGTTAAACTTGACAAATACTGTAATAGTTATTGCTTAATTAACAAAACAACAAAACATTGATCAAGTAAAAATTATCAAACAATTTTAAAATGTGCTATAGATAAACAGTTGCATTAGTCGACCTTACTTTAATATTGTTATGTCCATTAAATAACAGCAACAATGAACACCAGCCAACCCTGACACCAATTACAATGCTTAAGTGAAGTACCACCTAAAACCCTGGAAACTGTGAATGAAGCATTGAGGGCAATTCCTAACACAACAATCACAGAAACCAATGAACTGGTTTACACTTCAGCAGCAGTGATCCTTGAGATGCGTGGCTATGACAGCAACAATGGGAGAAAACAATACCCACCATGGAAGCAACGGTTGGAGGGTAAAATCAAGACAACTAGAAGGGAAGAGAATCAGATGTCACAGGCCCAAAGAGGTGCAATAAAGAAGCAAGTGCCTAAGAAATACAGTTAGATGTCCATACCTGAAGCACTGGAAACTGCCAAACAAAGACTCATGGCCCTGACCAGTCACCTAAAGAGGTTCACAATAGACAATGAAGCCAGAAGGAAAAAAAGACTATACGCAACTCAACCTGCAACAGAGTACGCTCAGTTGCAGGGTCAAAACAGCAGAGCAGACCCACCAAGGCTGGAAACTGGAAGTTTCTGTCCTGGAAAACGTAATGAGAGAGAGGGACAGCAGATAACAGCAATGCTCAATGGCTGTTCTCTGAGAAAAGAGAACAGCAACCTCCCTGAACAGAATCCAGTAACCATGAAAATGGCAGACATCCAAGAAAGAGCTTCAGGTATGAATAACTGGACAGCACCGGGCCCTGACATGATACATGCCGACTGGCTTAAAAAGCTCACTGCACTCTATGAGTACAAGTGAACCAGCTGCTAATAGATGGGACTCACCCTGAATGGCTAACAGAAGGACAGACAATCCTGATCCAGAAGGATCCCTCAAAGGATGCACTCCCATACAAATACCAGCCAATAACCTGTCTCTACACAACATGCAAGCTCATCTCAGGCATTATTGCAACAAAATACATCGGCACATGGATCAATTCATGATCAATGCACAGACGTAGAGATTCCAGAGGAACCGAACACCAATTTCTGGTTGAAAGAACAGTCGCTCAAGACTGCAGGTCAACCACATTGACCTGTGCAAAGCCAAATCAGGATTGGAGAACTAGAGCTGAGAGGAGCACAGTTGACTTTGCTGGAGGAAAATGTAAAAGATGTGGGAAAACCCAACACAGCGATAAGTCAAGCTGCCTGGCACAGGGTTCTGTGTGTAGATGGTGCAACAAGAAAGGACACTGGGAACGCATGTGCCCGTCTAGAGCTGCCATGGAGGTCAGGGATGAAACAAAAGAGGACACTTCATTCTACCTCGGTGCAGTGGACTCAGAAAACACCAGAGACAACTGGTCAGTGACTTTAGGGCTGGGTGAAACACCGGTGTGCTTTAAGATCCATACAGGGGCAGATGCCACTGAGATTAATCTCAAAACCTTTAGCACTTTGAGGCAGAAGAAGACTCTGACTAAACCAGATGTCCCTCTGGTCAGCCCAGGAGGACAGTTAAAGAGTATTGGAGTTTTTAAAGCACTGGTCAGCCATAAGGAGAAACATCACATGGTTTTTGTGGTCGCTGGTCCAACTGTAAATAATCTGCTTGGGAGAGAAGCGGCTGTGGCTCTCGGCTTGGTGAAAAGAGTGGAAGCTAAAAGCAAAGCAAAGAACACGGCACATTACAAACAGAGACGGTCAAAATTCGTCTTAAAGAGGGAGCAGTGCCGTACACCGTAACCACGGCCAGGAGAGTACCACTTCCAGTTGTGTCCAAAGTTAAATAGGAACTCTGCAGGATGGAGAACCTGGGGGTTATTGAAAAGGTCACCCAGCCAATCAACTGGTGCAGTCCCATGGTGCCGGTCGTGAATGCAAAAGGAAAAGTGCGTATCTGTGTAGATATGAAAAGAGTGAAAGAGAAAAGAGCAGGTGAGAAGAGAGAGATAAATGCTTCCCACCATTGAAGAGATCCTGACAAAACTAGCAGGGGCCAAAGTCTTCTCCTCGATGGACGCTTCAAGTGGATTTTGGCAGATCCCTCTGCACAGTGAGAGTAACCTGCTGACCACTTTTATAACACCTTTTGGCAGATATTGTTTTAAACGTATGCGCTTTGGCATCAGTATTGCTCCTGAAATCTTCCAGAGGAAGATGCATGAAATACTGTCAGACCTGGAAGGGTTAAAAGTATATATGGATGATGTGATCATATATGGGTCGGACATGCTGGAACATGACGCACGCCTGGAAAAGGTTCTGGAGAGAACACAGAGAGCTGGGCTAAAACTGAACAAAGACAAGTGTTGCTTCAGGCAGGAACAGCTGAACTTCCTGGGACACGTGGTGAGTGAGAACGCCGTTCAGCCAGATCCATGGAAAGTCAAGGCAAAAGCAGAGCTGCCAGCACCAACAAACCTTAAAGAGCTGAAGCGGGCACTTGGTATGATTAACTATGTGGGAAAATACATACCTCATCTGGCGACAATCGGAGCACCACTATCAGAGCTCCTAAAAACAGATGTAGTATGGATCTGGGGAGAACCACAAGAGAGAGCGTTCTACAACCTGAAGCAAGCTTTGATGAACACACCTGTACTGACTTACTGTGATCCAAACAGGCCAACAGTGGTATCAGTTATGGGCTCGGAGGAGTGCTTTTACAGCAACACAAGGAATCCTGGAAGCCAGTAGCTTACTGCTCTAGAAAACTTACCAGTGCAGAAACTCGTTACACACAAATTGAAAAGGAGTGTCTGGCAGGGGTCTGGGCATGTGAGCATTTTGGAAAATACTTGAGCGGGATGGACCGATTCAAGTTGATAACAGACCACAAACCTCTGGTCCCCTTGATCGACACCAAAGACCTGGATACAGTTCCAATCAGGTGTCAGAGACCGTTACTGAGGCTGATAAGGCTCAACGCTGCTGCAGAGTACGCACCTGAGAAAACACTAGTGGTGGCTGACACGCTGTCTCGGAGTCCGGCGTCCAGCACCACGGTCAGCGACAATGAAGCTGATATCCGCTGCTACGTTGATCTGTATTGGGCAACATACCGGAATCCAGAGGAAAACTGGATGAAATTAGGAGGGCCACAATGACAGACAGCAAACTGCAAGCCGTAGTTAAAAGGATAAGGAACGGATGGCCAGACCACACCAAAAGAACATAAAGAACACCACAACTTTTGTTGCAACTTTTCACAAAAGCTGCAGCAAAATCAGGTATTTTAGGCCACAGCAATCACAAATATCTGCCACGAAATCCTGGAGGGCCTGATAAAACTACCCTGCACATTTATGTTGGCATAATTCTTTGTATATTTTTTTTTCATATAAATGGAATTCAGGATGCTGCTGATATTGTCCAAACTGATCTGTTTTGCCTCATCATGTGAACAACGAAAAGTCCTTCTCAAATTCTGGACTGGATGGGAAGTACTGCCCAGAGAAATAAGTGATCAAGTGGTGAACAGCCAGAGTTTCCCAAAGTCTTCCACCTGTTTTGAGGTTCTACGTATTCCTGCACATTACCAAAACTAGGAGTCATTTTTTGTGGACATGTAGGCATGTCTCATCTCCTGTGATGCAGGTTTTGCTCTGGTTTAGGAGGGCTTTGCAATGCAAGACCTTTAACATTCTGAAGTTACACTGCACATTGCCATATTTTAGACTAATTTGAGTTCAAATGCAGTTAAGCTTGTTTTGTTCTAACACAGTCACACCAAGTTCCACTTAAACATTAAGGTTTTATGTATAAAGAGGCATGTCAGAAGTTTAAGTTTTGGTTTCAAAAATCTGTAAGTCTTGGAATGATGAGTTGTTTTTTTCTTGCACCTGTATGCCCAAATTTACAAGTACAAACATGTAATTGTGATAAGGTGAGCCTATTATGTGCATATTTTCCATATGCACTGAGCTGTTGGAGGGTAAACATGCTAAATGTCATTTGAATTGAGTTTTTTCCTTCAGGGTCTCATTTTGTTCAATTCTTGAAAAAAGAAAAAACAATTGCAACAATTACTGCTTGTTACAGAAATGTATTAAAAAGAATGAGAAATTCTAGTCACACTCAGTTTCTTTACTTCAATGCAAACAACAGAACATTTACCAATAATCAAAGCTCTATGAAAATGATTTAAAAAGTACATCAGTGGTTCAACATGTACTCCTGTTATAAATGAAGGGTTTTTAAAACATCATCTTAAGTGCATTCATAGTTTCAAAGTAAACTTGCAAAGACTGACCCAGAGGAACACTGATATTTGGCAATGCTGAAAGTTCTTGTTCAATTAGTGTACGTGGGAGCTGGATCTCAGGAACGCTGACCTCAGTTGATGGACGGTGGTTATGCGGTCCTGTCCAGTCGCCACCATAGTCCTCATTCACCTGGAATGTGATACATGCTAAACCTTAGCTGAAGAACTGCCTTTTCCCGTTTATCCAGCGGCTGCCTGATTTTAGGGGTAACCCAATTCGATCAGGTGATTAGAAATCAGGCCTGATCGTGTGATGTCCATTCATGTGGACGCCAGGTCTTTAGAGGTTAAAATAAAATCCCATAATCTCTTAAAAAAAACTAGTAAATGGTTCAAATATGACCTAATTGTGAATACTCATTTATGTTACAAACATTTTTTAAAAGAAAGTCATTCATTTGTAAGATTTTTTAATGGAGATATCAATCCCATCTGATCAACAATGTTCAAAAGTCGTAATGATCGTATAGCTACAGTCACCAACTTTTTCACATGACTAACACCTATTTCTTATTGGTTAAAAAGCTTTTTGTTTTTCTAGTTGACAGTTGGACTATTTTTACTTGATTGTTAAAGCTACGTTACTTTACAGAAGGGCTCTGTTTAAGTGTCAAATGGAAAAAGAAAAATAACTTCAGAGTAAAATTTGTGGATAATCTCGATCTGTTCATAAAACTTGTGCATTTCTAAATGTGTTACAAAAGTATCAGATCAGGAATCCGTATTGGCAGATCATCAAAATCACTCTGAACCAGATTGGGCCCAAAAAAAAAACAGATCAGAACATTCCTACCAGTGTTGCTGGATCTTCTTGAGTAACTACTTCTTGTCAGAGGTACAAAATGACGCCGCTTGATGCTAAAAAAGCAGGCTCCTTCTATGTATTCACACATCAGTTCCAAACCAGTATTTATTTAGGAACTTTTCTTAAATAAAATGAAGTATATCAGATAAAATGAAAGTTTCACCTTGAATATTTCTTGAAATGCTTTGCCACAAAAACACCCATCATAAGCTAATTAATTTCCAGTGCTCATGAGAAATTCTATGCAAGTTAAAATTTAAAATCAAACACTGTTTTACTTGTGAAAAGTCGTGCTCCTCTCTTCTGTGCTGTAACCAGAGTTGCAGGGGTGAACGGTTATTTGCCATTCTCAGTCCATGATGGTCCCAGGCTTCTTTAAATGCATGAAGATGTTGTTGAATGTGATGAAGAAAGCATTTGTGCAGTGCATACAGGTCAATTTCTTCACCAGGATTAAACAATCCCTCTGTCAGCATCCGGCAGTCTAGTCCTCTCTCAGACCATCAGAGGGAGCCATCGCCAGAGTACTGACAACCTCTGTTCTCCTATTACACTCCAGCTCCCACCATGCATCTGACCTCCGCCATCTTGTCTTCACCAGCTGCTCCTCATCGTGTCATTACCCCACAGCTTAAAAGCCAGTCTCACCCTCTCCTCTGTGCGTAGTCTTGAACTTGGTTCTCTCTTGTTCAGTCTCAACTGTTCTCCTGTCTTGCCAGCCTGTTTATTTTTGACCCTCGCCTGTCTCAGACCTCGCCTTGTCCTCTTGTGCTGTTATTAAACTCTGTTCGCATATGGATCCACATGCCTCAGCGTCCTCCATACGCCCTGAATCTCCAGCAGAGTAAAGATGGTGTAGAAAAGGTCAAGGACATTTTCATACACATGTCTCCAAAGGCGTTCAATTCTGTAAAAAATGTTAAGATCATTTTAAAAACCCATTTGTAAGAATCGTTTGGGAAGGTCATAAAATGATGTAAATTAGTCTAATTTATGAACCCTTTTTAATTTTAAACAAGTCTAAAATTAACAAAACAAAACTTATACTAATTTAACTTAGTTATTACAACCACCAAAAAGGTCCCCTGGTTTGTTTTTCTACCAGGGGAATGTCTGTCTGTTAGCAACTAAAATAAAAAAGTTATGTCGGACTTTTCATAACACTTTCAGAATATGTATGAAATGGATCAAGGAGGAAGTGATTAGATTCTCAGAGTGTTCCGGATCCAGAAAGATTTTTTTTAGATGACTTCAGTGCTTAGCAGAGGTCTGTGTTCCCATACCGCTGGCTGTGCACACTCCTGCCAGTAACGTGAGAATTCCTGTTCTGGACAATAAAATGAGCTACCTTCACATTTTCACCTCCTTTGTCTGACCTGAGGGAAGAGGTGGAGAAGAGTACTATAGAGTACTACAATTCCAAAGATTGTTTTAATAGTCATTTTGTAACATTTACCTGACTCGTGATGGTACCCCATGTTGGCTGACTGTTGACAAAAACCCACTGAAAACAGTTGTGGCTTGTTGTTTGTGGAAGCATTGAGGTAGACGATCGATCTTGAAAACCATCTATTCCACCATGGACAACTACTTTCCATCTAGATAAAAGAAAGGAGGAAAATTGTAATCTTACCATAGTTGAGATATTCTATTTTTATTAATTTAAAATGACTATTCTTATGTAATTTTCTAAATACCTACAGCCAGTGCTAAACTTTTTACTTGGCCACACTTGTTGTGTATAAGGTTGGGGTCAGGATGGGACAGAAGGCCTCGGCTAAAATATGAAAATAGAGAAAAAAAACGTTTAGCTTTGAACATGTGCATGTAAGATAAGTGCGGGTAATAACTTTAAGACCCACTCCCAATAAAAAATGTATTTTTAATATGTTATTGTAGCATTTTCCTCATAATGGAGGACATATATAAACAACTTTAAAATTTAAACTGCAATTTTCTTGATTAAAATTGTGATGGATCAGGAGCAGATAAACAGTGGTTTAAAAAAGCTCTGGTTTGTGATGCAGCAACTGCAATGGGGGGCAAAGGCTCCATTCTGATGCATCTACTTGTAGACAAATAGATCCATGTACATCTATATTTTCCTTGTCTGAGTCTTTGTTTCCTGAAAAACAAAGAAGCAGCCCACTGTGGCACTATCTGTGAGGCAGAATATGTAGCTCTGGTGGCAACCATCCAGAAGTGTCTATATCTAACTCAACTGTTAGAAGGAATGGATAAACATCAGTATGCACTTCCAAAAGTATATGAAGACAACCAAGGTACTATAGCCGTAGCCAAAAACCCAGTTAGCAAATAGAGGTGTAAACATATAGACATAAAGTACCACTTCATCAGACAAACAGTAAACAGTGGAAAGATAGTTTAGGAGTGCTGTCCAACAGAAGAAATAGTGGCAGATTTGTTCACCTAACCTGCAGCGAAATTTGTGTAAGAAAAATTGGACAAGTCTGTGTTTGGATATGTTTGAATGCATGTCAAGAATACAATAAATTGGGATCAGGTGGGGGTTTTAGAATGTGATCCCAATTGCAATTTTATTTTTTTATATTATTTTGTTTCCGGACGTATTTTATTTTGAAATAAGCCATTGCCATTTCCTGTTTGTTCAGTTCAGGTGTGATGAGTTTGTGGGTGTGTCTGAATAAATATGGCAATCACGCTCAGCTGTGTGGCAGTTGGGAGTGGGGTCAGAAGAAAAAGGAATTGTTTGCCTGTCTGATTTTTTCAGTTATAGGTGAAAATATTTTTCAGTGCTTGAGCACAAAGCAGTCCAGGTACCACGCAACAACGCTGTGTGTTACAAACCTGCCAAAACCTGTCAGGTACTTTTACTGCTCTGCAAAAGTCTTTCAAATATACAGCACAGAGGGCCTGACGAACCCTAAAATGCCGTTTGAAGGTTTTTTAAAGAAAGAACCTTTCCAGCCGGAACTTCAGGCCACAAAGAAGAGGATGGAAGAAAAAAACACAACTGAAAGAAAATGGTCAGATACAGCAGCACCTGCTGGCCCCAAGTGACAGTCCTGCAAGCTGCCTCTAAGACAAGGCCCAGACGGCCCCCACATCCACACCGGCTTCCCAGGAGTAGCAGGGAAATACATTTACTGCCCTGCTAAAGTTTGCTCACTTTCCAGAGAGAAGGGGATGGAGAGGGACATGTCCTGGAACGACTTTCAGAAGTCTATAATTTATAACATGGAGGGACAGTGATGAGAGGAAGAAAAGAAAAAATGACGGGCAAAGTGGGCTTATAATCTCATTTTCAAATGTGTGCGTGTGTGTGTGTGTTATATGTAATGTTTTCTCTCTCTCTCTTGTATATCTTCTAATAGTAACCGGGTTTTAATTTCAAAAGAATCGTCGGCCGACCCGGCGTTTATTAGAGACCAGCGTCTATTAGAGACTGGCATTTATTCGATTACAGACAGAACTGTGATGGTTAATAGGATCATTTTGCTGTGAAATTCGGTCACAAAATACAGAAAAACAACAGATGAACATTTCAGGATTTATTGAAATGATGAGAACATTTTATTCTTTTCTAATAAGTATGGAAGTTTTTCTGTTTGATGGAAAACGTAGCTTTTTCTGTCTCACTAGAAAAAGTAGTCGATCTAAGAACACATCAATGATCCAGCCAATCAAATCATGACTCAGACGTGACGTCAGCTTTTGCTACAACTGTTGGAGCCTAAAAAGGCAGCGAACCTATTAATGGTTCATCGCTGAGTAACTAATTCTTTGTATCTACCTAGTATCTTATCATTGACATCGTTTAATAGAACACCAAAACATGTAACTTTTGTTGTGATTTCATTGTTTATTTCCTCTGTGGCTTAAACCAATAAAACTTTGATAGCTTTCCTGCTAACATGATGCGAGCGAACACAGAGAGCCAGATATCAACTATCTCCTCATATTACGCGTTAACAGCAGGGATGATAAAAAGCCGGTACGGTCCGGTACCGTTATAAGATCTGGCGGAGGCACGGCTGAACCGCCTGGCAGGAGATCAGCTGTGGCTGCTCTTTGCTTCCTTAGCACTCTTCCAAAAGCAGCTGCGGGCTGATGCCGCTTAAACTGTGAACCAGACAGCACTCTTTCTCATCATTTTAGCGTTTCAGTGGCTTTTAGTGTCTTTTTTTAAAGGTTAGGTTTCAATAAGAGTTTATTGAATGATAACACCTTTGTTCTGAAGGAAAGCTGTAACTTGTTACGCTGTTATTTTGAAAGCAGTTGTAATGGAATTCTGATGCATTTATTTTTCAGATTTGGTCGCCCTTGAATATTCTGTTGGGCCTGTAGTTTTATGTAAAATTCTTTTCTTCCACTGACTGATTTTGTGACCTTTGAATCTTTAGTCTAGAAGGTAAAATTTCACGGAGAACTTCATCAGTTCTGAACGTCATGTCACTCAACGTCAGTTGGTAAATAATTTACAAGTATTTTGTCTCATATTCTCCATGGATTTGAAAGCAAAACACTTTGTTAGTGGGCTTCCAACTCTTCCCTCTATCTTGGGAAGAGCTTACCATAAGGAAAAGCAGGTGTACAGACGAACGTAAATCTGTAGGATTTGGTCACGCCTGAGTGTTCATTAGGAGAAATCTGGATGTAAACATGTTCTGGGAAAATTCCCATCTGATTATATGCGTGTGGGTGAGAGAGAGCTAGCACTATTACTGTTTGTTGTTGAAGCTGCCCTAACTACTTAGTACCCACTCACCCTGTCTTGTATTTCTCTTTCCCCGTTTCTTCTCAGGCAGAGCGTGTCGGGCGACAACGTTGGACACTCATTTAGGGTGTGTGTGTTCTGGTGTGGACCCTGTTCCTTCACACGTGTTCATGCCACACAGTGGGGTGTTTTCCTTTGGATCTTTGGTTTTTGTAAATCTTCTCCACGTGTGCAAGCCCAGAGCTCTGTTGGTAAGCCTCGGCTCAGAAGGGTCTCCTTCCCCAATCTCACCTTCCAAGTCTAATTTTTGTCAACAAATTTTTGGTTTAGTAAAATGTTGTCATTTTGCCCATTTACTGCTTGGAGACAGCCAGACTTTATAAGAAAGTGTTGTGAAACAATGTTGTTTTAACTGGAACCTCATGTAAGAAAACAATCTGTGTGCCTTTTTTGTCACTGACGCCACTGATCAATGAGCATCTAAAAGACATTCTTCCCAACCAGACAGCCTGGAGAAAGGCTGTAGTGAAAGACGCACCTCTGTGGGAGAAGGAGACATCAGATCATTTTCTGCCACAAAGACACAGGGAAGGCCTCCTCTGTGCTCCTCTCCAGAGATTGGAGACAGAAGATTGAATGATCCACCATGAAGAGTCTGACACCCCCCTTCCAATCATCAAAGATGGTGATGCGTAGTATGTCAAAATGTCACATGATAAGGAAAATGGGGGAGGGGTTATATGAATGATATGAAAATGATAACATCATTACAGGAGATATTATTTGAAACAAACAAGGTTATGATGTCATCATTACAGGTGATATTATTTAAATCAAACAAGGTTATGATGTCATCATAACAGATGGTATTATTCAAACCAAACAAGGTTATGATGTCATCATTACAGGTGATATTATTTGAAACAAACAAGGTTATGATGTCATCATTACAGGTGATATTATTTAAATCAAACAAGGTTATGATGTCATCATAACAGATGTTATTATTCAAACCAAACAAGGTTATGATGTCATCATTACAGATGTTCATTTATTCATTCATTCATTCATCATCTAAACCGCTTTATCCCTTTCGGGGTCACGGGGCTGCCGGAGCCTAACCCGGCTACTCATGGGCGAAGGCAGGGGACGCCCCTGGACTGGTCGCCAGTCTGTCGCAGGGGGCCATTACAGATGTTATTATGCTAACCAAACAAGGTTATGATGTCATCATTACAGGAGATATTATTCAAACCAAACAAGGTTATGATGTCATCATTACAGGTGATATTATTTGAAACAAACAAGGTTATGATGTCATCATTACAGGTGATATTTGAAAAAACAAGGTTATGATGTCATCATTACAGGTGATATTATTTGAAAAAAACAAGGTTATGATGTCATCATTACAGATGTTATTATTCAAACCAAACAAGGTTATGATGTCATCATTACAGATGTTATTATTCAAACCAAACAAGGTTATGATGTCATCATTACAGGTGATATTATTTGAAAAAAAACAAGGTTATGATGTCATCATTACGGATGTTATTATTCAAATCAAACAAGGTTATGATGTCATCATTACAGAGCAAAGTCTCCAAAGTTCACTTATATATAAGACTAAGATGTTGCATCTGTTACTTTGTTCTGGAGAAAGAACAACCATCAGGGTTTTTTATGGACTCCTGCTTGACGGCGTTCTTCTCAAACACAGAATCTCCTAAACAGTCTGATACAATGGAGGAATATCCGCAATCCCCACTCAATCCCATCCATCAATCTGCTGCAAAGTCACGGAAAAGAGGTCGAGATGAGTCCACAAATACTGAAGATCATCCCCAAAGCAAACAGCTAAGACAAGAAGCCACCAAAAGTCCTGAGCCTATTGGAGATGATCAGATCCTCGACCTTTCCTCAGAGGCAGACAGTCTTGCAGCATGGCTGTCTCTAAAGTGTGTGCGAGGACCATTGAATTATAGGAGAAGATATGACGCTCCTTTGCCCCAGCTTTCTAAAGAGGAAGTTAAAGCTGAAAAAAAGCAGAAGAAGAAGAAGACAAAAGACTGTAAGAAGCCAGCACATTGTACAAATGTACCCAAACAATCCCTGGCATTACAGCGGGCTCATCCACAACTCCTCTGTCGCCCAGTCCAGGAATCAAATTCACAGAATGTCTCTGAAGACTTCAACTCAGATGATTTGTTGAGCGACTTCTGTTAAAGTTTTAGAAGAAAATGCAGGAACCCTGCAGGACTGGAGACACAGCACTGAAAGCGAAGAGGGGGAAAAATGAAAAAAACAAAAGCTGGAAAAACAAAACAGCAGCTGTTACAAATAAACATTACAGTTTAGCTTTAGGTTTTTTAATAATACTTTTAAATATTTATCTTAAGTTTATGTGTTAAGTTTTTATTTATTCATGTTTTTAAATGAGTCTTTTTAGTTAGCTCAAATTCTATTAAGCCAAAAAAAACATTTTTAAATATAAAATTGTGTCAAATGTACTTTTGACAAAAAAAATCTACTCTGTGTGTTTATATGTGTTTATATGTGTGTGTTTATATGTGTGTGTGTGTGTGTGTGTGTGTGTGTGTTTATATGTGTGTGTTTTTTTTTTTTTTTTTTTTTTTTTTTTTTTTTGTGTGTGTGTGTGTTTATATGTGTGTGTGTGTGTGTGTGTGTGGGTGTGTTTATATGTGTGTGTGTGTGTGTGTGTTATATGTTTATAGGGTGTGTGTGCGTGTGTGTTTATATGTGTGTGTGTGCATGTGTGTGTGTGTGTGTGCGTGTGTGCGTGTGTGTGTGTGTGTAATGCAACTACAAGGGGTCACACTCCAGTGACCTCTTGTGCCGGTCCCAAGTCCGGATAAATGCAGAGGGATTGTGTGAGAGTAGAAAGAATTGAAGATGTGAATCATAAAAAGAGACGAGTTAAATATACATCTATATATACATATATTTATCAGAACCATGAACCAAGTCCATCTGCTACACTATTAAACATGTCATTGTTTATTTAAATATTTAGCTGTTATCTTAACTTGTAGCTGTTTATCTAGATGTGTTTGTTTGTTTATTAGACATATACTTGTCATTATAATAATTATAAGTATTCACTTATTATTAAGCTCACTTTTCTATAATAGTTCTAGCGCATCACCTGTCCGTCCAGTGGCTGAAGATCACTCCTTCATGTGGGAAACTCTGAGGTTTTTTAGTCTCTTCTCTTGAATTTCATCAACAATTTCAGTGCATATGATAAGTCCTTGCCTGTACTCCGTACCACATATTTTAACCCAATTAGTGGAGAAGAGTTTTTCTGGTAAAAAACTCGGAAATTTAAAAAAAAAATGCTAATACTGGACCTATTGCTTAGATTAAATAACTTCATAGGCCCATACTCGATCGTGTGTAAAGATGATGTCTCCCAATAATATCCAAGTGACATCAGGGTTTTTTGCGAGAGATTTAGTAATGTTCTTAAAATTTTTAAGACTGTTTTTGAAAACCTTGTGTTTCGCTTCGAATATCATACTTCATACATGTATCAAAGGCCCAATTTTTCTCATGCAAGCTGGGTAGTGTATCATAAAATGGTGTTTGGGGAGGAGAGTTCTATCTGGATTCAATACTTTAAACAGGTTGTGATGGTCACTTATTTAATGCTTCAAAAGAACATTCATACCAAATGAAACTGAAGTTGAAAACACTATGTTAATTATCTGTAGCAACAGAAGTAGCAATGTCCAGTTTTGGTTTCCTTCCACCACCATATCCCCCAAAACCAAGGCAATGTTTCTTATAAGACACACAGTCTGAATGGCATTCAGTCCAACATTGTTGCCACAGCTGTCCAAACTAAGCCTGGTCGGACGGTTTCTGCGCTCCAGGTACCCGTAGTCAAAAGCATAAATTCTGGACAACAGATCAAATTTTGACAAAAATGTTCTGATAGAAATTCCAACAAAAACTTTATCTCATATTGTCATGCATTATGTCAAATGAGAAACTGTTAGAAAGGTGAAAGTATTGCAGACTATTCAGGAGTGAATTCTGCTTTAAGCCAAAAACAGAGGACTTTTGTGGCTCTGACTGTAACTCTTTACAATGCATTTCAAAAGCGTTTCTTTCACACAAAGTCATCTGCTAATCGTCCTCATTGTAAACCTTCTGGGCATCATCTTTCTCAATCAAGCACAAACGACAAACATGCCCATTGAAAGACTCTGTAAAACTCAGAATTGTGTGCATTTCAAGGTTGTCCCCAGTTACTTGACAGATGATTGCATGGACTTTTTCAGTGGAGAATGGCCGCTAAAGGCCATCATATTCCGATAGTTTGATGTCATTAATCAGAGGCTGTAGAATGGGATCAAAGCCATATTTCATAACATCATCTGTGTGAAACAGTGCAACCAAATGAATGTTCATGAGAGCAGAATTGAACATGGCTGGCACAATTCTGAGGACAAAATAGAAAGCACCAACTTTATGAACAGTGTGCTTTGAACCGAGTGGGTTGGCAGTTTCAAAGTCATCATAATACAACAGAATTTGCAAAAAATTGGGCTTTTGCGAGAAAGTGGATGTGCTTTAAAAAACTTTCGAAAGTTTTTTCCAGCGTAGGTCTTACAGGGTTGTCTGGAGGCAAAGCAGACAAAATATCAACTTTGATTTGAGACTAAATTACTAACAATAGTTAAAACAACACTGTTTCCATCACAGCAAGGATGCAGGGTTGCTTTGCCTTCACGTTCTTGCAGGTGTTCAGCAATGCCGCAACATGACAAAAGAAAGAAAACATTGACAAAGATTTGAAAATAAATAGATCTTGACCCGTTACTTCTTGGGTGCAAACATAATTTCCAATGCTCCTCACTAACTACTTAATCACCTTGCTGATAATGTGTAGAAAAATCATAATGCAGAACTGATTCTTCTTTCTCATGGTTTAATGCATAGTGGATTGTGAATGACACCCACCAGTGATTTTTTTCTCTCAGTTTGTAAATATAAAAACAAAGAAAACATACCTTATGAAAGTGCACAATTTTGGCCACAGCATCTGAAGGACTTATTTTATTCCTCTTTCGTCCCGTAGTGGGTGGCAACAGATAGACAAGGAGTAGCAGTGAAGCCATGTCACTGTCCCGGTCTATGAAAATGTAAAAAGTAACGCAACATGGAAAAAAATTACTAAGAGTCTACTTTGAACACAGAGATAATTCAGTGTAATTTACACATTTCCAGTATTTACAGACGGTGTAAGGCTTACTGCTCTCATCATTCTCTGCTAAATTTTCAGCAACTTTCAAAAGTTGAAACAATTCATTTGTCCGAGTCAGGTGTTTGTTCGAGTCAGGTGTTTGTTCGAGTCAGGGGTTTGTCCGAGTCAGGCGTTTGTCCGAGTCAGGCGTTTGTCCGAGTCGGGGGTTTGTCCGAGTCGGGGGTTTGTCCGAGTCGGGGGTTTGTCCGAGTCGGGGTTTGTCCGAGTCAGGTGTTTGTCCTAGTCAGGCGTTTGTTCGAGTCAGGTGTTTGTCCTAGTCAGGTGTTTGTTCGAGTCAGGTGTTTGTCCGATTCAGGTGTTTGGCCTCGTCGATAACATTTCGCTTAAATGCTGTGTCAGGCAGTTTCAGCTCCAGACAACGTCTTGGTTAAGCTGTTAGTCAAACAAAAGGAAAGAATATATGAGATCAATGAATATTATACAATGAGCTGCTTAAATTATTCCGAACTCCTCCCGGGTGACTGAGCTATTCCCCTATCTCTAAGGGATTGCCCGGCCACCCTACAGAGGAAGCTCATTTCAGCTGCTTGTATCTGGGACCTCGTTCTTTCGGTCATGACAATAGGTGAGTATTGGATCGTAGACCGACCAGTAAATTTAAAGCATTGCTTTCTGGCTAAGCGCGCTCTTCACCACAAAAAACCGATACAGTGACCGCATAATAGTGGAGGCTGTAGCAATCTGCCTGTCGATCTGACACTCAGATCTTTCCTCACTTGTGAACAAGACCCAAGATACTTAAACTTCTCCAGCTGAGGAAGAAGCACTCCACCCACCCAGAGAGGACAAACCACCTTTCTCCGGTCGAGAACCATGGCCTCAGACTTAGTGGTGCTGACCCTCATCCCAGCCGCTTCACACTCAGCTGCAAACCGTTCCAATGCTGGAGTTCTGGCTTGATGAAGCCAACAGAGCAACATCATCTGCAAAGAGCAGAGAGGAAATCCTGTGGTTCCCAAACCAGACTCCGGACCCTGACTACGCTTAGAAATTCTGTCCATAAAAACTATGAACAGAACCAGTGACAAAGGGCAGCCCGCTGAAGTCCAACATGAACCGGGAACAGGTCTGACTTAGTGCCGGCTATGTGGACCAAGCTCCTTCTCTGGTCATACAGAGACCGGACAGCCGTGAGTAAGGCTCCTCGGACCCCATACTCCCAAAGTACCCTCCACAGGACACTACAGGGGACACAGTCGAACGCCTTCTCCAAGTCCACAAAACACATATGGACAGGATGAGCGAACTCCCACCAACCCTCCATCACTCTAGACAGGGTGAGAGCTGATCCGCAGTTCCACGACCAAGATGGAAACCGCATTGTTGTTCTTGGATCTGAGGTTTGAGTATCAGACGGACCCTCCTCTCCAGTACCCTGATATGAACTTTTCCAGGGAGGCTGAGAAGTGTGATTCCCTAGGTAATTGGAACACACCCTCCAGTTCCCCTTCTTGAAAAGGGGAACCACCAGCCCTGTCTGCCAGTCCAGTGGTACTGTTCCCGACTGCTGCCGGCCTCCTTCCCAGCCAACAAATCCAACTCACTACCAGATAGTGATCAGTGGACAGCTCTGCCCCTCTCTTTTCTCTAGTGTCCAAGACATACGACATACGACACTACAACATTGTAGTTGTTCAGGCGACATAAGGTCCCCTGAACAACTACAATGTTCATGCAGACCCTCCTGCCAAGGGTGTCCTGATGCCACGAGTTTTGATGGAAACCCTTGTGCTCAGACATGGTGTTTGTTATGCATTTCTAGATATTTCCAGCCATTTAGCGAAGATTAACCAACATTTAAACAACTTTATTGTTGTGTTTTCTGCAGGTATTTTAAATATATTTTTGACCAAATAAACCATTATTTTTTTAACCAAAATCCAGCTGAACTGTTGTTAAAATAAAGAAGAAAAGGCATCTTGGGAACTTACACCAGTGACACTGGGGGACAAGCCGAAAAAGAGATGGCCAAACATCTGAAATCCTATTGTCAATTTGCTGGCCAGCGTCTGGCTGACCAGGTCCCTCTGGTGATCCACTACCAGATGCTGCAGGAGTTTGCCATCCAGATGCAAAGGGAGATGCTGCAGATGCTTCAGGACAAAGAGAAAAATGAGTCCCTGCTTCAAGAGAATGATGCCATGCCGTGCAGTTAGAATAATTCCGCTCCATCCTGCACCATCAGTGTTGATCAGTGAAGGGGTCTGATTGGATCCCACAGATGTTGAGCCACAGCAGGAGGACAACACTAGGAACAGCAAGATGAGCAAAGTGGCGTCCGTCTGCGAGGACAAATCTCTGGTTTCCTGTCAGCTCCAACTGTCAGATGAACGGCTCTTCAGGACTATGACTATTGCTAAAATGCATACAATTCTTGAGATTGTTAAAAATTACTCATATTTTTAAAAAAAAAACATGCAAATTATTTTTTTTTTCAAATTGATTAATTAAAACAAGTCAAATTACATTTTTTCTAATAGAGTTAAGAGCCTCTCTTCTCGCTCTTCCTCCATTCTTGCCCTTTCCTCCTCTCTCCCTTCTCCAGCAGACTGAATAGGCCGCCACGCCGTGGCCTCTTTGCTGAAGAAGCCTCTTCGGTCTCCTCTTCCTCTTCCCTGTCTGCTCCTGTTCTTGTGGCACTGAGGCAGGTGATGGTGCAGAGGATGTGGAAGGCTCTCCTCCCAGGATGAGGCCTCACTGATGCTCTGCTGCCATTGGCCTCATTCATTAAGGAGAACCACTTCCACAAAGCTGCTGATGGTTCCTCTGCTTCAGGACCACCAGCAGTGGGAAGCCTTATAAGTTCCTTCAAATATCAAAACAGACACTTGTGAACAAAGAAATAATTCAAACTACAAGGAACTGTCTATGCCTTCATTTCACAAACCTTACATGTTTATGCATGTTTTGTGCACTATAATGCGTATTTAATGAATTCAGACATAGCTAATGTGTTCAGTTTTTGTGTCGGTACAATGGAACTTAAAAACATAACAAGGCTTTTACGTGCAAAATTATTTATTGTTATGACCCTAGGCCTTCTGTGTTTTTGCTTGTGTGTGTGTGTGTGTGTTTGTGTATGTGTGTGTATGTGTGTCTGTGTTTATCCCGTCAGCTGCCTCTGGAGCAGAGGCCTGTTCCACCATGCTGCCTGACTCTTTCTTGGCTTGGTTTTCTTAGCTTTTTCTTGCTGTTGGTCTTGACTATTGAAGCCATTGCAGAAAAGCCTGGTTTTCCTTCTCTGTTTTGCTCTCCCTTTTTATTAATAGTTTCTCTTGAATATGACCCTGGTTTGTTCTGTTTCTGGTTGTGCCTTAGTTATGTCCCTTGGTTTAAGTCCCTAAGATACCTATTTCTTCCTCCTCTCCAAGGAGGGATGTAACCTCAATGTGTTCACTATTTGTGTCGTTAAAATGGAACTTATAAGGCTTTTTTTGTGTAAAAAGTCTACTATGATTGTATAAAATGCAGTTGCTTTTAAACAAACACAAAAATACTTCAAAAAAATAAATTACTAAAATATGTTACTATTCAGATAGAATAAAATATTGTTTTGCTTATTTTTGTATGTGTAAAGGTACATCAGATTGTGCTTTAAAAGCTGGAGGGAAAACAATTACCTCGGTAAACTTTCAATTTATTTAAAAATTATAATTGACAATTATCGCAATTTTTATCACTTTTAGGGAAAATTGCTGTAACTTCCTTCTTTTAGTGCCTCAGTTATTACGACAAAATGTACATTGCTAGATCATGGAGTGACTGCTTTTCTTTTCTTTTCTTTTCTTTTCTTTTCTTTTCTTTTCTTGCTTTTCTTCTTTTTCTTTCTCTTTCTTTTTTTTTTTTTTTCTTTTTTTACATTTTTGGTTGCTGGTGCGCTGTTTGATTTTTGTGGACGAAATAGTGTAACTCGGCTCAAAAAAGGTTGAGGTCGACAAACACTGATAATAGACCTCTTGTGTCCCAGTGTGAAGCGTTTGTTTACAACGCGCAAGGCATGACGGGACTGCGACGCGTTAGCCGTGGGAAAGTCGTCTGCTAGAGATCTGGACAACGATCTGCAATAGACCTCTGTGAAAAGATGTCTGCCAGATGTATCATACATATCTATAGCTGTAAATATGAAAATATCCATAGTTTAGATGTCTAGATGCGTCCTCCCCAGTGGGACAGGAGGCAGCCCGTTGAACCTGTTAACGACCGTACCACTTTTTTTTCGAGGGGGCTTTGTCTTTCTAAAATACTTCCAATTCGTTGTTTGGCGTCTATCTGTGTGTAAGAGAGATGCAAAATCGTTGGTGGTTTTCTTTCCAAAGCAGTATTTTCTCACTTTGAGTTTCTAACGAAATATTTCAAATATTCTTTGGATAATAATTTTCAACCAAAATATTTTGCGGGAATGGTTTAGTCTTAAACAGTGGAACCAAGCGACAGCACGGGAGACTTTTTCCTTGTGTTTCAAACAGGCCTGAGTACCTCAATTACTTTTCGTATTTTTTATATTTTAACTTGGAAAGCAAACTAACATAGAGCAACTAAGTGGAGAGCGAATTTTGTTCAAGCTGGCTGCATGTGCAGTGCAGGTAAGAAAAGCTTTCGTTCTGCATGAAACTGTTGTCAAAGTCCACCCCTCCCCGACACGTTTCTGGAGTACAGTGATCCGTAAAACAAGCAGATTCTGTCGGATTAGCAAAGCCTCAAAGTTAGCTTCGAGTTGTGCTGCTTTGCTTGGGGTGCTGTCAGAGTAAAATGCAGCTAGAACTTGGTGAATGTTTGTTGTAACACTTTACTAATTAAATCCTGCCCCCCACTCGAAATTAGACTCACAGTACACACAAATATTTTTCCTATTTTGAAAAGCTTTGGAATTTCATTTCCTATAAGAGAATGAAAAGATGGTTACACGAATGCACAGCAAATATTTTTCGATACAGTGACGTACATTTATGAATGAGATGAACTTAAACATTGGGAAATAGATCAGTGCTCAGTGTTTAAATTTTTTGTCACAGCTTTTTCTTTACTTCCGTTACTGTGTCCAAACTAAAGTATTGTAATTATTTTCTTGTGACTTTGAACTTTACTTTTAAAGTCATAGAAACTTCTAGCCTAAGAGTTACTGTGAAGCTTGTCATGGGTCATATTTAAGGTCTATGGATGTAACAGTTAATCAGCGTATATTTCTACAATCTATTTATTAACCCTTTATTGCTGAGTAAAATTCAGTGTTAAAACATGACCAGATTTTAAAAAAGAAATTAAAAAAATTAAGCAGACATGGGGTCCCCGCCTATATGAATTAGATGGAAATGTATTTTCGTCATTTCAGGAGATGCAGAAACACCAGTTACTGAACGACAGACAGCACAACAAAACACTTGCAAGTTTCAACAACAAACAGTTGGCTTCTGTGACAAAGATTTTAGGGCAATAAACTTTGCAATAGTTTTGGGGGAAAAGAATCTTGGAATTTCTAAGTGGAAACCACAGCCCTTCCACATCAACAGGTTGCTTCTCCAAAATGCTCGACTGTCGATGATGCAGCCTTTGAGGGATGTCACGCCGAAGTGATTCCTGGAGAAAGAATCAAAACATGACAAACATGGATTAGAGATTTTAGCTGGCTGAGATTAAATCACATGACTTTCAAATATTTTAAAGAGAACTTTTGTTAAAAACTCCAGCTATGATCATTTGATTTTAATTATCCCCACCCTCACGTGACCATTCCAACACATCCATGCTCCAGTAATGTTGCTGCTAGAGGAGAGGAGGGTGAACTATTGCCCAAGTAGCCAACACGACAGATTTTCAAACCACCTGCTTCCAGTCACTACTGGGTCTTTGTCAGAGGATGTAAGAGACGCTGCAGGCTGCGTTGCATGATGGGATAGTTGCTGGGGCATAAAATAAAATCAGTAAGAAGCTACTGTGGAGACAGCAGGAGGGCAAAGATGCAGGCATGTTTAGAGGCTGACTGACACAATCTCACCAGGGCTTTTCAGCGCCACACAGGCTCTGTTAATGTTAGAAATTGCTAATAAAGTTTCATTCAACAGTGAATTTGTGTTTGTAAATGTATTTGGAAAATGCGCGTTTTAAGTGAAAGTCCTATGAATTATTTTGTTGCACTCATCCGCCATGTCTTAAAGTCCGGATCTTGAAAATATTGTCTGACTTTAAACCGGCCCGTGTTTGCATACAAGCAACAGAGGGAACAGCTCGGTAGCGTAGCATGATCGCATCAGTGTGTAACAACACCGCCAACTCCAAATCAGCACCTCTAAAGACTTTCTATTGCTGCTGGAAGTCCAACAGGTTTATCCCCCACTTCTGTCTGAATCCAGTTAAAACCTCACGTTTCTGCTGCTTCATCAGCCAACACAGGAGTGAATTAACGGCAGTGACGAGCCGGGGGAGGGCTAATAAACATGGCTAATTTAGCGCCAACATGCATGCTTTATCCAACCAAACAGAAAGAAAATGCCCGCGAGTGGCGAGTGGCGAGTGTCCATTTTGGACCCTGCATACATGGATTATCTGCTCCAAATAACTAAATGAAGCTTTCACCTGTGGGAACCTCACTCACAGACAGGAAGTCAGTTTCAGGAGCCCGTTAGTTTTGGGGCCGCTGTTGTTAAGTGGAGGTACGCCTAGACAAAATGGTACATTTGAGTTGTGTGAAGAGCTGGCACGCCAAGTCTAAAACTCAACAAAGTCATTCTAAGTTTTTTTACGCCCCACTTTCAAACATTTTTTTAAAATGGCGGCATTTTGAGCTAAGCTAGTTAGGGGTGAGAGTGCTCTGCTAACGTCTCGGCTGAATTGTTCATGAAGGATTCACACATGTCACTCGGCTAAGCAGAAAGTTTCAACTCATTATTCAGTAACATTACAAAATGTATAACGAGAGGATGATGAAATAAATGTGTTACTTACAGGCTGAGACTGATCCCTGTCGGCAGTCCTGTCCTCCATCACTTTGAAAGTGTGGAGAAAATCTAAGGGGCCACATGATTGGCTGAAAGCGAACTGTTTTGCTGATGACAGATTTATTAGCCATTGATGACATTTGTTGACCTGCTACGTTAGGAGAGTCTCAAAATTCACCACAAAGATTGTTAATGCACCGTCTGCAATTTGTATGATCTGTGAGTTTATATTTTAAGTGTACCGAAAAATTATGTTTGTGAGCATTTATTGTGATTTTGTGGAACATTTATTGAAACATTTGTGAGAGATTTATTGTGTATTTATGAGACATTTAGTGCATATTTGTGAGAAATTTATTGTGTATGTCTAAACATTTGGTGTGCATTTGTGAAACACAGCGTGTGCATTTCTAAATGTATTTCGCACGTTTACATACAATTTTATTTGTGAAACACAGTGTGTGCATTTGTGACACAGACTGTGTGCATTTCTGAATTATGAGACTCCATAGAAGTGGAGCATAAACCTGCGAGACACACAGCAGCAACAGAAAGTTCACTTTGAAAAACATTCTGCTTCTTTTGGTGAATCATTGTCATGTTTCTCTGCTGTCCGAATGCGAGGAGTGCAGGTGAACCCTGTACAAGGACACCCCTAACACACACACGCGTGACGAGCGCGCTCGCACCCACATCAGTGTAGCATTTGGCTGATAACACCGTGGGAACATGCGGCGAATGAAAACAAAATCCAAAAATGTGATCATGTTCAGCTGCTTTAGACTACAGACTGACAGCTCTCCTCATGGGGCTGCAGGGAGCTTTATGACAACAATGTTGTGTTCATGTTCTAAAGAAAACAACACGAAACTTACCTGTGATGGAAAATAAAACACATGAAAACACCAAAAGTAGAGAACAAAGATTCTGAATAGAGTAAGGACTTACTTAGAAAAAGTTCCTTGAAAAAATAGTTGTTTTTTATCTGTTTTAAATGTGACTTCCTCTCTGTTTGCGCTTAACATCATTTAATTTGATCAAATCAACCCCCCGAGGTTTTTCTATGTAAAATGGAGTGTTTGGCTGGTAAGTCAGTCACTTGTTACTGACACGGTAACTGCAGAGATCTTAAGAAGGTTCTCTGCAGCTTTAAGTGTATTACTTAAGATGTTTGACTTTACTAAAGCGTGTGGTGTCAAAGGAACAGACATTTGATTTGGTCCACAATGGAAGCAACTTGGAAAATTTAGAAACAGATTTTTTTCAATTGTGCGAAAGATTACTTGTTTTTTAAAGTACTAAGTAAACTTAGTACTAAGTAAGTTTTCTTTACAAACAGGGTTCCTCCACAAAAGTTTTGGAAGTTGTGTGGTAGATAAGTCGTCACAGGAAAACAGGTTGGAGGAAACGATGTTGTTGACATCAGTGATAGAGGAAAGGTTCAGTACTAAATCCTTCTCCTGCTGCTGTTTTCAAATCAGCTCAAATAATGCCTCACATGCCTGGAAAATGCACATGAAGGACCCTAACTTTACCAATTTTAATTTCTAAATGTGGATTATTCTGTGGTATGAATTGGGCAACGTAAGATCTGTAGCCAATTTCAGAAGTAACCCCCCGCTCCCATGGGAAGCAAGTAAGGGGTAACACCCCCCCCCCCCCTTTTTTTTTTTTTTTAATTTCAGGGCCGGCATATCTGCACTTTTTTTTGGTTAGCCAGTCTCAGACATGACTTTGCCTTTGCCACTCGCTCAGCCCTGAAGGCCAGCATCCTGACATCGCCTCTTCACTGTAGATCTTGACACTGGGGTTTTGCTGGTACGATTTAACGAAGATGCCAGTTTGGGTCCTGCGAGTCAGCTAGTTCTCAAACTGGAGACTCTAATGTACTTACCTTCTTGCTCAGTTGTGCAGCAGGGCCTCCCACTTGTTTTCTACTCTGGTTAGAGGCTGTTTGTGCTATTCTCTGAGGAGAGAAGATGGGCAACAATAAGAAAAACAATAGATGTCTAGTTTCACATGAAAGTTTTTTTTTTCTGGCCATTTTGAACATTTATTCGACGCCACAACTGTGATTCTCCAGATACCCAACCTACTCAAAAGAAGGTCAGTTTTATAGCTTCCCTAGCCAGCCAAACTGTTTTCAGTAGGGATGCTGGAGATCATGGCTGATCTATGATTTATTTGGATCACTAGCCATGATTAAGCACACTTGTGTCACTGATTGCGGCCCCCTTTCTCCCCAGTGTGCACATCATTTAAAATGATTGTGCGTTCATACCAACCACGATTCACTCATCAAATTGACTGCCTTTGTTTTAACGTGTCAATTGGATGTGCTCAAAATTAAAGTATCTGATGCAGTAAGATTCAGCATTAAGGGCACTATATGTGCAAAAATGAAAGTAGCAGGAGGAAGATGATTATCTTCCCTTAGTATCACTAAACATTGGCATTATGTCCTTACTAGCAGGCACAGATTTTAGCCTTCCTCTTTCTAAAGGGGAACCCTTAGAGAAAAAGTTGTTTTCAATTCCATTGGACTATGAATAACTTAATAAGGAGAAAATCAAACCTAATAAAGTGAATAGTAATAGTGTAACTACTTAAGAATTTTCTGTTTGCCTATATGTTTTTATTTAAAGCCAAAAATTAGACTAGATTAAAGTCTGCTATATGTCAAAGAATAATTTAGATATTACAAGTGTGCTTTATGCCATATTCACAATTTTAAAATCAATACTCTCTGTTAAATACTCAGGAGAAATTGTTACAGGGTGATTTCTAATGTAAAAAAAAACCAACGTGGATCAATAGTTACAGTATGTGTCCTTAAACAAGGAAACAGCGACATGTGTGCAACCTGCTTATCTGGTTTGACTGCAAATGAAGAGAGTAGTACGAGAATGAGGAAAACCTAGCTGTGAACAGCATTTCAAAGCTGAAAGCAGCATGGGCTGTTTATGATGTCAAAGGGGTTGGGGTTACCGGGGGCGTTGCCACTTAAGCTGAAACTTTTACAACACCTAACAGGTTCCTTTAGAACAGACAAGAGACAGCATTGTTCCCAGAAGCCCTGGGCCTGTGGGAAAATCAGAGCAGAATTCAATACGAGAACTTCACAGATAGTTGATCAGTACCCTTACGAGGTATGTTTTTATACCGTCTGCAGAGTTATCTGGCTAGCAGTTTTATGATTTTGGGGAGAAAGTGTAATCTTTGTATTGTAATGTATATCAGTTTTGGTATAATGTAATCTAAACATTTTTTCAAGGTAAAAAATTCTGTAGCAAGTTTTAAATTCAGGTAAAATACAGCCAATTTATTTATGTCAGCTCAGTGTGTGATATATATATTTTTTTTCTGTTAGGGTTAGGGTTTGGGTTCCAGTGTGTCATGGTTGTTTTGTTTTACTCTTTTTTTCTTATTGGTTGATTTTCAAGTATTTCAATAAAAACTGTATTTATCCACAAGAGATTTAAACCAGATCCTGTTTTGCTCTCTGGTGGTTTTCTTCTTCACAGTTGCATTGCACCTTAAAAGTTGGTGAAGTAGCTTGGATTTCGATGCTTGACTAGCTTTTCCCCTCCATCTTGCAAATGGCTGCCAATGTACTGTTGAGTTTTAAAATTCTTTATTGGTTGACAGAGAGGAAGGACTGAACAGGTAGAATGATGTCTGTCTCACAGAACTAAAACAAGATGTATTGCTGAGACTTCCATCGTAACGTATGATGTGCTAAATATGTGGGCGAAAGAGAAATGGATACTTTTACAACCATAATCAGAAGCCTCAGTTAGCCTTTTAGTACAGTTTTGTTTGTGGTTCACATCTACTTTTGACACCAGTCTTATTCATAACTGCAGTAATGTAATTTTCTTTTACAATATCTTAATGATCTTATCTTAAGTTAACCATTTTATCCTCATCTCCCACAACGCATTTTAATTGTTTCAGTGGGTTTTTTTTTTTTTTTTTTCCCAGGAGAAGACGTTTGCTGTATAAGTGAACCGTTTTTAAAGGTCAGTAGGACAATACTGTTAGTATTTAAAGTTATCCTGGGAATAGCTTGCATTTGAAATGCTCCATATTGTTTCTTCTTTGGTTTTCAGGTGGACCTGTGCCTTCAAGTCTGTCACAGCTTCAGTAAGTACTGCTGTTAATTAAAATTCATAACTTTAGACTAATGATTATCTTTTCTGTGCAGTCACATATTTACACCTTAAATATTTTTTACTTTTGTCTCTTTCACTATCTATAATTTGTATTGTAGTTTTTATCCTCTGTACTTTGCTATATTTTGTATAAAGCAGGTAAGCAAAATGTTTCTCGAACTGCTAAGACGCTAAGTGTGCTATTTTAACTTCACAGCACAATAATAAAGGAGCAACTAGAGCAAAATGGCAGTATTTTGCACGTTTTAGCAGAGGCATTGAAGCTTCATGATTTGCATGATTTTTACCCAATTTGACAGTTTTGCCCATTTGACAGACTTCTCCATATGGTTAATAAGTTAACAGAAGATGTTTTTTGTTAATGCTGTTATGTTCTGCACACATTTTACACATACCAACTTTTTGTAGATCAGCCACTTGAAGTATTTGGCACAATTTTTAAGATGTAAACAATATTCATCTTTCACTTTAATATCCTCCCCCATGTTCCTTAACAATTAATCTTCAAACCCCAGATAAATTTGGCCTTAGAAGTTATGTTTATCCAATCATCAAGTTTCTTTCTAATTGTTTAAAACAGTGGCATCTCTGTTGGGGTAAAAAGATTGTGTACTAGAAGCATCATTGTAGTAAAATGGTAAATGGTGTATACTTATATAGCACTTTCGTACCTTCTTAGAAGGAACAAATATTCGCACACTGATGGCGGCTCCACTGCCGAACTAGTGACAGCCGATAACAACCAGGAGCAGTGTGGGGTTTAGTGTCTTGCCCAAGGACACTTGGACACATGGGTGCGCAGGGTAGGAAACAGCCCTTCAATCTCCCAATTAGTAGTTGGCTTCTCTACCGCTGCCCCATGGCTGTCCCACATTAAATTAAACTGCAACTTTTATTTACAGTTGAAGAAATTTGACATATCCACAATAATTCATACCCTTTGCAATAACCAATAAAAAGTTTTGATGACAAATATAAGTAATTGAAATATAAGACTTACTATAATTGCTACTGCCTTTTTGCCTTTTTGTCTCCACTGCTTTTTTGCCCCTTTAGTGATGAGCTCCAACTTTTTCAAGTTGATGAGTCGACTTGATATCCCAGGAATTTTTTTAAAAGATTTTTATTAGAATTTTAAGATAAGACTTGAGTTGGCTTCTGCAACATGTTCACGTTTTTTCTGCTTTGGTAAAGTGTCTGCTTCACCACTTTTGAGACATGATTCTTTTTGGGAAAGATGCAACAAGTGTTTCACTCCTGGATTGGGGATCCTCTGTCATTCCTCCTTGCAGATTCTCTCCAGTTCTGTCAGGTTGGATGGTAAACGTTGGTGAACAGTCGTTTTCAGGTTTCTCCAGAGATGCTCCATTGGGTTTAAGTCAGGGCTCTGGCTGGAACATTCGAGAACAGTCACAGAGTTGTTGTGAATCCACTCCTTGGTTATTTTAGCTGTGTGTTTAGGGTCATTGTCTTGCTGGAAGGTGAACCTTTGGTCCAGTCTGAAGTCCTGAACACTCTGGAGAAGGTTTTCATCCAGGATATCCCTGTACTTGACCGCATTCATCTTTCCCTCCATTGCAACCAGTCGTCCTGTCCCTGCAGCTGAAAAACACCCCCACAGCATGAGGCTGCCACCACCATGCTTCATCTTGGTCTCATCAGACCAGAGAATCTTATTTCTCACCATCTTGGAGTCCTTCAGGTGTTTTTAACAAACTCCATTCAGGTTTTCATGTGTTTTGCGCTGAGGAGATGCTTCCGTCAGGCCACTCTGCCATAAAGCCCTGACTGGTGGAGGACTGCAGTGATGGTTGACTTTCTACAACTTTCTCCCGACTGCATCTCTGGAGCTCAGCCACAGTGATCTTTGGGTTCTTCTTTATCTCTCTCACCAAAACTCTTCTCCCCCGATAGCTCAGGAAGGATTCTGGTCGTTCCAAGCATCTTCCATTTAAGGATTATGGTAGCCACTGTGTTCTTGGGAAGCTTAAGTGCAGCAGATATTTTTGTGACCTTGGCCACATCTGGATGTTTGTGGTACCCCCACTTTAGATTTCGGCCTAAATGACGCGGCGCTGGACACTTGTAATAATTCTTTGTCCCATGGATAGAACTCTGGCCATCAGGTGTTCCCCTGTGAGCCCCAATGCAAGATCTGGCTCTAGGCTTGGACCCTAGTAATGTCTGTCCAAGCAACAAAAAAAATCTGGAATCTCATGATTGAGAATCCAATTATATTCATTTTTTTTTCAAAATGACATTTTTCTGATTTGGTTCTTTGGTCTATGCCCTACAAACAACCCCAAACCATTGATTTTCCACCACCACGTTTGACATTTGAAGCAGTATACTTAGAGGAAATGCTTTTTTTTTTCTCATGTCAAATTTTTTTTTTTTTTTACAATGATGTGGTTGTACATTATCTAATTATGTTTGGGGAGATGGTTGTTTTGTTTCCAGTAAAAACAACAACTAGCTGGTTGAATATAAATTACTTTTAGTCAAAACTTGTCATGGGTATTAGTAATCATGGGCTTGACTGACATTGTTTCTAATGTACTCTACAGTTTGTTTTAAGGACAGCCAGAAGTTCAAGTGACATTACCATGGACTTTACAGAAATTTCTGCCCGACGAACCAGTATATTATCTAGTGTTGGAAGCAAAGATCCAGTAATATTATCAAGCAATGCAAGCCTCATCTCAACTGGTAACTAGTAAGATGTTCTATGTATGCTCAGAGCTTAAAAGTTTGTGGTGTTCACTTTTGTTTGTTGTTTTTTTCCAGGTTCTGCTGACTATGAAGTCAGTGATAAAAAGAGGAAAGAAAGGATAGCAGAATTAAAAAAAAATGAGAAAGACCTTCAAGAGATGCTAAATCAAAAAATTGAAGAATTAAAAAGTATTTGCCTAAGGGAAGCTGTACGTATCTAAGCCTTTTTGATATTTTATACCAACTGTATAACTAACTGATGTTTCATATTTGATGTTAGTTATTTTCCCTTATTTGCAGGAGCTTACCAGTAAAATACCAAAAGAATATCCTTTCGACACAGACGAGAAGGTTCCGCAAGTACCACACTGTATCAGAGTGCCTTTTAGGCTGAATGATTCTTCCCCTTGTGACAAGGTTACATTTGTTGTTGTTTAACTTGTTCTTTTTAATATATTTTAGTTTGTTATTTATTTAGTCTCTTCCTAGTCAAGAAGCTTACACTCTGTTGTTGCATGACTGTGTTAGTTTTCTCATACAAGGGTAAGGGTTGGTCACCTGGATTTTTAAAAATGGAAACTAGCATTTTAGACAGTCTTTGTGCGCCCTAGAATTATATTATGCTCTTTGAAAAACATTTATTTTTGTTGAGATTGTGAAGTAACCATGCTGTATAAAAAGAGATTACATATACTGTGTATTTGTCCTCAAATTCAATTAAAATTAATAACCTGTACTGAACCAGATAAACAACCATTGAGATTAGGATTTTTTTAAAGATAGAATGTGTCTGTTAAGTGATGTAGGGGCTATTTAAAGTGGTTTTTTTAAGTAGCATCATTGATTGCATTTAAATAAAATTTCTCAAAAAGTAAGGTCATTAGTGTTTCGTAGATTAATAGATTGTTTGAGAAATGGCTTTTAAACAGCCTTTTTTGACTATTCAAATGCAAACATGTCAAAGGCAAAGTCTACAAACTGACAAGTGCTGCTTTTTCCACTAATACATTTTATTACAATTCTAGCACTATTTAAAAAGGAAATAAACAACCTCTCAGTTATGTTTATTTTTCAACAGCCTGCAAGTTATTGCCAAGCACACAATGCAAAAAAAGCACACACGTCTTTATATTTTGTGGTGTTTATTTGTATTTTGTTAGAAATTGTCATCTAGCAAAATATATGTTTGTTTCCCCAACAGGACCCACTTTTTAGGGATCTGGAGAGCAAGTTTGCCTTGCGGCAGAGGATTGTGGAACCAGCCAAGCAGTTAGTAAATGAAGGTGACATCTACAATACAGTAAGGAGTAAGATGAGGAATGATTACACGAACACTGTAAAAAACCAGGAGGAGGTTGAGAAACCAAGAAATGGCAAAAAAATTATAAAAGCAAGAAAACCCACAAAGGTTGTTTCACCAATCCCAACAGGTAGATTACTTGCACTTAAAGATGTCTGTTTGTTTACCACAATTTATACAATTTATTGTGGTTAGAATTTTTGCAGTGTTGAAAAAACATGTCTTGTATTATCAGATGATGTCCACTCTTCAGAATTCACCTCTCCATCACATAGCCTCACTCTAGATGATGGTAAGTAATGAAAACTTGCATGCATTTGGTTCATTATTATTTTTTTCTGTTATCAGTTCATTTTAATTATCTGCTATCATCTTCTAGATTATGACCTTGGTTCCCAGAGGGAGCAGTGTGAAACAGTCCAGTATTCCACTACTCTGCATCATGCAAAAACTCTGCATATTCCTCAAATTAAGGACAAACAGGCTTCAGCAAATGATCAGCTTGCAGTCAACAGGTAATGACAAAACTGGACACTCAGATGATACTTTCCTCAGGGTTTGTCTGCCGCTGCATTCCTGTTTTCTACCCTTTCCTTACTCATCAGACCCAGCAAGCGGTCTCAATGAGAACTGAGGAAGCAGTAAAGAAGTTTCTGCAAGTAGATATTTTTAAACAAACGCCTGCTCAGATACTACATGCATCTTGTTTTCAATAACATACTGCAGTTTGCCATAGATGAACTGGCTCCATTCAAGACAAAATCATTGAATACCACTTCTAAAATGCCATGGAGAAACATTAAGTGTGTGAAAAGAAGCTTCAGGAGAGCAGAGAGGAGATTTAGGTAAAAAAATGATTATTCTTCAGGAAATTTAAAAGAACAACTCAAAAACTCAGTTAAACAGGCAGAAACACTGCTTTTTCAAAGATCATTTGAGAAAATAAAAAGAAATACCCCTACAGTTCTTTTTTAAGTAGTTGACTTTTTAATGAACAAAGATTTCACCAAGTCCTCCATGCCATCGTCTAATATTGCATGTTTTTGCAGCATTTGCAGACCACTTCATGAGTAAAATCAATGCAAGAAGGTTTAACCTTTCATCTGTGCAATACTGTAGTTCCAAGGCTGTGCTCACACCGATTCGCAATTTGACAGAGGTGTCAAGTTTCAATGTTAAGTCAAAATGCAGACACGATATGGGGTCGTGCAGCATGATTTAAGCATTGGGCGCGGCACGTCGGTCTGGCCGCAATTCAATTTGAGTGTCATGGTGTGCTTTGGACGTTGCTGTGCATCCAGAGTTCAAAACGTTAAAAAAATCTGTATTTTAGCGAAGACGACACATCATGTCAACCAAGCAGTGACTCAACTTTGGGCATGTGACGTGTTCAATGACGCGGTCAGCAGGTGGAATCCAAAACCAACACAGTGTAGAATCTGACTGTTTTCCTCCTAAAATTTATGACAGTTTTCTCATTTTCATCAAGACACTAATAAAAAGTTCCTCTATATTTATTCTTATTTTTTCCCTCCTTGCATTAATGCGGGATAGCAAATCGTAGAATTGGGTCACAGAGACACACGCAAGTACCACTGAAAGTTGTCATCATTCAAACGCAGTTCCTAATGCGGGGTGAAGCTTGAGTGCACCTAGGCCTGCACAATAAACCAAAAATTTACCGTTGTTGCGGTAGCAGGCCATTGCGATATGTATTCCTCAAAAAGGAATAAGTGGCGATAAGTGGTCTCTGGTTGCACGCATGCTAAACTATCTCTTTGTACTTTGAAGTCACAATTAAATAAAGCCCTTGATGCATTAAAACCAATGATATGGAGCTCTTTGTATCATTGACCAATCACTGGAGCCCTTTAATGCTTGATGCCCGCCTTCTACATGGTGCGGGAGTTGAAAAAAACGACTTTTTTCTCTGACCTGTGACTGAACAAGATTTGCGATGGCTGAGAGCAGCACCTCAGAGGAAGTTCTCGTGGTGAATAAAAAGCACGTTGGTCGGGGGTTTAATGGATCATTTGCCACGTTTCGGCACACATTTTAAAGATGCAGCACCCAATGATGCACTTTTGTTGATCTGAATGTATTTCGTATTTTATTTATATAGGAATTTCATGAGATCAAAGATGTTATTTGTGTGTTTTTTTTTTTTTTATAAATAAGCATCAACAAGCACATTTTTAGGTACTAGATGTGCGTGTTTGTGTTTTGAAGTACATTATATATGTTTTATTAAAAATATATGTTGTAAAACCATCCAAAAATATTTTTTTAGCTTTAATCTAGTTAGTTTTCCTTTTTCTTCCCCTTTTTACTGATCTGAAAAATGATCCAAACCGTGACTCTAAAACTTTTACATGATCCAAACTGTGGGTTTTGTGATCTGCTACACCCCTAATATCAGTTATTTGGAGATACTTTGGTTTCAGGACAGGCGACATTCCACAATCACTGGTATTATGGAAAACATTCTGAAAACCCTAAATTATTTGACAAAAAAGGTGACAGTGAAATGAAAATGTATTTGTATTTTTGTTTTGCTATTTGTCCATTTATCACAAGTCGCAGTTTCAAACACAGACATCGCATACTGCAGATTTTCTCATATCGTGCAGGTCTAAGCTCCCTCTACTGGAAGAGTCTCTGAATGATCTCATAAACCCAGACATGGAGGGGTGAATACCAATGCTTTTATAGAGGTCTTTCTAGCATCATCCGTGTCTTCCGTGCATTATAAATCAGATACACACAGACAGTTGCTCCATGTAGCGATCAGGCTAAAGCGATTTGATGGTAACTCCTCCCAAACACATCTGGGGCATCAAGTTTACTAAACTTGATTTCCTGCATAAAATATGCCGTTCGTCCAAATCAGGGGCCTCAAACTCAGTTTTCTTTGGGGCCACTGAAGGCAGAGTCAGGCTAAGGTTAGGCCACTTGCACACGCTATTTAAAATATGTATTATTGTGAGGTATGAGTTGGGCAATGTAAGATCTGTAGCCATGTTCACAAGTAATATCCCCACCGAAAGTGTATAACACACACACACACACACACACACACCCATACACCCATATGAGAAGCAAGTAAAGGAGGAATTCCCCCACCATTTAACAAAGTACATTTCAGGCGTATCGCTTGTGTTTGTAAATAATGAATGTCATTGAATATTAAAGCTGTTTACTTATATTTTGATCGTTTCTATCTAGGATGGATATTTGGATTGCTCCTGGCAATGTGAAGGTTACTGCATTTCTAATAAAGAAAAAAAAGAAAAATCTTTAAACTTTGGGCTATTGTAGACACTCTGTACAGGCAAAATTCCGCTATTGGTAGTGCTCTAATGATATCGGCCCATCCAGCTCTAAATTGTTCAATTCCTCTGCTGTCACCTCCTTGAGTCTCATCTAATCTTTCTTATTTTTTCTTCTCTGCTTCTCTTCTGCTGCATCCTAGTCTTCCGAGTTATCAAATTCACTAAAAAAGGTTAAAGGAAACTAAAAAAATGGCTCATTTCTTTTTATTCTTTCTGATGCTCTTGTTATCAACTGGTGTTTAGGCCAGCGCAGTAGAATACCATTCAGTTATGTGACAGGACTTTTTTTTTTTGGTGTCGTTTATCACTTTCCACAACCACTTTTTGAGCCAATCAGAATTGAGCATTCACCGTGACTGTGGTAAAGGGAAAGATTGATTTAGACAAAAGTGTTTGAAGAGAGTCCCCAGCCAAGCCAAAAAAATCTACCACCAAAACAAATATTTTACCAGCCAAATTATAAAAATAATTTACACAGAAATAGCTATGGTGTTTTACTTTTTCTTTTTTTTTTTAAAGAAAATAAAATAGCATAAAAGTAATTCATAAATGGTATGAACTCATCTTTATAGCCATCTAATTGTAAACTCAAATTCAAACACGCTGAGAAAACAATGAAAGATTTATTAGAGATTTCATTTCATTCTGTCTTTAGGTGATCATATTTTATAGTAAATCATAACAGAAAATAGCCTGAAAACAAAGTTTTTTCAAAGTTTTGGGTTATTTTTGAAGCAACATCTGACGAGTAGCTGTTTTTTTGGTGCAACATTGCCTCTGTAATCCTACAAAGACGGGAGGGTGAAGCATATCTTGCGTGCGTTTGTTTACCTCTCCTAGACGGTAGAGGAGGAGAAGACAAAAATAAATGTATCAAAAGGAGATCTAATAAACACGACTACGTTTACACAAATGTTTACTCGCCAGGTGTTGACCAACTCTCGAACATTTTTTTTCTCAAATTTTTCTAAATATGTGTGGCTAGTACTCAATGTGGCCACATAGACTGGGAGAAGGATTAAAGGCTAGGATTACGGTTCGGGTTGGGGTTAACACAGCAAATGGTTCCTGAGCTGTGTCTGCAACTCATCGCTCCTTCAGGGAAGGGGTCAACAGCAGAGAACACATTTCACACAGCTAGGAGCATGACAGCTAATCACTTTAATTTTCAACAAGTGAGACCAACAACAGCATTAAGCCTTGGACACACTTACAATATATTTTGTGTGACTAACGTAAATTCCATTTTTTGTGCTTGGTCGCACGTAAAAATGTGCGAAAAAAAAGGTGACCTACATTCTAATTTTCTATGAGCTCTAAACAAATCTACTCACGAAAACTAAAAGATGAGCTACAATTAGAAGCTGAAAAGCCACAATGTGTCCATGATCCATTTTAAATGCTCATCACAATATCGCCAGTCTGTTTTGTTCTTCTTACTTTATTCACAAACGTTACAGAGTGAAATATTGTAGAAGGATTAAATATTGACCAGAACAAACTGTGCACTTGTTTTATTTTTGAGCCAGTCCTGACGACAATGTTGGACACAAAGCAGTAAAGTCTCTGGATTACCTGCTGGATGTTCACGTTGTAGGAAATCACAATATGAACAAAATGCCAAAATATCACAAGTTTAAATGAAAGTACCTTAAAATGAGGATGTTCAAAACAAATAGTAGGTTTGAAAAAAATTTGATTCATTAGATTAATGAATTACACGTCACAATTAATGACACATAAAAATGAATCACAAGGTAGCCCTAGTATCAATATGTGCCTTGGTTTGATGTAGCGAAATGTGTAGACTGAAATGTGTTTATTTTTAGATTTTTACATTTAGTGAAAGGCTATGAAAAACTCATGGAAGAGCTATGGAAAACCATTGCTAAAAACTGTACAAACCATGAAAATGGCTAATACATTTGACCTCCTTCTCTTTTACTGTCCCATTCAATTCTCAAATACTGTATCTAAATGTTTTTGACCTTTGAAAATATTAGGTTTCGTTTTACTCTGTCAAAAAGACGTCTGGTCTTTATCTAGTTCAGGACTCATATTTAAATTAACTTATTGTATAGATATATTGTCCAGAAAAAAGGCAGGTTTCTTTGTTATACTGAATTGTCCTCTTTGGTAAAGGTAGAGAAACTAGCTGTGCTTTTCCCATTGAAGAGGGTTCTGCTGTAAAGAGACGCATGCTCTGTGTTTATTTTATAGATTGAACCAATACAGCTGTAAATCTCTCCACTACTGTCAAACTGATGCCAGGTCAAGTTGCAGCACTAGGTCAAGACCATCATCCAGACGGCCACACGACTCCCACATAATGCCACCACTCACCTCCAGCAGCAACACACAGCTCAGGTAGAGCTCAAATAGCTTATTATTGTTTGACTTTTTTAACCATGTTTCAAAAACACAGTTAAGTGATTCTTTCATTGTTGCATAGGTCGGACAACAACTCCCCAAATTTCCGCCAGCGCAGTGGGAGTCTGGAGTCCCTGTCTCAACTAGTGATGGAGACCAAAAATACCACACCATCCTTTGCTATTTTCCCAGCTCAAAGGAGCAGCAGCACAGAAGTCCTTGATGACGTCTCCTCCTACACAAGCCAGTCCAGTGTTGAATGCAATGTTCCAGCTAGTTGCTCCCACAGACGTTGCCACAGAAAGGACATCTACAGCAACACTGGCAGCATGCCAAATCTGTTTGAGTCCGAATCCTCGTGTTACCAATACCGCTCCCACAATCAATGCACCACTGCCTATTATATGACAGGCTATCCCACATATGGAAAAATTGATCCTCACTTACCCTATGGTGAGTCAGAGAGATTCTATCATTTCTATCCACCTTACCACATCACACAAGAACCTCATCACAGTGACAGCATGCACAGTCACTATGCCTCCAATGAGATGGACATTGTTTCATACAATCCTTATGCCTCATTGGGGCCAGCTGGGAACCGTTTTACAGCCCACAGCGACATGCAGCACTCTAAGAGCATCCAGAAGGCAATGGTGGCTGAACATCTGAAAGGCTGGTTCCAAAGAAATACCACGCAAAGACAGGGAACACACAACTATGACTTTGAAAGAGTCTCCAGGCAAAGTGTAAAGTCTCAAAACTCAGCTGTGGTCTATGCCTACAACAACAGGAACATTCCCCGTTCAACAGGTTAGACTGCAACTTTTTGTACTGGATATGTTTGTATCTTGTTTGACAAGTTAATATATGACTGTAGCTCAATGTTATAGCATTCATTCTGTGTTTGGGCAAAACCAACCTCACTTTACCTCAGTTATATGAAACATGGATATAATGTGTTTGCTAAATATTGTAACGTCTGTTTGATGACTGATTACATTTTAGCTTCCTCAAATGGAAATTGGAACACCTACAGGAGCGATGGTCCTTCATTAGATGAACCAAATTCATACCTTTACAATCCCGACTCCAACAGTCTCTCCAACCACAGCAGGTGAGATAAAAAGAAAAGAAAGGTGAAAACTGTTTAATTATTACAATTATGGAAGGATGAATAACACAGAAACTGGCTTTCAATAGATGGCCAATCATTAATCCATTGGGGCCTGAGAGCTGTAACAAACCTCTCCAATAAAAATTCAGTTTTTAACATGTTCTTGTAGCATGATGGAGGACATGTATAAAGAAAACTATGATTAAAGCTGCATTTCTAAGTATTTCTTTATTCAAATAGTGATGAAGCAGGTACAGACGCAAAAATGCTTTTTCTAAACAAATTGTACAGTGCCTTCCTGATTATTATGCAAGCTGTATTTAAGTGTCAAGTGTTTTCAGCAAAAAAAGGAAAGAAAAAAGATCTCTGTTACTAAAAAGGATGAAATAATTGAATGCCTTGGACAAAGTATGATAACCTCGGATTTCTCACAAAAACGTTAGTGTAATTAGAGATTAGTGTCTGATTCAGAGCACACACGGGTTAGTGCAGATAAAGGAAGAATGAGGAAGGTTTCTGACAGAAAAATACATGGGCCACTCTGCACAGGAACATTTATTAAGGCCCAGGCCGCCCTGCATGCCTCCTTGATTGGATGGAGATAAGACGTCCCATCTGACCCAACTGTTCTGCCACGGCGCCTGCTGTTCCCCATGAGGGATCTACACCCACTCAGGCAACAGTGTCGTTCAGAAGTATGTGCTTTTGAGCCCTGTTGCTGCAGCCGCTTAATAGTTAGCCTACTACCCATTAAAAAGCCCTTGCTATCCCGTGCACTGCAGCTCCTGGGGGATGCCTGGTTGATCCTGCCAGTAGTAAATGCTTTTCTAAAAAAAACTGAGCACCAATTGTGGGGTTTTTCTTCCTCCTCATCTTCAGACAGGTGGGAGTGTCAGTTAATGCACTTTGTTTTTCTCTATTTGCCCAACATGCTGCTGTTCCGCAAACATGACAGCTAAGAACACTCAGATTCATTCAACAAACTCTTATTGGCAAAATGACAGAAACTTTTTTATCATATTGATATAAACGTATCCATTTAGTTCTTAATACTTATATGATTCACTTAAACATCTGCTTTTCATAAGTCTGTATTTAAGCACCTGCATATGAGAATTTCACATTACACACACACACACTCAGGAAAAAACGATTCCTAACCCATACAGTTCAATATGATGTTGATCCACCTCTTGCAGCTATTACAGCTTCAACTCTTCTGGCTGAGGGTTTACAGAGAGCTAATAATAAAACGTTCTGCAAGAAATTCAAGCTGACCCACACTTTTATCGCAGGGGTTAATGTATTTCAGTTTTGTATTTATTCCAGATCTTACATAGGTGTAAGCCACCTGGAATCACGCAGCAGCCGGATGCACAACACTGCAGCCCAAGGTGACCAGATATGCTGGCATGAAGATTCAGAACCAGGAACAATTGTTTAGCTGCCGGTCAGTGTTCTTGTTAACCGTTTGTCATTGAGCCTTGAACTGAATGTATTTGCTATTTGAAGAGTAGTTTGCTATTTCAGCAGACTGTGCACATCAAACACGGCTAATGACGACAAGTCATCACAAGCGTAAAACCGTCTGGGGAAGACAGCATTCCAGGCATAAAAGATGTCAAGATGAACTACATCCTTGTCACCATTTATCTGATGGAAAAACTTTTTTTACATGGAAGACAGAAGAACTGGATTTCTCTAAAATGAGCAAAAATGAAATCTGATACAATTTTTTGCCTTGTATTCATTTTAGAAACATATTAAATTGTTTTTAGATTAATTTTGTGTCATTTTATGTAAAAGTAAGGCCTTTTTTTAAAGAAAAATATGCTTTGATCCTGCAGATATTTCCTGCCCGTGATTGTGTGTTAGCGGTTCAGAAATCATTTTTCTGAAGGAAGCTGCATGTTGTCCAGCTTTTTTAATGTGCTAACTGAAATGTACTAACAAACCACTCTGTATTTGCTTGTTAAGGTTTTAAATATCTGGTGTATGGTATTTGATAGAGCAATTTTTGTAAGCCAGAAAAAATAATATATTGGTGACAATAGTTAAGCTGGTTCTTATTAAATGGAATAATTCTACGGGAATAAAGAATGAAAGTGTCTGTTTCGTTCTTCCTTGAGAGTAAATCTTTAAAGCACTTTAAAAAGAGTTCCTAATGGAGAGATTCAGTCAGTCAAAGAGTACATGTAAACACTTTAGAGAATAAAACAGGTTATAGGTTTATAATGGTTTATAATGTGCGGGCGCTCCTCTTCAATCTGTTTGGTTAAAAAAATGCATTTTTTTATCTCGTTTTTATTAGTGTTGTCAATCGATTAAAATAATTAATCAGATTAATCACACTTTTGGATTGTGATTAATCACAATTGTTCCCAATGTTTTACTAGATACATTTTATTTGACAATATGGTTTTGAACAAAAAACTGTCCAGAGAACATTTTTCTTCATTTTTATTGTCTGAAATGTTTTGATTTATAAAGTGTTAACTCATATATCCCAGAAATGTAATGTGTGCACAAAACACACCAGCAGCCGCACCGCAATTCAAATAGTCTGCTTTTTGTAAAGGAAAAAAAAAGCATCTAAATTGAAAAAAAAAACCATAAGAATAAAGTTCTAAAAATTGTTTGAATATTTATTTCTTTTGTAAATGACCATGTTATTAGCAGGACAGTTCCAGAAAAAGTGTGTATTTTTGGAAATTGACGCCCGCCGTGGAAACCTGAACCATCCGATGCAAAGTGAAAGACTGTCACTTCTGACTTGTAATTAATCTGGGTTAATAAATGCTGGTAGACATTGGTAGACCTAATTTTTTATTTCATAACCCAAGAATCAACTCTGTCACGATCTGTTACATATTGTGTTTAAATGGTTTAAACTGATTGTGGCGCCGCTGCCGAACACTGGCCCCAACCTTCCGTCAGAGACAATGTGGGGTTCAGTGTCTTGCCCAAGGACATATGGGCGGGCAGGGTAGGAATCAAACCTGCAACCTTCCAATCAGAGGATGACCGCCCTTTCCACTGCACCACTGCCGCCCCTTTTCCATCTGCTTGCACCATACGTGCAGATTCCTCACCAGAATGTTCTTTGGCACATGGCACCACACAAAGTTTAAAGAGTAAATCGAATGAACCATCGCTAAACAACACAAACAGCACAGACAGCTGGCATCTGGACAACTGTGCATGGTTCAGGGGTCCGGCCACTATAGAGACCAGCATCCAACAGCAACAAACACCTGTTAGACCCGGCAGAGGCATATTGGAGATGGGACACAATTGGAAGATATACGTTATTGTGCATTTAAAATGATAGCGTTTTGCTGATCACCACTAGCTTCACAGAGAAATCCTGTGTGTTATCCTGGGTGCGGTTCTGCCAATGGCAGACTCTTTCTGGAGAGGGCTGTTCCCACTTGTCTCAAAAGTCTAGTGTGCTGTCTTGTGGGTTCCAGATGACCCCATTCCCAATCTTTCCCTCTTGAGCAGTTACAGACGTATTTCTAACCTTTCTTTTATTTCCAAATTCTTAGAAAAAGTTGTCGCCTAACAATTGACAACTGCTTAAGACACCCCTCCCCCTGCGGTGTACCACAAGGGTCTGTTTTGGAACCTTTATTGTTAATTTGACATCTGCTTTTGCATCATATTTTATGGTGTTTTAAGGATATTTCTTACTATTGTTATGTTAATGATATTCTTCTAAATGTGTATTGTCAGATGTAAGAATGTGTTGGATGTATGATAACTTTCTTCGAAAGAGTAAAGGTAAAACTGAGGTCCTCATCTGCGCTCCAGACAAATGCATCCCTCAGATAGTTGAGGGTCTTGATCCACTTGCTTCCTTTAGTAAGCCCTTTTTCAGGAACCTCGGGGTAACTGTAGACTAAACTCTCACTCATTAAGTTAATTGTTCGTTCTTGTTTTTGTAATTCAAAAAACATTGCCAAACTGAGTCCAATAGTGTCATGTTCAGAGATGGAGATGCTCATCCATGCTTTCATTTCTTCTCGTCTTGATTATTGCAACGCCATTTTTACCTGTTCAATCAAAAAAATCTCTAGAATGCTTTGAGGTTGTCTAGAATGCTGCCGCTAGGCTTTTAACCATATCTTATAACTATTCACACGTCACCTTGTTGCTAATCCAGCTACACTGGCTCCCCAGCCGTTTCAGAGTACGTCTTAAAATCCAGTTTTTAACAAATAGAGCTGTTAACATCCATGCGTCAATCTATATAAAACCCAGCATGACGCCATCATATCCATAAACATATATTTTGAAATATATTTTTATTGTTTTGTATCTGTATTATGTTTTATTTTCTCTTTTAGCTGTGAATCACTTTGTGAAATGTTTTTCTCTTAATAGGTGCTACATATGTTGTGGTTAACAAATAATTTTTGGTTTATACTTTACCAGCCTTTTCCTTTCTCTGAGTTTGGGTCCCCTAGCCTCCTTCACCACATAAAATATAGTACTTCAGTCAGAAAAAGGCAATTTGCTGATGTACAAATGTTAAATGTTTGTGTTTTCAAACATGTATAATTCAAAATTGGATATTTTTTTTACAGAAAAAGTGTCTGAAAATGAATGTGTGTGTAGATGACATAGTCCTGAAAGGACTGAATTAAGGATTATGGCAAACATTTTTTGCTACAGTCTGTCAAACATGGTATCTCTATCAGAAAAGGCGATAAGCTTATGTTAAAACATTAAAAATGTATGCATGCCAACTTTCACACATTGGCTGTAAGTCTCACACATTTGCTTGATTTCTTACTCTTTCATGCCACACATCTGTTTCTAATGCTGAAATACAGTTTAAGTCCAGTTGATTTTTTATGTACCTGTTGAGGCTGAAGAATCATTCGTATAATCCATATGTTAGGCCTGCAGAGATGTCAGAGTGGTCAGTTGGCATTCAAATTGGTAGGATTCTTTGTTTACGCGGATGTGGACGCATGCGTTGCCGCAATCCACTGCTGAATCACTCTTGCATCATTTTCAATTTAAAACATCTATGTTTACATTTTACATTTTCAGGTATGTACAGTGGTTTGATTATTTGTGGCATTAAGTTCTAAATATTTACTCACTTTAGTAACTTTTTTTTTTTTTTTTTTTAAAGTCCATTTTGTTTTAAGTAACTTAACATAATGTAGAGACACAGATGATAATTTTTTTTTTTTTTTACTGTAACAGCTGTTGCTACCGGGGAAAACAGTGCAGCACACAAAACACTGTTAACGTCTGTTATACGCCCGTAGGATCCCGTATGGGTGCTGTGGGTTTTTGGCTCTGGCTCACTGACCGCACACAAATACTTTACACAGGGAACGTGCACCTGATACATAAGTGCCCGTGGGATGCCCACACAAACAATGCTTTGATTGTCTAATTTTCTAACTTCTAACATCCAGATTGCGCACAAAGATGCTAGAAAGTCGTTGCATTCTGGAAGAAAACCTGATGGAGTCTCCAAAAGACCTAAGACTTGGACGGACATTTGTCTTCCAACAAGACAACAATCCAAAACATAAAGCAAAATCTGCAAAGGAATGGTTCAAAAATAAACATATCCAGGTGTTAGAAAGGCCAAGTAATATTCCAGACCTGAATCCATTCGAGAATCTGTGGAAAGAGCTAAAAACTGCTGTTTACAAAGCTTTCCATTCAACCTCAATGAGCTCCAGCTGTTTTGCAAGGAGGAATGAGCAAAGATTTCAGTCTCTCGATGTGCAAAACTGATAGAGACAAACCCCAAGCGACTTACAGCTGTAATCGCAGGAAAAGGTGGTGCTACAAAATACTAACATAAGGGGGCTTAAGGATTTTGCACGCCCAATTTTTCCGTTTTTTTATTTGTGAAAAAAGTTGAAATATCCAATAAATCATGATTCTGTCCCACTTGTTGTTGATTCCTCACAAAAAAATACAGTTTTGTATCTCTATGTTTGAAGCCTGAAATGCAGCAAAAGGTTGAAAAGTTCAAGGGGGCCCAATACTTTCACAAGGCATTGTAGAATGCCTAAATGGCTGGTCACTGTCCAGTTAAAACACACATACAAACACTGATGACGGCTACACTGCTGAACGCTGGCGCTTGGTTATTTAAAGAAAACACTTCTGATCGCTGAACCTTTTTATGAACTCATACCTTTCTTTAAAGTATCGATTTGATCTACAAACGCTACACAGCAAAACGTTGAGGAAGTATCAAATATTGGCAAATTTGAACTGTTTATTTTATTTTTTGTGAGTCAGTCCTGGTGACAAAATTGGACACAAAGCAGTGACGTCCGTGGGTGACCTGCTAGGCACTCACGTTGTGGGGGTGTTCAACTTTGTTGCTTAGATCTGTTTTTTAAATATGTTTTTTTTTTTTTTATGATTTTTCATTCAATTTTTTATATACTTGTTTTGCATTCAATTGAAAAAGACCATCCTTTTGTAACTGAATACAATATGCTTCTGTAAAGATTAAACTAGTGATGAACAATAAAATAATGAGGCTACTTTAAAGTTTTTCCTTTTTTGGTCAAAAACGTCATGCATAGAAAACCATACATTTATTGAAAAATGTGCAACGTTTTGCCTTATTGTGTGTGTTCTTACAGATCAGTGTGTGAGTCTTTGCCATTTTAAATACTAGAAATTACCAGCGCACCTGAATGCCTCAGCTTCTGCGGCGAATGTATGAATCTGCGCAATAAAGTCAGAATATGAAATGTTTGAACAACCTCTGGGATGGATGTTTGTGGTGACCAAGTGGGGAGGAAAGGCAGACGCCTAAAAGTCATGGTTGTGAGTTTGAGCCCTGTGTCAATATCCCCATATATTTTGTATCGCAGAAATACTATAATACAATAATCCCTCTGTCTTTGGGAATTTCTTTCATCTTAATTTCACAAGGTATTTGATTTCTTTGCTTTCTTAATCTATTTTCTACAACTGTGTCAATGTTGTTGGTGTTTTGTTGCTCTCTGGGCTGTGCTCCAATCCAGAGGGTGGCGGTAATGAGCCCGTAGATCAGGCTGCTAACGCTGGACCTGACAAGAAGGAGAAAATACCTTCGTTTTGCAGCACTGACTATACTTCGGTCGAAAATTCGCTTTAACATCACACGACACGTGTGATGCTGTTTTGGATTATGAAATAGAGAGTAACACGTAGTTTGCGCTAAAAGGAAAAAAGAAACGGTAACGAAGGTGGGCTGTTTTCTGTCGTAGGTGCTCATTCTGTGATTAGATTGGGAGCTTAAAGGCGTGTGTCAGTGTTTGTGTGTAGATGTGGAGTTGTGTGATTCCTCGTCTGAGCTGCATTTCTGTGAGAAACCTTTTCACCATGCGCCTGAAGACCCACGACTTCCAGTCGTTGTTCACTGAGGGACTGAACGGACTCGCAGGTGAAACTCGTTTTATGGACTTATATTTTTACCATGTCAGGGTATTTTCACATGGAAACAACTGTACTTATCCCTGAGGAGCAATTCCGGCAAAGACTGTAGTTTACGAAAACTTGACAGCGCGTAGAGCCTTAAAAACGACCATAAATCCTCTACATGAGGATCATATAAAGTCAACTGAATGAGAATACACTGAACGCATCTGTTGGTCCACTATTTAAATAGTGTTTCTTTCCTAGTTAGCAGATAGTTTCATGTTAAAAATATAAGTTTGCATTTTGTACCTGGTATGAAAAGAGCAGGGGCGCCGCTAGAGATTTTGGGCCCCATGAAAATAGCATCTACAGGGCCCCCAACGGGAGCAAATTCTTTTGATGCTGTTTACATACAATTATGCATTATGATGGTATATTTCACTATCAATATCAACTTTGTGACAACATAACATGACAGCTGGCACAATTTCTCCACTGGGGCAGCCGTGATGCAGCGTTAGCCTTGATCAGAAGATTGCAGGTTCGATTACCACCTTGGCCACCCATGTGTCGAAATGTCCTTGAGCAAGACGCTGAAACCCAAAACTGCTTCTAGTGGAAGGTTGGCGCCAGCGTTCGGCAGCGGATCTACCATCAGTGTGTGAATGGGACTGTAAAGCGCTGTGAGCCTTCAAGGAAGGTAGAAAAGCGCCATACAAGTATACGCCTTTTATAGTTCTCATTGCACATTTTCTATTTCATTTTTATAAAAGGCTTATATATTTCTTACTATAAACATTTTTTATATTGTTTATGTTATTAACTTTAATAGTTCATTCTTATGACAGATTCACCTTTGTTTTGTTTTGAAATTGTGATAAAATGTATTATTATTATTATTATTATCATCATTTCCGTATATCTTCTAATAGTAGCTGGGGCGTTTATCTAAATAAAATTGTCGGCCAACCCGGCGTTTATTAGAGACCAGCGTCTATTGGAGACCGGCGTTTATACCATCACAGACAGAATGATGAAATTTGGACACAAAATGCAGAAAATAAGAAATGAACATTTCAGGATTTATTGAAATGATTTTATTCTGTTCTGATTCACACTGGCTGTGAACTTCAATCTCCGTATCAAAAATCTGTTTCACTTTCATGCCGATCATTTTCCTGGAGACACGAGCACCTTTTCCTTTGCTCAGTAATCCATGTTCAAACTAGTTCTTCTGATTTGTTGCTGCTTTCTCTGCTCACCAGGAAACCAGGCTTTCTCCTTTTCGTTCTTTCTGCAGCCTCTCTGCTGTTTAGGATTCACATCAGAATTGATACATGAAGATAGCATTTAATGTTTTTATCCTGTTAGCTATGTGGAGCTAGCAGCTAATGTTCTTAGCCTGTTCGCTACACTGAGGTAGCAGCTAATGTTTTTAGCCTGTTAGTTACGTGGAGCTAGCAGCTAATGTTCTTAGCCTGTTAGCTACATGGAGCTAGCACCTAGTGTTTTTAGCCTGTTAGCTACATGGAGCTAGCAGCTAATGTTCTTAGCCTGTTAGCTACATGGAGCTAGCAGCTAATGTTTTTAGCCTGTTAGTTACGTGGAGCTAGCAGCTAATGTTCTTAGCCTGTTAGCTACATGGAGCTAGCACCTAATGTTTTTAGCCTGTTAGCTCTGTGTAGCTAACAAAACTCTAAAAAAACATTAGTGAGCATGCCTTAATGTTTGGGTTCATGAAATTATTTAGAATCTCCAACTAGCTATAGAGAGCTACTCTCCACTGTGTTTGAACGGCTGAGGTGTCTTCATCCCTTTTACTGAGTTTTCTGTCCTGCATTAATCCGAAAGGGCAAAATTAAAAACAAGGAAAAAATGAGGATACCCTTTTTGAGCCGTCAAGTTCAGGAGACCCAGCTCCTCCCTGTGGCGGCATAGCGAGCTCCAGCTCTAAAGTGTACGGCCTAGTGCAACAGCAGCAGACTGGACGGGCTCTGGAAATCTCGGAGATTGATTGACAAGGTCTCCAGCCGGGCAAAATGTGGAGGCGGGTCGTAGTTTGGGGACCCCTGCTCTAAAGCAACAAATTTGAATTAATGGATAACAATGATTTATTGCCCAGCCCTATATCATCATTACATAAAGTGAAACGTCTAAGGCTTTTCTGTGTAAAATAGGAAAACATTTTGGCCAGTAAAACATGTTTTGCCAGTAGATTATTTATCTATCTGCAACTTAACTGGTGATTTAAAAATGTAATTTTGGCCACTGAATTAACGTCTGCTTTTAGAACTAAAACTCAAATTACTCAGTTAAAATAAAGTCCAGTCTTTATTTTTCAGTGTGAAATAATATGATTTTTATATGATCTTTCCAGAGTTGTTTGAGAAACACCAGTATGAGCTGCGGATTGCGGGAGGAGCAGTGCGTGATCTACTATCTGGAAAGCGACCAGAAGATATTGATTTTGCCACAACAGCAACTCCAGAGCAGATGAAAAGCATATTTCAATCAGCTGGGATCAGGATGATCAACAACAAAGGAGAGAAGCATGGGACCATTACAGCACGAGTAAGTTTTTAGGAGGTGTAATCAGAATGGGAGCATAGCATTTTACATTTCTAGTCACTAGCTTAATTTCAGAAAAAAAGTGCCATTTTAGTAGTGCTATAGTCATTCAAGTGTAGTCTATGAAAAATTAAAAAGGTTTTTACCCTCTACCTAGACTCACTGGCCACATTATGAAGTACATCTTGCTAGTACCGGCTTGGACCCCCTTTTTGCCTTCAGAACTTCCTCAACCCATTGTACCGCAGATCCAAAAAGGTTTTGGAAACATTTTGCTAAAAGTTTGGTCCATATTGACATGACAGCATCACACAGTTGCTGCAGATTTGTCGGCTGCACATCCATGATGCCGATCTACTGTTCCTCCACATCTCTAAGGTGTTCTATTGGGTTGAAATCTGGTGACTGTTGAGACCATTTGAGTCCAGTGAACTTATTGTCATGTTGACGAAACCAGTCTGAGACGATTCCAGCTTCATGACATGGAACCATATCATGCTGGAAGTTCAAATCACAAGATATTTATAGTTTATCTATATGGTACCTTAACAGGACCAAAGTCAAACAAGGTTTCGCACAGTAAAATTTACAAGCAATATAAGCAGCAGTTAAAGCAAATAAAATGTAAGATAGTAAAAAAATAAATACAATAGTAAAACAAGAACAGTAATAAAAGCAAGAGCAAGTAAAATGTAAATCACCAGCAGAGCAGAGTATCCGTCTGTGTCAAAAGATTGGCTATAAAAATTAGTTTTAAGAAGTTTTTCCTTTTTTTTTTTTACTGGACAATGTAGACTGAGTTGTATATTGCTGGAGTTGGCATCAAGACTTTTACCATTGTCCAAGATACTTGAAGAGTGATGCCATATTGGAATGGTATAAAAATCAAACAATTAGACACGGCTTAGCAAATACAGTAAAATGACCATAAAAGGCTTAATTTTGGTCCGATTTTAAAAAGATAAAGCTGTGATAATCAGAAAAAAAGACCCAGTATTAATATGCTTGTACAAAGTTCAACAGATCGACATTTAAAAAGTTTCTATTAGGCCTGCACGATACGAGAAAAATCTGCGAGATGCGAAATCTGTGTTTGAAACTGCAATGACTGTATGAATTGTGATAAATGGACTAATATGAAAACAAATATACCAATTTCCATTTTATTGACAGTTTTATTTAAGTAATTTAACATAACTTAAAATGCAAGTTTTTTTATTAAAAGAAAAAGATTTAAGACCTATTAACTAAACAAATATTCACCACAGTACTACTGACCCAAACTAAGATGAACAATGAAGAAAAAAGAGGCCCAAAACAAAAGTGTGACATCGTATGAATAAGAAAGAACAATATAGTTATGTGTCACTATGGCAAGTTCTTTGAAAGGAAAACCAACATGTTTACTTTTGAAGGTTTCAAACATGTGTGCTGACATGTTATGTCTCCTGATGTATTGAAAGGTCTCTCTGAGGGTGAGCTGCTTGCAGGTATGCAGAGGTACTTCCTTTCCAGCTAGCTTATCTGTGGGACTCTAATATGGTGTTTTCCACCATGCCAAGGGGTCTTCTTCACTGTCTAGGGTTGCAGACAGCATGTCGCTGTTAATCTCAGCTTCTACACTTTGTGACAGTTGCAGCAGATGAGTGGGGTTATCTTGAAAAAACTCCCCAGTGACTTTTTTGCCTTTTTTAGGGGAGCATTTGGTGGATCACTGGTCTGGGCTTCTGTGTCCATCGAGTTTCTCTCCTAGAACAAAAAACAAAATAAAGGGAAAAAAGTACATTTTAGATAAAATAAATATTCATACATGAATAACCTTTTGTGCGGTTGCTTCCATTTCAGCACCTTACAAGTACTACTTACAAGGTAATTTACTGTTAACAATTCAGTTCAAGTTCTATAAAACTGTCTGTGTGGTTTATTAAAATCACAAGCTCTCCTCAGTTTAAAACCAGAGGTGTGTAGTGACTGATTACATTTACTCTGGGACACTTCGGTAACTTTTTAGAAGTAATTTTTTGTACACAAGAGTAGCTTAATTCTTAGTGGAAAAACTTCTTAGGCCTACTCTCTTCTAAGAAACATCACCAAATGCATGTGCTTAGTTAACTGTAATGACCTCTAAAAGTATTTCTTCTTTAGTATTTTTTAAACAGTTAAATTAATTTTTTCATTTTACCTTGAAAATGGTAAAAAAAAAAAAAAAACAACTTAATATTCATAACTATTTAAGATAGTTTTGAATATATTGAATCAAATCCCTCTCAGTTCCAAGATTACATTTTTATTAAATCGTTTACTTTCTTATTTTTAGGAGTCTTTTTATTATTTTGGGATGTCTACACTCACTTGAGTAGGTAAAAGTTTGTTTAAACAGTGCTACTCTTAGTGTTGGGTAATATACCCTCCTCTGGCTCTAATATAAGAACATTTTTCTAAAGTCATCAAAAGTGAAAAATTAAATCAGGACTTGCATTTTCTCTGATAATGCTGCCATAATAATGTATTTAAGCTACTCAAAATAGTTTGATAATTTACTTTTTTTTTCTACATTGTTAAAAAGATTTGCCTTAAATAAACTCACAGATGGCGAGGTGCAGCCTGTGTTCGAAACACCAAAGCCTGACCCACTTGTTCAGCTCCGTGGCTCTTACAAGTGGGACCGTTGTCTGTCGTGATGCACACCTGCTACTCTTCAAGTTCCTAGTTTGCTAGCACGTCAAGTAATCCGTGCGCTATGCTTTCACTTATATACAACTCTAGGAAATACACTGTCTCTAAACAACTTATTTTTAATTCAAAGTCTGTAGTGAGTAAATGCACAGCAAAACTCCAATACGGTTCAGTTGTGCGGCTTGACCACAGGTCTGTGGTACTTGCGAAAAATCCGACTTGGCTCAATTCGGACATAATTGTCCTGTGGCACGTCTCGTACATTTGTGGAATGGCAACTTGTAAAAGTAATTTTGTGACAGGATTTGGAATCTCCAGTCCATTTTGTTAATCAAATTGAGGAAGCTCTGTTGGCTCACTGTATTTATAAGCATCATGTCCTTTGCCAAAAAATGTGAAACTGCTTCCATTATTTCTTTGTGCTCAGAAGTTTTTTCATAAGGAGTTCCACTTGCAAAACTCTGAAATATGGACATCTGTTGGACTACTAAGCCTGTTATTTTTCTTGGAGTTAGCAACTGGTGCTTTGCTATCCCTCGTCGTCATGAACTCTTTAAACAAATCTTTGTGGTTATGTTATGTGGTGATGGTGAAGATTACTGGTGTTTCTTCAGTGGTAGCCAAAGGTGTGCGGGATGTTTTACATAATACCTGTGTTTGAAGAACATCGATTGCCCTGAAACCAAAGTTACGCCAATTAACCGATGCGCTTATTTTTTTGACACAAGCACATCTTTCAAGGTGGTGCTCTCAGCATTACCAGTCTTGTTCGGACTGGACCGTCCATAGTTTCTCCTGCTTTGTGAGCATCAACTATTTTCAGTTTCATTGTTCTGAACAACTGCTGGAAGAACCCATGATGCTGATTGTTGGAGCGAAGTCACATGACTCAGATTATTTACAATCTTTCAGATTGAAATCACCTGGTTTTTGCAAATCATGATTGTAAAGGATCCATGACACTGTCAGGTCTCAGCTTTCCAAAGAGGACGGTCCATACTATAAATTCTGGAGGGTGCCCTAACCTTTGCACACGCCATTATTATTATTATTATTTTTTTTGTTATTTTGCATGAGAAAATGATGGAAATGAAGACACATTTTTTGGACATATTCAAAGAATGTCTCATCTGTAAACTGAGTCCTTGAGTTCTTTATTCACACTAACAGAATATTTTACCTGGGGCGCCCAAACTTTCGATCCCCACAAGATCAGGCTCCTTCCCTCCCAGAGAAACAACGCTCCATATCCCAAAAGCCAAGTTCCATGAAACTTCCCTTTAACTGTCACCCAAACCCCACTGCACCGGCCCCTTCTGAGCTCTGCTGCAGGTTGTGGCCCACTGAAGATGTGTGCCTTATGGTGCAGAAAAAATGGTATAATGTGCAAAAAAAGTCTAAGTAACTTCTCTATATTTCAATCTTTTTAAAACTGCAGCAGCCAATCCCAATCCCCCCGACTGCTACTAGAAAAGAACAATTTGCTGATCTTCCTGCAGAAAAACTGTATGAGATGATTTTTAATTTTATTTATAATTTTTATTTCCACTGCTATGGTTCTTTGAAGTGAGGAGGCCATTTTATACACTCTACATGTTGGTTCTTAATTCAGGCTTGGTTTATTTAGGTTAAGTTAAGTTAAAGTGTTTGATATTGATTCAAAGACACGTTAGTATTTGACAATTTTACTGTTGTAAATTACTTTGAATTTAAATATTGTTTTCATTTGTTCTAAAATAAAGTTTTCATGTACATAGTTAATTGATCTTCCCCCTCCTTGTTCTCACACAGAATAGTATTGATAAATATGCAGTATTGATAAAAGCAAAAGCACAGTTTTCATCAGAGTGGGTCTTTCAGTGCATCCTTAGTCTGATTCGGCAACATCAGATCCTGGATGATGGACCATATACAGCTATGTGTGAGATTGAAACAAATTGTAAATGATCAGCCATTTATTAAAAAGTCGAATAATTAAGATGATTTAGAGCTTTCAGCACCAAAAACCATCTACTTCTGCTGAAGGAAAAGCCTGTTTTTCCTCCCAGACTCCTTGGAACATTGGGCTTGTATGTAAAAAGACACTAGAAACATGTTCAATACATTGATGATTTTGTTTTGGAAGAAATGATTTTGGTTGGAGAGGATCTGCTAATGCTCCAAGAAAGACAAAAGTGGAACAAAGACGAAAGAAATCTTGCGTTATGAGATTGTAATGATGACAGATTCTATGTTCCAGAGAAGTTCCTGGTGTATTGTTACAGTTCTAGAATTGTTTCCTGATACGTTGATCAATTCTGACAAGCAACAGCACTAGCAGACTGGTTTATTTATCTGAAGTTTCACATAGAATCCTCTCCTTTTTTTTTGCAGCTACACAATGAAAATTTTGAAGTAACGACGTTGCGAGTGGATGTTCAGACAGATGGTCGTCATGCAGAGGTGGAATTTACCACAGACTGGCAGAAGGACGCAGAACGCAGAGACCTCACCATTAACTCAATGTTTTTAGGTAACTATACTACCTCTTTGTTCTCAGCTTGGTGGAGCTGTTTACAGTTGATCAGTCTTATGCCTTTCCTATCTTACAGGACTTGATGGAACCTTATACGACTACTTTAAAGGGTATGAAGACCTACAGAACCATAGAGTACGGTTTGTTGGAAGTGCTGAGCAACGAATACAAGAGGACTTCCTGCGAATACTCCGTTATTTCAGGTTTCAACTACTAATGTTCAACTGGGGACGAAGAAAGTTAAGCTTTTTGTTTTTTGTAGCACACATTTGCTCTTCATTTTTGTTACAGGTTTTATGGCAGAGTGGCTTTAAAACCTGGTGAGCATGAGCCTGAGACACTGGCTGCTATCAAGGAACATGGCCATGGATTAGCATTGATATCTGGAGAGAGAATTTGGGTGGAGCTCAAAAAAATAGTGGTTGGAAATCATGCTGCTGATCTTCTGGAGTTAATTTATAACATGGAGCTGGCACAATACATAGGTGAGAAAAAATGCAGATATCAAACTTTGAATTCACATAAAAAAAAAAAGTTGGAAGTTCCACATCATTTGTTTGTCAGAGCTGTCATAGAGAATCTAAGGCATTGTTGTAATCACTCAATATCTGAATTTATCTGAAAATGTGTTTCACAGAATGGGAGTAAATTTATTAGCAGAATTGGTAAATCTCTGATAACAGTAAAAATACTGTTTTAGCTCTTTAATGTCAGCGATGTCGCCGGCAATACGATAATTGCCGAAACGGTTGAAGAATTATTGTTGTTCACAGAATGTTAACAGAGGAGCTACGGCTCTGGTGCTAAAGGGTTAAAGCCCATGTAGGGCACTGCACTTCTAAGTGTTAAAACAAAAATAAACAGCTGTGAAGCAAACAAAGGCAGTCAAAAACAAAAAGATGCTTTACAAAAACAGTCTTTAAAGGAATGTTTCGGGTTTGGCCAATTGACAGAATTGCTTCAACAAATCATTGACTGAGTCTGTCAGCACCAAGCAAGTTTCCAATCAACCACCACAGTGTCAGTGTTCTGTTCGACCCAAACCTTCATATCTCGGTCCAGGTCAACGTGGAAATCTGTTCCAGGAAGGCCAGCTTGGGTAATACTAAAGCCAAATCAAGCATGTAAATATCACCAAAAATGTAAAAAATTGTATTGTTGTTGTGATTGATTTATTTCAAGCATAAGTAGGACAATACACAAAAATAATTACACAAAATTATCAAACTCATTATTAAGACAATAAAATGCATTGATTGAGAGGAAAGAAAGAAAAGGAAAAAAAACAAAAAAGAAACCAATGAAAAATGAACAAACAAAAACAACACACTTAAGTCACATTTGTAACATATGGTAAGTATAGTGATTAATAACTGAAGTCTAGTAGAGCTTGATTCATTGCTTGAAAAGGAGTGGGAAGAAACAAACTTCTATAATCCCACCCCTACATAGTTACTTCATTTCATAGTCTTGCATAGTTTTCATAATGCGGTTCTGATCAGAAACATTATTGATTCACACTTTAGGTAATCAATATGTAATAAACATTGATTATCATTAGAACACTAATTACATTGATAGTGATTTAAAAAAAAAAGAAAGTATTTCAGCACATTCCAGTTCACACGTCCACATATTTGAAATGATTCAAACACCAGTTGATCTTTAACTCTTCTTATCTTCATATTGTGAGATTAGAGTTTCTTTGTACATTTTCTTGAATAGAGAAAATGTGTGCATGTCAATGTCGTCAGAAGCAATATATAATTTCTTTATATTTTAATTTAAATAACTTATTCATATATTTTTTGCAAAATATAATAAATATAGATGTTAAATATAAGATTTTTTTGGGGGGGTGGGGGTGTTACACGAAACCTTTAAGCGTTATGTAATATAGGGTTAGTGGAGGAGTACCATAAAACCAGCTGCAGCTGCCTTATTGTTCGCTGTGGTAAAGCTTCTCACAGTAATGACGGTTTTTTAATCTTCAGGATAAGCATTGTTTTTTACCATTTGAAAATGATTAAACTAAGTGGTGGGAATTCATGTACAGGAGAAAAGGTAATGTATCTAAATAAATGTTAGGGCTGGGTATCGCTGTAAAACCACTGCTTTATTTGGTTTAAAGTCAGTGCCTTACAAGTCAATATCAGACTGCAAGTTTAAACTCTAAAACCTTTTTTTTTTGTTAAGGATGAAACGCTTTCACATAACTAAAGATTTAGTGTAGGTGGAACTTGCATCAATAACATTATTTTTTTAAACAAAAAAATGACAGGACATTTGTTCATTTTGTTTTTTAAAAAAGAGAATTATAATAAAATGGAAAAATTAATGACCAATTTTTCATTTTCTAGGTAAACTTTGATTTAAGTTTGATTTAAGAAAATATTTGTTTGTTTTTGTGATATGCCAGGGTTCTGTTTGCGGTCTTAAGACACCTGAGATGGATCCCAGAATTTCGGATTCTCTTAAGCTAGTCTTGTGTTTGTTTATTCCTGTCCTGTCAGGTTTGCCACCAGGTGGAGATGTTGACAGTATGAAAGTAGTCTGGCAGAACTCCAAAAACCTCTCACCTAAACCAATCACCATTGTGGCTGCTCTCCTCCACTGTCCAGAGGAAGTGGAAAAGATGGACATCCGGCTGAAAATGTCCAGAGAAGAGAAGAATCTAGCTTTGTTCCTTGTCAAACACAGACGTAACCTCTGTAGGGGTGACAGAGAGCTGGATGGCCTCAGACCTTTCACAGACTTCATTATTGATGTGAGTTTTTGTCTGGGTTTTTATTATATGTACATATGTCTCCACACAGAACAGTCCTCCCTTTATCATTTTTTGCTGATTGAAAGATTCTGGCTTTTTGAAGCTCAATTGGGGCTTTTGGAATAGAAAATCAAATGTTTTAGTTTGTATATGGGAAATGTGTTTGTATTTCTTTGTATTAAAGTTTGCATCATAGTTGGAGGCGGCTGGATAGCCCAGTAGGCTGGGTGTAGGACCTGGATTCAATTTCCAGGGCCTGTAATGAGCTCAAATCCAGCGAGGGTCCTTTGACAAGATCCTTTGCGCTGCTTCCTATCTGGGTTTCCCTGTGCCTTAAATGTACAGAGTTGTGTCAGTAAAGGCATCCGGCGTAACTCTCTGCATAACCACTTGTGCAAACCAGTAAAAGCTGATTCTTTGTGGTGATCTTGGGAGAGACAGGCCAAAGGGCGAATGACAACAGTTTGCATTACAGTTGGTGATGGCACAGTTGTTCAGGAGAAAATTTCAATTTGGCACTGAATGTCATAAACATTACTGGCTCCTGGGTTAGATATTCTTCAGGGGTGTTTTAAACTAACCCGATGCTAGGTGAAGCAAGAACAACTCATTGGTGTGAAAGTACCTCCAATAATTGAAAAGACTTGTTTTTCTTCATACCAGTTCAAGGTTGTAACATCCATAAGCTAGAAATTGCACAATAGTTGGCCTAATGCTGAAAAAACAAAAAAGGGACATTTTCAAACAGCATTTCCCAATCCAGAGCAGTTTTAAAGAACTTTGTGAGAAACTGTTCAGTTCGTTCTAAATTTTTGTGCAAATTGTATTTAATTGTTAAAAAGATCAAATTCTGTTTTTCAATGAAACTCATGCAGGATTTTTTGTCTCGTTTATATGACCTCCTAAAGCAGCAAATTCAACAAATGAGCATTTTCAGTTCTTTAGAATCGATCAATTGTTGAGGAGCTCAGTTCTGTAATGTGGAACAGTGCGTTTGAAGGCTTTTATTTTGGAAAAAAATACAGTTATCTTTAAGGTTTGTTAAATAACATTTATAATATACTCTAATGGTTAGTGACTTGAAAAATATTATTCATTATGATCACATTTTTCAGTAAGAGAAGACCAAATCGACAATATTTTGCAGCAGTTTTCTCTTTTACCTACTTCATTTGAATTTACAGTGAGTGTTGCATTTCTATGCTGAATTGAATGAAGTTCTCATATCCCTCATGCATTGTCTTCTCAGAGCCGGGACCCAGACTGTCAGAGTAAAGTGTGTGAACTATTAAAGTATCAAGGAGAGGAGAAGCTACTGTCCGAACTGTTCTGCTGGTCCAGTCCTCGTTTTCCTCTCAGCGGTCATGATCTCAGAAAGATTGGTATTACCTCAGGAAAGGAAATCGGTGCAACCTTACAAAAGCTGCGTGACATCTGGAAAAAAAGTCACTACAAGATGGACAAGGAGGAACTCCTTTCCCATATCAAACTTTAAGCCAGTTATTCATATGAATCATCCAGAAGCTGTTTAAAATTGAATTGTTGATGCTTTTGTGTGGACAGTATGACTTAATTCTGTGCTTGATTTGATCTGGAAAATCTGTCAAATGGATATTTACCAACAAAAAAAAAAGCTATTAAGTTTTGGCATTAATTACTGTTTTTTTTTTTTTTTTTATTTGTAAAATTGAATTTTGTTTGTTCTTAATCAGCTCACAAGTTTATTTAAAACCATTCACAAAAATTCGGTCAAAATTGGAGAGACAGCAGTCGCTGCAAACGGCTTCGACCTTGTTCCAGTGGCACACCTGACTACGTCTGATCAAATCTCGTAGGTTGCGACCAAATGAACGAGATTTGAGTCAGGTGTGCCACCGGAAGTAGGTCTGAGCTGTTTGCAGCGCCTGCCCCTGCTGCAAAATTGTACACTTTATTGAACTGGAAAAAGTTCCAAATGCTCTACCAAACTGATGTATTATATTAGAGAACAGCAGATGGAAATTCTTTTTTTGTAGAGTAAAATATGCCATCTTGATGAAATGTTTTTTGTTTGTTTTGTTTTACGCCCCGTTTAGCTTTATTGTTCTCTATTGTAATAGCACTCCCAGTGGTCTTTTTTTCATCTATTTCCAGCAAAAGGACTTACTGTAATCAGCCTTTGGTGCTGAAGTGAGCTTGATTTTCAAACATGTTTCAAACCCGTTTGTGGGTCGACCACTTTTGCTAGCCGACGTTGAGGCCATGGCATGGAGAGAAGCTGCTATCTTGGCAAAATTCTTAACAAACCTCGTGTAAAAAAACTTGTAATGCCCAAAAGAGACTTTTAAACAGCTGGGCCTCTTCCACTCTGCAACCGCATTTATTTTATCAGCATCCATGACTACACCAGCACCTGAAACCAAGTCATGTCCAAGATATGTCAATTCAGGTTTCAAAAAGAAACGTGTGGTCCATCTGTGGGCTGCACTGTTTTAGCAACCCATTCTCACTCCCAAGTAGTCACATTTTCACTTTGCTTCTTTAACTTTTTGAGTGTCCCAGACTCATGATTTTTTGATGCGCTAGCTCATCCAATTAAATAAAGGCACCCCAAGGGCTGAAAACCGTTACCGGTCTGGTACCAGACCGCTCCAGTACCCTAACAGTAACCTGTTAACCTACCATTTTGCTCCACTGAGGGCATCCAAATACTACTTGACCCATGGAAAAGGGTTAGGGTAATTGACACAAAGTCGAAACAAACCATTCTTCTCTTGGACTATGGCGAGAGGAGAAGAGCATCGGCTACTGCTCTCGCCAATGATGCCCTGTTGTAACAACTAAGTAATGTGTGCTTTAACTTTTTGGGGGAATCCTTCTGTAACGCTGTTTTATAGAAGCATTATTTAGGACAGGGATTTCGTGTTCTATAAGGTTTGTGAACCCCAAGTCCTACTCCGATCTTTCAGAAACATCTCTTTTTTTTTTAAAGCTGAATAACTTGTTTAGTGTGTTCTACAGTAAGTCCCTTGAAGTCAAGATTGTCTACCTTTGATGCCAAAGTCAGCTGTTCAGTCACCACACCCACATGCTCCTTTTCTGTAACCCTTTCCTCTAATGGATTAACCCATTCAAATGTGATTTCTGTCGTACCCAGTGGCAACACGTCCACATAGTGTAATTAGCAGGGCCGGCTTTGTGGTCGACGCTCCATATCTGAACATACAACATTAAGCACAGGGTTGGCCACATGATTGTTATCTATAGGGACCAAAGCCTTAGAAATGAGCAGTTCCCCTGGCAGACCCCCTTCTTCTGTGCTAAGTGCCTCCACAAGGGCAAAAGCATTGGAGATGTGGCCGGATTGTAACGATGCCGGGACAAAACACAAGACCCCAGCTCGGCAGTGAAAAGGAACAGTGGAACAAGCACAAGTGCTTGCAGAACCAGCCATTTGGGACTGGCAAACTAAAGGCATGTTGACATGCTTCAGGGACCAAATGATTGATTGGTTTGTAGCCATGACCTTCACTCTCATAAAAACACTTATTCACGTTCTTTCCCAAAATGCAGGGAACATCGTGTTTATGTTGCCTCATAAAAAATTAGTGACATCAAATGCCTGTACATCTCTTTGAAAATAGCCCAAATAAGGTCTGTTTAAACCATTTGCTGCAGAGTGAAAGCCATTCACAATGTTTCAAAGAGGGACGGAAGTGTTTTTTGAAAAATTACTGTAGTTGTTGACACATTTGAACCAGTGTCCAAAAGACATTTCACCTGTACATCACCAATGAAAACATTGACAGTGGGACAAATCCCAATTAAACATTTGATCTCCTGTGCATCCGAATTCTTTGATCCAGAGCCCGTCTTATCCCCACCTGTAGTTGGGTTCCTCACCTAAAGAGCAGAAAGTTTCCCTGCTGTTTGCTAACAATGCCTGAAGATTTTTCGACGTGGAGGCTAATGACTAGACGCTAACTTCAGCCTAGTACTTTAAAAGTGTGATGCATATATAAAACAAAATGACACAACCGTTGTAAAACTGTTATTTTCAAAATATAATAGTAAACACAAATGCACCGTGTCTAACTTTATTTTGAGAGGATGTAAAAAATTCCTGTCAGTCCTTTCATATTAGCCAGAGCATCTTGGTATGTGGAAACACTGTCTCCATAAATCCATATGTTCAGGAGAAACAGCAGCTTTATTTTTCTCAGAAGTTGAAGGCTCTCCGTCCGTTTTCTCACCTGCTCTTTTCTCCCCAAAAAACTTTTCAAATACATGTTTAGTTTCTTTTTTATTTGCTTTTTGCTTCGGGCTACTAGCTTAGCTGTCCGAGCGGCCATTTTATGTTATGTGATGCACCAAGACAGGCAGATGTGGTGACCAGATGGTATAGTATAGTACCAATAGCATTGCGTCCTTCCGAATCAGTCCATCAGTACGTTTTTTTTTGTTTGTTTTGTTCTCAGCCCTGTGCCAAGTGGCCCTTAGACCAGTATCAGTCCGTGGCCCGAAGGTGGAGGACCCATAATTTAACGAGAAAAGGCAGCACGTCCAAAAACAATGAGTTGGGGAGACCCATAGCATCAATATGTGCCCCGGAGGGGGTCCCTGACCGTTCATCCATATTTGACCATTTAGGAGTGAGAATGTGTTGGTTAAAAACACAATTTTCATTGGAGTAGGGACTAATGTTTGGCTGTTCTTTTTACATACATACATATGCATACATACATGGTGGGTAGCGGTTAGTGCTCCTGCCTCAAGCCTGGTCCTGGTTCAAACCCCAGCCGGGACCTTTCTGTGTGGAGTTTGCTTGTTCTCCTCGTGGATGTGCGGGGCTTCTCCTTATTCCTCCAACAGTCTAAAAACATGCTTCATGGGGTAATTGTCTCTGAATTGTCCCTAGGTGTGAACATGAGTGTGATTAAATGGCCCTGCGACAAACTAGTGACCTGTTCAGGGTGCACCCCCTGGCTTTGCCCAACAGTGGTCAGGATATGCTCCAGCCACCCCATGACCCTGAAAGGGATTCATTGGGATCAGAACATTGATAACATTTTTTTTTTTTTTTTTTTTTGTTGTGTTGGATGTAACACCCCAAGATAACCAGGAGCTGAGAGATTCAGAGTTAAGGAACCACAGCAAGCAGTGATGTTGACCTTCCACACCAGCTGGACAGCTGCTCATGATAACAATCACATTTCAGGCTGTATTACCGCTGGTGCCGGTGTGTCGGTGGTCGGTGCAGTGCAGCAGCCCTCCCCAACTGTTCGAACCGTCCAGCCCCAGCAGGTAACAGGACGCGCGGCCGAAGGCCATCCACGTCGCCCATGACAGCAGAGCGAGAAAGCAGCTTAAGAGCCACGGGGGGCACCAGTCGGCCGGACCGATACATACCAGCAGCACCGAGAGTCAGTAATGGGTAGGGCCGAAGACCCCCCCACCCCAATCATCCTCCCCGCCACTCAGTCCGGGGAGAGGGACGCGCCCCACCCCACCCCGACAGCAGGAGGCCGAGCGGAGGAGACAGACCTGCAGGATGGAGTCCAGGGCCGCCCCGCGCCGCCCCCCCAGAAGCCCGGGCCACCATCCCTCCCAGAGGGAGAGCCCCGAGAGGCCAAGCCGGCAGAAGCCCCCCAGGCCGTCCGCCCCTCCAGCCCACCGCCCCCCAAACCAGCCCCAATGAGCCCCTGGGTGGAGCCCCAGCAGCCCCCTCCAACCAAATCTGGGCTCGGCATGCAGCGGTGCACCGCCAGTGCTCCAGCACCTCCAAGCGCCCCTCAAACTACCAGTCTGGGGACGCAAGGGACCACCACCGATGGCAACCCGCACCCTCAGCAGCTGAGCAGGCACATGGCACCTTCGGGTTAGGGAGGTCATCTAAAGTGACTCCATTACCTGCGGTGATAGACCAGAGGTTTATCAATTTCTCAATTCGAATGTATCGTAAAGCTGTTCTGAATATGATGGAATGTGTGGAGATTCAGGCCCAGTACTTCATTCTATTTTAAAATGAGCTAGAAAAGGGTTCCACATATCAGTAAAAGCTGCTAATTTGTTTTTATTAGTAAATGTTATTTTTTCTAGTGATATATATTCTATTATGAGGTTTATCCAATGACTGGTGTGTAAACAGGTTTTCGATTTCCAGTTAAGGAGAATTACTTTCTTGGCGATAGTTAGAGAAATTAAGACTGAATTTCTATATTTAATTGGGAGATTGTCAAGTTCTTGAGAGTTTCCAACTAAACATAACGACGGAGATAAAGGGACTCTGCAACTTAAAATTGTAGATAGTTTTTCTGTCACTGACCAGAAGCTATAGACAGGAGGGCAGGACCATGTGGCATGATAATAATCATCTGTGTTTCCCAGGGTGCACTGGGGGCAGATATCTGTGTTAACTAGACCCATTTTAAACATTGTCCGTTGTGTTATATGAGCCCTGTGTATTACTTTATACTGAATAAGTTGTAGGTTTGTGTTTTTTGTCATAGAGAATATATTATTGCAGATGTCTGTCCAAAGGTTGGGGTTAAGAGGGGTTGTTAAGTCGTTATTCCATTTGGTTATTGGGAGGGCTAGTTCCGTGTCGCTACTGGATATAAGTTTGTAGATTCTAGATACCAGTTTTTTTGCCTTTGGGATTTTTTTAATTTCTTCAATAAATGGTGAAGGTTCCAATAAGTCACAGTTGATCTCTACTTTGGATCTGATTGCAGATTTTAGTTGTTGATAATGTAGAAACTGTTGTTTTTCAATACCAAATCTCTGAGCTAACAAATCAAATGATATAAAGTGGCCGTTAGTGAAGAGATGATGGAGATGAGTGATACCTTTCTGTTGCCATGATGGGAAATAAATGGGTTTCTTACCTATCAGAAAATCAGGATTGTGCCAGATTGGAGTTAATTGGCATGGTGTTAAAGAAGATTTTGTAATCTTTATTGTCTTCCACCAGGCTTCAGAGTTGAGTTGATTGTGGGGTTTTCAAAAAGAGGCATCTTCTTTATCGATGTTGGAAGAAATGGTAAGTCAGAAATAGGGATACCCTTGCATTGGTTTTGCTCCAGGTTTTTCCATGAACTGTGGTTTTCTGTTTGGATCCATTTAATTAAATACTGCATTTGAGTCGATAGGTAATAATATTGAAAATTAGGGGCTTCTAGGCCTCCCTGTGATCTCTGTTTTTGTAGTGTCTCTAGGCTAATCCTGGGCTTCTGGTTTTTCCAATAGAACTTTGTCACTAATGAGTTAATTGAACTGAGCCATTTATCGGTGGGGGTAACTGGAAGTACTGAGAATAAGTAGTTCATTTGTGGCAATATTTTCATTTTGACTGTGGCTATTCGACCCATTAATGAAAGTGGAAGGTTGGTCCATCGTTTTAAATCTTGTGCCATTTTATTGAGTAGAGGGATGTAATTTAGATTGAATAATTCTGACAGTCTGGAAGAAACATTGACACCTAGGTATTTAATATTACCAGTGCTGAGTGGCAGAGAGTCTTTTTGAGTTGCAGAGTCCCATGCCCCGTCTGAAAGTGGTAGTATAATTGATTTTTGCCAATTAATGGTATAATTTGAAATTTTTGAAAAATTGTTAATGGTATTCAAAGTCTCTTGTGTAGATTTATTTGGATCCTCTTGACACGTCATCAGCATAAAGGCTTATTTTGTGCTGTGATGTTGTGTCTCGAATCCCTTAAATTTGAGGGTTTTGTCGTATTGCTGCTGCAAGTGGTTCAATAAAAATAGCAAAGAGTGACGGAGAGAGTGAGCATCCTTGTCTGGTTCCTCGCTGGAGTGCAAATCTTTGTGAAGAAATTCCGTTTGTGATGACGGTGGCCAGAGGGGATGTGTACAGCGTTTTAATCCAGTGGATGAATGAGCTTCCAAATCCAAATTTTTGAAGAGTACTAAATAAAAAAGTCCAGTTCACTTTATCAAATGGCTTTTCTGCATCTAAGGACACAATTATTGATTTTGTTTGTCTTTTTTGAGCAATTTAGATCAAATGAAAAAGTCTCCTGGTGCTATCTGATATATTTCTATTTTTAATGAAGCCAGTTTGGTCTGGGTGGATTAACGTTGGGGTTACTATTTCTATTGTGGCTGAGGCTTTAGTAATTATTTTTAAGTCTGTATTTATTAATGAAAGGGGGCAATAACTAGATGGGAGAGTTGAATCTTTATCGGGTTTTAGGATGACTGTCATAGCTGCAGTATTCAATTGTGGGGGAATTACTGAGGTGGCATGGATTTCAGCAACGGCTTTGTGATAAAGTGGTGATAACGTTCCCCAGAAGTGTTTGTAAAACTCTGGGGGAAATCCATCCGGTCCTGGAGATTTGTTATTTGGCATTTCCTCCAGGGCTTTATGGAGTTCCTCAAGAGTTAGTGGGTTGTCTAACTTATTTGCTTGTTCCTTTGATAATTTGGGGAGCTCTAAGTTTTTGAAAAATTCATCTATTTCTGATTGTTTGGGGTGCTGGTCTTGTCTGTATAAGTGGCTGTAGAAGTTCTTAAACACATAATTTATCTCCTGTGGGTTCTGAGTTACCTCTACTAAGGAATTAGTGATGGAAGAGATAGTTGACTTTTCTTTTTTACGCTGCAGCTGATTTGCTAAAAATGTTCCAGTTTTATTACTGTATTCATAATTTTCATATTTAAGTTGTTGTATAAGAAATTGTGTTTTATTGTATATAATGCTTTCATATTGTAGTTTTAAGTTATCGAGTTTGTTTTTAGTTTCTTCACATGGGTTTGCAGCATAACATATGCTCAGTTCTTAAATCTTTGGTTCTAAATCTGTTTCTATTCTTTGTTGTTGTTTTTTACGGTTTGTTGCATATGCTATTATTTTCCCTCTAATGTAAGCTTTGCCTGTTTCCCATAATAACGATGGTGAGGTGTTTGGGAGGTCATTCATCTCCAGAAAAAACAACCACTCCTTTTTTATGAGCTCATCAAATTCTGTATCCTGCAGAAGTGATGTGTTGAAGCACCATCTCTTGCTGGGTTTAGATTGCATCTGAAATGTAAGTGTGAGGGAGATGGGGGCGTGGTCGCTGATTAGAATTGGATGGATTGAAGTTTCAGTTACATATTGTGAAAGAGAGTTGCTGATGAGGAAGAAATCAATTCTAGAAAAAGACTGGTGGACGGAGGAATAATAAGTATATTCTCTAGCTGAAGGGTTCCTTATTCTCCAACTATCCAAAAGTCCGTAGTGTTTCATGTATTCTTTAATGGTTTCAGTTGTTTGGCAGTTTCTATAAGATTGTGGATTTGAGCGGTCTAGCTTTGAATTAATGGTAGTGTTAAAATCTCCTGCAATAATTAGATTTGTTGAATCTTCTACTGATGAAAATAAGTTATGAAAGAAGGAAGGCTCGTCATTATTTGGTCCGTAAATATTGACCAAGGTGAAGACATTTTGGTTGATGGAGAGATTAATTTGAATAAATCTTCCATCTGGCTCTGTTACTGTTGATTTATGCGTAAAAGGTATATTTTTATTGATGAGTATTGATACCCCTCTCTGTCTGCTATTATATGTGGAAGTGAAGACTTGTTCAAATTGTTCCAGTTTGATGTTTGAGAGTTCCTTTTCTGTAACATGTGTTTCTTGTAAGAAGCAGACATCTGCTCTGAGTTTTATTAAGTGGTTGATGATTTTAATTCTTTTTTCCTGAGTTCTGAATCTGCGCACATTCCATGAAATGATTTTAAGTGGTTGCATTGTACTTCTTAATTTTAATGTCATGAAGCACTATAGACGACTCCGGTCTTGGTGTTGCGTGCATATCTGTGTGTATATATTTGAGGGGTGTTAATGTGTGTGTGTGTGTTTCGAGATGCAGTAAAAGAAGAAAAGAAAACATATAATAAAAAAGATAAAGAAAGGAGAAAACAAGTGTGATGTCCATGCCGGATGGTAAACCAGGTGCAGTGCATACAAGTGCATGTTGTGATGGTGGCATTGAGAAAGAGATTACCTTCATTTTTAATTTAATTTTTTTTTTTTATAAACCTGTTCCCTATATTTTTACCTGCGTATCGTTATGCGTATATACATAACATACTATTATTTTACAGCGGTTTTGAAGTTATGATTAATCATTTCTTTAATCAGAATATTAGAATAGCCACAGGTTGCTATTAGCATCTCGGTACAACTGCCCCTCAATAAAAAGTTTGTCCACTATTATGTAGGCTCTTTTATTGCTTTTTCTCTGTTCTTTCATGATCGGATAGAGAACTTTGCTTCTTTCATTAATTTCTCAAGGAAATTGATCATTAATTCCATAATTCGTTCCTTTCAGCTCTCTTCCACGACTCTTGATGGTCAGTTTATCTTTATATCGCTCTACTTTAGCGACTATGGGGCGGGATGATTTATTGTTAGGTCTTCCTAGTCTGTGAACGCGATCGAACCCGATACGATTTACAGTCTCAGCTGGGAGTTTAAGTTGTGTTTTCATGAAGTCTTAACCGACTTCTTCCGGGTTTTCCGATCGGTTTTCAGGAATTCCGGTAATTATGATATTCTCTCTCATGCTTCTTGTCTGTAGATCTAGTATCGTTTCCTTCATCGTTTTGCTCTCTTTAATAGCACTGTCCATTTTTTCTTCCAGACCTTTAACGGTGTTTTGGAGTGACGTGTTAGCTTGCTCGAGTTCTTCAATGTGACCGTAAGCAAACTCCAAGCTTGATCGCAGATCTTTAATCTCGCTGTGTAAAGTTACCAGCAGATCCAGTTTCCTATTAATAGAGTCTAGAATACTAACCTCTATTTCAGTAGTTGGAAGATCGCTTGTATTCGTAGATGAAGTCTTCTTCCTTTTGTTTGATTTTTGCGACTCAGCTGTGGTGGCAGGATCCATGTTAAACTTGTTAAAATATCTGTCGATATAGCTCTCAGGATCCGTCAGCTCCTCCAGCGTAAAGCTGGTAAATTAGAATAATATATTTTCTGATGGAAGAAAATAAAGGATCTGCGATGTATTAGCTTTATGTAAAGATACATTTTATCGCATTTTCAATTTTCCCTCTCTCAGTGCCGTGTCGCGACGCAAGTCATGTGACCGTCATTAAAATTTTGAGGAAGAGCAGCAGAAAATAAAGTGACCAAAAAGTTCAAAACGATACTTTTGCTGTCGGGAAAACAACAATAACAAGAAAAAAGTCATTTTGGTCTTTGAATTTTACAACTGAACATTCTTCAAATAGTTCTGCTGTAGCTAGCAGCAGTATAAGTCGCGTTACCTCTTAAAAAAAACAATAAAACCAGTAGGCTTTAGTGGTATACTGTCAAATTAGAAACTAAGTGAAAGGATGAAATTGGAACCTTGAAAGTATGATTTCTGTGCAACTAAAAACTTTGCAAGAAGGATTTATTGCTAGATGTATCAGTTTCTGAGTTTCACATGTCTGTGACAAAACTGTGAATATTTTTTTCCTTTTTCTGATAAATCTCAAACTACACACTGATGCTTTATTACTGCTGCAAAGATATACAGAAGGTCTGTTTTGGTCTAAACCGGGAACAAAAATGAACATGAATAATTAAAAATGTTTTCTTTTCAATCAAGATGCAGAAAATCCAAAGTTTGACAAATATCTGTAGGGATTTCATTAAAATTGTACATTTCAATAAGTGTATGTTTTCTCCTTAAAGTGTGGAAATGTTTAGCAGCGTTTTACAATCGTCCAAACACTATAACGGATCAGTATTGATAAGAAGCTCTCTTTGAAATATGCCGTAACATATGCCACAACCATCCAATGAGAGTGGAGGTGGATAGTTTTCAAATAGACTGCACTGTGTTTGACAGATTGCATAAATAAATGTAATAAATGGAAATTGTGTTTGAATGGTTGAAATGTTGAACTACATGAGTCCACCTTTAAGCATTGGTTGCTAAAGCTGGAATAATAAGCTAAAGTTTTTCTGCTGGTTAATCACGTGAATACTGGTGTGAATGGTATAATCCAAGGGACCTAAATGAGTTGACTGGATGAGAGCAAATTGTAAAAACTGTTCTGCATATCAAAGTAGATAAGGCACAGGAAGGGAAGTATTTTTCCTCACAACACGATCCCCTCTGTGTTACAGTTCAACACTTCGTTGTGTTGGACCTGCCCCAACTGTCGGTGGAACTGGCCCTGTTTCTGACTGATCCAACAGTGGACGCTCTGTCCCAGTTTGATACTCTTGATGCTCGGGAGGTGTGTGAACACGTTGGCTGGCAGGGACTCTACACCAGAGCCAGACAGGTTGAGCTCTTGTAGGGCACCCAGTCCACTTAACACTGTAGGACTCAGACTCTGCAGCTTAGGGTTGTTTGAGAGATCCAGAACTGCTGTAAGGCTCAATTTGCTGCAGTTCAATGAGGCCACTGATTGATAAATAAGATAAATCCTTCAGTTGAGCAAAGGTACCCTCTTTAATTTCTGAGATGGGGTTAGCATCCAGGTTCAGATACCTTAGTGGAAGTCCTTCCAGGTTTGGAACGCTCGCAAGCTAGTTTGACGACAGATGAGAGACAACAGGTCTGAACGACCTTTAAAACGAATGTGATTCTAACACATGGTTGTTATTATGAAATAAGTAGTATTTTAGTCCAATAACCCTCACAGTAGTTCCAGAATGTAGGACTGTAACAGAAGTGTTTTCTTGTGTGGAAATTGTCAGGTTAAGACCATTGACAATAAAAACTGCAAAGGAAAATACAGAGATGGTTTTTTAGTTCTCACGTGTGAGGAGGACGATCAGAGTGCAGGCGTTACAGTCTCAAATCGCTCTGGACTTCCTTTCGAACCCTCTCTTTGTATTTACAATTGGATGTTCCCTAATTACAATGAGTGTGGCTTCTAAGAGTGGGGGGTGTGCAAGCTCCAGCCTGATCACAAAACTACACAAAACGTCGGATCCTTTTGTTTCAGCTCAGTTCTGCCTCTAGTGATGATCTCCTGCTCCTCTTGCTGGACCTGCAAAGCTGTTCTGAACGACCAAGAGTTGACCTTTACAAATTCAGAAGCACACTCAATTCGAACGCGTTCCTTTAGAGAAGCGTTAACGGAAGAACTCTAGTAAAAATGAAGATGTGAAACGTGGATGCCACTGCTCTAAAGGTCATGCGAAGTACAACATCTTTGAGTTGTGACTTCTGTTTTTGAAGCGGTTTCATTTTGTTCCAACATTGACAGCTCAGGACATTTTGTCTCTTTATTTCAGCAGTTTTAATCACTCAAAGCAATAGTAAAAAGCAAACCATGTGCAAACTGAATGACAAAGTATTTAAATTGTTACATTTTGCATGGTAAGAGTGAAGAGTTTGACATTTTGAGAAATTCCCACCAGGCTGTTAAAGTAGTGCTTATATTACTACTTTCATGTCATGTTTCAGTCAAGTTTTTTTTGTTGTTGGGCTGATAAATGATAGATCTGAAAGGTTAATCTTTCCACAAAATGCCTGTTCCAGATCCATCCATGGGTTGGTTTCTGGATTATTTTTTAACCAATTTATTGCAATCTGTTGGCAAGAAAATAGTTGTGGAAGTTTGGTAATTCTAAGCCTCCACAGCATTTTCCAGATTTTAAAGTTTTTAGACTAATTCTTGCAGGTTTATTGTTCCATAAGAAGCTGGATATGGCTGAGTCTAATGTTTTGAACCATTTTAGTGGTGGTTGTGTGGGGATCATTGAGAAGAGATCATTAACTTTGGTTAAAATGTTCATTTTTACTGTTGCTATCTTACCCATGAGTGACAGAGGCAGGTTGACCCAGCGGGTTAGATTGTCCTGTATACTTTTCAGTAATGGGGTGTAGTTTAGTTGCACCAGTTCTGATAGTTTCTGGGAGAAATAAATACCTAGATATTTGATATTGCCTGATTTGACTGGGATTGAGGTTGTTTGTTCAACATTACTGTTCAGTGACAATAAAACTGATTTGTTCCAGTTAATTGAGTCGTCTGAGATGTAGGAAAATTCATTAATAATTGTTGTTGTTTCACTAATGGAATGTGAATTGTTTAGAAAAAGTAATATGTCATCAGCATAAAGACTAATTTTATGATTACTGTATTTTGTTGCAATTCCTTTAATGCTCTCACGCTGTCTTATTGTTGCAGCCAAAGGTTCAGTAAATATTGCAAAAAGAGAGGGGGAGAGTGGACAACCCTGCCTGGTCCCTCTACCAAGAAAAAACCTGTCAGAAGTCTGTTTGTTGGTTCTGACTGATGCATTTGGGTTATGATATAATATTTTAATCCAATCAATGAAGGATTCCCCAAACCCAAACTTATGGAGGGCAGCAATGAGGAACTTCCAGTTTACTCTGTCAAATGCTTTTTCAGCATCCAATGAGAGTATGGTCATTTCCTGGTTTTTATTAGTGGCAAAATCTATTATGTTTACAAGTCTACAGACATTATCACTTGAGTGTCTACCTTTAATGAATCCAGTTTGATCATGATGAATTATTTGAGGCGTGATTTTGTCTATTCTCTGCGCGAGTTCTTTGCAAATAATTTTTACGTCTGCATTAATTAGAGAAATGGGGCGATAGCTTGAAGGAATTGTGGGGTCTTTTTCTGGTTTAAGAAGGAGGATTATGTTCGCTGAATTCATGTAAGGAGACAGTGATTGGCTTTCCTTGATAAATGTAACCATTTTATAAAAAGTTTGTGCCAGCTGTTCCCAGAATTCCTTATAAAACTCAGCAGGAAAGCCATCAGTGTCAGGGTTTGTTGGGCGGACACAAATGCAGACAGGGATCGGAAATGCAAAAATCTCGTATTTATTGCAAACAAGAAACTCTCAATAAACACGAGAAGCAACAAAACGATCCGACAACTAGTGCAGGGGAGACGAAGACTTATAACAAGGAGGAAGGGATGAGGTAAGTGGAAACAGGTGTGACTATCAAGAGGGAAAACACACACACTGGGGAGAGAACACAGGAAGTACGACCCATAACAAAATAAAACCGGAAGTGGAGACCAAAACACAACTCAAACTAAAGCGGGGTAAAAACCCCACAGTACTCCCCCTCAAGGTGCGCCGCCTGGCGCAGAGGGAAGCCCCCCCCGGTGCCGGCGATTGAAGTCCCGGATGAGCTCAGGGTCCAGAATCCGTGATGCAGGCTCCCAGGACCTCTCCTCAGGCCCGTACCCCTGCCAGTCCACCAGATACTGGAGGCCACGTCCCCGCCGCCGAACGTCCAGCAGGCGACGGACAGTGTAGGCCGGTTGGCCATCAATGATGCGGGGAGGGGGTGGCGGAGAGGAAGACCGCTGCAGGGGACTGGTAACATGCGGCTTCAGCTGAGAGACATGGAAGACCGGATGGATGCGCAAGGACCTGGGTAAGCGCAGCCTGACCGCCACAGGGTTGATGACCTTCAGGATTTCGAACGGACCGATGTACTTGGGGGACAGCTTCTTGGATTCCGTCCGAAGCTTGATGTGTGAAGTGGACAGCATGACGTACTGGCCTGGTAGGTAGGCAGGTGCTGGAGTGCGTCGACGATCTGCCAGCCTCTTGTTGGTAGCCCCTGAACGCAACAGGGCCGCCCGAGCCTCCCGCCAGACACGCCGACAGCGACGATACAGGTGCTGAACCGACGGAACGGCCACCTCCGTCTCCTGCTCGGGAAACAGGGGGGCTGGTACCCCAGAGAGCACTCAAACGGGGACATACCAGAGGCAGATGAGGTGAGGGAGTTGTGCGCATACTCCACCCATGGCAACAAGGAACTCCAGGAGGTCTGGCTCCGTGAACAGACGCACCGTAGAGCGGCCTCCAAGTCCTGGTTAGTCCGCTCTGCCTGGCCGTTGGTCTGTGGATGGAAACCAGAAGACAGGCTGGCAGTAGTCCCGAAAGCACCACAGAACGCCTTCCAGACCTGTGAGATGAATTGTGGGCCACGATCCGACACCATGTCTGTGGGAATTCCATGCAGCCTGAAGACATGTTTTATGACCAGTCTTGCAGTCTCTGCAGCAGAGGGGAGTTTGGTCAGAGCCACAAAATGAGCGGCCTTAGAAAACCGGTCCACAATAGTCAGAATAACGGTCCTCCCGGCAGAAGGAGGCAGGCCAGTCACAAAATCCAGGGCAATGTGTGACCAAGGCCGACCCGGGATGGACAGTGGGTGCAATAGTCCAGCAGGCGGTTGTGTACTGGCCTTATTCTGAGCACAAACCAGACAACCTGAAACATAGTCCCGGACGTCCTTGGTCATACTAGGCCACCAGAAGCGGCGACGCAGGAAGGAGTCAGTCCTGCGGATTCCTGGGTGGCAGGTGAGTCGCGTGGCATGAGCCCACTGGAGGACCTGGGACCTGAGAGAGTCTGGAACGAACAGTTTGTTAGCAGGACCTCCACCCGGGTCGGGCTCCTGAACCTGGGCCGCCCTAATGTCTCTCTCCAGCTGCCAGGAGAGGGCGCCCAGCACACGGGGGGAGGAAGTACTGTGGCTGGTTGACAGTCATGGACAGCCGAGTCCTGTTGTCGGGAGAGGGCATCCGGCTTAACATTCTTGGATCCCGGTCGATAGGAGACCACAAAATCAAAACGGTTAAAGAATAGAGACCACCGTGCCTGCCTGGAGTTCAACCGTTTGGCAGTTCGTAGATAGGACAGATTCTTGTGATCTGTCCAAACCAAGAACGGCATAGCTGACCCCTCCAACCAGTGTCTCCACTCTTCAAGGGCTAGCTTGATCGCTAGCAATTCTTTATCACCCACATCGTAATTGTGCTCCGCCGGGGAAAGCCGGCGGGAGAAAAAAGCGCAAGGGCGCAATCTACTGTCCGATTCCCCCCGCTGAGACAATACTGCACCCACCCCGGTATCTGAGGCGTCCACCTCGACAATAAATTGTCTGGAAGGGTCAGGTTGTGCCAGAACAGGTGCAGACGTAAACAGATGCTAAAAGCGGCTAAAAGCGGCCTCCGCCGCCTCCGTCCAGGCGAACGGAGCGGAGGTAGAGGTGAGAGCCGTGAGAGGCGCAGCCACCGAGCTGTAGCCACGGATGAAACGGCGGAGGAAGTTGGCAAACCCCAGAAACCGTTGTAATTGTTTCCTGTTGGTAGGGGTAGGCCATTCCACCACCGCTCTCACCTTAGCGGGATCGGGTCTCACCTCACCCTCTGCTACAACAAAACCCAAAAACGAAACAGACGAAGAATGGAACTCACACTTCTCCGCCTTTACAAACAGTTTGTTCTCCAGTAGCCGCTGGAGCACCAGACGAACATGCCGCCGATGTTCACTGGCGTCCCTGGAAAAAACCAAAATGTCATCTAAATAAACAAAAACAAAACGATGAAGGAAGTCCCGTAACACATCATTTATCATAGCCTGGAACACAGCAGGGGCATTACAGAGACCAAAAGGCATCACCAGATACTCAAAATGTCCCAGGGGAGTGGTGAAGGCGGTCTTCCATTCATCACCGGCTCTGATGCGCACGAGGTGGTAAGCGTTGCGAAGGTCCAGTTTGGTGTAGATCCTGGCCTCCTGCAACGCTTCAAAAGCTGAGTTCATCAAAGGCAGGGGGTAACTGTTCTTAACAGTGATTTCATTCAGGCCCCGATAATCAATACATGGTCGGAGAGACCCGTCCTTCTTACCGACGAAAAAGAAACCTGACCCCACTGGTGATGATGACGGCCTGATGATACCAGAATTCAGAGACTCAGCAATATATCGCTCCATTACCTCCCTCTCGGGTTTAGACAGGCCATATAACCTGCTCTTGGGCAATGTAGCGCCAGGTTGGAGATCGATAGCGCAGTCATAAGGTCTGTGAGGGGGTAAGGAGAGGGCTCGTGACTTTGAGAATACCTCAGCAAGGTCGTGGTACTCCGGCGGTACCCCGGATAGGTCAGGTGAGGGCGGCCGCCCTACCGGGACAGCGGGGTCTTCCCCAGGAGGCCGAGCTGAGCGTAAACAAGTGGTGTGACATTTATCACTCCAGCCAGAAACCCGACTGGAGGGCCAGTCGATGACTGGGTTATGAGCCATAAGCCAGGGAAACCCCAGGACCAGTGGGTTCTGGGCGGAGGAAAAAACGAAAAAACGGGTCTCCTCATGGTGATTGCCAGAAATAATAAGGTGAATGGGTTCGGTTATGTAAGAAATGGTAGCCACCTCTTGGCCATTTAGGGAGACCACTTGTAACGGACGGGGCAGTAGTTCACATTTAAGACCGACCTGTCTCGCTAGCTCGGCATCCATAAGGTTCTGCTCTGCTCCAGAATCTACTAAAGCCTTAACCGGAAAACCCTTCCATGAAACATGACCCGAACTTGAAATAGGCAGGCAGCAGGTTTAGCATTAGTGAGCGTCTTATCACCGCTCGTCAGCGCGCCCACTCTTACTGACGAGCAGAGAAGTTTTGGGCACTCCTTGCAGAAATGACCCCGCCTACCACAGTAAAGGCACTCACCTGCCGCCATCCGTCGCCGTCTCTCAGAAGCAGATAGTTTGCCCCGACCGAGCTGCATGGGTTCATCCTGAGCTAACAACGGGGATTCTGCGGGAGAAACAACACGAACAGGTGAATCTGTGGACCGACGATGAGGGCGGGGTACTACCCTGCCATGCTCCCCCTTAAGGTCCTGCAACCGGTTATCAACACGGATAACCAGAGCGATGAGGGGGTCCAAAGTTAATGGTAGTTCGAGTGCGATCAGTCTGTCCTTTAATTCCTCGGACAGCCCCTCCACGAAAGCGTCCATGAGCGCAGTAGTGTCCCAACCACTAGTGGAGGCCAAAGTCCGGAACTCTATGGCGTAGTCGGCTGCCCGTCGGTCGCGCTGCCTCAACTTCAAAAGCGCACGAGCTGCCTCCCGGCCTGGCTTGGTGTGATGGAATATCTGCTGGAAAGCCTCCAAGAAGGCCGAGAGGGATGAGCAGGTTGAGGCTCCACGCTGCCACTCGGCGGTAGCCCACGCTCCGGCTCTGCCGGTGAGGTGAGAAATAATGAAGGCCACCTTGGATTGGTCTGTAGGATAGTGGGGAGCCTGCAACTGGAAGTGAAGCTCACACTGGGTAATGAAAGCCCGGCAGTCCCCGGAGTCTCCGGAAAACCTTTCTGGACGGGCCAGCTGTGCAGTCGGAGCGACAGGAACTCCATCCAGGATCCCCTGGACCAGCGTGGAAGACGATGGGCGTGGCGAAGGAACAGACGGTGGATGTTGGACCCGCTCTGCCAGTTGCTCGAAACGCTCTCCCAACGCGGCAAGTTGTCGCTCGTGTCAACTGGACATCTCCAGTAACCCTTGGCGAAGACACGACATCTGCTCCTCCTGCTGGCGGAGTAGTGCCCGTAAAGCCTCCGTGTCTGCTGTGTCCATGTTAAAGGTCGGATCGTAATGTCAGGGTTTGTTGGGCGGACACAAATGCAGACAGGGATCGGAAATGCAAAAATCTCGTATTTATTGCAAACAAGAAACTCTCAATAAACACGAGAAGCAACAAAACGATCCGACAACTAGTGCAGGGGAGACGAAGACTTATAACAAGGAGGAAGGGATGAGGTAAGTGGAAACAGGTGTGACTATCAAGAGGGAATACACACACACTGGGGAGAGAACACAGGAAGTACGACCCATAACAAAATAAAACCGGAAGTGGAGACCAAAACACAACTCAAACTAAAGCGGGGTAAAAACCCCACAATCAGGCCCTGGAGCTTTGTTGTTGGGCATCAGCAACAGAGCTTCATGAAGTTCAGCCAATGAGAGCAGAGAGTCTAAGTTTGAGCTTTGATCCTCATTTAATCTGGGTAGAGTTACATTATTAAGAAATGATACTGAATTGATATCTTTTAAAAGAGAATTACTGACTAATAAGTAGTCTAAGCAAGACTGTGAGTAGTGAACTGGAGAAAAGAAAGTGAAGCGTTTTAGCGTTCGGACGACATGAGCGCCAAGCATCACAGAGACCTAACTCATCCATGTACTGCTTCAAAATACTTGCAGATCGCCATGTGCGCTGGTGTCCTGCTGTGCTGAGTCTGTCAAGTTCAGGATCAAGGACCAAGTTGAGGTCTCCTCCTATAATTATTGTGGAGTCAGAGTGAACTGAGACTGAGGTGAAGAATCAGTGAAAGAAGGAGGATTCATCAGCATTGGGACCATAGATACTGGCTATACAGAAGTCTTTATTCTGAACAGATATGTTAATAATTACAAATCTGCCTTCTGGATCAACAACTGTGTTCTTATTTGAGTAAATGTAATATTTTTATTCATTAAAACAGCAACTCCTTTTTGTTTGGAGTTGTAACTAGCTGAGTAGATGAATGGGAATTGTGATCAGCACAGGAGATGATCAGCTGATTTAGATAAGTGGGTCTCCTGCAGTAAAACTAGATCTGCTTTTAGATCATTCAGATGGTTGAAAACTTTCACCAGTGCGTGCGAAAGGATTTTCACCAAAGTCTGTGAGAGGATTTTTAGTAGTGTGTGTGAGCACATTTCACATGTGTACGAAAGTGAACACATTTTCACTTGTGTGTATACAGGCATTTCACCTGTGTGTGAGAGATTTCACATGTGTTTATGAACGCTAATTCAGAATAATGTCCCCAATGGCTCCTTATACATTCAGTCAGTTTTTTTTATACTTTCGTGCTTTGTTTCACTGACAGAAAGTATTTTAATTAATGCTAAAAGGAAACTGTTGTTCACAGAACATCTTTAAATCATATTCAGCAACAGAATCAAGCTGAAACACCTTCCAACTGAAGTCCCATCTCTTTGTTTTACCCTTACCTGAGGTCTGACCACAACACCATCTTGTTTCCTGTTTACTCCTATTCCGAAACATCGCCACAGTCCTCCAATCTCCCTTTACTCACTAACAGTTAGGCTAAATAGTGCATGTGAGTCTGTTCGTGCCTGTGAGTCCATGTGTGCGTGCCCGCTGCACAGTGCGCAGAGGAGCGCTGTGCCTTTGTGCGTGTGAATGCTTCCTGGCTGTGTGAGTTACCTGTGGTGTGTGTCCTATGTGAGCCTATGGGAGGTGTCTGCGGGATCACGTGTGTCTCGTGCATTAGTAAGTTAGTGGCATCATTCCAGCAGGAACAAGGTCAGATCTCTTGCATGCACATACGCACACACACATGAATGCCCATAATTCTGCAAATTACACATGTACCGTGGAGGCTTAGTGAGGCAAATAACTATTTGAACTCTGTGATTCTGCAAGTTCTGTCACTTAAAAATCATGGAGGGGTATGAAATGTTGATATCTGTCCACAACAATTAAAAAAGAAATCACTCTCCCATGCCTGTGACCTCAGTCTTCCAAAATGTCTAACAAACTCCCCGGCTGCCACTGCTGCTTTGGCGGCGGTGACTGGGAGTTTCCCCTTAATTTCACATTCCTTCATCCGCCACAGTAGAACATCCGCTAACAACCTAGCGCAAGTGTTAGCTTACCTTTGCACAAATAGTATGCATGAAGGAATGATATGTTTGCTTGGAAGTACGTGCGTTTGCGCTGTAGTTATATTGTGTGTGTGTTGACATGTTTGTGTGTGAAGAGCACAGAACACCAGCAATGCTATTAATTTTGTGGCTTTCTTGCAAATACTGTAAACATGGTTCCGTAGGTCCAGACATGTAAACTACTATACCAAATAATTAACATAAATGTAACAATATCACAAATCTCATGAAGATATCAGGTATGAAGGGTATGTGAGAAAGCTCATCTTAACTCAAGTGCAAATGACCAAATGAATATGAGATGGAAAGAAGGAGAACGAATCTGAAGCAGTCTATTCAAGAAAAAGGTGAATGATCGGATTCTCTCAGGTACACCTTCAATCACTTGAGCTGTAAAGGTTTGTTCAGGCGAGCAAAAAGACGACGTCTGAACAAACTTTTATTCTGAAAAATCATTTGGTTTGGAGTTGTAGTCATGAGTTTGAATTGATCTGAAATGTTTCACCAGAAGCTTTTGCTAGGTTTGTTGGTTACATTGTGTTGCTGTATTTAAGTTTTTTTTTCTTGAGATGATCTTATGAAAGTAAAAAAAAAAGCTTTTTAAATACTCCTGACACGACAATAATTTAAGAGGTCTCAATTATGTTTATGTTTGTTTTTTAATCAATCCTCCAAAATGTAACACGTCAGATGACATGAAATGAGGATCAAATCTATTGTCAGAACTGTTTATGATTACATTTAAAGCACATGTTCCTATTCAAGTCTACTGTTTCCTTGTCACTGCAAAAGTTGTTCCATGTGTTCTCTTTGGGCAGAGCTCAGCTGGGAGTAATGGGAAGACGTCCAGCTACCAGGTGCTCTCCTTCATCTGGGTCTGGCCCCATGTCCAACACACAGCTTTCAAAAACTTTTAGTTTGACAACTTACTATCATCAGTAAAGTTTTATAAACACAGAGCAATAACATGTATCCTCTGTTCATTTTTAAAAACATAGGCAGGGCAAAAACTCATTTGGTAATGAATAATTAATCTTGATCATTGCTTAATTGTTTGTATTCTTTATGTTTTATCATTGTGTTATTAGTTGATCTGACATTGTTTGAAGCACTTTTGGCCTCCTTGGATGGTGGTGGAAGGTGGTCTATAAATGAAAGAGATGATGAAATCAAGAAAAGGTGAGACGCAGAGACTTTTTTCTTCTTCATGATAGTGAATAAAACAAACTCACTGTATTTTTAGAGCATGTTTTTAAAACCAAAAACAAGCAGAACAATATAGCTCAAGAAAAAAGGCAATAAAAATGAACTCACAAAGGTTAATCAAACAAAAAGACACTTTAAAGTTTCCTAAATTATAGCCATCACATTATTTTATTTGGTTAAGGGTACAATGTTATTAGATATTATTCAAAGTGATCGGATTAGGTGTTTTTTGCGGGTTAGAACTGTTTACATATCCTTTTACCAGCACGAGGATGAAACATTTTGAAATGCATCAGCGTTTGTCTACGTCCATATCCAGTTATGAATATCCAGGCAGAAACACCAGGAAAGATGATCTGTCATTGCCAGTTCAGGACAGGAGAAACACTTTCCTTTCAAAACTGGCAAATATGTCAATCTATTCCTTTATTTCATCTGAGCGAGCTCACCGATAAAAATGAATGTAAAATTAAAGTCTTTTAAGATTCAGTTATTGCTCATGAAAGGTGAGGCATTTGGAGAATTGGTAATCATGTATAAACTCTGGGTAAGTTGGACAGAGTTGGTCTCAACAAGTACGCTTTCATCTGTTTTCAAATTCTATTTTTGTCAGAAGAGATTGTTGGAGTTTTGAGTGAGCTATGGACTCACTCCTTCATCCACCCAGACACTTCAGGGCACATTTCCCTACAGCTGTAACATTTGTTTGTGCTTTGCTTGATTCACTTTTGGGTCCAGTCTTGTGATGCTGCACTAAAAAGCAAAAGACCAGCTGAACAACCACAGCAGCTTTTCTTAAACATCAGATGAAAAACATATTGTTCAGTCTGAGCGTTATACCTTTTGCCTCCAGGTGTTTTGACCCTTGCCAAGTAATATCACCTCTCACCTCGCTCTTATTTATTCACTTAAAATATTTTTTTTGAGTGTGAGCATGACTCACACTCAAATGACGTACACTATTTTCTTCTCTAAAATAGAAGTTTAAAATGTCCATCAGATAAAATGAAGGTTTTAAACTTGTGGCTGCTAGTTTTTGAGGATGCAGCAGCCACAGCTGGAGTAAAACCCCTCCTAGTGCCCCCCCCCCCCCCCCCCCCCCCCCCCCCCCCCCCCCCCCCCCCCCCCCCCCCCCCGGAAACATCTGTGATTTTTGTGTTTGGGTAAGGTTATTAAAAAGGACATATTTTAGCCCTTCAAACTGAACTTTGCTGTAGTTCTTGATGTTTTTTTAAAAGAACTATGCTATTGAAATTATGTCCCATTTCTCAGTGAAAAGAAAATAGTAAAGCATCTTCATTTACATTAAAATTGAAATATAAATTCACTTCAAACTGATTTTTGATTTCATGAACTGAAAGAAACTTATTCTTACAACTTCCTTATTCAGAATGCACCAACAATTTTGCTGCGTTGCTGCAGTTGTAGTTGGAGCTTATATTTAACATAAAAGCATATGATCCACGGCTGAAGTGACTTCATCCAGCTGTCCGTCCAAACCATACCTTCAATCTGACAGGTATGTTTCCTGTCAGTTTAAGTGCTTTCACAGCTTAGATGTAAATATTTCTTTTAAATGCATTTCTGTCAACTACAAGAGTTCCAGTCAAGGATCCTCTGCTTCAGAAAAAAAAAAAGTTTTATGTTTGAAACATTAACATTTTAACTGGATTGTTCGGTTTCTTTGTGGAACTAAATTTCTGATACACGTGCGGCCTTCCAACAAGCTCACTTCTGATTGGTGACTGCATTACCAAAGAAACGTTGCCTGAGACTGACTCGAACCAATCACTGTCATCTAGCTCCAACATGGGACTGAATTGACTTTGTGTCACTGGAGCCGCAGGTAAGGCCTTTTCAATGGGGAACATCCCACCGGCTCTGTCCAGTTCTCTTTATACAGTCGAATCTTATCAATTCAACAGTTTCATTCCAACAACACTTTCCTTTTTTTTTTTTTTTTTTACAAGAGCGTGTTTTTACATGTTTGCGTGAAGGTGTGTGTGTGTGTGTCAGTTTGCTTGTGTCTACTGTGTGAGTGTGTGTGAACTTATGTACCTAAGTTTCTGTGCATGTGACAGAGTTTGTGTGTTTGAATGTGTAAGTTTGTGTTGTTGTGCATCATTGTAGTTTATGTGTGTCAGTGCTGGCAGGGTGTCTCCAGGCTGCAGCCACATCTCCAGCAGCAGTAATGCTCATGATGCCACGTCCGTCCATCTTCAGATGTGAAGAAAGATCTGCAGAAGATGAGCTGAGAAGGAACAGTGGGTTGGGGGGAGAGGTGCAGAGAAGATCCCACTTTATTCCAATGAAGCCAGGTTATGTCATACCTTGCACAAAGTTATTGCTTTAAAAATTGTTTTTTCACTATTTTTATTTATGTACCTTTGTTTAACCAGATAAGTCCTACTGAGATTAAAAGTCTCTTTTTCAAAGGAGCTCTGTTAAATGAAAGACAAGAGGATCTTGTTTGTGCGAAGCTGTTTTTATCCTTGAGAATCTGTTCATGAGTGGACAAAAAGAAAATATCGAGTTGTGAATTACTTTTTCAAATAGGTCATGAGTAAAGTAATTTCATTACAATTGTGATCACCTGAACACGGGTGGTTCTGGTTTGGACGATGATCCTGCTTTTATAACACTCAGATCAGGCCTGTGTGTTCAAGGGACATTTTGTTTGTTTTATTCAGTAATAATAGGAATTCCTCTAAATCTCCACACTCTAAACTATCTCTACCTCTGTCCAAACTCTCACTGACCGTAACTCTCCATCAAACACCCACATTATGAATGGAGCCTAAAGGATTCATGCTGCTGTCAAACCCGCTGCACAAACAGAACCACTTCATGAATCCGTCACATGGTACAGTCAGGCAGCGAAGCTTCAGACGTCATCATTTTCAGCTCCTCCCCTTGATGAAGAAAGCCTCAATACACGCTTCGTGGAAACTCCTCCTCCACTACTTGACACGCCTCGAAGCCTCCACACAGAACGTCACATCACCAGTTTATTGTTTTACTGTAAATTATTATTTTATGGAGACAGTCTTTTGGTGTGTTTGGCATAGATTTAATTTGGGACGTAATTATTTTTTTATGTTATGCTCCTCAAATCCCCTAGATCAGAAAAGGGGCGTAACGTCAGTGCTGCTTTGATTAGCTGGTATCTGTTGACAAATATTAAAAAAGCTGAGTTGGTTTTTTTTGAGGTGTTGGTCCCCTTGTGACAGTTCTCATGTTCCTGTAACAGTGTTGGTGCTCGTAGATAGAAACAGACTTTTTTAAAGTTGTTTAACACAAACTCATACAACAAAGCTCAGAGCCAGGAAGAGTTTGTGAACTGTGGCTAAAGTTGGTCTCAAAATACAGTGGGGATCGAAAGTTTAGGCACCTCAGGTGAAATGTTAAATTATGGTGTCTAAAGGTCCCAAAAAATATTGAAAAATATTCCAAGAACATCAGTTTACAGATAAAATATTCTTTTGTCAAAAAATGAGACTTTATTTCCATCATTTTCCCTTTCAAAATAAAAGAAAACAAAATATTAGCGTGTGCAAAAGTTTGGGCTCCCTGCAGTATTTATAGTTTGCATCGCCCCCTTTGGAAAAGCTGAGACCTGACAGTGTCATGGATTGTTCACAATCATGGTTTGCAAAAATACCAGGTGATTTTAATCTGAAAGATGGTAAATAATCTGAGTCATGTGACCTCGCCCCAACAATCAGCATCAGCAGAACAATGAAACTGAAAATAGTTGATGCTCACAAAGCAGGAGAAGCTGTAAGAAGATAGTAAAGCCTTTTCAGATGCTAATATCCTCTGTTCAGAATGCCATTAAGAAATGACCGTCAACAGGGACAGTGGAAGTTAAAGCAAGAAAAATCTCAGACAGAGCAGCTCACAGGATTGTGAGAAAAGCAAATCCAAACCCACGTTTGACTGCAGCATCCCTCCAGAAAGACCTGCAGACTCTGGAGTTGTTCTGCACTGTTCTACTGTCAACAGATACTTGTACAAATATGATCTTCATGGAAGAGTCATCAGAAGAAAACCTCTTCCTCTTCCTCACCACAAAATTCAACCTTTAAAATTCACAAATGAACATAGAAACAAGTCTGATGCATTTTGGAAACAAGTTCTGTGGACCGACCCGGTTCAGATGGAACTTTTTGGCTGCAATGAGGTAAGGGTTACGTTTGGAGAAGAAAAGGTCCAGAGTTTCATGAAAAGAACCTCTGTCCAACTGTTAAGCATGGGGGCGGAGCAATCATAATTAGGGCTTGTATTTCAGCCAGCGGCACAGGAAACATTTCACCAGTAGAAGAATGGATTCCACCAAATTTCAGTAAATTTTGGACACTAACTTGATGCCATCTGTGAAGAAGTTGAAGTTGAAGAGAGGATTGTTTCTACAAATGATGATGATCCTAAACACACCTCCAAATCCACACTGTCTCACATTAAGAGACAGAAAATGAAGGTTTTGCAGTGAACTTCAATCACATGACCTCAACATAATTGAAAATCTATGGATGGACCTTAAAAGAGCCGTGAGGAACAGACATCCCAGAAATCTGAAAGAATTGGAAGACTTTTGGAAAGAATTATGGATGAAGAAACTTCAAACAAGAACTGAGAGACTTTTGGCTACAAAAAGTCTTTACAAGCTGTGATACTTGCCAAGGTACTAATTCTGCAGGGTGTACAAACTTTTGCACACACTGTAATTTTGTTTTCGGTTATTTTGAAAGGGTAAATGATGGAAATAAAGCCTCACTTTTGGACATATTAAAAGAATGTCTCATCTTTAAACTGATGCCTTAAGGAGATAGTTTAATCTTTCCTTGGATTCTTTATGCACAAGAAAAGAACATTTTACCTGGGGTGCCCAAACCTTCGATTCTGGACTGTATGTCTACAGAACATCTGCAGAACTCCTCTCACCTCGTCACAGCCTGAACATCTCGGCCACACTGACTGACAGTAGTGTCGTCCACAGAGCAGCTTCTGGCAGGACCAGAAGTAGACCAGGTCGACCAAACTCTGGTTGCACTCTGAACATCTGAAGCAGGTGGGATGCCAAAGGGCGCCATTGTAGCCAGCACGCTCAGCATAAACAACTGGACTCTCCATGGCTACCTCTTCACTGCAACCAGTACACCGCTAAAAGACAGAATGGGAATATTAAGGAGCAATTTTTGCATCTGAACACTCTTACTTATGTTAAGTGTCCTTAATAAACCACTTAAAGGCATTAACAAGCATTAGTAAGGGTTATTAAGCTGCTCATGAAGACATTTCTTAGCATTTGTTAATCCTTTTTAAAGTGTGTTAACATTTGTAATATTCTACAAAGCTTTGTAAGTTAATAATAAATGTAGTTATTGTTTATTAGTAAACAGTTTATTGAGTGTTTTTGCAGCCCCTAATCTAAAGCGTGATCAAGTGTTCATCTTTACAAACCATTTATAAATCATTTGCAAGGATTAACGCCTGAACACCAGGATTTATTTACAACTATGACTTTTTTTCAGTCACTGTAACAAAGATGAGGAGGCGTGTGGATCCATGTGCAGGAGGTAAGTTTAATAACAACCAAAACTGAAAAAAGGCAAAACAGGACGAAGTCAAAACCAGACAAGAGTCAACAGGCAAGGAGCAAAACAGGGAATCGATGAGGCAGACAAAGGTCAAACACAGGGAGGCAGAAAGGCAACAAAGAACGCTCAAGATTGATAGTGACACCAAACAATACTTTGCAAGGAGCAAAGTCTAAACAGGGCAAATATATCTGATGAGGCTGATGAGTGTAATGAGGGACGGCTGGTGGAGACCTGGGGGATCAGTACTCAGGAGAGGGCTCCCACTCGTGGCTGGAGGTGGAGCTGGGAGTCTGGTCCATGACAGAGCCGGGGAAAGCATTTTCTACAAGCACCATTTTCAGTGCAAATGTGGAGCTGCGCACTTCAACTGGGGACATTGTTGGCCAGTGGTAGGAATACTTTGATTATCTCCTCAATGCTGCTGACACGCCTTCTCATGAGGAAACAGAGGCTGAGGACTCTGGGCTGGGGCTGTCTTTCACCTGGGCAGTCGGGAACTGGACCACTGGACTGGCAGACAGGGGTGGTGGTTCTCCTTTTCAAGAAGTGGTACCGGAGGGTGTGTTCCAACTACTGGAGAATGTCACTCCTCAGCCTCCCTGGAGAAGTTTAAGCCAGCGTACTGGAGAGGAGAGTCCGGCCAATAGTTGAACCTCAGATCCAGGAACAACTGTGTGGTTTCCGTCCTGATTGTGGAACTGTTTACCAGCTTTACACCCTGTCTAGAGTGATGGAGGATTCGTGGGAGTTCGCTCATCCTGTCCATATATGTTTTGTGGATTTGGAGAAGGCGTTTGACTGCAACCCCGTGGTGTCCTATGGAGGGGCTCTGAAAGTATGGGGTCCGGGGAGCCTTACTCTGGGCTGTCTGGTCTCTGTATGACCAGAGCAGGAGCTTGGTTTGCATAGCCGGCAGTAAGTCAGACCTGACAGGTGGTTTGTCCTCTCTGGGTGGGTAGAGTGCTCTTGCCTCAGATGGAGGACTGAGGCAGGGCTCTTGACTAAATTTTTGCACTTGTTGCACCAGCGTGCCTAACTTTTTTCTTAGGTGCCCCAAACCTTTGCACTACCTTTTCAACCACATTTCATTTAACTCAGCAGTTTAAAATGGTCACTTTCCTTTTTAATTGTTGTTAATATCGGCATGAAGACTTGAAAATGATTAAATTACAAACTAGTAAACAAAAAGCCCTTTATAATAACATATTACATGAAAAAGTTGGTGCTTAAACACCCACTCCGATTAAATTTGTGTTTTTGGTGTTTTTAACATGTTCTTGTAGCATTTTTCTCATGATAAGAGAACACATCTAAAAAATGTCAGATTAAAACTGCATTTCTGAGTATTTCCTTATTCAAATAAATACACACAGTTTGAAAAAGCTTAATTTTGTGACAGCAGGTGAAATGGGTGAATCTAAGTCGTCCTGCTCCGCCCCATTCTGATGCATCGGCTTGTTGACAAATAGATCCATGATCGTCTTTGTTTTCCTCGCTTGAGCTGGAATCTGGATCAAAAGTGTACGGCTGGAATTCCACTGAATTCAAACATTCTTTGATAACAGCAGCTGTGTTTGGGTCAGCAGAACATTCATGCTGTTGGTTTAATGCACTTCGTGTTTTTGTCCTGATTTATATTTATTTAAATTGCTTGATGTTGCCGTTTTGCACTCGGGGGTTGGGGTGTGGACTTTTTACCTGTCGGGTGGCAAACACGCTCCAAGGTGTTATGTTATCTGTTGCTGAGAATGTCTGAAGGAGTTATGGGTTTTTAATGACTGTTATTGATTCAGAGGAAGCATCATTGATCAAACCCGACATATTTCTTTATAACAATGAGTGTCTGTTGCACACTGATATTTGGGTTTTTATTACAACTTAGTCTTCATCTTTAAACTTACAAAAACTGAAGACTTGGTAGATTTCAGTGATCTTTATTCTTTGAAATGACTCGCGTGAAAACTTTTTTACCATCTTGTCATTGTTTGGATGTACCATGCACTCTCACGCCTACACTCACATATTCGGTCATACGGTCTGTTCCAATGGCGCCATGGGTAAGGCCACTGGCAGAGGTGTGGCCCTGTTGCTGCCCTGATGTCCTCAGAATGACTGCTTCTTTCAGAGCGGCAGACTCACCAGGTAAGGAAACCTCTCCCACCCCCAGCACTTCCTGCTTGTACTGTTTCACAAACAACAGCATGTTTGTTATCTGCAGAGCAGAAGAGCATACTTGTTATATTTTCATTTTTCTTTTGACCCAAAAAGGCTTCAGGCACTTGTGATCTTGAGGAAGCACTTCACCTCCTCTTCACTGGTAAGACTCTGACACTTCATGGGGTCCTGATCGTATGCTGGGAGCTGATGGAGAAGCTGCTTGCGTCGCTCCAGGGATCCAACACTCCCAGAGACAGGGCGAAGGCTTTCTGGTAGGAACTCCATGTATTGAATAGCCTGGGGAGAAGAGAGACATTTCCGAGCTACCTTGATGTAAATTTGGTGAAAAACATAACCAGCAAACACAGCATGAAAAAATGGTAAACTGTGGTTTCAGCTTCTTCCCACACATTCGTGAGTGTAATGTGTTTCGGCTTAAACATCACTTTGCCACTCAAAAAAGTATTTTTTATGTCTTCAGACTTTCCTACTAGAAGGTTTTCTAGGCAGAGGAAATCCCCTGTGGTTGCTTATATAACTTTTTCATTATTTTCAACAAGCAAGAGTGAGGTAGGGCTGCATTGCAGTGTAGTGGTTGGCAGTCAGTGTGGAGTTTGCATGTTCTCCTTGTGCATGTGCGGATTTTCTCTGGGCACTGTGGCTTCCTCCCACAGGTCAAAAATATGATGATTTGAAATTGTCCCTCGGTGTTTATGTGAATATGTGGCCCTGGTGACCAGTCCAGAGTGTTTGCCTTCACTCATCAGTAATTGGGACAGGCTCCTGTTCTGCTGTTTCTTTTAAGTCTCAAGCACAGTGCCAGAGACTCTTCTTGTCTCTTGAAAAAACACAATTTAGTTTAAAAGTAGTAAAAGTTAAAACTTAAAATAGTGACAAATTTCAATGATTTTCTGAGTCATTAAAAATAAACCATAACCTTTTGTGATTCCTTTTTTTAAGAATTTGTAAGTCTCTAAATGTATTTAAAATGTCAAGTAAATGGCTATCCATTCGTCCTCTACACTCACTTATTCCTATGCAAGGTCCTGGGAATGCTGGAGCCTATCCCAACGACCTTTGCCAGTCATGGTAGAGCCACACAGGGACAGAGAATTCACCACTCAATCTATGAAGTTTTACTTGAGACTGTTGAGAACTCATACAGTTCAAGAGCATTTAAGGAAAGTTAAGGACCGTTTTGATGTGAGGCGACAGTGGGAACCACAAGTCTGACCTTCATGAATGTTCAAAGACATTGCAGTTATTTTTCTGTCTTACTTTATGGTTTGTTACATATTTGTAGTCCAGTAATTCAGTGAACGGAACCCTCAGAAACATGTAAAGTAAAACAATTGTTGTGGGTCTTTAACAACTTTCCTCTGATCATGTCTTAGCTTGAATTAAACCCACACAGAATGGATGCCAAAACACTCCTTCATACGAAGCCCGTGACCTGACATGGTTAAAAAAAGGTAACACTTCAAAATAACTACCCGTTATGGCTAGTTCACAAGTCATTATTTTAAACTGTTAGTTATTGAGTTAAATGACTTGTTAAATAACAGTTTACAGTTTAAGGATTTATGAATGTACCTTATAGATAGACAGTAGATAACTAACAAGCTTTTAGTTAGCGACTTGTTACCAGTAAATTAATAATTTCTAACTGCACCTTATTAAATAGTAATATATCATAATTAAATTACTTACTAATGACTTGTAAGGAATCAGTTAAAATTGTATACATGTGATTGGGACGTTCTTTTAAAGTTGTAGCTATTAATTAACTGTTGGTAAAGGAGGAACATTTCCACCTAATCCTAACCCTAACTCTAATCCTTAATCTAGCCCTACATTTACAAATCCTTAACAAACTGTTAATTGGTGTGTAAAGTGTAATAATGATTTGTTAACCAGCTATAATGGACAGTTATCAGTGCTTTAAGTGGACAACAAGAAGAAGTGGCGTTTCTCTCTTTCATGGAAGTCGAAACATAAACTTAAGAGAATCTTGAATGTAAAATTTGACCAATAAAAGGAAGTCTTTTTTTCATAATATAAAATAGGAAATAGGGAGCTCAGGTCAAGTCTATAAATAAATGTAGTCATAAATTAACTGTGTAAATAATTACTACATTGACTTTACTTTGATTTAAGAATAAGTAAATGTGATCTATGGCGTCACATGTCTGCCATTGATTGAACGGCGCGTATCTTACAACTGAGTGAGCGTATCCTACAACTGCACCATGCAGTCCTAACTGAGCGCGGCAGAGCTCTCACCGCGCTCTCACCGCGCTCACACGTGGAGTTCTGACCGTGCTGGCAGAGCTCTGACTGAAAGCTGAGCGAGCACAAAGAAAACTGAGCGAGCGCGCAGTCAGAGCTCAGTTATCAAAAACGCACCATTCAATGTAGATGTAGCGCCATAGTAATCTAACGACGATGTAACAAAAACTAACATTTTCTGAAATGTGCTGATCAACAGAATGAATAGAAGAATAAACACAAAACCACAGATGACTTGCAATGCCTGTAATTATGAGTTCCTTTGTTGCATGAATGCAAATGTGTTTCTGCTTTTTAGCATTGAAACGTAAATGATTATCAGTAGATAAAATGAAATAACTAAATGTTTCAGGTTAAATAATTTACAATGATACAGTAATCTGAGTGATGCTGGTTTCAATGAACACAACCATTTATATAAATACAAATCTTGTTTATTTTTCATCAGTGATTCACTATTTGCAGAAAGAGTTATAAAATACACAGATTTCCTTCATTGAGCTCCAGCCGTATGATGATGTTGGAGCGAAAAACTAACTAGCATACACGGCACACCAGTTAAACTGCACAACGCTGCGTCCAACACGCCCGATTTGTAATGAAGGTCACACTCGTATTGGGCTTGCTGTCAGGTCCGGCAAGAAATTGTGGGATACCACTCCTCTTGTTTGTTTGGTTGGATTGGGGTTTAAGTGTTAAAGGGTTTTTGACTTTGTGTTTTGTTGGCTGTTTTACTCTATTCTGCTCTTAGTTATTTACCCTGTTATGTCTATTTCTTTCTGTACCATGAGTGAGAGGGAGGATGATCAGCACCTGGTGTTGATCACCATCGTGTGTGCGCCCGTGCAAAGACACAGCCAACATGTATTTTCACATAGTCCCAGATCGGAATGTTGACGATAAATACTTGATCCTGCAAACGGGTTGTTGTAGAAAAACTTTAATCATTAAAAATAATTATAAAAAATAATTCTGATCTCACAAGAGTAATAGTCAAATCTGGAGTCCAGTTTGAGTATTCAGGAGTACTTCTGCCAGGCACTGATTACTGGAGAGTACTTCTGGCATTGGGAAGTAGCAGATACTCTAAAGAGCTATTTAGAGCTATTTTTATATTTTTATAATATAAATATAAATGCTATAAATGCTCTAATAACCAAAATATTATAGGACTTACTTGTGAAAGGTAATTCCACAGGATCTGCTCTCAATAGAGCCCTGGTTGTTGCATCTGAAGGCTGCACAAACAAAGGGCAAGGCTGCGATTCTCTGTTAATTATAGCTGGTTGTGGATGTTGCCTAGCTAAAGTAGACCCCTCCAATATTCAGGTATTCGGAGCCTGGAATGAGGTGTCTATTCATATATAATGTCTGTGGTAAACAACTGTCTGACCAACTTGCGTGTCAATATTTCATGCACAAGAAGTGAAGTGTACAGATTAATATTTTGAAGGAACGATTTAATTATTCTTTGGGAACGAATTATTATTTTGTGGAAACTGATTATTTTAAGGGAACAAAGTTGTAATTTTTTATACCCATGTCAGGTCTCGAGCTCTGTACATTCAAGCTTATTGTCAGTGAAACAAAAACACTGCATAATTCATCTACACCACGATTTATACATTCAAGACTTTTGTGTCATATATTTTTTTCACAGTTTTGGCTTGATGTGAATCAGTTTATCATTTCTGTCACAGAAGAGTATAAAAAACAAACCTCAGCATGAATACGTGGACAAAATTGTTGGTACCCCTCAGTTAAAGAAGGAAAAACCCACAATTCTCACTGAAATCACTTGAAACTTACAAAAGTAACAATAAATAAAAAATCTATTGAAAATTAAATAATCAAAATCAGCCATCACTTTTGAATTGCTGATTAACATAATTATTTAAAAAAACAAACTAATGAAACAGGCCTGGACAAAAATGATGGTACCTCTATAAAAGATTGAAAACTATTTGACCAGACTGAAATGATTAACTCAGGTGTGTCCTTTAATTGACATCCCAGGTGTTACCAAACTCATAATCAGTCAGTCTGCCTATTTAAAGGGAGACAAGTAGTCACTCTGCTGTTTGGTGAAAAGGTGTGTACCACACTGAACATGGACAACAGAAAGCCAAGGAGAGAATTGTCCCAGGACATCCGAAAACAAATGATAGATAAACATCTTAAAGGTAAAGGCTATAAGACCATCTCTAAACAGCTTGAACTTCCTGTGACAACAGTGGCTCATATTATTCACAAGTTCAAGACCCACGGGACAGTAGCCAACCTCTCTGGACGTGGCCGCAAGAGGAAAATTGATGACAAATTGAAGAGACGGATCGTTGGAATTGTATCCAAAGAGCCCAGAACAACCTCCAAAGAAATTAAAGGTGAACTCCAAGGCCAAGGTCCATCAGTGTCAGATCGCACCATTCGTCGTTGTTTGAGCCAAAGTGGACTTCATGAGAGACGACCAAGGAGGACACCACTGCTGAAAAACAATCCTAAAAAAGCCAGACTGGAATTTGCAAAAATGCATGTTGAAAAGCCCCAAAGCTTCTGGGAGAATGTCCTTTGGACAGATGAGACCAAACTGGAGCTTTTTGGTAAGGCACATCAACTCTATGTTCATAGACTCAAAAACCAAGCATACGAAGAAAAGAACACTGTCCCTACGGTGAAACATGGAGGAGGCTCAGTCATGTTTTGGGGCTGCTTTGCTGCATCTGGCACAGGGTGTCTTGAATGTGTGCAAGGTACAATGAAATCTGTAGACTATCAAGGCATTCTGGAGAGAAATGTGCTGCCTTGTGTCAGAAAGCTTGGTCTCAGTCGCAGGTCATGGGTCTTCCAACAGGACAACGATCCAAAACACACAGCCAAAAACCCCCAAGAATGGCTGAGAGAAAAGCGTTGGACTATTCTAAAGTGGCCTTCCATGAGCCTAGATCTGAATCCCATTGAACATCTGTGGAAGGAGCTGAAACATGCCATTTGGAGAAGACACCCATCAAACCTGAGACAACTGGAGCAGTTTGCTCATGAGGAGTGGGCCAAAATACCTGTTGAAAGCTGCAGAACGCTCATTGACAAAGACAGAAATCGCTTCATTGCAGTGATTGCCTCAAAAGGTTGTGCAACAAAATATTAAGTTATCGGTACCATGATTTTTGTCCAGGCCTGTTTCATTAGTTTTTTTTTTTTTAATAATTATGTTAATCAGCAATTCAAAAGTGATGGCTGATTTTGATTATTTAATTTCCAATAAATTTTTATTTATTGTTACTTTTGTAAGTTTCAAGTGATTTCAGTGAGAATTGTGGGTTTTTCCTTCTTTAACTGAGGGGTACCAACAATTTTGTCCACATATGAGTTACCTTTGAACTTTTGGTGTAAACTTTTACTACTGCTTTAATCAGAACAACCTGCCTATAAAGTAGGCTATACATCAGCGGAGAGCCCAACTGGAAGATACGCAGTGAAGCAGAAGATTCTATCCATCCATCTTCTTCCGCTCATCCGGGACCAGGTCGCGGAGGCAGCAGTCTAAGCAAAGATGCCCAGACTTCCCTCTCTCCGGCCACTTCCTCCAGCTCCTCTGAGGGGACCCCAAGTCGTTCCCAGGCCAACCGAGAGACATAGTCTCTCCAGCGTGTCCTGGGTCATCCACGGGACCTCCTCCCAGTGTGACATGCCTGAAACACCTCTCCAGGGAGGCATCCAAACCAGATTCCAGAGCTACCTCAACTGGCTCCTCTCGATGTGGAGGAGCATCGGCTCTTCTCTGAGCTCCTCCCAGGTGACTGAGCTTCTCCCCCCTATCTCTAAGTGAGCGCCCAGCCACCCTATGAAGGAAGCTCATTTTGGCCGCTTGTATCCGGGACCTTGTTCTTTTGGTCAAGACCCAGAGCTCATGACCATAGGGTGAGTATTGGAGCGTAGACCGACCAGTAAATTGAGAGCTTTGCTTTCTGGCTTAGCTCTCTCTTCACCACGACAGACCAGTACAGCGACCGCATGACAGTGGACGCAGCACCAATCCGCCTGTCGATCTCACGCTCAGATCTTCCCTCACTCGTGAACAAGACCCCAAGATACTTAAACTCCTCCACTTGGGGAAATAGCACTCCACCCACCCAAAGAGGGCAAACCACCTGTCTCCAGTCGAGAAACATGGCCTCAGACTTGGCGGTGCTGACCCTCATCCCAGCCGCTTCACATTCGGCTGCAAATCGTTCCAATGCATGCTGGAGTTCCTGGCTTGATGAAGCCAACAGGACAACATAATCTGCAAAGTTGAAATCTTGGGGTTCCCAAACCAGACCCCCTCCGGACCCTGGCTGCGCATGGAAATTCTGTCCATAAAGACTTTGAACAGAACCGGTGACAAAGGGCAGCCCTGCCAGAGTCCAACATGTGCTGGGAACAGGTCTGACTTACTGCCAGCTATGTGGACCAAGCTCTTACACTGGTCATACAGAGATCAGCCAGCCCTCAATAAGGCTCCCCGGACCCCAAACTCCCACAGCACCCTTCACAGGACACCACGAGGGACACGGTCAAATGCCCTCTCCAAGTCAACAAAACAAATATGGACAGGATGTGTGAACTCCCATGAACCCTCCAGCATCCCAAATCAGGGCGGACCCCAGAAGGCGTGTCAGCAGGATTGAGGAGATCCTCGAAGTATTCCTTCCACCGCCCAACAATGCCCCCAGTCAAAATCAGCAGCTCCCCACCTGTACTTAAAACCGTGCCTGCAGAAAACTGCTTCCCCCTTTTTGAGGTGCTGGACGGTTTGCCAAAACCTGTTTGAGGCCAACCGATATTCTTTCTCCATGGCCTCATCGAACTCCTCCTAGGACCGAATTTTTGTGTCAACAACAGCCTAGGTCGCAGCTCGCTTAGACTGCCAATACCTGTCAGCTCCGTCTGGAGTCCCACAAGCCAGCCAGACCTGATAGGACTCCTTCTTCAGCTTGACGGCATCCCTTACATCCGGTGTCCACCACCAGATTCCGGGGTTGCCACCATGACAGGCACCAGAGGCCTTGCGACCACAGTTCCGCACAGCAGTAGAGACAATGGAGGTGAAGAACATGGTCCATTCAGACTCAATGTCACCAGCCTCTCTCGGTACCTGTTTGAATTTCTCCTGGATGTGGGAGTTAAAGACTTCCTTGACAGAGGGCTCAGCCAGACATTCCCAGCAGACCCTCACAGTATGTTTGGGTCTGCCAAGTCTTTCCAGCCTTCTTCCCCACCAACGAATCCAACTCACCACTCAGTAGACAGCTCTGCCCCTCTCTTTACTTAAGTGTCCAAGTCACCTGAAACAACTACAAAGTCGTTCATAGATCTCCTGCCGAGGGTATCCTTATGCCATATGTATTGATGGACATCCTTGTGCTCAAACATGGTGTTTGTCATGGAATAATAACAAGTAATATGATAACAATAAGTAATATGAGCACAGAAGTCCAACAGCAAAACACCACTTGGGTTCAAATAAAAAGAGCCGTTCTAACCAATCATGCCCTTCCAGGTGCTACTGTTGTTGCCCATGTGGGGAATTGAAGTCCCCCAGAAGGATGATGGAGTGCCCAGTTGGGGCACTTTCCAGTACCCCTTCAAGTGACACCAGAAACTACTGTTCGAACTACTGATCGGCCCGTAAGCTGTCCCCCACCCGAAGGCGAAGGGACACAATTCTCTCGTCCACCGGATGAACTCCAACACTTGGTGGCTGAGCTGGGGTCTCACGAGTAAGCCCACACCAGCCAGCCGTCTCTCACCATGTGCAACTCCAGAATGGTAGAGTCCAACCCCTCTCGAGTGACTGAGTTTCAGAGCCCAGACTGTGCATAGAGGTGAGCCCAACTATATCTGGTCTGTATAGTTGATATATAGTCTAGATATAGTCACACAAGCTCAGGCTCTTTCCTTCCCAGAGAGGTGACATTCCATGTCCCAAAAGCCAAGTTCCATGACCAGGGTTTAGGCTACCCCTCAACTGCCACCTAAACCACATTACACCAGCCCCTTCTAAGCTCTCCTGCAGGTGGTGGGCCCACGGGAGACTGATCCCACATCGATACTTCACTGTGGCCCAGTTACCAGGCGCTTTCCCGCGAGCCCCAAACCCAGGCCTGGCTCCAGAGGGAACGCCTATCCGGGCGATGTAACAACATCTATGGTTGTTCTTCTCATAAAGGTGGTTGTGAACCGCTCTTTGTCTGACTTGTCATCCAGGAGCTGCCTGCCATGGCCTACCAGGGGCTGAAGCCCCAGACAGTATAGCTCCTGGGATCACTCAAGCACTTAAACCCCTCCACCACATTAAGGTGGTGGTTCATGGAAGGGAAGCACAAGATTTTCTGGCTAAAAAGGTTGCTTATCTTGTTCCCGTGGCTGATCACAATTCCAAAGGAACCATCCCTAATATAAAGACCTCGAATTTATCGTGAGAATGAAGAAACTGCCTTACCAGTTTCTGGTTGAGGCCTACTGGTGCCCAGTCATATGTTGTAGTGTTGAAAGTTGGGTCTTTGCGTGACACCACTGGGTTTGTCACAATCATCCGATTTCTCTTGTACACACGAAGACCCCCACCACCTTTGACTTTTGCTGTTAGATAGGAGTAAGGTGAGTCTGCCAGCAGTCGGCCCATTCTATGATCATCCTCTACATCACTTCCAGGCGTGTGGTCCACTGAGCTGCAGCCGCATGTCATACAGGCTTTTCTGTATAGAGATAATGTTAGGAAAAATGGTGAATAAAAATATTTCTTTAAAATCTCTTCTGTCTCAGAGAATTTATTCATGGTTTGCTTCAGTTTAATGTGTATACATTTTTCTGGAATAAAAAAAAACCAGTTAAAATCCTTTTAAATATTTTTGTCGATTTGACACTAAATACTAGGCAATAAATAATGAAAATTTTCAAACAGATCAGAAACTGTAACTTAATAACACAATGAATAAAACAATGGGCATTTTTTGCAGCCCATTGTTTTTCAAACTGGGTTTTGAAGTGACTCTCAGCTCCTGTTTATTGTTTAGCTGAATGTGTTTTATAATTGTCTGTATTTCGGGTTCTTATGTTCATGTTTTGCTACTTTAGTCTCTACGCTAGTCTCTACGTGAGTTTGTGCGACCATTTTAAGGCTCTGAATAGTGTACATGCGTTCAGGCCTGGCCCTGGGCTGCATGGTACCCAGGATTTGTGGCCCCCTCAAACCAGCGACCTTTGTTTTAGGAGCTGGGAGCTTCAACCACTGCATCACCATATGATTTACAATGATAAACATGGTAGTTTTAATAGAGGGATCTCCAGTGTTAAAGGGTTAAAGATCTCAGTTGTTAAAGGTTTAAAGATTATTTCATCCTAAAGTTTTACCAAAGCACAAATGGCAGCAACACCCCCCGCAGATTATATGGCTGTATGGAACGCAGTGTTGGGAGAAATGGAATACAAAGTAACGAATTACTGTAATTTAATTACTTTTGTCCAAGTAACGTAACAAATTACAATTCAAATTTCAGTAATTAAATGCAATTACTGTACTATAGAAACCCTTGTTATTTTGGTTTTGTAGGCTCTGACATTTTCTCTTGGTTACATGAAACAAAACGGAGATCAATAATAACAATAATAATAATAAAAAAAGGAGTAATTGGCGCATGTGTGCACAGAGTTGGGGATTGGTCAGAGCACAGAGATGCCCTTCTTCCTGCAGTCACAGTTCTGTCCAAACTGGCTCAAAGATGAGACAATGTGCTGATGTGCTGATTATGAATGAAACGACTCTAAAGCCACTCTTTGGTGTGAGCAACAGAGCCGGCTCCTTCCTGGGAGCTGTTTTTTCGATAATAATTCACCTCGTCTTACTTTATTTTTCTCTCTAAGTTGCACGTGACTAGTAATCAATATGAGTTTGCATTCAATGAACTCCATTGAGGTGGGAATGCATAGTTTGGTAGACTGGCAGCAGCTCAGAACTGTGCAGAAAGAAAGATGTAGAGAGAGAGATAGAGAGACACTGGTGCAACTCATTGTAACAGAATACTTAAAGTCAGCCAGAATGAACATGAAGGCATTTAATAGTTCTTTGTGTTTTCAAAAGACTGGCTTGGTTTCACATTTCATAAAGGTGAATTTACAGAGATGATAATAGACAGGAATACAGTGATGATAAAAAAAAACAAGAATATAGACATAAATACAGACATGAATATAGACATGAATATAGACATGAATATTGACATGAATATAGACCTAAATATAGACATGAATATAGACATAACTATAGAGATGAATATATACATGAATATAGACATAAATATAGACATGAATATAGAGATGAATACAGACATGAATATAGACATAACTATAGAGATGAATATAGACATGAATATAGACCTAAATATAGACATAACTATAGAGATGAATATAGACATGAATACAGACATGAATAAAGACATGAATATAGACATAACTATAGAGATGAATATAGACATGAATATAGACATAAATATAGACATGAATATAGACATAAATATAGACATGAATATAGAGATGAATACAGACATGAATATAGACATGAATATAGACATGAATATAGACCTAAATATAGACATGAATATAGACATAACTATAGAGATGAATATAGACATGAATATAGACATGAATATAGACATGAATACAGACATGAATAAAGACATGAATATAGACATGAATATAGAGATGAATACAGACATGAATATAGACCTAAATATAGACCTAAATATAGACATAACTATAGAGATGAATATAGACATGAATACAGACATGAATAAAGACATGAATATAGACATAACTATAGAGATGAATATAGACATGAATATAGACATAAATATAGACATGAATATAGACATAAATATAGACATGAATATAGAGATGAATACAGACATGAATATAGACATGAATATAGACCTAAATATAGACATGAATATAGACATAACTATAGAGATGAATATAGACATGAATATAGACATGAATACAGACATGAATAAAGACATGAATATAGACATGAATATAGACATGAATATAGAGATGAATACAGACATGAATATAGACATAACTATAGAGATGAATATAGACATGAATACAGACATGAATAAAGACATGAATATAGACATGAATATAGACATAAATATAGACATGAATATAGAGATGAATACAGACATGAATATAGACATGAATATAGACCTAAATATAGACATGAATATAGAGATGAATACAGACATGAATATAGACATAACTACAGAGATGAATATAGACATGAATATAGACCTAAATACAGACATGAATATAGACATAAATATAGACATGAATATAGAGATGAATACAGACATGAATATAGACATAACTATAGAGATGAATATAGACATGAATACAGACATGAATAAAGACATGAATATAGACATGAATATAGACATAAATATAGACATGAATATAGAGATGAATACAGACATGAATATAGACATGAATATAGACCTAAATATAGACATGAATATAGAGATGAATACAGACATGAATATAGACATAACTATAGAGATGAATATAGACATGAATATAGACCTAAATATAGACATGAATATAGACATGAATATAGACATAAATATAGACATGAATATAGAGATGAATACAGACATGAATATAGACATAACTATAGAGATGAATATAGACATGAATACAGACATGAATATAGACATGAATATAGACATGAATATAGACATAACTATAGAGATGAATATAGACATGAATACAGACATGAATAAAGACATGAATATAGACATGAATATAGACATAAATATAGACATGAATATAAACATAAATATAGACATGAATATTGAGATGAATACAGACATGAATATAGACATAAATATAGACCTAAATATAGACCTAAATATAGACATAACTATAGAGATGAATATAGAGATGAATACAGACATGAATATAGACATAACTATAGAGATGAATATAGACATGAATATAGAGATGAATACAGACACGAATATAGACATAACTATAGAGATGAATATAGACATGAATATAGACCTAAATATAGACATGAATATAGACATGAATATAGACATAAATATAGACATGAATATAGAGATGAATACAGACATGAATATAGACATAACTATAGAGATGAATATAGACATGAATACAGACATGAATAAAGACATGAATATAGACATGAATATAGACCTAAATATAGACATGAATATAGACATAACTATAGAGATGAATATAGAGATGAATATAGACATGAATATAGACATGAATACAGACATGAATATTGACATAAATATAGACCTAACTATAGAGATGAATATAGACATAACTATAGAGATGAATATAGACATGAATATAGACATGAATATAGACATGAATACAGACATGAATATAGACATGAATATTGACATAAATATAGACCTAACTATAGAGATGAATATAGACATAAATATAGACATGAATATTGAGATGAATACAGACATGAATATAGACATAAATATAGACATAAATATAGACCTAAATATAGACCTAAATATAGACATGAATATAGACATAACTATAGAGATGAATATAGAGATGAATACAGACATGAATATAGACATAACTATAGAGATGAATATAGACATGAATATAGACATGAATATAGAGATGAATACAGACACGAATATAGACATAACTATAGAGATGAATATAGACATGAATATAGACCTAAATATAGACATGAATATAGACATGAATATAGACATAAATATAGACATGAATATAGAGATGAATACAGACATGAATATAGACATAACTATAGAGATGAATATAGACATGAATACAGACATGAATAAAGACATGAATATAGACATGAATATAGACCTAAATATAGACATGAATATAGACATAACTATAGAGATGAATATAGAGATGAATATAGACATGAATATAGACATGAATACAGACATGAATATTGACATAAATATAGACCTAACTATAGAGATGAATATAGACATAACTATAGAGATGAATATAGACATGAATATAGACATGAATATAGACATGAATACAGACATGAATATAGACATGAATATTGACATAAATATAGACCTAACTATAGAGATGAATATAGACATAACTATAGAGATGAATATAGACATAAATATAGACATGAATATAGACATAAATATAGACATAAATATAGAGATGAATACAGACATTAATATAGACATAAATATAGACATAAATATAGAGATGAATACAGACATGAACCTACGTAGCATCAATCACATATGTTGTAACAGTAGCTTATCTTTGTGTCATTTTTCACACTGTTGTCTGAATTCAAATGAAGCAGGTTGTGTCTCCATGTTCATACCTTGTTCATTCTTAGTTTTTTATTTATTTGTTTTTATTTATTTCCCCTTCATCTAACCACAGAAGTCCTATTGAGATTAAAAATCTCTGTTTCAAAGGAGCCATGTTAAATGAAAGACTAGAGGATCTTGTTTGTGCAAAGCTGTTCTTTCCTTGAGAATTTGTATGAGTAAAAAAAAGTAAAGTAACCAGTAATCAAATCTTTTTTTTTTAATTAATGAGTAAAGTAGTTAAATTACAAGTTTGATCAAGAATCTAAGTAAAGTAATCAATTGCTTTTTTTAAAGTAACTTACCCACCACTGCTGAAAGGTCCCAGATTTTTCATGTAGTCCCAGTATGTGTATATATTTATTTTTGGTGGGTGTCTTTATGAAAACAAGAAATAAATGAGACGGAGGGGCTGTACCTCCAAGAATGTGGCTGAAATCCAGAGCATCTCTCCTTGCAAATGAGGCACAGTGCTACATCTCCATCAGCACCCACTGCTCTTGGCTTTAGAGACATCTGAGAAGAGACATAACAAAAAAAACAGATGGTGCATTTACTTCTGTTCTTCAGAGTTTTCAAAGCAAATGCTTTGGTGTCTTCCAATGTTTCCAAGCATAACAACCCATTTGATGAAAAAGAAATGTGGTCTGCCGTGATTGAACTAGGAGGGGATATTTCATAACCTTTCCATTTTGGGGTGATGTTTAAAAAGCTCTGTAAATCTCAGAAAGCTTCATTATTACAAAATAATCCATTAACATTTGGCAGGATTGACTCATTTCTCATGTAGCTGTGTCAAAATGTTTAACTTTTGATTTTATTTACATTTATCATTTGTTTAGCTGGAGACATCTAGTGGGAAAGTAAAACATTGACTGTTCATATGTGGGTCATATTGAACCTTGTGGCGCAGCCGTTGGCCTCTGATGGGAGGATTGCAGGTTCAATTCCTGCCTTGCCCGTCCATGTGTCAAAGTGTCCTTGTGCAAGACACTGAACCCCACATTGCCTCTGATGAAAGGTTGGTGCCAGTGTTTGGCAGCAGAGCCGCCATCAGTGTGTGAATGGGTGGATGGGACCATGAATGGGACCATCCAATTAAATCAAGGCTCCCCAACCTGCGGCCCACAAACCAGTACCAGTTAGGAACCAGACCACTCCGGTACTCTAACACTAACCATTACCCGGTACCCTAACCTTAACCTGGTTCTGGACGTGGGACCTGGTGCAGACCGGACTAGAGTTAAGGTCTCCCTCTGCATCCAGTCCTGAGGTTCAATCTGGAACAACAGATGCTCCACATCTGGGACTGCGTTGACAAAACAACTGGCCCACTGATTTAATTGGATAAGCAAGCACATCGAAAAACGACAGGTTGGGGAGAACCAAAGCATCAAAAAGTGACGCAGAGGGGACCTTACCCATGCAGTCAAAATGGGACAACTTGGAAGAAAATGTGTTGTGTGGGCCAGTATTTCAAAGAAGGGAAGCAGAGAACGAACTGAAAGAAGATGGAGCAGAGTGCTGTGCAAAGACTCTGAAATGAAATTAGAAACTCCTAAAATTTCAATAAAAAGGCACTTGGTTATAGCATTTTCCTGAATTGTTACTGTATTGTAGCTTTGCCTTTATGTAACTGTATATTCAGAAAAATTGAATTTGTTTTTTGTTTTTTCATGGTGATTTTATTGTTGCATCAGAATAAAAAACAACCAAAGATCAGCAGTCAAAGCAATAGCTTCTCTGATCAGCAGCTATATATCACAAAAAAGGGCTTTGCTGTGCCTCATGTGACCTTCTGTTACGTTAACCTTGACTTCAGGGCTAGACTTAACCATGGAGAAGACAAAAGTTGTATGCCAATCGCCACCAAGGACCTCCTCTACTCTCCAGTCAAACTTGTTCGTGGTACAGCGTTGAGGACGTCATTCAGTGTCTTACAAAAGTATTCACACCTCTTGAACTTCTCCACTTTTTTCACATTATGACCACAAACATAAATACATTTGATTGGAATTTTATGTAAAAGACCATCACAAAGTGGAACACACTTGTGAAGTAGAGAGTTCTCTTTTTTTTAAATAAAAAACTGAAAAGTGTAAAAGTATTCATTCCCCCTGAGTCAATACTTTGTGGAACCCCTTTTGCTGTAATTCCAGCTGCAGGTCTTTTGGGGTTTGTGTCTCTACCAGCTTTGAACATCTAGAGACTGAAATCTTTGTCCATTCTTCCTTCAAAACATTTCAATCTGAGTCAGATTAGATGGAGAGCATTTGTGAACAGCAGTTTTCAGATCTCTCCACAGATTCTGGATTGGATTTAGGTCTGGACTTTGACTGGATCATTCCAACACATGAATCCGTTTCATTTTTCGGTATTTTTAGATACACCTCAGTCTTGTGGAGGAGACATGAATCATGAATCATATCCCTGCCTTTCTCCCTGACCTGCCTGGTGTGTTCCTTACACTTCATGATGCTGTTTTCTCCCCAATATTCTCTTGACAAACCACAGAGACTGTCACAGAACAGCTGGATTTGTATACTGAGATGAAATGACACACAGGTGGACTCTATGAAGTCATGAAGTCAACATTTGATCAGTCACCAAGGTAATTGGATGCAGTCAGAGAAAAGGGGCTGAATACTTTTACACACTGCACTTTTCAGTTTTTTATTTGTAAAGAAAATTGAACTCTTGTATAATTTTCTTTCCACCTCAAAAGTGTGTATCACTTTGTGTTGGTCTTTCACATGAAATTCAAATAAAATATTTTTATGTTTGTGTTCATAATGTGAGAAAATGTGGAGAAGTTTGAGGGGGTGTGAATACTTTTTCAAGACACTGCACCTTGTTTCAGTCATGCACTGCCAAAAGTATTGACTTCTTTGTCTTCACACACATTAAACAATAAACCTTTCCTTCATAATGATGTACCTACAACACTTTATTTTTGCTGATATCCCAGCTTCAGCCTCAGACTGATGTTAGACAGAAGGTTTGGATTTCATTCTTTGTGCTGAAATCTCAAACGTCTTGTCCCCAGTATGGATAAGGACTCTGCAGACTAGTCTAGAACTAAAACAAAAATGTGCAGCCATGTTGACACATTCAGGGCTGAATTTCATATTTGTCACAATCCAATGAGCTGCTTCTGTTTTTTAAACATTTGCATTTTGCATCATGGCTTTCTTCATATTCTGCATGAACAACAGCAGAAGAGCTTCATGCAAAGCAAATGAATTGCTTCACCAGACGGTAAATACATAAATACCACAACTCATAAACATTTTAAAAAAGGTTACTAATACTGTAAATGGTAAACAATAAAGTGGTTTGCATGTCTGATTGCCTGTGCTGGCTGTGCTGTGTGATCAGACACATCAAGCACAATAACATTCAAATAAATAATTCACTCTAAATATTTGAAAAAAGGAGTGACAGGAAAAGAATTCCAAAGATGTTATGTTTCTTATTGTTTTGGCTTATAAGCCATTCATTTGCAAAGCTGCAAACTCCATAAAGCAGCACTGAACATTTGGTTTGGATGAGAAAGCAGGCTTTTTTGACTTTCTCTGTGGATGTGGAAGCATTAAATGAGATCACAGTCTCAAACTAAACACAAGATGAGCTCATCTGTCCACCCCATGACATCACCATCTCTGCCCCAGAAGGACTGCTGGCACTTCTCTAAACTGGTTACTCTGTTGTGATTAAGTGTGGAATCATTTTTGTGAAGTTTTTTTAAAGCCTATAAACCTACACTAATATTTTTGTCTTCTTTCACACAGGTTGCAATTCTATCTTTGATTTTTGCTGAACTTGTTGAAAACGTCATAAATGTGTAAGCCTCTAGAAACCGTAGAGGTCAAGGGCTATGTATCCCTCTGCTGCGAGGATGTTCCACGTTGCGCAGTTCCTCAGAGAAGAAACACATTTTTTCTTGTGGGTGCGCTCTGAAACAAAAAATTTTACATTTAAATGTAAGTGATGACTTTTTGTTTGAGCATGACTTAATTCTTCTTCTGAGCCTGCCACACCTTCTCAAAGCCATTCAGACCTAAGCCTACTACATCCTCCAGGATTTGGCTGTCCAGCTCCTGCTGTATTAACCATTACTGCTTATTTATCCTAACTGTGAGATACAGTGGAAAATGGCCTTTCTCTATGCTGCTATATGTCTGTTTGCGTTTTGCTACTGGGGAATGACAATTAGTTACAGGATTCATCATGCAGATATTTCTGACATTCATCTTAATGTGGAAGGAACTTTTTACAAAGGAACTTCTGCTTTGTTCTATGAAAACTCAGGGCAAGGACCATTTCAAATGGACCAGGTCTTTTACTTGCCGTCAACTCCACCTACAGACCTAAACAATCTTTTAAATGCACTTCTCTGTGGTTCCTGCAAAAGAGGTCTTCACGTGGCTTCAACATATCGGCAAGGTAATTCCAGGTCAGGTGTGAAACAGAGTTTGTTAACTACATTAATTTTATCCAGAATTGTTGAACCAAATTGTGGGGTTTTTACCCCGCTTTAGTTTGAGTTGTGTTTTGGTCTCCACTTCCGGTTTTATTTTGTTATGGGTCGTACTTCCTGTGTTCTCTCCCCAGTGTGTGTGTTTTCCCTCTTGATAGTCACACCTGTTTCCACTTACCTCATCCCTTCCTCCTTGTTATAAGTCTTCGTCTCCCCTGCACTAGTTGTCGGATCGTTTTGTTGCTTCTCGTGTTTATTGAGAGTTTCCTGTTTGCAATAAATACGAGATTTTTGCATTTCCGATCCCTGTCTGCATTTGTGTCCGCCCAACAAACCCTGACATTACGATCCGACCTTTAACATGGACACAGCAGACACGGAGACGTTACGGGCACTACTCCGTCAGCGGGAGAAGCTGACGTCTTGTCTTCGCCAAGGGTTACTGGAGATGTCCAGCCGTCACGAGCGACAACTTGCCGCGTTGGGAGAGCGTTTTGAGCAACTGGCAGAGCGGGTCCAACATCCACCGTCTGTTCCTTCGCCACGCCCATCGTCTTCCACGCTGGTCCAGGGGATCCTGGATGGAGTTCCTGTCGCTCCGACTGCACAGCTGGCCCGTCCAGAAAGGTTTTCCGGAGACTCCGGGGACTGCCGGGCTTTCATTACCCAGTGTGAGCTTCACTTCCAGTTGCAGGCTCCCCACTATCCTACAGACCAAGCCAAGGTGGCCTTCATTATTTCTCACCTCACCGGCAGAGCCGGAGCGTGGGCTACCGCCGAGTGGCAGCGTGGAGCCTCAACCTGCACATCCCTCTCGGCCTTCTTGGAGGCTTTCCAGCAGATATTCCATCACACCAAGCCAGGCCGGGAGGCAGCTCGTGCGCTTTTAAAGTTGAGGCAGCGCGACCGACGGGCAGCAGACTATGCCATAGAGTTCCGGACTTTGGCCTCCACTAGTGGTTGGGACACTACTGCGCTCATGGACGCTTTCGTGGAGGGGCTGTCCGAGGAATTAAAGGACAGACTGATCGCACTCGAACTACCATTAACTTTGGACCCCCTCATCGCTCTGGTTATCCGTGTTGATAACCGGTTGCAGGACCTTAAGGGGGAGCATGGCAGGGTAGTACCTCGCCCTCATCGTCGGTCCACAAAGTCACCTGTTCGTGTTGTTTCTCCCGCAGAATCCCCGTTGTTAGCTCAAGATGAACCCATGCAGCTCGGTCGGGGCAAACTATCTGCTTCCGAGAGACGGCGACGGATGGCGGCAGGTGAGTGCCTTTACTGTGGTAGGCGGGGTCATTTCTGCAAGGAGTGCCCAAAACTTCTCTGCTCGTCAGTAAGAGTGGGCGCGCTGACGAGCGGTGATAAGACACTCACTAATGCTAAACCTGCTGCCTGCCTATTTCAAGTTCGGGTCATGTTTCATGGGAAGGGTTTTCCGGTTAAGGCTTTAGTAGACTCTGGAGCAGAGCAGAACCTTATGGATGCCGAGCTAGCGAGACAGGTCGGTCTTAAATGTGAACTACTGCCCCGTCCGTTACAAGTGGTCTCCCTAAATGGCCAAGAGGTGGCTACCATTTCTTACATAACCGAACCCATTCACCTTATTATTTCTGGCAATCACCATGAGGAGACCCGTTTTTTCGTTTTTTCCTCCGCCCAGAACCCACTGGTCCTGGGGTTTCCCTGGCTTATGGCTCATAACCCAGTCATCGACTGGCCCTCCAGTCGGGTTTCTGGCTGGAGTGATAAATGTCACACCACTTGTTTACGCTCAGCTCGGCCTCCTGGGGAAGACCCCGCTGTCCCGGTAGGGCGGCCGCCCTCACCTGACCTATCCGGGGTACCGCCGGAGTACCACGACCTTGCTGAGGTATTCTCAAAGTCACGAGCCCTCTCCTTACCCCCTCACAGACCATATGACTGCGCTATCGATCTCCAACCTGGCGCTACCTTGCCCAAGAGCAGGTTATATGGCCTGTCTAAACCCGAGAGGGAGGTAATGGAGCGATATATTGCTGAGTCTCTGAATTCTGGTATCATCAGGCCGTCATCATCACCAGTGGGGTCAGGTTTCTTTTTCGTCGGTAAGAAGGACGGGTCTCTCCGACCATGTATTGATTATCGGGGCCTGAATGAAATCACTGTTAAGAACAGTTACCCCTGCCTTTGATGAACTCAGCTTTTGAAGCGTTGCAGGAGGCCAGGATCTACACCAAACTGGACCTTCGCAACGCTTACCACCTCGTGCGCATCAGAGCCGGTGATGAATGGAAGACCGCCTTCACCACTCCCCTGGGACATTTTGAGTATCTGGTGATGCCTTTTGGTCTCTGTAATGCCCCTGCTGTGTTCCAGGCTATGATAAATGATGTGTTACGGGACTTCCTTCATCGTTTTGTTTTTGTTTATTTAGATGACATTCTGGTTTTTTCCAGGGACGCCAGTGAACATCGGCGGCATGTTCGTTTGGTGCTCCAGCGGCTACTGGAGAACAAACTGTTTGTAAAGGCGGAGAAGTGTGAGTTCCACTCTCCGTCTGTTTCGTTTTTGGGTTTTGTTGTAGCAGAGGGTGAGGTGAGACCCGATCCCGCTAAGGTGAGAGCGGTGGTGGAGTGGCCTACCCCTACCAACAGGAAACAATTACAACGGTTTCTGGGGTTTGCCAACTTCCTCCGCCGTTTCATCCGTGGCTACAGCTCGGTGGCTGCGCCTCTCACGGCTCTCACCTCTACCTCCGCTCCGTTCGCCTGGACGGAGGCGGCGGAGGCCGCCTTTAGCCGATTAAAGCTTCTGTTTACTTCTGCACCTGTTCTGGCACAACCTGACCCTTCCAGACAATTTATTGTCGAGGTGGACGCCTCAGATACCGGGGTGGGTGCAGTATTGTCTCAGCGGGGGGAATCGGACAGTAGATTGCGCCCTTGCGCTTTTTTCTCCCGCCGGCTTTCCCCGGCAGAGCACAATTACGATGTGGGTGATAAAGAATTGCTAGCGATCAAGCTAGCCCTTGAAGAGTGGAGACACTGGTTGGAGGGGTCAGCTATGCCGTTCTTGGTTTGGACAGATCACAAGAATCTGTCCTATCTACGAACTGCCAAACGGTTGAACTCCAGGCAGGCACGGTGGTCTCTATTCTTTAACCGTTTTGATTTTGTGGTCTCCTATCGACCGGGATCCAAGAATGTTAAGCCGGATGCCCTCTCCCGACAACAGGACTCGGCTGTCCATGACTGTCAACCAGCCACAGTTCTTCCTCCCCCCCGTGTGCTGGGCGCCCTCTCCTGGCAGCTGGAGAGAGACATTAGGGCGGCCCAGGTTCAGGAGCCCGACCCGGGTGGAGGTCCTGCTAACAAACTGTTCGTTCCAGACTCTCTCAGGTCCCAGGTCCTCCAGTGGGCTCATGCCACGCGACTCACCTGCCACCCAGGAATCCGCAGGACTGACTCCTTCCTGCGTCGCCGCTTCTGGTGGCCTAGTATGACCAAGGACGTCCGGGACTATGTTTCAGGTTGTCTGGTTTGTGCTCAGAACAAGGCCAGTACACAACCGCCTGCTGGACTATTGCACCCACTGTCCATCCCGGGTCGGCCTTGGTCACACATTGCCCTGGACTTTGTGACTGGCCTGCCTCCTTCTGCCGGGAGGACCGTGATTCTGACTATTGTGGACCGGTTTTCTAAGGCCGCTCATTTTGTGGCTCTGACCAAACTCCCCTCTGCTGCAGAGACTGCAAGACTGGTCATAAAACATGTCTTCAGGCTGCATGGAATTCCCACAGACATGGTGTCGGATCGTGGCCCACAATTCATCTCACAGGTCTGGAAGGCGTTCTGTGGTGCTTTCGGGACTACTGCCAGCCTGTCTTCTGGTTTCCATCCACAGACCAACGGCCAGGCAGAGCGGACTAACCAGGACTTGGAGGTCGCTCTACGGTGCGTCTGTTCACGGAGCCAGACCTCCTGGAGTTCCTTGTTGCCATGGGTGGAGTATGCGCACAACTCCCTCACCTCATCTGCCTCTGGTATGTCCCCGTTTGAGTGCTCTCTGGGGTACCAGCCCCCCCTGTTTCCCGAGCAGGAGACGGAGGTGGCCGTTCCGTCGGTTCAGCACCTGTATCGTCGCTGTCGGCGTGTCTGGCGGGAGGCTCGGGCGGCCCTGTTGCGTTCAGGGGCTACCAACAAGAGGCTGGCAGATCGTCGACGCACTCCAGCACCTGCCTACCTACCAGGCCAGTACGTCATGCTGTCCACTTCACACATCAAGCTTCGGACGGAATCCAAGAAGCTGTCCCCCAAGTACATCGGTCCGTTCGAAATCCTGAAGGTCATCAACCCTGTGGCGGTCAGGCTGCGCTTACCCAGGTCCTTGCGCATCCATCCGGTCTTCCATGTCTCTCAGCTGAAGCCGCATGTTACCAGTCCCCTGCAGCGGTCTTCCTCTCCGCCACCCCCTCCCCGCATCATTGATGGCCAACCAGCCTACACTGTCCGTCGCCTGCTGGACGTTCGGCGGCGGGGACGTGGCCTCCAGTATCTGGTGGACTGGCAGGGGTACGGGCCTGAGGAGAGGTCCTGGGAGCCTGCATCACGGATTCTGGACCCTGAGCTCATCCGGGACTTCAATCGCCGGCACCGGGGGGGGCTTCCCTCTGCGCCAGGCGGCGCACCTTGAGGGGGGAGTACTGTGGGGTTTTTACCCCGCTTTAGTTTGAGTTGTGTTTTGGTCTCCACTTCCGGTTTTATTTTGTTATGGGTCGTACTTCCTGTGTTCTCTCCCCAGTGTGTGTGTTTTCCCTCTTGATAGTCACACCTGTTTCCACTTACCTCATCCCTTCCTCCTTGTTATAAGTCTTCGTCTCCCCTGCACTAGTTGTCGGATCGTTTTGTTGCTTCTCGTGTTTATTGAGAGTTTCTTGTTTGCAATAAATACGAGATTTTTGCATTTCCGATCCCTGTCTGCATTTGTGTCCGCCCAACAAACCCTGACACAAATCCTGGCCCTCCCTCTGATTTCAAATCACTGTCTGGTTTAATATAATCACCTGTATGCAGTTTCCTCCCAAAGATAGATATGGTCAGAATCTGGGTTAAATCTACGAGTGCAGATGTTGTAAATCATTGCTGAAACTTGGCAAACCAAATCTATACTTAATGAAGATATTAACATACACGGGTACAATGTTTATTGTGCTGAAAGAGGAGGAGTTGTCGCTATTGATGTCAAATTTAATGCCTTCTTTGTTTTGTCTCAATCAGCAAACACTCAGAATTGTTGGCTGTGAAAGTAGAAACAGGACCATGTTGTTCAATCACCGTTGTTGGGTTTTTCAGACCTCCGTCTGCTTTAAAGGAAACCCTACGCTCATTACAACTTCTGCTGACCAAATTAAACTATACTGAACTACTTTTAGAAACAGTGTCACCAATGGGGGGCCTTTCTGTGTGGAGTTTGCATGTTCTCCTCGTGCATGTGTGGGTTTTCTCCGGGGACTCCGGCTTCCTCCCACCATCCAAAAACATGCTTCATAGGTTCATTGGCCACTCTAAATTGTGCATGAGTGTGGATGTGAGTGTGTGTGAGTGTGTGATTGTGGCCCCTGCAACAGTCTGGCGACCAGTCCAGGGGTGTCCCCTGCCTTCACCCATGATTAGCCGGGTTAGGCTCCGGCAACCCCGTGACCCCGAAAGGGATAAAGCGGTATGTAGCACAGCCACTTTCAATTCTTTTTAATCTTTCTATCCAAACAAAAGAAATCCCAACCGCTTGGAAATCACCATTTGTGTTTCCTTTGTTAAAGGGAGGTGATCCTACAGTCTTGACATATTGCAGACCAATATCAAATCTCTGTGTTTTAGCTAAAATACTAGAATCTCTTGTGAGTGACCAGTATGACAACGATCTTCTCTCTGAGTTTCAATCTGGTTTCAGAAAAAAACACAGACCTGTTCCCACTACAATGAAGATGATAAATGTTGTAATTGTGGCAATAGATAAAAACAGTACCGTGCTTCACTTTTTATTGACCTCTAAAGCTTTTGGCACTGTTAACATACCATCTTAATAGACAGATTACTCAGCATTGGTTTCTCTGAACATGCAGCTGCATGGTTCTCCAGCTACCTATACAACACATGTCAATGTATAAAACACGAGGATCTTTGTTCAGTTAGTCACAATAAAAAAGCAGTGCCACAGGGCTCTGTTTTTGGACCCTTCTTATTTATTCTCTATATCAATGTTGTAGGGCAATCAGTCTCAGGAGCCAACTTGCACTTTTATGCTGATGATACAGTTATTTATTGTTGTGGATCACCTCTTTTAAGTCATAGAAACCCTGTAGAAAGCTTTTGCTGCTGTCCAAAACTCCCTTCTTCAACTGAAACTAGTGCTTAATGCAGACAAATCTAAATTAATGCTGTTTTCCAATTAAAAAGTCCCAAATAATCTTTCTGCAGTCATCACTTCATATTAAAACATCAATGTGAATAAACAGAAGAGACCGGTCACTCAAACATGTTAAACTTTCTTTTTTATTCAATCACACTTCAGCAGGAGTCATCTACACATTTCACATTTAAACATTTTTCAACCTTAAATTTTTGAATGTTGGATTGTCTTGGTTTATAAGTCCACTCACCACGACAAGATGCAGGCCTAGAGAGGAATATACAAGACAAACACATCAAATTAAAAGAGAGTAAAGTACAAAAAGCAAACAATTAAACATATTCAACTTTGTAAAAAATGAAATGTTTGAATTAAATGAAATGTTCCTGTTGTCATAGACTGAATGTTTTCTGGATGTCTGAATAATTTAACTTCAAAATGTGGATCACCTGTGTGATGTCAGTCTCTTTACATTCTGGTGCCCTTATGAGTATATTATGACTTTGATAGAAGTAAAATAATGAGAAAATGCAAATGTTTTAACATTAAAAATAATGAGAACTACTTAAAGATATTTATGTGAAAACATTTAAAAAATAATTACTAATGAAATTACTGGAATTAACAAAAACGATTCATTTATATATTAATAATTATGGTTTAAAAATGCCAAATATAAAGTATTTTTCAGTACTCACCAGAGAAAAGATAACAGAGGACTCCCAGAAAGCGTGTTAGAACAGTTTACAGCACAGCACCAGAACACAAACCAAAATATAGCTTTAATGCTAAAGGTAAAACGGAGCAGACGAGCTAAACACAGGAGCTCTGTTCCCAGAATCCAATGCGATTATCATCCGTCAATCATTAAGCGAAAATAAAAGCCGTTTATAAAAAATCTACAGATTTAGCAAAAAAATCGCTCCCCCCAGAGTTGAAACAAATCTCCAACCATTGATGAAATAAAAAGTTAAAGCATCAGCCATTAAAGGGGTTTCTTTGAAGGGTGAAAATGATGATTTTAACATGAGAGTCAATGAGAAATTGCTCAGTCTAAGCACCAGCCTCTCTGGTCAGTTGCAGTACTGCAATGTTTGTTATTTCCTGGTTGGCTTCACCTGCAGCCCACTAGAGAAGGGGTCTCCAACCCTGTTCCTCAAGGGACCTCATCTACTGAAGCAAGGTTAGCTGCAAAACAAGCAGGACGGCCCTCGAGGACCAGGGTTGGAGACACCTGCGCTTGAGTTACCGCTTGGTTCACACCAGGCATATGATGCGTGTTCTTGAATGCACATTTAACCATTTGACTGTAAATATTTGATACCAGCGCATGTTCACCACCTACAGTTGGAAGAGGCTTGGAATTGTAACGCGTTGTTTGAGGCATAAGGCTAGGTGCTCTGACAGGAACAAAAAATCTGTCTCAAGAAGCCCGGGTGCGTGAATGAAAACACAAAGCAGGTCAGGATAAATGTAAAAAAACAGATGTGTGGAGAGGGCTGTTTCAACATGTTTTTGTCCTGATTTGTATTTTATTTAAATTGTTTGATGTGGCCGTTGTTCACTCGGGGTTGGGGGTGTGGACTTTTTACCCGGCGGGTGAAGAACACGCCCAGAGAGGTGATTAAACCAGGCAGGACAGGTGTGATGGAACGGGGAGAGAAGGCGGAAGACGCACGGATAGCGGCGGTGGCAACACCTCTTTTCCCTGCATCACGCCAGAAAGACGGCTTGCCCACTGGATGACCCGGCATCTAGAGGATCCTTTGGGGACGAGGAAGCCACAGAATCTGGACGAGGGGATTATTGCGCGCTCCAGAGACGAAGGTGACACCGGATAACGAGGCGCTGAGGGCGGTCAGTGAGATCAAGACTTTTTTATTTTTTGATTAGTGGTACCCATTATTTTTAACTTTATCCTGGTATACCAGACATTTTTTTTGCGTTTGAGTTTTTTTTTCTTTTTTGGACAGTCTACATGGGAGTTTCAGCTGGACTTTGTGAGTGACTTTATTCAGCGTGTGTTCATAAAGAGCGCGGCTGTTCCGGAAAAAATCACATTGTACATTAAACTTAGGTTGTCTGTTGATGATAATCTCTGAATGAGTTCTGGGTTTCTTTTGTTGTTGTCTTTGTGTTTAGTGACTGTTATATGTTATGGACTCAGAGGGGCATCATTGATAGAACTGACATATTTTGTTAACAATAGATGTTTGTTACAGTGGTGGCCCGTACGGGGATATCAGTATTTTGTACTGTTGTTGGTGGCACCTTCTGTTTCCGTTGAGTTGCAAGAATTACATGTATATTAACACAATGACAACAGTAATTATTCTGAAACGGGGGAAAAGATTCTATTGAGTGACTACTACCTGTTTTAAAAGCCAAATGACTGACTCCAGACCAAGCAAGGATATGGAGCAAGAACATTATCAGATACGGACCGATCAAACAAGCAATGTGGATTCTGAAGATGATGGCCGACCATCTTCTCCCGTCTCCGAACAAGATGTAGGGGAGCTTGGACGGGGAGGAGATGCTTGGATAACCAGGAGGAGCCATGTAGATGAAGTTACGTCGCTCATCAGTTCTCTATACATATCAGATGAGGAGGAGTGAGAAGAAAACTTGACACTAGCATACAATGGAACACTTTATCCAGATGCTCCTCCTATAACTTCTCTAGCTAATATTATAGAGGTTCTGAGGGAGATAGTGACGTCACTGGAAAATGACTTTAGAGACTCTGTGGACAGTACCTTGAATAGGGAGGTGGGTGTCAGAACCCATTTAGATAATTCGTTGAAAGCTCTCAAACAACGTATGATTGCTATGATGCAACAGTTTGAGCAGCGGTTGGTAGAATGCTTGCAGCAACGGGATGAGAAGTGAAGGCAGAAATTCAGCAAGTGAAGCGCGCCAGTCCAGTCTCCATGCCCATCTCAGTAGATGCAGGCAGATCCCGGCCTCAATACTTGCTTTCCAATACAGTTCAGCAGATAAGAACGAGAACATCACAAACACAAACTGTTTCAGATCCTGCTTCTCAGACACCGACCCTTCCCTCCAGTTCTGATACACCTGTGCTGGGTACAATGCAACCTCTTCCCTTTGAATCTCAGTCTACACCTACGTATTCCTTAACACTAGCCATACCAAGTACGAGCACAGGGCCTACGCCTCCAGCTATGACATCTTTAAACACCACTTTGAGTCAGGGTGCTAGCACTCCCATGATGTTCTCAAAACCTGCAATCCACCTGGATTTTCATTTAGTGGGTCCAGGGAGGTGGCAGATGTTTTGAATTTTATTGAGCAATGTGAAACCTTCTTAGTAATGAGACTTTTAAGCGATGCAGAGCTCATAGGCACGTTGTCTGGTGTTCCCAAGGGCCCTGCACGTAGTTGGTGGAGCGTGGCTAGAGGTCAAGTGGATAACTAGCAGGGGTTTAGGGAAGCATTCCTAATGGCCTTCCTTCCTCCCGATTATTTAACAGAAGTAGAGGAAAAGCTGCGAGACATGATACAGCTATCCGGTCAATGTCTTAGGGACTTTGCCTATGATTATCGGGCTCTTTGTTTGAAGTGGAAGTCAGACATTAGTGAAATTGAGCTGGTAAGGAAGATCTTAAACAACTGTAACCCACGTGTAGCTGGTTGTTTAAGGGGAACTGTAACCACAGTTGATCAGGTGGTGAGGATAGGCACGCTAGTGGAAAGGGATTACAGCTCATCTAAAGACTAATGGGGGAAGGTTGATCAGCATAAGGCCAAAGAAAAACCGTACAAGAAGCCTCATGACTAAACTGCTTCAAAAAGAACAGCAGACATAATAACCTTAGTCCAGCAAGGACAAGTGCCTCAGTCATCTTTGCTATATGTCTGGTGACTATCAGGGGAAATCGGTTGCACGTACACCCTAATGCGTCATGGACAATGGTGTGGTGTCCGCATGGAGACAAGGACTACACCGTGTTGCTGTTCAACTTGCTTTAATTCCCCCACCCCCAACACTCCACTTGCCGTATCCTACGCTGCAGCTCTTAAAGGCGCAGTAACACACTACTTAACAAACTATGTTAACTACAATTAACATAACATTATCCTGAACACTTTCAGACATAACATTTCTCCCCCCCCCTCCAAAACAGGAACATGCAGCTCTCCCACCCCCCCCCCCGCTGTCAACATCAGCCCGTCACATAGTCTCTGTGCCAGATGGGTGGGCCTCTTATCCTCAGGGGCCGTGCTGGCTGAACTTCAGCTTCAGGCCGGGGTGGTACACCTCCCTGTACCCGGTTGGCTCCTGGCCTGGGCTGCCAACCCAAGGTCGCTGCTGGTGACAGGGATGACGTAGGTGTTTTCGGGGCCAGGACTCTGTGCAGACGGTTTGCATGCCACCGTGTCCCGTTCTCCAGTCTGTAGGTGGCCGGCCCCAGTTGCTGAGTGACACGCAGAGGATCTGACCAGTATGACTGCAATTTATTCCGGCGATGGGCCTGTTTAATCCTGACCCAGTCCCCAACAGCTAGTGAAGGGGACTGCACTCGATGTGTAGCATCAAATTGTCCCTTCATCCGAGCCTGGGAAGTTAAAACCCGGGCTCTGACTCTCTGCAACCCTTGAGTTTCCTGTGGAGAAACAGGCTGTGCCCTCAGACAATCCAGGGGTTGCTTCAGTTCGCGTCCGATCATGAGCAGCGCTGGAGACACCCCCGTGGTGGAGTGCTTTGTAGCACGAATGCTCACAAGAGTTTGATTGAGGGCCTCGCTGAAGGTCTTCCCTTCTTCCAGGCAGGCCCGAATCCCATTTTTGGGAGTTTTATTAAGACGCTCCACCCCTCCATTACTCTCCGGATGGTACGCTGCTGTCCTGATGTGCTTGATGGAACGCAGTGTCAGGAATTCTGTGAACTCAGCTGAGACAAACTGAGGTCCATTATCTGTTGTAACAACACTTGGGAGCCCCCACCGTCCAAACAGTTCCTCCAGTCGGCCGATGACGGTATGTGTGGTGACTGAACTCAGCTGAAAAACCTCTGGCCATTTGGAATGCAGGTCGTGCACAACCAGGAGGTACCGTGCATGAGCGGGTGCCCCATGAAGTTCTCCGCAGAGATCAATCTGGATGTGCTCCCAAGGCAAAGATGGCCACGGGGACGGACTGAGTGGTGCTGTAGCTGGTTGACCGGTCTTCCCACTCAGAAGACAGCAGGCACAGTTACGCACCAGCTCCTCAACATCTGAATCTATTCGAGGCCACCACACTGTATCACGGCACCGTTGCTTCACTTTGACCACCCCTAAATGCCCTTCATGTGCCATGTGTAGTACTCTGGCTCTAAGGGTCTCAGGGACAACTGCTCGGTGGCCACGAGCCAGGCACACTGTCCCCCAGCAGGAGAGCTCATTTCGGAAGCGGTAGTAAGGTAGCAGGCGGTCATCCACCTTGGCTGGCCAGCCATCCTGGATGTAAGTACGGAGAGTTACAAAAGTCTCTTCATCAGCAGAAGCCTGCTGAAGCTCAGCCAAGGTAACCACCGAGCTGAGAGGCCCATGCAGGATTTGGACCAAGTCCTCATCATTTTCTGTGCTTCGAGTGACCTCGCCTGTTTCCAGAGTCACTGAGACAGCTCGTGACAGAAGGTCTGCCACGGTGTTGGCGAGCCCTGGCATAAACTCCAGGCTGAAGTTGTACTGATTCAGCCGGTCAGCCCATCTCAGCAATCTCATAGGTTTGTGTCCTGACCCCCCGGTCGCCAACAATGCTGTCAGAGCCTGATGGTCTGTGCGTATGGTGAAAGCCCGTCCATAGAGATAGACATGCCAGCGTTCACATGCCCACAGGCAAGCCAGAGCTTCCCTCTCCCCCACCGAATACTGCTCAGCGGGAGAGAGATCCCTGGAAGCAAAGGCCACCGGCCGTTCCACCCCGTCATGGATCTGGGAGAGCACAGCTCCAAGTGCCACCCCAGAGGCGTCACAAGTGACCAACGTAGGTGCTGTCAGGCTGAAATGGGTCAAGGTGGGAGGGGAGGTGAGCTGTTGTTTAATGATGCACACCGCCTCATGGCAGGCCGGGGTCCAGTCCCAGCGCATGTCCTTCCGAAGCAAACTACGCAAGGGAGCTGTCGAGTCAGAGAAATGTGGCATGAATCTCAGGTAGTAGGCAGCCATCCCCAAGAAAGAGGACCACTGGGCTGGCGACTGGGGATCTGGCAAAGACAGAATGGCCTCAGTGTGAGACATAATGGGTGCTATACCCGCCTCTGAAAGCCTGAAACCTAAAAATTCGACCTCCCTAACGCCAAACACGCACTTCCCGGCATTCAGTTTCACACCATGCTGTTCGAAACGTCGGAAGACCTGCTCCAGACGAGCTTCATGCAGTGCCATGGTGGGTGCATGCACAACCACATCATCCAGATAGATGGAGACACCGGGAATGGCTGCCAGTATGAGTGACATAACCTTCTGGAAACAGCTCGGGGCCGAGGAAAGACCAAAAGCCATGCGTTTAAATCTGAACACCCCAACATGTGTAACAAAAGCTGTGAGGTCCATGCTGGCAGGTGCAAGGGGAACCTGCAGGTAGCCATTTCGCAAGTCCATCTTACTAAAGATAGTGGAGCCATGAAAATGGCTGGTGAGTTCCTCCGCTGTAGGCAAAGGGTACTTATCCGGAATTATAGCTTTGTTTACGTCAGACAAATCAACACAAAGACGCAGACCGCCCCCCTTTCTCCTAGCTACCACCAGGTTAGACACCCATGGAGAGGCGTCAACCGGTTCGATAACATCCTCTTCCACTAAGCGACCCAGCTCCGCCTCAACTTCGTCACGCAGAGCCAGAGGGATGCGCCGCAGAGGTTGGATAACTGGGCGTACTGACGGGTCAATAGTGGGCTGATGCACGAAAGCGGACACGCGACCAAGCCCAGTGAACAGGTGGGGGTAACAGTCTGGCCAGGACGCAGCGACCTGCAGGACACACCCGCCACTGGAGTCAGTCACCGTAAAGCCGAGAGCAAGGAACAGGTCTAAGCCCATGATGTTAGCCCCTTTCCGGGTGATACAGAACTCAGCATCAGGGGCGCATTGTTGACTGTAACTGACAGGGAGACGAGCAACGCCCAGAGTGGACATGGGAAAATGACCATAGCCTGACAGGTTCCTAGCTGTAGGTTCCAGAGGCACATGGCTGAAAAAACGGTCATATGTGGGTTTGTTCATGATGGACACCTTAGCACCTGTATCTACCAGGAGTGGGATTTGGGCTGTACCCACACGACAGGTGCAGAGCTTGAAAGAGGGAAGTGAGCCCTGCACTGAGTTAACAGGAATGGTAACACTCCCAGAGCGGTCAGGAAGAGAGCGACAGCACCGTGCAAAATGGTTCAGCTTGTTGCAGTTACGGCAGCGTTTCCCGTTTGCTGGACATGACTGGTCTCTGGCAGCGTGTTTATTGGAGCCACAGTTATTACAACGCGGAGAACCACTCGTTCTGGACCCACTGTCCACTCTCTGCACGGGTACATCAGCTGGGGGCTCTGCAGCCGGCGTCACGGATAGCGCCGGCGGTGGTGACGTCACGGGCGGGTCTGTAGCTCGGGCGAATCTGCGAGCCTCAGACAGGGCAGATTCCAACTGTTTCCCGATCACTAAAGCGTCGGCCAACGTCATGGAGTCGGATTCAAGTAACAGCCGCTCCCTAAGCTGATTTGAAGACGTTTTTTCAATTAACTGATCGACTATGAGTCCATCCTCTAATGTCCCAAAATCGCAGAGCTTGGCCAGCTCACGTAACGCGGATACAAAATGTGCGACAGTCTCACCCGGCTGCTGAAAGCGCTGCCGAAACTCAAAACGGCGCATCCGACGGCTTCTCCCAGAACAAAAATGGGAATGCAGTGCGGCCGTGGCCGTAGCATACTCCGATAAAGTCAGTGCAAAAATCCGTTGGCCCTCCTGTCCGAGGCAATGGCGGAGGAGCGCACACTTCCGCGCTTCGGCCAGATCCGTGTGCCCCAAAGCAAGCAAATAATCCTCAAATGACGCCAGCCATCGCTCCCACGGAACCCCGGGACTCCCTGGCACAGGCAAGAAAGGTGGCGGTGGAGGCAAATTGAGTTCAGACATCCTCGTTCGCCAAAATGTGGTGTCCGCATGGAGACAAGGACTACACCGTGTTGCTGTTCAACTTGCTTTAATTCCCCCACCCCCAACACTCCACTTGCCGTATCCTACGCTGCAGCTCTTAAAGGCGCAGTAACACACTACTTAACAAACTATGTTAACTACAACTAACATAACATTATCCTGAACACTTTCAGACATAACAAATGGGTGGAGCTGGCTCGCAGGGGTGAGACTCTGGATCCAAGTAATGATCAGAGCTTTGCGTTGGCTGATGGCAAAACACACTCTGCCCTCAGCAGAACATGTTTTATGTACTGCTGGCATGATGTCACTTATCCGGTGGAAATTCACATCATGGCTGATCAGGACCTAGTTTTCCCTCTCATCTTGGGTCTAGATTTGTTACGGGAGCGAAGGAGAACCCCGACGCAGAGTGTCAAAGATGGAAAAAACACATTTATTTTGCAGCGGCCAAAAATCAAAAATAGAGGCAGGGAATAATCCAACTGGGCAGGAAAAAACACTTGGCAAGAGTCGAATCACATGGACAACCTGACGGAATCATCTGGCAAACAGTGGTGGTGGGTAGACTGGTTTAAGTAAGGTGAGCTAATGAGAGGATTGAGTGCAGGTGTCTCTGGAGTGGTTGACACACCCCCTGCCACTCACATGCTCTGAAAAACAAGGAAGTGAGGGGAAAAAACAACACAGAGCCTCCACAGCCATCACAAGATTTTCTCAAAAAAACCTCCACCATCATCCACCTAAGCAACCACACATATAGGATTCGAGGACTCCAAGGTTATGCTTTCCACTCTTTCTTGCCTTCAGCAGGAGAGCAGCGTTCTGGGCCCAAAACTAACCTGTACGTAGCTCTTCCCAATAATCACACTTTGGGTCTTTCTGCAGCTCAAGATTCTGACCCACCTTCTCTCCTGGCGGTAACCCCTGAGGTCGCTGACCTACTTTGATCCTGGCCAGGAGTGTGTTCCGGGCGGCTTGGAAGAACCACCATCACCAAGCATCACATCTTCACCTCTGATGAGCTTCCTGTTTGTTGCAAGGCCTATCAAGTCTCTCCTCATAAGCTGCCGATCATTTCCGACCAGGTGGAACAAATGCTGAAGGATGGGATCATTGAGCCATCACCGTACCCCTGGGGTGCACCCTGCGGCTCCAACTGTTCAGTTTCTAGGTCCAGTACAGGAAAGGTTTACACAACATAGAGCCAGATGCTCTGTCTAGAGCGGTGCCAGAAGCTTCCTCATCGCAGGCATATGCCGCAGTCCGTACCTCCATTTGCTCGATCTTCCATCTTCTCTGACTGAAATCAAAGTCGCCCAACAGAAAGACCGTGATGTTGGGATTTGGTATAAAGAGGCGGAGACGGATGGGGCTCTGCATCCTACAAGGGCTCCTGTACCGTAAATCACCTGTTGGGGGGGCGGCATCAAATATCAGTTGGTGGTCCTTAAGGATCTTGTTCAAATGTTTCTGGACTACTTTCATAACAACTCCTTGAGTGGACATCTGGGTCGCCTGAAGACCCTGATAAGGATCCTGGAAGTGGCCTCTCAACTCCCAAACGGCCCATTTGATTGTGTAGGTGATGGATGAGCACAGCTCTGTATTCATCTGGCAGCACCAGCTGGTAGAGGGTGTCTTTTCCATCCTGCCTTTGCTTCACCAGAAGGATGTGTGGAGCTCTGTTTTTTTTTTTTACTTCTCTTGCCAAAGTACTTTACTTCAGCATAGAAGAACACACGTTTTCCAAGGAGAGTTTGAGACTAAACTCCTTCAATATAGTCAACACTCTCATGAGTGTAACTAAAGAAGTGTCTTTAGGTCATTTATTTTTTAAATGCTATTATGAACTGTGAAAACATCAACTGAACAACAAGACATTACCAAGACATCTGTGTCATTTTTGGTTAGATCAAGTCATGTAAAGTGATAACAGCTCAAGTGTACACGAAAATAGATTGACTTGTTTTTATTCTTTGACTTCAAATATTTTTTTAAAAACTACATGAATTCATGTTTTTGTTTTGTTTTACCTTCATGCTCACATATCTCACAGCATCACAACTGTTTTTGGCTTTTCATGTTACAGTGAAACTGATTTCAAATGAAGATTTTCACCAAGACCTCTGTGGCGTAAAAAATAGTCTGTTCCTGAAGAAAATCTACGGCAGCTCTATATTTAGAAATCAGATAAGTTAGACATGTTGAGGATGGCTCGGACTCACATGAACATTAGCCAAGTCATTTGAAATATGTTGGCTATGTGGAGAGCAGAGCAGAAGGCAAACAGAAAGCATCAGCAAGAGAAAGCAGAGAGGAGGTTGAGGTGAGTGCACAGACTGCTGGTCTGGTTGACAATGGAAGTTCATGAGATCAAATTTTGGTCAAAAATGAATCTGGGAATGACATTTTCTACATAACTGACTCCTGTTGAATTTGGAGCATTCATTTCATTTGACTCAAGCAGCCGTTGCACAGTTCTTGGAAAATGTTTGAGAGGTTTCCTAAGGTCAGATCAATTCCCCTGCTTAAGCTCAGCTTTCTTATTTTTCAAAAGCGACATGCGCCTTATTTTTAAACTAATAACACAAAAATCTATTAGCTTCAAACAATGTTCATGCTGTTGCAATGTTTCTGTGCTATTGTATAATATCGTAAAGTAAACTATAAAATCTTTCATTCTCTTCTGAGACCCAACTGTCAGATGTTAGTGGAAAAGGAATCCATGTGATGCTTTTGATCTTATCAGAGAAAACCAGTTGAAAATGCTACGGGTCATTTTTTTACCTGAACCCTGATTCATCAGCAGGAAATGAATGAACTGAGGACTAGAATGATGACTTTACTGGTGTAGACTCTCAAATGTCATTGCTTGTTTGGTTCCACAGAAACTTTCCAGTCCTGACAACCTGCATAAATGAGAAGTTATATTCATCCTGGTGATGATGCTTTTTCCAGCTCTGGGGTGTACTGTAAATACCAGAAGCAAAACCCCAACAGGTGGGACTGATCCATCAAGCTTCCAGCCTCGGACTGGTGTGACCTCTGGATCCACTGGCAGTTAAGCAGAGCTAAATGGTACTAGAAAATCTGTCAAAAATGTTTTAGTTTGACTTTGTAACTATTGAGCTGCAGTGCTTGATAGATTGTTGGAGCATTATGGGTACGGTAGTCAGGAGCCTCGTGAACTGATGTGTACTGTACTTCAACGTAATGATTAGAAAAAGTGAGAGTTTTGTATTTAATGTTACAACTAAACAATGTTGAGAGTTATCGTGACTAAAGACGTATCTTTCATGTTGCTCTCTCTGCAAAGGCTTGTATTGCAGAAAAAACAGACAAAATTTAAAAAGACACAGTTCAGGAGAAAAACTTTCCATTAACTCTCCCCAGAATCCCAAATTTAGCGTAGTGTAATTATATTGCATTACATATAACTGTATTGTTTTTTTTCTTTATGTGCTCTACAATCTGGTTGGCCTATGGTCCCAAAACGAAGTTATAACAGAGACTTTGTTTTGTTGTGAATATAATCCATCCCTCACTTAATCTGTCAGTATAAAATGAGTGGAAATGTCTGAAATAAACTGACTTTGCCGAAGCGCTGGCTCTATTTGTTTATGAACTCCTGATGAAAGATGCTGGACACAAAGTTCATTGTTTGAATTGAAAGCATTCTTCATATGATGATGACATTAAAAGTTGAATAAATGATCTCCCCCTGCTGAAAACATAACAACTCATGTGATAATGTGAGACATTAGATATTATCATCTAATTTCCCAGATGTTACTTTTCCTGCAACAAATACAAAGGTCACTGTAAATGTCACGTGCCACAAATCAGATCAAATTCTCCAATGTTCCTGGATTCCAGCAGGTTTCAATCCTTGGTCATTTTAAACCAGCAGTTCACTGAGGAAGACCCCAAAAGTCATTGAAGTCCCACTCCAAGCATTTGATCTATGTTCCCAGTGGTCTTTTAATTAGAATGATGAAGTTTTTAACCACAATTTAAAAAAAACGGTGTGGTTTTCCAGGACATAGTTTCTGCAGAGCAGCAGGAGTACATTAGAGATTCACCTCTGAGTTGTGGGTGGGACCATTTGCACAAAGCAACCTCATTCTCTCTTTCCCTCCTGAGCATGAGAGCTCTCTGTTTACACATTCTTCCACTAGCTCACAGCCCTTCACAACCCCAACCTACCATACGCGGAGCAACAAAAACGACAAGCTATTTCAGAGCTATCCAGCCGTACAATTCTGATCCAGATTTCAGCTCAGACGAGGAAACCACAGATATCTATGGATCGATGTCTGCAAGTGGGTGCAGCAGAATGGGGCGGAGCAGGGAGCTTGTGGCCAACCCAGCGTAATTTATATGTCACAACTATGTCATCTTTTTCAAATGACATTTTTTTGTCTGTTCCTGATTTATGATTTGAATAAAGAAATATTCAGACATGCAATTTTAAGATTAATTTCTTTTAGACGTGTCCTCCATCATCAGAAAAAATGCAACAAGAACATGTTTCAAACACAATTTTTTATCGGAGTGGGTCTTTAAACAGCTTCTCACGGATTTATTTCTGAATTTGTGACACCAAAATATCCATTTTGCTCATTTGGAAGCTTTCCTTTATTTGACAGACTTGTAAAAATGACACCCCCAAAAAGTTTTTTCAACAACTTCCATTGATGCTTTTATGAACATACTTTCACTGTTCCAGTTTTGTCTTGATGTTAAACAAAACACATGAAAACTAGTTAAAAACAGCATGTTGACAGCTTTTAAATAACGTGAGGTTTACCCAGATGCCACAAGGTAAAAATGTGGAACTTTCAAGTGACTTGTTGCTTCTTTTCTTTCAGTAAAAATACAAAGCATGGTGTTATTTAGTCAGAACAGTCTTTTTTAGTGCTTATTAGAGGTCCTCTGGACCTTCACCTAAAAGCAAAGTGAACCCCTGTTCCAGCAGTGAGGAAGAGCCTGAGCAGCACACGGCGAGATATTTTACCTTGTCCATAGCTGTGTCCACGTCTAGGCTGTGTCCTGGGCTTCCTCTGCCACTGCTCTATCAGAACAATGAGCCTTTAAACTGCGGTGCAGTCAACCGCACTTCCTCTGTCCCGCCCTCAGCCGCTCAGGCTCCTGCACAGCTTTACTAACTACAGCAGCTCAAGTCCAATCAATTGCTCCTGCACTTTAAAAAAAACTTTACCTTAAAAACAATCCTTCTCATCTCACAAGTTTCTCTGTTCTTTTCAGCTTTTCTAAACTCGTCTGTTGTAAACCTCTCCACCACGCTGCAGTTTGAACTCCCTTTTCCCTTCTGTTTTCCGCCCTCTGCATAATAAGCTCAGCTGGGTTTTGTTTCAGCACGCCCTCAAGGAGATCTGTTTCCCAACACTCTGTGCCTAACAGTTCCACCATGTTCTGTTAACACTGAAGGTAAGTGTGTCTGGCAGAATGAGGAAACATCTGGTCAGTGTGTGTCGGCATAAAGGCCTCAAAAACAGCCTCAGAGCAGTGAACTCTGACTGGACTGGTGTGTTTTCAACAAACTCCACAGGATTTACTGCTCAGACTTCTCAGCCAGCCAAAGCCAGGCTAAACTCCCTTTTAACAAAAGGAGAAATCTCTCTTTTCACTGCTACAACTTGCTCACAAGCTCACCAAACCTCACTTTTCTATTCCCAGCCCAGTGACATTGATGGCGTCAGCCTGTGGTTGTTTCCTTCTTCTTCCTAAGGTTCCCTTGACATAAGAAAAGCCTTATGGACCTGTTCATGGTTCACAGGACTCGAGTCAATGGGCGAAGAATATCAAAAAATATCACACCATCAGGTGGTTTGTTTGGCTCTAGGAAGTAAACCAATTTCTATGGTATTTCTATGGCTGTCCGCATTAGTGCACTTAGGGAGTCCTGATCTCAAATGCACAACTCATGGAAACACACACAAACATACAAATAAACACACACACAATTAAAAACACACATGCAGAGACATATGCGCATTTATAAAAAGATTAAGACATGTTTGCAAATGTGATTAGAATTGCATTTTGTCCCATGTGCTGCAGTATAACCAGTCTGAGAGCCGATTCACATCCCAGTATGGATTTTCTTCTTCCCTCTGCTTTAACACTGAAAATGTTGCCTGCAACACCTAAATAACACACACTCTTTACATATCGTAACTCTTTGACTGTTCACAGGATCAAAGTCAATCAGCTGATTCTGACACAGGGAAAAAAGGTTTGGTATTTGCCCTGGAAACTCGGAAACTGGTCTCCAAGTGGACTGAAGACTGTTTATTGACAGGGCCTTTCCATGCTTCAGAAATCGCTTGTCGTGATGAAAGTTTGGACCTGGATCAATTGATAGCCTTGACCATCCAGTTGGACAATCTCTACAGGGTTAGGAAAACCCGAGTCACTGGTCCTGGGCCGGTAAGTGAAAATATACTTACCTTTGAAATTCCAGTCTTAGTAGAGATTAAGGACAGGGTCATTAAGGCCAAAGCCATGATAAATTCAGCTGCTAATTTCACTGACCTGTCTTTTGCCCGTGCTAACCTAATTCCTCTGCTTCCCTGCGAGTCGCAGGTGGCAGTTTCCGCTGTAGATGGTTGCCCCTTGGGGTCCAGTTGCATCAAGTTCACTCCTGATCTACAACTCAGCATCCAGTCTGCCCACCAGAAGACTACCCATCTCTTTGTCATTGTGATGGCTGCCTACGCTGCCACCCCATCAGGGCAGTAACCAGCACATACACTCACCTGACATTATGCACACACCTTTTAGTTGTTCACATCATTTTTTTATGTTTGTTTGGTTTAAAATGGCATTTATTCACACATATTTTAAGCTTCATTTCAATTTACTTTTATTAATTTAATGTTGTGTTGTTTTTGAGTAACAGGTGCTAGGAGGGACCACTGTGGTAGCGATGGCAGTGGCGGCAGTGGCGGCAGTGGCGGCTGCGGTGGCGGCTGCGGTGGCAGTGGCAGCGACTGCTGCTGCTGGAGCCATTAAGTCAGTCCTGATGCATTTTTGCATGTTTATTTGCATATTTGATTATTAGTTGCATCATTTTTCTTGGTTGATTTATCATAGGATGGACATGTTAATTTTGTGTTTTCTATATTTTTGTAGTTTGTCTTAGTCTTTTTCCAGATCCCCTTGTGTGTCTAGTTGGTTTGATCAGACAAGTGTTTGCAATCAGGAGGTCAGTCATTTTATGTTTGTCTATCTATTCAGTTGTCCTCCTAGTTAAAGCTTCAGTCATTTTTGTTACTTTGGCCTCTTTTAAGAGCCCACTTTTGTTCATTTGGATCTCTTTTCAAAATAAATGTAAATATTTTTTTGATATTGGTTCTTGCTGTCCTTGCCTTTTACTGCTCGGGCCACCACAATCATAGACTCCCTGCAAAGTGACATAATTTTGGGTCTTCCATGGCTTGAGAGACATGACCCCATGATCGTTTGGTCAACAAAAGAACTCGCCTTCGAGTCTACCACCTGTCTCCATTGGAGAGCAACCAGAGCTCCACTCATCAGGACAACCACACTGGTGCTCTTCGACGCAGCCAGACAGCCGCAACAAATGTCACCGTGTGCAACCTGGCCTCCTCAGAGGACCTCCTGCCTCTTCAGTACTGGGACCTGCACAAGGATTTTAAGAAACAACAAATGACTTTGTCATTGACTTGCTGCCTGATGCTGTTCCTGCTAGGGGATGGGTGTTTCCCCTATCGCAAACCGAGACCAAAGCTATGCAAGTTTACATTCAGGAAGAACTTCAGAAGGGTTTCATTGACCTTCCACATCCCCTGCTTCGACGGGGTTCTTCTTCATAAAGAAGAAACAGGGAGGACTCCGTCTGTCGACTTCTGAGCACTCAATGAGATTACAAACAAGTACCGCAATCTCCTACCACTGGTTCCATGTGCCCTAGAACAGCTCAGACAGGGTCACTACTTCACCAAATTGGATCTACGCAGCGCCTACAACCACATATGCATACATGAACGTGATGAGTGGAAAACGGTGTTCTCAACCACTACTGGACATTATGAATATCTGGTGCCGTTTGGTGTGATGCGCAATGTGCCTTCTGTCTTTCAGGCATTTGTCATCTACATATTTTGTGACATGCTGTACAAACTTGTGACAGTCTGCATAGATGACATCCTGTTTTACTCCAAGTCCTTTGATGAACATGCCTCTCCCGTCCGGCAGGTCCTCCAACGCCTGATTGACTGTAACCTGTACGCCAAACAAGAAAAATGCAAGTTCCAAAAGATGTGAATCTCCTTCCTGGGTTATATCATTAGTGCCCAGGGGATGGCCATCGCCAACTTCTACCAACGCTTCATCCGGGGGTTCACCCAAACGTCTCCAATGGACTCCTGAGGTCTTCTCTCAGTCACCCTATTTTACATCATCCGGATCCATCAGCTCCATTCATAGTAGATGCCTCAAGCACAAGGGTAGGTTCAACACCACGGTCAACTGCCTAAAATGTTCCCCTGTGCATACTTTTCCCACAAGCAGATGGAGGCAGAGCGTAACTACAACGTGGGAGATTGAGAGCTGCTAGCCATGAAAGAGGCATTCTCAGAGTGAAGGCCCTGGCTGGAGGGGGCTTTACGTCCATTCACAGTCCTAACTGACCATAAAAACCTGGAATACCTTAAAACAGCCAAAGGGTTAAATCCTCGTCAGGCCAGCTGGTCCCTGTTCTTTCGATTTTGCTTTCAGATCACCTACCGACTTGGCTCCAAGAATGGAAAGGCTGATACACTCTGTCGCCAACACAAGACCTAGGTAGGTGAACCCGCCTGAGACCATCATTCCTGCTCCCTTGACCCTGGCTCCAGTGCAGTGGTATATCATGATGGAGCTTGCAGAGTGTAACATTGCAACATTGCATCCGCCGTCCTCTCCGGTCGGTCAAGTCTACGTCCCCCCGTCTCACAGGTAATGAGTCTTACACCTGCGGCAGGACCCCCAGGTACAGCAGGCACTCAATCATTGATACGTCTTGTCAGATGGCCAAGTCACCTTGCCAACTCTCTGCCGGACTACTTCAGCCTTTGCCCATACCACAATGTCCTTGGTCCCATATCGCTGTCGACTTCATAACTGATCTACCTCAGTCCCAAGGCAACACCATCATCCTGTCAGTCATAGACCGGCTCTCCAAGTCCTGCCGTAGAAAACTCAGTCCCAGGTTTGTGGGCCCTTTCAAGGTCCTGAAGCAAATTACTTATGTGTCCTGTTGGCTCCAGCTGCCATTGAATGAATCTAATAATAGACGGACAAGTTCTTTGAATATTTTGTACCACTCGTTTGGGTAACCGTCACTCCCAGAGCTTTTTTGGTTTTTCAGTCTCCCAATTGCTTCATTCAGTTCTTTTCTAGTAAATGAAAAGAGATAAGAGAAAAAGAGGTAAAAGTATAGTTCAGAGTAGTTCTATGATTTCTTTCCCATTGACTGGTTCAGGTAGGCTATACAAAGTTCTATAGTATTCAATAAATGTTTTTTTTAATTTTGACTGGTTCATCATGTATGTCATTGGTGAGTGTGTCTCTAATTTTGTGAATTAAATTCCTCATCTTCTGTGATCTTAGGTGCTTTGCTAGAACCTTGGTTGACCTGAGGCCTGATTCAGATAAAGGTTGCTTTGTGAACCTTCACTTCTTTTTAATCTCTTCTACAGTTACGTCTGAGAGCTGCTTTCTAGCTTCCTTAATATTTTTTGTCAGTTCTTCACTTTCTCCAGGCTCCTCAGTTTTTGTTCTAGTTTGTATTAACTTTTTCTTTTATTCTAATATGACGTTCTAGTCAATAAGATTCTCCCTCATCACAGCTTTGGCAGTATCCCATATTATTGTTGGATCTATTTAGTCATCCTTATTGATCATAATGCACTCTTTAATGTCTTTTTTTATGTCTTTCACAGCCTTATCATTACTAGGAATACCAACATTCATTTTCCACAAAGTTGTACTTTGTTTGTTATCCAAATGTATAGTTAGATCTACAGAATTATGATCTGATATATCTGCTGTTCCTATTTTGCAATTCAAAACTCTGTATCTGTCGATGTTATTCACCAGAAAAAAATCTGTTCTTGAGTGAATTTCATGAGCTGCTGAGAAGTGAGTGTAATCTTTCTCTGAAGGATATATCTCCCTCCACATGTCACAGAGACCAGTTTCTTTTATCAGGATGTTGAGATCCCTTGATTTAATATTTTTGTGCTTTTTAGGACTTGTTGTGTGCTTCAAGTTGTCTAAAATTGTGTTCCAGTCACCTCCACATATCAAAATTCTCTCATTAAGAGTAGTTATTTTGTCAAATAACAATTTAAAGAACTGCTGCTTCTCCTCTGGTGGAGCATATACATTGACAAGTGTAACAAATGGTAAATGACGTTTACTTATATAGGTGCTTTTCTACCTTTATTGAAGGCCCAAAGCGCTTTACAGTCACATTCACACACTCACACACACATTCACACACTAATGGAACACTGGCGCCAACCTTCTATCAGAGGCAATGTGGAGTTTGGTGTCTGGCCCAAGGACACTTCGACACATGGGTGGACAATGTGGAAATCAAACCTGCGATCCTACGATCAGAGGCCAACCGCCCTTCCACTGCACCACGGCCGCCCCACAACAAGGGTATTGTTGATCATTCCTTTTACGATCATGTATCTTCCTTCTTTATCTCTGTCGTCTTCAATTTTTTCAAAGTTTACTGTGTTTGATATCAATGTGAGTACACCTCTCCTTCTGCTATTTTTGTAGGAACTGAAAAAGCAATTTTCAAACCCAAATTTCACTAATTTTTCATTCTCATTTTTGACAGATGTGTTTCTTGCATGAAGATTACTTGAGGTCTATCCTTTCCTTAGTTTTGTCAACACGCTACTTCTTTTTATCGGATTGCCAAGGCCGTTCACATTTATTGAAACTATTCTATAGTTGTCTGGCCTGCTCATTTCTTTTGAAAACATTAACAGTGAACCCCACTATATAACAAAACAGAAAAGTAAAACATTGTAAACTTAAAAACATAAGAACACTTGAACATTTGTGGTACAAACAGGTTCCTGTGATCTTCACACAATGGAGGAAGTATCTCTCCCTCCCTGACCTGGTGGAAGGTCTAGGGTTGCTCTTCCTGTTAGGGAAGGGCCCTATGACAAGTCTGGGGAGTAGACGAGTCGCTCCCATCCTCATTGTTCAGTGTGAACTTTACTCTTGCTTCTGGTGCCACGGAAGTCTAGCATAAGATTTTAGTTGAAAATAACATTAAAAACAAACGGAATATATCAAAAGTAAAGTGAAATAAAACAGGATCTGTAGACTTACCAAAGAACTTCATTAAAGATCATAATACAATAAAAATATGGACACAGCGGTTAATTCTTAATCTAATTCTGTTTTTGTAAATAGAGGCCCTGGTTTAGCAAATTACATTACAAAAACTCAAAGAAATTTGAATGAAAGTTAGAAAACTGAAAATAAGATGATGAAGTTAATGGTATCAGAGGTAGATGAAAAAGGGATACTCTCGGTGGTCCAAAAATTCTAAAACAAGACCTCAATTGATATGAAAATTATTAAAAAACAGTGATCATTTGGAACAACCCAGACATCCTGATAAACAAACAAACGTTGCATTTCCCTGCTTGGCAAGCCGAGAGCGTGACACTACTGGAGCACTTCATTGCCGTATGTCTTCCAATAATGGCTGATCTCTAATAGATGCTGGTCTCCAATAAAAGTCGGGTCTAACAGGTGTTAGATAGTATGGCTGCTGTTAAAAGGGTTGTGGAACGTGAAACGCTTCAAACTGCAGATGGTGTCGCTGCAAAAAGAAAACGCATCTCTGCGTGAAATATATCTAGAGCATGCAAGATACAAACGATGATGGTCTTTGTGACTTATTGGCCTTCCTGAGAAAGAAGGGGAAACCTCAAAAAAGGACATAATCAAGATCCTTTCCAAAATGATTTCGGTCAATGATGAGCAACTGCAAAATACTGTGGACACAGTTCACCGGCTGGTCAGAAAGAAAAGAAAACAACCAAGACAAATGATCATCCAGTTCAGGATGAGAACTCTTCAAGATCAAGTTTGGAAAATGTCAAAGAATGCAAAAATCTGCAAAGATCTGAATATTTGTTTAAAGGAAGACTTTTGTAAAGAAGACAGATGATAAAAATGGCGCCTAAAAGCTTTAGATGTTGAAACACAAACCGTAGCATATAGAATAATCAGATGAAAGATTGTGTCTTCCAGCCTCAATCTATGATGTCTCATATCCCAAACAAACTCTTTGAGAGGGTCAGGGAGCTAGAACTCTTGCTGAAATGGGATTACAATCTGTCAAAAATACCACTGAATACCTTGAACCACACCTTGAAGCTGTCAAACGGTTACAAGCAAGCATTAGGATTTGGGAAAATGCTTTTGACTCACATTCTCCCCACATCATACTGTTTTATGGAACACCAGAGTTATAACTGTAAACAAGAAATCCTTGTTGGTGAAGTGAATGATAATGGTGTTTTTTTTGTTTATGCTGTTATCATTTTGTAACCAAATACAAAATTGAGGTTCTTTGTATTATAACAAAGTCTGAAAAGCAATTCCCATTCCTTTACTCAATTGTATTCATAATATACTACAATACAATGCAATCAAACCACACTTCCCAGTGTTGACCATCAACGTTTTTCCCATGAAAGATAAAAAAGCAGCAATAAATTTGTACCTCTAACCTTTAAGCAAAACATTTTCTGCAACTTTGATACAAGTAAAAGATGCGATCTGGAAACCACTTTGATGGACAAATCATTTTCTTTATACACAAAATGCCCTCTGACACCTAAAATGAAAAAAATGAAACACATTTTAAAATAATATCTACAATTTTCTCTGTTTGAGATTTTTTTAAATAAAAGATTTAAATGTCAATCTGAACCATGTATTTTCTTATGAGTCACCTGATGCAGCTATATTGTGAAAAAGAAAAAGCATTTCCGCTTTTGACTTTTATTTTGAAATTTGAGTCACATTCGCTTCCATACTTCCTGTTCATCTGAAACGGAAATATTAGAGCATCTTTTTAATAATTGAAAACACATGAAAATATTCTGGACTGACATTCATAGTTGGTATTTAATATTCCCTGTTTTTCTTTGCCTGATGTTCAGAAGTTTCTGATGTCATCAATCTTGGTATTATTTTTGTAAACACGTCATTCATTTATGTAAATGGAAAAACACACGCCTGTTGTTTAGTATCTTCTGATTTATTTTTCTGACTATTTTAAATGTCTTAAACGAATGTCAAACAAAAACAAGAAAACTACAGTAATTTATCAAAAAAAAAATTTAAAACTATTGTTATTTTAAATCATATCTTGCCTTGTCCCGCCCTTACTTTTTTATTATTCATTTGTACATTCTGCCATTTTTGTTGTTTTGTGCTCATTTCTAATGTTTGCTCACCCTAACTTGGTTTGTAAATGAATAAAGTTTGAAAAAAAGTGACATCGACAACAACTGTCTGTGCATGAGGCGTCATCCGGGTTCGAACCCCCTCCCAAACGGCAGGTTGAAGCCGCGAGGTGTGCTTGTTTTGTTTCACACTGGACCGCACCAGACGGGCGGTCGCAGCGCGGACAAACCACGTCGATCAGAGTCTTGTTCTACAACGATTTAAACGAAAGAGGCTCCAAACCCCGCCCCCGATCAAATTATCCACCAATAAGAGGCTGTCGTTTGGAAAGACACAAGCTTTTTCGCGGGCTTCTGGTGTCACGTGATCCTTTTGGCGCGAAAAGTGACTCCTGTCCCGTTGCAGAGCAGCAGCAGCAGCAGCAGCAGCATCATGGCGGTGAGTCTTCACTCGTTATAATGATTACAGCTTTACGTTTCGGGGTTTTCTCAGTCCCGAACGACATTCAACTGAAACGGATGAACATGTGAACGTTCTGCTTTGAGTTTGAAACGTTCTTGAGTCGCCGTGACCACAATGGCGGACGCGTCCAGAGTCTTTGTTCTCGATTTGCGTGTTTGTGAAAGGATTATGGAGAGACATTGACTCATTGAATTTGTTTGTGCGCAATTCTTGATTTGTAATTGATACAACACGTTTTATGCGTTAACTGTGTTTGATTGTCACGCACATTTGAATATAAAAAAGCTTATAAATACAATGTACTAACGCACACCTTGCTGTTGTAGCTCCTACGAATACAAATCTTAAAGTAAACGCACTATTTGCCGGAAACACAGACAAAACCGCACAGATCCGAATGACAACTGCACGACGGTCTGTTCAGATTTCTGCGGAGATGATGCGTTTAACGGCTGCCAGAATGCTGGTTTCTCAGAGCTTCCTAATGAGCCTCAGAGACAACCAAACGTGTAACTAGACATTTGCTCCACTTTCTTGATCAGATATGTCCCGGTAATTAAAATTAACGTCATTTCTGAAATTCGTGCGGCCAGTGCTGAACGTTTTTCATGGACCCAGAGGAAGTGGAAAAGTTCGGATTCCGGTTACAGTTCGGGTTAAACCACCAGAGGTTTTTCAGGTCCGGCTGTTCCTGCAGCTCTGATCGATCCACCGTGCAGAACACATGTCCCACAGCTAATGGACTAAATTGTAAATACGTGCAGCCAACCACAGAATCCAGACTTGGACGCACTTCCAAAACCGTGGCCGTGCTGCACGTGTTACGTACGTCCGTGAAGTCACCGCTGCTCTCGGCAGCATGTCGGAACTCTTCCTGTACGAAATTATATTTGTGCCACGACATTGAGATCAAAAGATTTGAGATGACATTTTTAAAAATACAAACAGTGTCCAGTTTAAAAAACAAAAAATCACAATGTGGTTTTGTCCATGTGGATCAAGCGATCTGTGTGTATATTTCAAGGTTTTGGATCAGGCGATCGGTGTGTATATTTAAAGGTTTTGGATCAGGCGATCTGTGTGTATATTTCAAGGTTTTGGATCAGGCGATCGGTGTGTATATTTCAAGGTTTTGGATCAGGCGATCGGTGTGTATATTTCAAGGTTTTGGATCAGGCGATCGGTGTGTATATTTCAAGGTTTTGGATGTTTGGATCAGGCGATCGGTGTGTATATTTAAAGCTCCCGCCCTCATCACAGGAAACTTGGATAAGGGAGCAGGGCCGGCCATGAGCTGCATGGCGCCTTAGGTGAAAAGAGATCTTGAAATGAGATGGAGAGGCGAGAGTCCAGACCCCCCCATTCATCTGTGGTCCATTGCACCCCTAAAATGCCATTTAGATTGATGTACAGTGAGTTTAGTTTACCATAACCTAAAAACAACCCAGTTTCATCCCAGCAGACAAACATGTGATGCAGTAAAACTGATCAGCCATCATTGCAGTATAATGTGTGGAAACACTTTGAATTTACAAAGTCATGAATGTTCTAATAATGTTCCTTTGGATTATTCTGATGTGGAAAAACAACAATGGGCTGAACTCAAATGTGAATCGATTTGACATTCATTCTTGTTTATACACATTTAATATTCCAAAGTTCTTCTATTACAGAGACTTATTGCGTCTTTTTGTCCTCAGGATTCCTCTGAATCGTTGCATGAAGCCACCAGCCCCAATCGAGGTCCCAGGAGAGGAGACCCAACATCCAGCCCGGGGCGAGACCTGCCCCCTTTTGAGGACGAGTCTGAGGGGCTGTTGGGGGACACACCCCTGCCAGGAGAGGATGAGGATGAAGGGGAGGAGCTAATAGGTGATGGGATGGAGAGGTGAGAGTCCAGACCCCCCATCCACCCCCACACACTCACAGAAGTTTGCTTCTTCAGTGTGAACGGCTCTAAAGTTCTTCTGCTTTCCAGGGATTATCGAGCCATTCCAGAGCTGGATCAGTACGAGGCTGAGGGCTTGGACCTGGATGATGAAGACCTTCCAGATCTGTCCCCTGGAGCCCGAGCTGCAGCTGAGGAGGAGATGAGGAGGAGGGACAGAGAGCAGGGAGTCAGTGGGCGGCTCAGAAGAGGCCTGCTGTATGGTGAGGACACAGTTGGGGGGTGTGTGTCAGGTTGCAGTTTTACAGACTCTTGATCCTAAAGCTGAAGGCGGGGATTTTTAACTGCACATGAGAGAACGCTGCTGTGAAGAAGCCTGCTCATAGAGGAGGAGTTGGCAGAGCTGTGTGACAGGAACCTGAAGGAGAAACTCCTGTTGGTTTTTCAGACAGTGAAGATGATGATGATGAGCGTCCCGCTGCTCGGCGTCGGCGGCTCGCTGAACGTGCGGCTGAGGGCATCGTTGACGGTGAAGAGGAGGAGATGATTGAGAGCATAGAGAACCTGGAGGACATGAAGGTTGGTTGCAGACGGTTGAAGGTGTGTTTTGACTCCAGAGGGGATGTTTGACCCCCCCCTGCTGTCATGACCTGCAGGGCCACACCGTCAGGGAATGGGTCTCCATGCCAGCTCCGCGACTTGAAATCTACAACCGCTTCAAGAACTTCCTGCGAACCCACGTGGATGAAAACGGTCACAATGTCTTCAAGGAAAAGATTAGTGACATGTGCAAAGGTAGCTCCACCCCTTTGGGACAAAAGCTGCGAGTAAGCAACTCCTCAATGACCCTCCGCCCATCTGGTTTCAGAGAACAAGGAGAGTTTGGTTGTGAACTATGAAGACCTTGCAGCTCGAGAGCACGTTTTGGCTTACTTCCTGCCTGAAGCTCCGGCTGAGATGCTGAAGGTCTGTAACCTTCTGTGTTGCACACGCTGACGTGGGAGGAGCCTAGCCTTAAGCTCCACCCAAACTGACACAGAAATGTTTCTCTTTCGCTTCTTCTCAGGTTTTTGATGACGCAGCTAAAGAGGTAGTTCTCGCCATGTACCCGAAGTACGACCGCATTGCTCATGAAATCCATGTACGCGTCTCCAACCTGCCACTGGTGGAGGAGATCCGGGCACTCAGGTTGGTCGGACCCCTCCAGACCAGTTGTTGCTGGTCACCAGTGCAGTCAGCCGGCTTTGGGCGCGTCTAAAACTGTCTTCTTCCTTTGGCGCCTCAGGCAGCTGCACCTGAACCAGCTGATCCGTACCAGCGGCGTGGTGAGCAGCTGCACCGGCGTCCTCCCTCAGCTCAGCATGGTCAAGTACAACTGTAGCAAGTGCAGCTTTGTGCTGGGACCCTTCTTTCAGTCCCAGAACCAGGAAGTGAAGCCGGGTTCCTGCCCCGAGTGTCAGTCACAGGGCCCCTTTGAGGTCAACATGGAGGAGGTGAGAGCCCCGTCCTGAGAACCTGTTTGCCGCTTTCCTTTTGGAGTTATTGATCAGGTTTATATTTGAATTAGTTCTGGTTGTGCTTTCTGTCTTGGCAAATTATTTGAACAGTCTGAAGTGTTGCAAGTTCTCCCACTTAAATCATGGAGAGGTCTGGAATGTTCCTCTTAGGTGCATGTCCACTGTGAGAGACATCATCTAAGAAAATCTGGAAATCACATTGTAAGATCTTTCAAATAAATAATTTTTATGCTGCAAATAAGTATTGGAACACCTGTCTGTCAGCTACAATTCTGACCTGTTGGTCTGCCTTAAAATAATCAACCTCCACTTATTATGCTAATTTAGAAACAGCTGTTTGAGATTGTTAGCTGCAAAAAGACACCTGTCAGCCCATATTCCAACTACTCCCAGGCTCTAACAACTAACATGACCAAAGACACCAGAGACGGGCTTCCTACAGTCATGAAAGACCTGGAAAACGTTCAGAAATTGAAAATGCAATTTTTAGGTCCTTGAAAAGTTTGAGAAATGGCATAATCTGTAAAGCTTTGAAAAAGTCATACATTAAACATTCTTGGGACGTCAAAAACATTCAAAAATAAAATGGTTTGTGATGAGATTTGCATTTAAATTGTGAAAAAGTTTAACTTTGTGCTTCACATGTGGAAGTGTTTAGTCTTCCGCTGTCCCATCGCAGGGATATTCTAGTCAGCAATTCATGAGATTCAGTTTGCTGCTTTGCTCGCTAACTCAGATTAGCAGGCAGAGCAGGGTTGCCAGCGTCTATTCGAAATGGAAGTTAAATACAGCCTGCTCAGACCTAAATCATTGTTCTACCATTTGTTGACTTGTTACTTTTATTATCATTTTATTAAATTATATTTTTCAAAAATGTTCTTTGTGTGCAAAACTTTAAATAAAAAGGGATTTATTTATATATGTGTGTGAGTGCGTATAAATGTATCATACAAAGTCATTTCCAGGTTTGTTTGTGGATGATGTCTCTCTCAGTGGACATGCACCTAAGATGAAAGTGGGAGAACTTTCAGTGTTTTAATTTTTGATCTTATTTGCCTCTCTGAACAGGTGATGGGTAAAGCCGTCTGACATTTGTTTTACATGTTGTTAACAAAAAGACTTGAAAAACTTTGAATGATTACAGATCTCTGCAGTGTGCGTTCGGACAAGGACCAGTGGGCAGGAGCATATTCCACTGCCTTATGGTGCAGATAAAACCGTAAATGAGCCTGAAAAGAATCCGTTCCTCAGCGTTTTCTTCTCCCCCCAGACTGTCTATCAGAACTACCAGAGGATCACCATCCAGGAAAGTCCAGGTAAGGTAGCCGCTGGTCGACTCCCACGCTCCAAGGACGCTATCCTGCTGGCTGACCTGGTGGACAGCTGTAAACCTGGAGACGAGATCGTAAGTGTCGTCACAGTGGAAGTCATGTGGGAGAAGTCCAGCGGTGAATGGCGTGTTTCTACCTCTTTCCTCAGGAGCTGACGGGCATCTACCACAACAACTACGATGGCTCCCTGAACATGGCCAATGGCTTCCCAGTGTTTGCCACTGTCATCCTGGCCAACCACATCAGCCGCAGGGATGAGGGTGTTGCTGTGGCTGAGCTGACAGACGAGGACGTCAAAGCCATAGTGGCTTTGTCAAAAGACGAGTGCATTGGAGAGAGGGTGAGAGTTCACGGCCATCTGCTCTGGATCAGCTTCTGCAGATCTTTTTACTTCCATCCTAACTTTCCTCTCCTCCAGATCTTTGCCAGCGTCGCTCCTTCTATCTACAGTCATGAAGACATTAAGAGAGCCCTGGCTCTGTCTCTCTTTGGAGGAGAGCCCAAAAATCCAGGTAAAAACCTCCCACCTTGATGATGTGTGGATGCAGTCTGTCTGCGCTCACCTACATGGCTCCTCCCCTGCAGGTGGGAAACACAAAGTTCGTGGAGACATCAACGTTCTGCTGTGTGGAGACCCAGGAACAGCCAAGTCACAGTTCCTCAAGTACGTATTTAAGGAGACCGCAGTGCAGGCTGATTCAGGTCCAGTTTTAGCTCGGAGAACGCCGGAAAAGGTTTTTCTGTGTTGATTGTGAAATACTCTCATCACAGGATCAAATGTGCTGTAGAACAGAAACTTCTCCACTTTGTCGCCACCCACAAGTTCAAAAGGCGTTCGGTTAAAAGCTGCGTTTACACAGAACGCGTTCAGTTTCAGGGTAGGTGGATGCACAGAAGCAAATGGAGGCCTGTGGCGTGGCAATCTGGAGGCAGCACGTTTCAGGCATTGTGGCGCAACATTTCCAGAGTTCAAATATCTGAACTTTGGCAACTTCGGAATCAGGGATTCAACTTGTGGATTCTAAACCTACATGGAGGAGAAGCCAACACAGAAGTGCAGTTAAAAGCAGCTGTATAAGACATACAGTCAACACTTCCATGTAGTGATGAGGCTGAAACCTTTGAGAGTAGCTCCTCCCACACTTATCAGGTTTGTAAATGCATGTTTGGACGAGCATCAAGCAGTGAATTTAATGCGTGTCAAGAGAAGGGATGAATGCAAATTGCATTTGGTGTGAACGCAGCATAAGGGGTTAGGTGTGCAAAGCGGAGGAGGAAATGAGGTTCTATCCTGCCTTTCGCTCATTTCCATTTATGAACAAAAGCGTGAAAGACCAAAGGAGGGGAGTGTCAGTCTGCCCTGTGGTTTGTTACTCCAGACGCTGTTGGCTTTAGCTTATTTCTGTGATGGTTATGAGAAATATAGGAAAGAGAAATCCTCAAAGAGATGCTCCACAGCTGAGGACATTTCCTTCTTCTGCAGGTACGTGGAGAAAGTGGCGAGCCGCGCCGTGTTCACCACAGGTCAGGGGGCATCCGCTGTGGGTCTGACTGCCTATGTGCAGAGACACCCCGTCAGCCGTGAGTGGACGCTGGAGGCTGGTGCGCTGGTGCTGGCTGACCGCGGGGTTTGCCTGATTGATGAGTTTGACAAGGTGAGTGCTGCACCCAGACTCCACCCTCAAAGGAGCGTCTGCCAGGATGAGGTGAGGGACTGTCTGCATCCTTCCTCTTCCAGATGAATGACGCTGACAGAACGAGCATCCATGAGGCCATGGAGCAGCAGAGCATCTCCATCTCCAAAGCCGGCATCGTCACCTCGCTGCAGGCCAGGTGCACCGTCATCGCCGCCGCAAACCCCATCGGTATGTTATCCTGCCGCCTGCAGACAGGCGGATGAGGCAGGCGCCTTTACATATGTAAAGTACCGTTACATATGTGAAATTTTACTGTCAGTGAAAGGAATCCTAAAACCTACTATGAGCTGGTTCTACACTGATCTGTCAAGATCTTCTGTCATCTCCACACAAACACACTTGCATTCAGAGAAGGCGTTCTCAGAAGGACGCCGTTTTTTACCACATTCATGTGCAGTAATACTCGATTACTTTGAAGCTGGGCGTATGAGACATGAAAAACTTCTGAGGAAAGTCGTCGTCTTCTTCTTCTTTTTGCAGGTGGCAGGTATGATCCCTCCTTGACGTTTGCTGAGAACGTGGACCTGACTGAACCCATAGTGTCGCGGTTCGACGTTCTGTGCGTGGTCAGAGACACAGTGGACCCCATGCAGGTGCTCTACATTTCTCTGCAGAACTTGGTCCTGCAAAGGAATCACTGTAAAACCAGTTCTTTTCCAGGATGAAATGCTGGCTCGCTTTGTTGTTGGCTCACACATGAAACATCACCCCAGCACCAAGGAAGGGGGCGTGGCTTTGGAAGAGATGGTCCTGCCCAATACGACGGATGTTTCTCCAATTCCACAGGATCTCCTTAGGAAGTACATCATCTACGCCAAAGAGCGGGTACGGTGGAGAGAGAAGCCAGTGACTTTCAACATGCGGAGCAGACGTGCTTGACTACAGTTTTTTTGCAGGTTCACCCCAAACTGAACCAGATGGACCAAGACAAAGTGGCTCGGATCTACAGTGACCTGCGCAAGGAGTCCATGGTCAGTGGTCTACATGTCAGCAGTCGGGTAGGATTCTTAGGAAGTATCTTCCCAACCTGATGGTGTGATGTCTGGATCAGGCCACAGGCAGCATCCCCATCACGGTTCGACACATTGAGTCTATGATCCGCATGGCAGAGGCCCATGCCAAGATGCACCTGAGAGATTACGTCCTGGAGGATGACGTCAACATGGCGATCAGAGTGATGCTGGAGAGCTTCATAGACACGCAGAAGTTCAGCGTCATGAGGAGCATGAGAAAGGTTCGTCGATCTTTGTTTGGGATTTGAAATCTGCAAAGCTCTGGATGGTGAAGCCTGATGACCTGTGCTTGTGTCCAGACGTTTGCCCGTTACCTGGCGTTTCGCAGAGACAACAACGAGCTGCTGCTCTTCATCCTGAAGCAGCTGGTGGCTGAGCAGGTCGCCTACCAGAGGAACAGATACGGCGTGCAGAATGACGCCGTGGAGATCTCAGAGAAAGATCTTCAGGATAAGGTGCATATTTCTCAAACAAAGCTTGAAGCTTCACCTTCCTGTGATGTGGCTGCAGAACCTTCCGATCTGCTCCGTTCTGACTGCTTTTCCCGTTCCTTCTTCAGGCTCGGCAGATCAACATCCACAGCCTGTCGGCTTTCTACGACAGCGACCTTTTCCGTTCCAATAAGTTCAGCCACGACAGCAAGAAGAAACTTATCCTGCAGCAGTTGTGAGGATTGTTCTTCCTCGTCATCAGCTTGTTCTGAAGGAAGGATGTTTCCTCTCCAGCTGTTTGCTGGAAGCTGTGAGGAAAGGATGTTGTAAATAAATGTACATGTTTCTCAGTTTGCGACGCTTTTAAAGAGGCTGAAATAAATTCGTGCAGCAGATGAGGAGGTGCGTCATCATTTCCCACATCTACACTATAGGGACATTATGATCCTTTAAGGCAATTCCCACATTTGCCTCCAACCTTCAAATGACACTAAACCGCCAGGTTTTTGTTTACCATCTCATCATGCTAGTGTCATTACGCACACCCCTACCAGCTACCAGCCGTGATGGTTGACTTTCTACAACTTTCTCCCATCTCCTGACTCTGGAGCTCAGCCACAGTGATCTTTGGGTTCTTCTTTACTGGTGAGGCAGGACGAAGTCGAAACCAGGCAGGAGTCAAAATACACAGAGAGAAGTAAAAATGCTCAGACTGTATGCAATGGCCAAAGAAGACTGCACAGAGCAGAGCTAGGAATAATTGGAATATTAAAACAGTTGCTGATGATGCAGAACAGCTGGTGAAGACGAGAGTCGAGGGACAGTACCAGATGGGAGTTGGAGTGAGGAAGAGAGCCAGAGAATGCCAATTCTCAAGAGATGGCCCCATTTAGTAGTCCGAAGAGGAGATGGAGGTTTGAGTTAGTCTGCTTGCTCTTGGAATCTGCGTATGGGGCGGAACCAGTCATCCACCACGGGCAACTCTGCGGGCTCCCCCGACCAGGGGAGGAATGGTGGTTGAACTCCCAATAGGCACTGGAAGGGCAAGAGCCCGGTAGCCGCCTTTTTTTTCTTCAAAGAGTTCTGGGCGTCTTCCGCCCAGACCAGGAACTGGCTCCAGTCCTCCTGAGATTGGCTGCAGTAGGTTCTAAGGAACAGTTATGTCTTGATTCAGGAATTCCACTTGGGCATTGGACTGGGACCCACAGTCCAAAACAATATCTTCAGGGAGGCCATAGTACCGAAGCGCAGCAGAATGGGGCAGCAGTTTAAGGAGGAGGCTAACAAAAACAGTTCAATTAAAGCTAGCAAAATGCTCACAGATTTGGACTATCTGGATCAGTAACTCTCTAAAAAGTGTTTTAAACTGATGTTACGGATTCTCTATTGGCCTGTCTTGACCCAAACAACAACAACCAAATGACCTTAAAGTGTAAAAAGATCAGCTTTTTATGTCATGTTTTAATGTTTTGCTGCTGACAGAGAGACGGCTGCACAGCATCTGCTAACTGTAATGATCTCCTCTACTTATTTATGAGAATTTTTACCTAGGAAAAAATTAACTACTTTTAAATGACCAAATTACTGCGCCAAAGTGCTCTGTTTAAGTGTTAAATGATAAAAGAAGGTTAATAAAATACAAATGTGGGACATCCTCAATCAGTTTAATACATTTGTTCATTTTTTAAAATGTTTTATAAAAGTATCGGATCGGGACTCGGCAGACACTCAAAACCAAATGGATCCGGCCCAAAAAACCTGCCTGGGACTTGGCTAGTTTAGATCCGAGTGGTCAAAGAGACGAGCATTTGTTACGTCTCGACTGGATTACGGTAACTCTTTGCTAGCAGCGTGTCCTAAATGTGGGAGTTTAGGGTGGGGGGTGTAGTCATGCTCCTGTTTTTTTGTTGTTGTTTACCTTCTGTTATCTTCTCTTTCCTCCTTTCCACCCTGGTCTCCTGTCCTCTTGATTTGTGAACCTGTGCTGAATTGTCTTGCCCTCAGATTTTAGGCTGCGTTCTCCTTCCACTAGTCGCTTTTCGAGTACTGCGAGCCTTCTCACTTTCTGAAATAAATCAGGACTCGCTTCAAACTCTCTGCGTCCTGCGTTTGTGTCCACGTCCGGATCTGACTCTAAAAGTTCTTTAAAAAGTCTTCAGCTTGTTCAAAATGCAGCAGCTAGATTGTTAGCAGGAACCAGCAGAAGAGAACACATTACTCCTGTGTTAGCTTCACTTCACTGGCTCCCAGTTCAATCTAGAATCAAGTTCAAAATCCTCCTGCTAACCTATAAGGCCTTGAATGGTATGGACCCATCCTATATTAAAGATCTCATAGAGCCTTACCAACCAGACAGAACACTTCACTCACTAAATGCAGGACTGTTTGTGGTTCCTGGAATCTCTAAAAGCACAGTTGGAGGTAGAACCTTTAGCCACCAAGCTCCTGTTTTATGGAATAAACTTCCAGCTCATGTAAGAGAGGCTGACACAGTTTCTACATTCAAAGTTAGACTTAAAACATTCCTCTTTGGACAGGATTATTACCAGACTAGCTAGTAATCAGATAATATTTAACTTACTCTCTACCTCATCTACTGTAATGAAGTTTGGCGGAATAATTATAATTTTCATTACAGCCATAATACATACTGTGCATCCAGAAAGTATTCCCAGCGCCTCACTTCTTCCACATTTGAAGATGGATTAAACAGTTTTCTTGAAAAACTGTAGTGTACTTCTGTACGTGTCATTTTCAGGTTTTTTATTTTTAATACATTTACAACCATTTCAAGAGAACCTTTTCAACATCGTCATTATGGGATGTTTTCTAAAGAATTATTCAGGAAGAAAACTGATTTAATCCATTTTGAATGAAGGCTGTGACATTATAAAATGTAGAAGAAGTGAGGTGCTGGGAATACTTCATGGATCCTCTGAACTTCTCTGTGGAGCTAAGCAGAGAGAAGAGGGTTTGATAACCCAAGCCAGCGCGACCTGTTCCATATGCTCAGATTAATATTATATTATTATGCTAAAACAGGCTAAAACTGCAGATTTGTATTATTATTACCATCCGCTATCTGTGACATATTCATGCTCTTACCATTAACATGTTTGAATCAAATTTCAATACCAATTAGTTGACAGCAGGATGCTAGAAGTTAGAAGCTGGGAAAGTATGGTTCACTGGGGTTCTGTCTTGTGTTACTGCATCATTTATCCAGTGCTATTTTTGATTTGGTTCATCATGCCTCTGGTTGGTGTACTGCGATTCATATGTTGTCCCTCTTTCCCACTCCTCTCCGGGGAAGCAGGAGAGATTCCAGGGGGATCGTCTGTGTTCTTGTCTTTGGTCGTGGATCTCGCCTCTGGTTCGTCTCGCACCCCCAGCTGCCCTCCAGTGTCATCTGGATGAAGCTCATCTGCTACACTATTCAAACATGTAGTTGTAGAGTTAGATAAGCTATTCTTCTTTAAAGGTTCGAGCACATCGCCTGTCCGTCCTGGGAGAGGATCCCTCCTTTATTCATGAGGATTCTTTCTTTTTCCCCCCAATGGGTTTGTGGGTTTCTTTAGGACTTTTTCCTCACCGAGAAGGAAGATCTAAGGGAATGCCCAGTTTAGTTTAGTAGCTGGTTCAAGAGCTGGTTCAATAGCTGGTTCAATAGCTGGTTCAACAGCTGGTTCAACAGCTGGTTCAATAGCTGGTTCAACAGCTGGTTCAACAGCTGGTTCAATAGCTGGTTCAATAGCTGGTTCAACAGCTGGTTCAACAGCTGGTGCAACAGCTGGTGCAGTAGCTGGTGCAGTAGCTGGTGCAGTAGCTGGTTCAACAGCTGGTGCAACAGCTGGTTCAATAGCTGGTTCAACAGCTGGTTCAACAGCTGGTGCAGTAGCTGGTGCAGTAGCTGGTGCAACAGCTGGTGCAGTAGCTGGTGCAGTAGCTGGTTCAACAGCTGGTGCAACAGCTGGTGCAGTAGCTGGTGCAATAGCTGGTGCAACAGCTGGTGCAGTAGCTGGTTGGCCTTAAGCAACCGCATGACCCGGAACAGACCAAAGTTTTATAACTGCAACATCCTTTTGAAAGACTCCATACATCTGTTCTTTGAGAACAGCAAAGAGGCCCGTGTGGGCTAATTCTTGTGATCTTAGAGGTCAGTAATAATTATCAAAGGAAACATTTCTCAGTCTCCAAGAGTGTAAAGCAAATTTAAAGTTGTGGATAGTGCATGAAACAGTGCAGGAAAAGTAATTGAAAAAACTCCCAGAAACCTCTAGATATCTTGCTTACCAGCAGCTGCACACAGTTTCACAACACCGAAAAGAACCATATCTGTGTTTTAACATCTAAATTAAATAGTTATAATTTACAGTTTTGTGTTTTTATTTGCTCTCATCTGAACCTTTGTTGCTCAATATGTGACTTAAACGTAAAAACATTCATTAGGCTTCCTATGTTGCTGGGCTGAGTGGAGATGAACTTTTCGATTTGATTACTCCCTCCTGGTTTAAACATAAAACACGTATGCTGTATTTTTTTTCAAATCCTGTTTTTAAAAGGAAGTAAGGCTGCACAGTGGCGCAGTGGTTAGTGCTCTTGCCTCACAGCAAGAAGTTTCCCGGTTCAAGTCCTGGCTGGGGGACTTTGTGTCACCAATAGGGAGACGTTTCTGTGTGGAGTTTGCATGTTGTCCCCGTGCATGCATGGGTTTTCTCCGGGGACACTGGCTTCCTCCCACCATCCAAAAACATGCTTCCTAGGTTCATTGGTCACTCTAGATTGTTCCTAGGTGTGGATGTGAGCGTGCATGGGTGTGTGACTGTGGCCCCTGCGACAGACTGGCGACCAGTCCAGGGGTATCCCCTGCCATCGCCCATGAGTAGCCGGGTTAGGCTCCGGCAGCCCCGTGACCCCGAAAGGGATAAAGTGGTTCAGAAAATGAATGAATAAAAGGAAGTTTACTTTGACAAAGCATTGCACAGCAGATTTGAACATTTTAGCAACAGGCTATGGGAAACTTGGCACAACCAAACATGAACAAAATAACCCGATCCAATTTAAATCAATGGTGAATGCACCATGTACGTTTTCCCAACCAGATCTTTTTTTTCAGAATCACAACCTTTGTTCAACCACACAGAAACATGTAAAAAAATAAATGATCACTGATTTTTACCTCCAGTTCTAAAGCTCCAATAGCAATCATGGTACCAGACTTGTACTGGGTTTTAGTGATTCTGCTTCAGTATGAAAGCGTCGTCTGCAAACTTTCAGGCTCAGCCAAGAGCAAAGAGCAGCCATTCAGGTACTATAGAGAGAAGTACATTTGGCAAGAGTACAAATAAAGCTTCACATGACATGTCAAAAATGCACTGTAAACTCCTATAAAAGCCAAAAGAAAAATATTCCAGTCTCTGTGTGTAACACACACCTTTACAGAAGCGACAGACCATCACTGGAACAACTGTGAAAAGCCACTGGTGCTGGTGCAGGCAGACACTGGGATCAAACCACTGACAGACTAGAACGCAGCAAGGCTGCTATTGTAAAGCTTGAGTCAGTGTTGGGTCATTGAATGAGTCTTGATCATAATATTTTTTCAGAACATGCTCCAAGATACATTACTACTAAAAATGTGATTGTTTCTGAGCAAAAACATAACTATGAGATGTTGACATCATGACAGAAATGTTGACAGAAATACAGAGTTATTTGTAATGATGACTGTGATTATACGCATTTGGCAAATGCATCACAATAGAATTGATGGAGTCATTTGTGACATTCTTCATTGAAATGCAGTTATTTTCAAAAGCATATCATCGTTGTGGCCAACATGTGTCTTCCACACATCTATGTGGAATTGATGGTGACCTTTAAAACTGTGAAGTATGTCCAAAAGTGACCTCCATTTCCAGATTATTATTTAAAGCTGACCCCTTTGCTAAACAAACTATAAATACCGTATTTTCTGAGTGTAATTTAGCCTGGGGTGCAGCTTATAGTCAGAAGCGACTTATGTTTGACTTTTGTTTTCAGACATAAATAGGCTCAAATATTTGTTATTTCCAACCACTAGAGGGCGCTGTAGGTGTGTGTATCAGTTTTTGCTACTGACTTCAACACAAAAGAAATGGTGTCCAAAACAATCAAACAAAACGTGGAGGAACATCTGATCTTTCTCCTCTTGAACCTGATGGTTTTTTTCTTATTTGCAGTGAGACATTATTATTCTTGCTTATTTTTTCCTTACTTGGACCAAAGCAGGGCAGCAAGTCATCAAACAGGGTTACAGAGAGTAAACGGTTACTGAGAGTCCCAGAGTACCACTGAAAGCACCATTCAACGCAGCTCCTGCACTACAAGCTAAAAGATCACCTTGAAAAAGACTGAATGATCCCGTCAGTCGATGCTTTCATGTCACAATGAGGCTCAGAACTCGATGCTAGCTGCTCCTACTTGCATTTGGAGCATCAAATTTGATGCACGCTGAAACACAAATGATGGATGTGAATTTGACCCGTGAATTTCGTTTGGTGTGGACACAGCAATATGCCAGTTTTGGTATGCTTGTGAAGAAGCGTTGCACTTTTCTGTATATTATAAATGCCACTTACACTCTTACTCCGGAAATATGGTAGTTACATTCCACCACTGGTGATTACAATGAACTTGTCTTCTCAAACAGATATGATTGTTTTTCTGCATTTTTTTCAGTTTGTGACCCTGTGTTGCATTCCGATGTGAAGGAAAGGCAAAACCATGAGCATCATGCTTGACTTGTAGCGCGTCTATCATAAACTGATGGTGCAGCACACCAAACAGAGAGCAGAACATGCAACTGCAATGATACAAAGACAATACTCTTTTTAACCAGTTCAATGGAATTGTCAAATAGGATATGAATGTACCACCATAACTTGTTACATCCCAACATCTAAGTCAGGGTTGTCCAACTCAAGTCCTCAAGGGCCGGCCTGGTCTTCCAGAAAACCTGCTGAATTAGTGCTGAGTACCTGGATGAGGTGTGTTTAGCCAGGAAGGAGCTTCATGTCCATGTCCCACATGGTTGGGAAACATGTAGGACACTGGCCCTCGAGGCCTGGAGTTCGACACCCCTGACCTAAGCGATTCCTTTCCTTGCCCCTGTCCTTCTTGCCTTTCTCACAAAGCTGGACTCCTTCCATCAGTGACCTTTTCTCTACATCTTTTGGCAACACAGTCATCTTCTGTCTCAGCAGCTCTTCATCAATCAGAGATGGGTGTCCTGCTCCCCCTCATCCTCTTCAGTCACTGCTTGATTGATGAAGACCTCAGAAGAGAAAATGGTCATTGTTAGAGAGAAAACGGTTTCATGGTATATTCACTATCACTCACTTTTTCTCATTCATTTTCTCTCATCACCTGCCAGTGACTGCTGTCCTCCCCGCCTCCATCTTCGCACGAGGAGGCTCCTGCGAGCCCATTGATACTTGGCTTCTTCTCTTGCATCTCAGCCTCGCTGTCATTGGTTACATCTAGCGTGGGGTTGTCGTGGTAACCATTCTCCACATGATGAAGCTCTTCTACACGGAACTGAAATATTGAAAAACAAAGGTATACACTTCCAAACTGTCTAAAAATACAACTATTCAGTGGAAGTATGGAGTCTGCTCTTGAAAAACAATGGCATGGATGTCTGCAGCATGGATTTCAGAGGAACCCGCTGAGGCAGATGATGGGACTTCAGGAGTTGCTGGGAAGGTGGTTTGTGGGTGGCTGCGGCTATAAAACAAACATTTAGGCCATGAGGTGAACCAAGGAAAAGTGCCTAGAAAATGATTTTTGTTCCCACGTCTGGAAACTACATTTTAAATGCATTTTTGTTTAGTTTTACGTTTTTGTTTTGTTTTATCCTTTTGAACTTTGGGTTAAATGTTCTCCACAAGATATCCTGCAGCATGTTGTCACAAACCATGAATGCAAAATGTAAAAAAAGAAAGAAAATTGAATGGTGCTCGTTTCATTTATTCATCAAAATTCAGCAACAAAAAACTCACAAATTGACATTTACATAAGTATGATAACAATTTAGAGAGATCCTAAAGAACGAGTAACAAGACATTTGATGAAAAACACTTTCTTTGTTACACTTATTTTCAGTGTTTACAGTTGCAGGGTTTCTTTTCCTTTTTTATGCAGAGGATGTTTCATGGTTATTTCACATGTCTAATCATCGCCATCACTGTCGAAAATAACTCCCCATGTACCCCTATCGTCAATAATCTATTTGCTTCTGGGCAGTCACATACTTGTAGTAGGCATCTACACAAGTCAGTGCAAAGCCGTTTTGCTGACAGCCAAGAACATTCGTCTGCATCACATTTGCCTTGCTTGCCCCTGCAGTGAACCGACTGCAGCTCCCTTTGAGGAGCAGGACTGTTGGTCATCCAGGTCACTTTTAATTTTCCATCTTCAATGTGCCATCAATGGGTGAGAGAGCAGACGTGATACCTTTAAGACAATTTCCCATTATTGCTGCTTGGTTATTCTGCCTGACATCTTCTGCCCTGCCAGAACTATTCATGCTGCCAGAACACAACAGAAGGGCTGCTGTTGGGCTGATTTAGAGCCTCATTCTGTATGTTGGAGGCATGGATAGTTCTGGCAGGGCTGAAGGTGTCAGGCAGAATGCTTTCTGTCTTGCATCGTTTACATTTTGTGCAGATGATTGGCCATACAGGTGGCAAACATATTTGCAAAGAATTTCAAAGTTGAACTTATCCAGCTTAAAACTTTTACCAACATTGAAAAGTAAGTGAAGTTATCATCTTTTTCACAAGCAAAAGCAAATTGTTGGGAACTCCTGTGTGGAACTACAACCTATGGAGCAGATCTTTCTCCAGACAGGAAGCAGCGAATGCCACGTCAATATCACGGCAGGAGAGTCACATATGAACCTCTTCATTATCATTGCTGCACAACCAAAAGTCTCTGCGTTCTCAGGAGTTCACCAAGCAGTTTGTCTTGTGTGTCTGCTTACAGTGTCACTTTCTGCTTGGCTTACCTCTGTTGTTTCTGTGCCTGATGGCGGAAAGTAGTCTGTGCACGAGCTTATGTACAGCCAGTCTCCACAAAAACCAGCTCACTGAAATTGCACTTGCTCTGCACGTGAAACACTAGCTGAAGGGAAATCAAGGACTCTTCTTTAATCTATCCATTCAGAAACCAATAAAAACAATGACAATAATGTCTATTCTATTCTATTCTATTCCATTCTATTTGATTAAGATTCTGTACAAGAAAAAGTATTGATGAGTTGCTGAATGTAGTTGAAAAAGAATTTAAATTGATAAAAAATAGTTAGATTATAACAAGTTATCTCTAAATGAAAACAAAACTAAAGTCATCTTTTATTCTGGCAACAGAAACGTAAGACATGTTAAATTATATCTAAATGGAACTCCATCACTGGAAATGTAATATGTCAAAGAAGTAAAGTTTTTAGATGTAATAATTAATGATAAATTGTCTTGGAAATCTCATATGAATTGTATAAAACACAAGGTTTCCAGACCTGTTGGTATTCTGTTTCAAATCAGCGATGCATTAAACAAAAAGAGTTTGTATCTTGTTTTCTGCTCATTAGTTGTTCCGTATCGTTCATATTGTGCAGAGATTTGGGGAAATGCAGGAAAAACTATAATTGATTTCTTGATTAAAATACAAACAAAAGCAATTAAAAAGGTTAATGCAGCAGGGTATTGTGAACCAACAAATTCTTTATTTATTTTAACTAAAAGTTTAAAACTAAAAGACATTGTTTTTGTTAAAGTATTAGAAATTATTTCTAGAGTTAAACATACTTAAGTTCTTTAAAATATACAGAGACTATTTACTTTAAGAGTTAGTCAGTACAGTTTAAGAGGACTTCATTACTTTGAACAGGTTAATGTAAACTACTGTTAAGGCAAGATGTGCTTCAGTTCTTTGTATGAAATTATGGAATGAATTGAGTGATGAATTAAAATTAAGTACTTCTTTTTTTACAGTTCAAAAAGAGTTGAAAGCATAAGTGCATAAATGATTGAAAAACAAATATGTAAAATAGAAAGAATACTTTGAAGAGTTGATGAATGAAGAAAATGAAAGAGAAGAAAGAATAGAAGAGATGACTGTTGAGATGACAGGAAGTAACAAAGATTAGTAGGGATGAAGTGAGGGGGCATTGAAGAGGATGAAGAGTGGAAAGGTACTTGGTCCTGATGATATACCTGTGCAGGTATGGAAGCGGCGTTTTTGACCGGACTGTTCTACAGGATCTTAAGTGGTGAGAAGATGCCGAAAGACAAAGACGAAGAAGATATGTAAAAGGATTTGATTTACTTATCTCTTTTCTGTAAAGGATTGTTTTTTTTTACTTTTGGTTGTATCTTTTTGGATTTTGTAACTGATCAGCATGGACATTGAGGATATTGAAGGATATATGCTTCTGCCTATTCTCTTTTATGTATTGGTTGTTTGTTTTAACTTTAATTATATAAATAATACAAATGGCAAACTAAACCAAAAAATAAACTGAAAGATTATTAAAAATCTATAAATTCATTTGCACAAAAAATGTACCATCATAGATTTGACCACTTGGACATTAAAGCTGTTTAAACAGAATGTGTTGTCATGACAAAGTCCTGCTGATCTGCTCACAGAAGATCCTGTAGCCGACATCAAAGGCTGCTTCCTGAAACAGATATAATGCATGAAGTTTTGCAACAAACAATACAGCTGTGGACAACAGATATGTGCAGCTGTGTAAATGATCACATTGATCACATAATATCAAGCCTTACGTTTGGTTTGTTGAAGAATCTGGTGTACTGATGGAAACAGGACCTGTGATATCGGACTTTGACAGCTGTGCAGTCTTTATCTTTAATGTGTCCAAGAGTCCCAGAGTCTTCCTTCATCTCAGTAGCTTTGAGGAACAGATCTTTAAAGAATGAAAATAACAGCATGGTGTGTCTGTATGTGTCTATAATACATGTTATTATAGGGATAAGTTATTAACAGTTTCAGTGCAGTAGAAAGCTAAAGCAACAACTTTTAACTCATTTCTCTAAATGGCATTTCACAAAAATAAATCAGAATAATGAACATGTATACAGGAGGAATTATGTTTTAAAATCATCACAACTCTAAACAAAATCCTTCAGTAGTGTCTGTGATTGTCAGAGACTGAGAGACTGGTTATTTCCCACATACCTGCTGATCAGCTCTGTGAAGATGATCCTTCATGCGCTTGCTGAACACAGTCGGGCATTTGTCCTCTTACCAGCATGTGATGGACAGCACAGGCAGGACTGGACCAAAGAAAACTCCAGGTAAACACGTTCTAGACCAGAGTTTCTTTCTGGGAGTTTCAATTGTTGACCCTGAGGTGCTTGGTACAGGCTCGCCTCTCTCTACTTCAAGGACACCTGGACATTGTCATTTATGCTTCTTTAAAAATCTAAGCGCTTTTTAATCAATAAATCTTCTGTAGCACATTAGATGAAAACCAGCATCTTCTGAAATATTGTTGAAGTCAGTAACTGTCTTGGACTCACCACTCAAACAAATGCAGTTTCTAAATATTTCCCATCTATTGGCTGTAAAGTCCTGTATTTTTCTTCTTTTTTAGATACCATATGCATGTAGAACTTTCTGTACCGAATTTTTTTTTTTTACAGGTTTAGGAGTCTTTTTCTCTTCAGAACTGCTTGTAGCGTTCGCTTTCATCTTGAATATTACTGCTCTCCTATTGGATCAGCAGCTTACATGTGACACAAACTGTAGCGTGGATGTAAATGGTAAATGGTGTATACTTGTACAGCACTTTTCTACCTTCCTCAAAGGCCCTTAAAGTGCTTTACAGTCCCATTCACCCATAAATACACACATTCACGCACTGATGGCACTGACCTATGACCACCAGAGGAAATGTGGGGTTCAGTGTTTTGCCCAAGGGCATTTTGACACATGGGCTGGCAAGGCAAGAATGGAACCTGCAATTTTTCACTCATAGGTCGACCGCCTTACCTCCGCAACATGGCTGCCCTAAGTAAACATCAATACGTGAGTAAAGAGTACAGACTTTAAACACCAATAAAAACTGCAGGATAACACATGGAGAACTTTTACACTCAAGCTTGGTTACAATATATCTTTGAGCAGAAAGTTTTTAGTGTGAGAATGGGGTAGCAATACAGCTTTCCCCTTACGGCCTATTTCCATGAACTGGACCCTAAAGCAACAAAAATAAAGCAGCTAAAAAGGAGAGAGGTAGCAGGGTGTCTACAGATACAATATTTAGAAGTTTAAGTTTAAGACTGCTTCTTTAAAGAAAATAAACCCGTATAATTTAGCAAACATACACTAAATAAAGTATGAATATGCAAAAATGATAAACCAGAGGTTTGATATTACCACAATTAATAAAGTAGCAGTATACTAAACACTATTATTATTAGTTAAATAATAATAATTACTATTATTACTGTTTATTATTTACTAGTTAGTTACATTAAAGTTAGTTATTATAGTTATTAATTAATAAATACCTTGTTGCGCACAAACACGTGTGAGTAAGTTTGAATGAGCTTCACTACCTGAGGTTAAACTGGTTTTCTTTTGATTTCATGGCTGCGGCTAGGGCTATGAATGGCTACTTAGTGATCCGATTCAATTCACGGATCAAGCGCAATGATTGACAGATCAAACCATTCTTGCTATTTAAAGGGCCAATGAAACAAATGTCCACATTTTCGCAAAGTTGGATGTGCATATTGCGTTTGTGCCTTTAGAAGCCCGACCGCTTATTCAAAAAATGTGGCAGCTGGAACGGCATTTATTAGAGACCAGCATTTATTCCGTCACAGACAGAATGGTGATGGTTAATGGCTTCATTTTGGGGTGAAATTGTGAAAAAGTGAACGTTTCTTTTCTCTTTGAAGCATCAACGATCTCTATCAAAAATCCTCTTTCATTTCATGTTCATCATTTTCCTGGAGACACGCGCACCTTTCTGTCTTTTATCAATAATCCATGTTCAAAGCAGTTCTTCCAACTCGTCGCTCACCTTCTTGTACTTCCACCAGGAAAAAGGTTGTATTTTTTTGCAGCCACCTTTCCAAATATCACTCATCTGCTTGTGCCATTTAACAGATCAAAATGCCACTTTGGGGTTGTTTATTGTGAGGAATTAACATTATAGTACACTTCAAAGCTCAAAAAGTTGATTTTTCATGGTATGGGTCCTTTAACGCTGCACACACACCAGACACAGCTAAGGCGTCAAATTTGTGTCTGCTGCCTCTCTTTTGTCATGCGCCAAATTCACTGCTCAACGCCTTGATGGCCCGGCCGCAGAACAACCGCCAACCAACTTTAATCATTGAGCACCTCATGGAAAACATGAATGATGTTGAGCGAGGAGCATGTGTTTGTGTGTTGGAGAGCTGTACAGAAGCACCGGCAAGCAGGTCATTGTGTCTGGGTTCCCCAGATCCTTCAGAATCTCTCTCACGATGCAGTGAACTCCACTCCTGCAGCAGAGCTACAACTGACAGCCATTTTAATCACTGCTTTCGTCTGGCTGTGGCCCAGTTTGAGAATTAACCCAAGAGCGGAAAAATAAAACTGGGAGATCTTTTTATTATTGTCTTGATGAAAACAAGAAAAACATCACGAGCCCATGGGGCTTTGGTGATTGTGCACACAATAACGGCATCCGGAGGGCAAGCATTGTGAGCTCCACTGCCCAGGGACCGGCAGCCTGGTCAGACCTCGCTAGTTCTGCAGGGCGCCTGGGCCGCAGAGCTTGCTAAGCTGTCCACCACGCGGCTGGCTACCGTAGCGGTCACTCCAGCTCCACTGGCCCCGTGATGGGCTGGCAACCAATCCAGGGTGCATCCCGCCTTTAGTCATCAGTAACTGTGACAAGTTCCAGCAACCCTGTGGCCCCAGCGGGTTAAGCAAATGGATGGAAGTTCAGGACAAAAATCATCGGAATGAGCTGCCATTTTGAATTTTTTTTCAACCCTTTGATCTACTCACTGAAAATGCCACGTCCCCATAGCTGAGTACCTTCGCCATGCCACAACCAACGCCAAAACCGCATGGCAAGACATCAGATCGCATCTTTACATTGACAAAACATTGAAACTCGAGAATGCACCTTAAGAATTGGGAGTAACCGCGTATAACTGTATAACTGCAGAGTAATTATTTATTATTATTTTCATCCTCGCAGCAACGCATTATTGTTATTTGGTTTAATTCGTGGTGCTTTACTTTACAGTTTATAGATGTGGTCAAATTAGCCGCTGTAGTGTTATGTGCGAACAGGCACGCGGTGACCAATAATTCAGGAGTCACTTTTAGCTCTTCCTCTGTAGTTTTATTCACACTCCACCTCAGCTCATTACATTCGACTCTCTACTAGTTCGTCCTCTTATTATGTCCCCCTGCTGGATGTTAACCACTACAGTTCCTACACAAATACCCTCAATAAATCTCCCTCTTTTAGCTTAGATAGAGTCTGTTTCTTTTTATTCATCTTAGAACCTTTTAACTTTAAACCTTTCTTGAGTGATTAATTCTAAACATTTTCTTCAATGAACTTTACAGTTCTTTTAAGTGTCCCGATGGTATGTTGATATTGTAGGAACGTGGAGTGTTGGCCGGGCTGCTAACAGTTCCCGGGCTCTTGGAGTTCTTCACCCAGACCTGTTGCCCTGGTCTGAGTTTCTGTTTTGTTTGAACTTTGTGTCTCTTGTTGAACAAGAAAGCTTGTTTCTGTTTCTGGTCCTGGTCTTTGCTCCGGAAAAGTAGAAGGTTCTGCCACTTCGGTTGAAGTTTCTTTTCACTGACAGGCAGTGGAGTTCTGATGTTACGACCCATCAGGAGCTGTGCAGGTGAGGAGCCGCGCGCCAATGGGGTGGCTCTGTATGCCATGAGAGCCTTGTGTGGATCTTCCCCCTTCTTCTCTCTCTGCTTCCCCGTTGCTTTGAGGGCAGCGAGGACTTGGGGTCACATGGTTGAAATAATAATCCTTTGCAAATGCGGCAAACTCCGCTGCTGAAAACTGAGGGCCGTTATCGGTAACAAGGGTTTCAGGAACCCCGTGCCGCGCAAAAATAGCCTTCAGTTTGGTTATCACTGGAACTGCAGTAGTAGAGGTAAAGTTTACAACTTCGATGAATCTGCAAAAGTAATCCACTACTAACAAGTACATGGCATCCACTGGAAAAGATCAGCTGCGAGACGCTGCCAAGGCCTATTAGGGAGTTGCGTTGTCATAAGTGGTTCTGGCGCAACATGAACCTCCCTCACGCATTGTGTGCAGTTTTCAACTTTGGCTTTGATATGTCTGGTCAAACCCGGCCACCATATGGACTGCTGCGCTCTGGCAATGCATTTTGAAGTGATCACGACCCCCACCCACATCACAGCACGACCCCCACCACGTCACAGCGCGACCCCCACCCACGTCACAGCGCGACCCCCACCACGTCGCAGCGCGACCCCACCCACATCACAGCACAACCCCCACCCACATCACAGCATGAGCCCCACCCAGACTTGCAAAAACCAAACTTTTGGACTTTTCCTTGTTATTGCTACAAATCACTTCTATTATAAACTAATTTGTGGTGCAGTTTGATTCATTTAATAAGCTTTATGACTTGTTAGGATTTGAGATTTCCAACAGTGTTTAATATTCACATTGATAATTCTTCTTGTGTTTTTGCATCAGAATTATTATTCTGATAATAATAATTAATATAATAATAGTAATTATTATAACTGAATCATTTAATTTTATTCATCCTGTTACAGGTCCCACCCATGACAAAGGCCATACTTGGGACCTGTTTTTTTTCTCTTGGCCTCGATATTGATCAGCTTTGTGTGAAAGACAGTCATGTGAGTGATCACAGCTGGATCACAGCTGGATCACAGCTGGATCACAGCGGGATCACAGCTGGATCACAGCGGGATCACAGCGCGATCACAGGGGGATCACAGCGGGATCACAGCTGGATCACAGCGGGATCACAGCGCGATCACAGGGGGATCACAGCGGGATCACAGCGGGATCACAGCTGGATCACAGCGGGATCACAGCGGGATCACAGCTATGTTTCTGATGGTTTTATTGACCTGTTTGACATGAATTCTTTTCACAATGTCGATTCTTTTATGTAATCTTCATTCAGTCATTGTGAGACCTTTCAGAACATGGTTGCTCCTGTCAAAGTGAAATCTGCCTCTCCTAAAATGCTTTCTCATGGATGAATGAACAAATCTGTTGCTCCAGATCGGCTGTCAGAAAGTGCACAGGTTGCATCTTCGAGATCTGATCTTTTCTCTAAATGTAATGATAACACAAGCCAGATCAGCTTTCTTTTGTAAACTTATTTCTACAAATAGAAGAAACTCTAAGATTGTTTGAAAACTCTTGATTCTCTTGTTTCACCTCAAGCCTCTAAATTCCCAAAACCCCAGAGACTTCACTTTTCATTTTGTGTCTCTGCAACATATTCTATTTAAAGTGCTTTAAAAACAGCTCAGCAAGGCAGTTGCAAATGCTGCAAACATCCTGCGTTGAAAGACATGGTTGTTGTCTTTAAGTCTGTGTTTTTGGATGCATGTCACCTTAAGAAGGGCAGGAAACAGAACCCTCAGCAACATCAATGGCAATTCCGTGCTATTTTCAATAAATAATAGTATGTTTAGATTGTAAACTAGAACACTGAACAGTATTTGTCAGATGTTTTCTTTATACATATCCTTACATTCTTTAGTTCACATGCACATTTTTTTACATAACCCTGTAGTCTGTGAGATGCATTTTATTCAAAGTGGTGTCATCTCCAAGCAGGACTCACAAGTCTTGGAAATACCTTGTTAACATCACATCTAAAATAGTCAGAGAAAGCACATTTTCACTGAAGGAACAGGACGTACCACTGTCTTAGCTGCAGGAAGTCTTCTCTGCCAGCAGATGTAAATCATTCCAGATGTGATGATGACCATGCAAACGGAGCCAATGATCACCAGAACCACAAATAGTTTGCCGTAGTCGCTGCGTGTTTTGCTGCGCCGGGACTGGCAGGTGCTGACAGCACTGTAGTTCTGGATTCCCACCTAGAAAAGAGCAGACACACATTTCTCGTCCTTTTGACTGAGGTTGGGACCTTTTCTGAATGCAACACAAAATATGACTGCATACCTTATTAAAGAAACCCTTACAACAAATACGAATAACAAATAAACAGATTTAGGGTTTACGCTTGGTTTTTGGTTTCCTTGTGAACACAGTTAATTTGTTCATGTGATACTCAGTCTTTAAAACTTTACATGTGTTATAAGAGCATGTTAACATGGACTGTAAGAGATGTGCTGAAACTGCTGATGGTTCATAGCTAAAAGCACGTTAACATGCAAGCAAAATGAAAACGTTTCTGATCACCTTATTGAGACTTTTCCTGATCTGTCCCAGCATGTCCAGAACATCCAGGCTAGCAATTACTCCTAAAAACAACACAAGCTCAGAAACTTCTCAAGAAAAGATCAGGTCATCATGGCAATTCTTCATTTGAACCTGAATGTTTGTTTTTCAATGGTCCACTTTCAGTTTGCTTCCAGCACAGTAAATCTTTCATCAATCTAATATACCCATTGTTATTTTCACATTCTTTGGATCAATATTTTGAAATACAGTTAAATACAGACATTAAAAGTGGTTCATTTGACAGTTTTCACGGTCACATGCCTGCTGGAGAGTTCAACTTTGATCCAGGACAGGGTTTACACCAGACTTTGAGGGACAGAACAACAGCCTGTAAGATTTATAGCACCTTTGTTTCCTTCAATTTCTAAATAATGAAAAGCAACAATATTAAGTAAAGTATATTGGTTTTTTTTTCAATTTAGAGCAAAGGCTCTGAAACTCAGTCCCCCGAGAGAGGTTCAACTCCCTACCATTTTGGAGATAATCATGGTGAGAGGCAGTGGGTTGGTGTGGTTATTCATGAGCCCCCAGCTCAGTAGCCAAGTGTTCATCCTGGTGGACAAAACGGACATGCGCCTTTGGGTGGGGGACAGGTCTTTGACTGTGGTTTTGGTCCACAGGTCCCGGCTTTCTAGGTGTCTCTCGGAGGAGTATTGGAGAGGCATCATAGTTCTCCTATGATACTTCAATGCCCACATAGGCAACGGCAGTGGCATCTGGATGGGCGTGATTGGTAGGAATGGCCTTCCTGATCTGAACCCGACCGTGGTTTTGTTGCTGGACTTCTGTGCCCGTCTTAGTTTGTTCATAACAAACACCATGTTTGAACAGAAGGGTCTCCAACAATACACATGGTATCAGGAATCCCTTGGCAGGAGCTTGATGATCGACTTTGAAGGCGATCATACTGGGATGTATACTTGGACACTTGGGTAAAGTGAGGGGTGAAGCTGTCCACTTTTTTTTAATGAATTCATGGTGACTGCTTTCCAGATCAAGATAAATACAAATCTCCAACTAGATATATAGCTTTACCTTTGATAATGCAAGTGTGCATGCTCAAAGCCAGGGGTGTCAGAATCCAGTCCTCAAGGGCCGGCCTCCTGCTGATTTTCCAGAAATCCTGCTCAATTTGTTGGTGATTACCTGGATCAGGTGTGTTTAGCCAATCAGGAGCTTCAATGGCCAGTTGGTTGAAAAACATGTAGGACACTGGCCTTGGAGGCCTGGAGTTTGACACCCCTGGTCTACGCTGAATGTGGCTGCGGAAGATGCTAAAGCTGATAGCTGAAAACTCTGAAACTGAAAGCTTGCAAAAAAAAAAGTGTTATATGCCAAATTAGTCTAAATTGGATTAGTCTAGTCACAGTTGGATGCTGTGACCAAGTATCCACCTGTACAAAGTATTGTCATACACACAGGGTCAAATGATGTGTCCAAGCAAAACTCTGAAGCCCCACCCCAGCCCTAGCTCGTACCCGGGGCTGGGGTGGGGGGATGCTCAGAGCTCCTGGGTGGTGGTGGGCAGCTTGTCTGGGGTGGTGGGGCCCTGCGCTGGGGCCCCTGGCGCAGTGGGAGGACTGCTCTTCTTGGCCGGACTGCCGGGTGGGTGGATCTCCTCCGTTGGCCCTGCAGTATGGGTGTAGGGGAGCCCTGGTCACCGCTGCTGCCTTGGCGGGGGTCTTGATGTGGGGATGGCTGGGAATTCTCCCTCCTTTTTTTTACATTCCATCATCCACTTCAGCTTAACATAAACACTCAACCGAGCACAGGTGTCGGCTCACCTTTGCACCTTCAAAAAGTTTATTGGACCCTATGCATGGAGTTGTGTGACGTATTTCCTGTTTAAAATAAGAGCGCTCTTTTATTTCCGATTGTGGATAACTGTATGCGTTGACTTAGCAAATCTTTGTGTACTATTCCTGGTATTGTCTAATTTTGGTTATTTCTTACATGGCCGATGTTATTTGCTCGTATTTACGTGCGACCAGCATAAATAGTGATGGAAAATCACGTTGGCCTCATGTGATACATACAGCAAAAACACACATTGCTGCTTTGCTGCAAGTATGTTAAGTGCATCAAAGGCTGGATTTTGTTGTTGGCCGCATGTTTTTAAAATGATGCTTAAAGTTTAAGTCCCAATAGCTGTCACGCACCGAGGTGTGTAAAACGTGTTCTCCGTATTCCCTGGCGGAGCAGGAGCAACAGACATCCAAAAATGCAAAGTTTGTCTTTCTGAAACACCCAAAACTCACAAAATGCTACCATGTTCTGTATGATCAAAAGACTTCTGGAGATGAAATGTAGCGATGCTAGAACATTTGAAATCTGTTCAATGTAGCTTTGAACATTTTACTGAACTTTGAAGTGACTGTCAGGCTCCTGGTTCTACTCCCAGCTGATGAGCCTCTGCCTTGTTCCTAGAGCGGAAGCAGCGTTCTCGAACCGTCACCTCACCTGTCAGACTGATTTACCTAACACTGAAAATGACATTGACAGAAATGTAGAAACGCTCTGCTGTGGAGGAATGAAGACACAACTAACAGGTAATAAAGATAAAGACGGGGGTCATTAGATATGTCTTTCATGCTAGTTAGCATTAGCCCAAATGAAAGTGACTATTCAGACTTATTTTTTTTTCGTTCAGCCCGGGATGAACTGTTTTGTTTTTGGCCACATGGACCCGGAGGAAAAGTAAGGATTAAGGCTAATATACCAAATGGGTCCTGAGTAGGGTCTGCCGATCACTGCGCTTCGAACCAGTAACAACATTTAGCCTTGGAGGTATTTAAAATACATACAGTAATCCAGCAATCTGCATATTGGCTTCACCTATTATGTGTTGCCAACATGATTCCATCAGTTTTTGAGCTGGTCGTACATGCGAATAACATCAGCATTAGCAAATTATCTTCAACTTTTGCTATGCAGGATAACACAAAATATTAAAAAAATAAATATCCCTCTTCTTTTGGGGTGTTTTGCTGGAAAGACAAACAATGCGTTTAACATCATGATTATAATGATTCTGGGTAGCTCTAAAAGACATATTTTTAAGTCCAAATACTCCACTATTTTCATCTAAACAACATAACAGAAAATGATTGTGCGATCAAGGGCTGAAAGTGGAAGTATATGACAAACGTCTGTAGTCTTCCAAAGGCCGTCCACATGTCTTTTAAATTTGTGGAAGCTTTCATTCAAGCTTTTTTGATGCAACTAACCTTTTTTTTTTTTAGCTTGTATGACATTTTGCTAGCTCATTTGGAAAATTTGGTATCTGTAGATTTTTATTTTAATTTTGCATTTGGTTATATATATATATATATATATATATATATATTTGGCAATATTTTAGCATTATGCTAACTCATTTCACTAATTTGGCACTTACTGACATTTTTTTTCGCTAATTTGGAGTTTTGCTTTTTTTGAAGCCAAATTCCAAAATATTTTGGACTATTCTTAGAGTTTAGCAGCGATTTTAGCAAATGCTAGCTTTTTCTTGGCTAATTTGACATCTACTTGGTTTTTTAATGCTAATTTTGCATTTAGCAAATATTTTGCAACATGCTAGGTTTTATTTGGCCATTTTGGCATTTGCTGAGATCTTCAACTTTTACCATATTTTATTTAAAAAATTCATTATTCTTGGAGTTTAATTAACTTCTTAGCAACATGATTTTTTTTTTTTTTTGCTGTTTTGGCATCTACTGGGTTTTAAAAGGTATTTTAGCATCTAGCTGTTATTTTTGTGTTGTGCTAGGCTTTCAACTATTTTGGCATTTACTGTGGTTTTTAGACTATGTTGGAGATTAGGTAATATTTTAGCAACATGCTAGCTTTATTTTTGACTATTTTGGTAACGACTAGGTTTTCTAGGCTAATTTGGCATTTAGCAACATGCTAGCAGTTTTGGCTAAATTAAACATTCTTCCAGTTTTTTAGGCTAATTTGAAGTTTAGCTATTATTTTAGCACCATGTTAGCTGTTTCAGCTAAGTTAGACAATTATCAGTTATCTTAAGGCTAATTTTAAGTTTTGCTAATATTTTAGTTTTATGCTAGCTTTTTTTTTTTTTTTTTTTTTTGCTAAATCAGATATTTTTCCACTTTTTTGGGCCAATTTTGCATTTAGCTTAGCTAATATTTTAGCAAGCTATCCGCTTTAGCATTTTTAACTATCAGCTCATGCTGAGTCAGCATTCACACTTTTGTGTTTTCTGTCTCTCTTTATTGTGTAAATGCTGTGAAGCATTCACACCATAGTGATTCTGTTTCTCTTTATTTCTTCATTATTGCGTGACTGCTTTACAGCATTAACCCTATTGTGGGATGACACACGTCAGCAGGAAATTGGTTTGTAGAGAAACTCTGAACAAATGTTCTTGTTTGTGTCTTCAGCTGTGTATGTGTTTAAGCATGTCGGAGTGTGTACCATGTCCAGATGCAATGTTCATCAGCAGCTGGTGTTGATGATGTGTGGGCTTGCTGAGGTAGAGTACCCATGATCCTTCAGGGCTATTCATTTTTTGAGAAAAAAATCTTTCAAACATCTTCAGCAACTGTACACCCTGGTGCGAACGAAATTCCTCCTGCAACACACACGTTTGGGCACATACAAGTATAAGCACAAAAACGCTTACACATCTACACATATACACCTATGCATGCATGCATTTGAACACACACAAAAGCACTCATGGACAAACACATTTATTAACATGCACACACATCAGGTCGCACATATGGACATTCACACAAATACAAATGGACACACATGTATAAAAACATGCAAACTCACACAGTTCACGTTTTGAGTCATGTTGAGGATAACATAGCCCCGCCCAGCCAGCTCATTCCAGTTCAAACACACCACCTAAGGAATTCACAGCAAGTTACCAAACAAGGTGAGACTTCAGAGAAGACTTCAAGCCAACCTCCGTCCAGAGAGCTTCATCTGAACTCACCTGCTGTGGCTCCATTGGATCAGGCGTCAGCTTTAGCTCCATCACATCAGTAATGAATGGAATGTCAGTGACAAATGGGATCATGTGTTGTATTCTTGTTTCGCCCATCGCCATTTTTCTCTGAATAAATCTCTGTGTGTCTTGCCCAACTTCTTCATGTCGGTATTTAGGTGCCAATTCTCGAGTGAATCCAAAAATAAAAATTTGAACATAAATATCGCCTGGAGAAACACAATTATTAACCCGAACGCTTATGACAGTTACCTCCCAGACCATGTTGGCCATTTTTCAGCAGCTTCTTTCCCTCCACACTGGGCTGCAGAGGTTCTCTGCTGGGAGCTACACCAACCTCTGGTTCAGTGGGACCATTGTTTGATATGCCTTTTCCTTCCTTTTCCCCTGTCTCCTCTGCAACAGAAAACCAGGTAAAAAGTCACAGGAGGCAGATGCTCTTTGATTCCATTCTTTATGACTATGTCCTCAGCGGTGAATTAAAAATAAGTCTAATTTTTTGAACAGTTCTCTACCAGAATCTACTATGTATTTTTTTTTAATTAACGAGGGAATAAGATGAAGATTATGTAGGCAGGTAGTCACAGTCAACTTAACCAAAAACAATAAAAAGATGTTAATACTGCAAACAATATTGTAGTTCCTTCAGGGTCATTTACCTCTTGTAAAACTTCCCAACAGTTCAAAGTTTGTGCTCCTGCCAGTTTCTAAGGTGGTCGTTTCCATAATTTGTCCAGAAAAATCCGTAGCAGCTGCAGATAACGGAGGAGCTGAAGGAATCGCCAAATGAAAGCCTTCAAACCCGCTAGACGGACCATCTTCCTCTCTCTCCACCTCCCACAGTTCTCTTCCTTCAGATCTCAACTGTGTAGCAAACATCAGGTTACATGGTTACAATAGCTGTGATGAAATTAAAGAAGTCCCATGAGGGTTTTGTTCTTGAAATAAATATTGCTTAAACTAAAAACGACTACAGAAGGAAATAAATTCAACCCCTTCTGGAGACAACCAGGATTCAGATGAACTTTTACACTTAGCACATTCTTGAGCCTCAACGTGTCAAGAGTGAATGTGCTCCAAAACAGTCCTGATACTTGTTTAGGTTTTTTTTCATACACAGGGCTGTCAGGAGAGAATCACAGATATACATTGTAAGCGCTTTGAATGTCTGGAAAAGCGCAGACAAATCCAATCCATTATTATTATTAGTAGTAGTAGTATTATTAAAAATCTAATTATGAGGAGGATCAAAAACATTACATTGAAGCTGTTGTCTGAAACCAGTTCTGATCAAGATGGGAGAAATCATGAAAATGTAAAGTAGCTAGTTCATTTGTCATCTGACTATCTATGAAGAAAATCCTGCAGCTCTTCACTTCACTATGTTTACACAGCAGACATTTAACTTCTGCATGATTCCTGATTTTTCAGATTCACTCTGTGGCTGTTTTCTTTCCCCTCCAAACATGTTTGAAGCTTACAGCATTTCCTCCTTTTGGTCCTTGGCAAGTCCATCTGCATTCACACTGAAGTACACCGCACCAGTAGTTTAACCCCAGGTGACCAGACACCCTCTTTTATGAGACAGCAAAAGTTCTTTTGTTAAGCATGAAACCAGAGATTAAGTGAACCTTTACACCCACCAAACCAAGAGGATCATCAGAGGGAACCACCTCAGGATCAGAGCCAAACCTGAAGCAGCCAAGGACCAAACCCATCCCCTTGGCTGCTCCCCGAGACCTCCTCAGCACCGACTCCCCGCTGACCTGCACTCACATTGTCCCTAACAATTAAAGCCTTCCCACTGTCTCCGTGTGTATACATTTTTATGAGGTGTTCATATGAGGTGAGTGGGGTGAGATGTAAACTACTGTTGGTCAAAGAAGGAGAGAAGGAAGGTAAGTTGGTGGGAACAGATAGAGGAGGAAAGTCATGTACTGAGTGTTTTTACTGAGTGTAGGGACTTTTAATGTTAGAATTATGAGAGAAAAAGGTAGAGAGTTAGCTTTACATGATGCAGAGAAGGAAGGTAGACATACTGTTTGTCCAGAAGAAGAAGGTTAGAAGCTTAGGAGCAAGGTTCAAGGTGTTCTATCATGGTAGAGATGGGAAGAAAAATGGAGGAGGAGTTATCTTCCAGGAGGAGTTTGTTAGGAGAGTTGTAGAGATAAAAAGAGTGTCAGAGTAATGAGTCTGAAGATTGACATGGAAGGTGTGATGTTTAATGTTGTTAGTGGGTATGCCCCACAGGTAGGATGTGAGCTGGAGGAGAAGGAGAGATTCTGGTTGGACCTTGAAGAAGTGATGATGAGCTTCTCTAGAGAGCTGTCATCGGCACAGTTTTCAATGGACATGTTGGTGCAGGAATCAAGGGTTGTGATGAGATAATGGCCAAGTTTGGTATCCATGAGAGAAATGAAGAAAGACAGATGGTGGTTGATATTGAAAAAAAAAGATGGAAATGCCATAGTATGTTGTCACAACTGGACTGTGATACTACTTTAGAACGATTTTAAAATGCCTGGCAGGAGGATTTGGGAGTGCTAATTACAGGTATACAGTGGGAAAAAGCTCAAGAAAATGTACATTCTTCCTCTGTGTGTATTCGACATGGAGTCTTGCAGCTAAAAGTTTTACACTAACTACATTTATCAAAATTAAGACAACCACAAATGTTCCCCTCTCTGAATTCCTCCTGTGACAGATGTAAATAGCAGCAGGCATCTTCAACCCATTTGTTCTGAAACTATTTTGGTGTTGGAATATATTGGAATGATCTCTTTCAAACTTTGTCAAATTCTTTTACAAAATCACTCAAACCAGATCCACTTGCAGCTATGTTCATGGTGAGGCCAGTCACTGTGGAATTATCAGAAACCCAAAGTACTGTATTACGCATTGTGACACTTTTGACACGAAGACTGATTCTGCTGAATTGGAAACAAAAAAGCCACCAACTATATCAATGTTCTGACAGGACATAATGACACATTTGAAACTGAGAAAAATTAAATTCCTACTAAGGGGAAGACTGGACGAATCCTACTTAACCTGGCAACCCTTCACTGACTTTTTTGACACAACAAAGATGAAACTACCAAGCTTTGTACAGTACGTTCAATGTAAACTGAATTGGGTAGTAAAGGGGGAGAGACTGACCTATACAGGTTAGCAAGGCAAGGATAGGGATGGTTTTGTGTTGACAGGTGTCAGGTGGTTAATATAACTGCTGCTATTGGAACCAGCCGTCTGTCCAGTCTGTGACAGAATATTTCGCCAAACATGGATCCAGCAGCAGGAGTTTCTACTTTGATAAACCCGGCAGGGTTTGCTGCCTTGTTGTGGGAGCATGGTCGCCAACTCCAAAGTCTAACCTCCGCAACCGAGGCCATCATGTCACGCCTGCAGCTCGGCCCAACTGTCAGCGTCGCTTCCGCCACGACTCCTGTGGTCTCACAGTCATCATCAACAGCATCAACCGCGGTACGCCTAGCCTGTTGCTTGCTCACACACCGGGATCGAGGATGGTGCTTCCGGACAAATTCAACTGGGACCCTGAGCAATGCGTGGGGTTCCTTATGCAGTGCAACCTCTTTTAGTGTCAACAACCTAGCTTCTATCTGACTGAAAACACCAAAGTGTCATTGATGTGCTCCCTTCTGATCGGGCAAGCGCGGAAGTCGATAGCTGAGCTGTAAACTGGAGGATCGCTATCCTTGTCGCTATCGCTGCTTGTATAAGGCCTTCGTTCAGCAGTTACAGGAGGTGTTCAACCATCAGACAGCAAAAACCCCGGGGAACAGTCATACTGCATCAAGCAGGGGCGGCAGACCGCAGCTGCTATTCGTTACGTTTGTGGACTCTGCCTGCACAGATTGTACGAGCAGCTCGCTGATAACAACCTACCGAGAGGGACTCACCTTGGACCAACTCATTGCCCTCACAAAATAAAATGAAAATCATTTAAACTGTTCATCAGTATACGAACTGAAGAACTATTATGAACTATAATTCCTATTTTCTGCAGTGTTGTTTTGCCAGAATGCAGGGCAGTGAACCTGGAACACGGACTTTCTTAGTTTGGGATATCTCCACTTCCATTTGTAGTTTTGATTATGTTCGCTATCAGACAGGAAGCCAACTAAAAGAAAACTACCAAATGGCCCCTTAAGTAGATAACCAATCAGAGAGGAACCTGATTTTCCAGTAGTAGGGATTGGTTTACAATCTGTAAAATTGTTAAGAAAAAAACCCAAATATTAACTATCTGGTACCAATAAAGATGTATAAGCTTAAGAAGAGAGAAAACAGCATAATGGTCATTGTAGAATTGGTGAACATTTTACGACCCACATATTATATTTAAATTAATCCAAATACAATACACTGAAACATGCAGTTTTGGAATTATTTTACTTGACTTGAGACTAAGTCTACAAAAAATTAAGTTAAAAAATGCTTGAAAATAGTTTTAAAAATACATAAAAAGTCTGGCGTACCCCCTCCAATGTTCAATTTTATCTTCAATAAAACTTACATTTTTGGGGTATTTTATGTTTTATTGGTGTTTGTTGTAACTGTGGGAACATTTGTTTTAATGAACAAAATATTTTCAATAATAATTAATATGAATGGAACCTGTATCCCACAACTTGGGCACAACTCTGTTATCATAATATTTTTAGCATGGTGGAAGAAGAATTTCGCAGAGAATCACGTTATTCTGACTTGACATCATTAAGCAATTTTCGTCAAGAATGGGTGGAGCTAAGGGATTTCCTCTCTTCTATTTTCCTATTTTCATACCATAGTTATTCTACATTGAATGTCTGACTTCCCTGTGCAACCATATAACACAATAAGACTATTGTTTTTTTTTTAACTTAACTTGTTTGCATAAATAAAGTTGTCCTGTTGCTCATCAGTAACACCTTGCTAAATAACTAGCCTCTACTCCTGAGAGTCCACTGAAAAAAAAAACATTTGTTCCAACCCTGACTTGAACACATTAATTCATTTCTTTGCATTGCTTTGTCCTTACCTTCAGAAGGGACGGTGCTTGATGCTCCTGCAGCCCAAAATCCCACTCAGCTACTGGGAAGGGGCTGCCAGGCTCTTTGGAAAGATTGAAAGAAGCAGTAAAGTCTGAGTGAGACAAAGGCAGGCATCAAAAACATGCTTCTATGGAAGCTGCCATAGCCTGATACTTGATCTAAGTCTGTCATAACATTTAAATAGACATTTTTTCTTAAATATTTTGTTCCAGACATTTATTTAGTAGGATATTCATAATCTAACATATATAGAAAGCAAAACTTGTTAACCAGCAATGATGGAGACTGAAAGGTAAGCATTTTTTAGAACATGACTGTTCGCCTCATTTGATTTTAAAAATCATAGTTTCTATAGTTTAGTAACAATATTGTTCAATTGTCAGATGAATTACAAAATAAGCTCCATCACCTAAACTACAACTTTGTGAGGCAATGTATGTGGAGAATGTGATGTTTTTGTCAAACTTTTGTTAGAGGATGCAATAAAACATTCTGAACAGAAATCAGGCTGTCAGTTTTACTTTAGTTCTGGTTTATGTGGTAGGCCAGCTCATCAGAATGGTACCTGAACCTGTCCTTCAGGATCTTTAGCTGGGCTCCCTCAGTGGATGTTGGTGCAACCTGCACTTACTGGTTTTCTATATCTGATTAAAGTAAATGATCTTTCAAACATAAATCATTTATTGTTGCCTCTCTGTATACGTAATCTGAAGAAACGTCTTTCTGATGAAAATAGTCAGCATCTACTTAATGTGATGTTTTTGTTTTGTTTTGTCTTAGTTCATTCTTTACTTTTTTCTTTAATTACCATTATTATTATTGTTTTTGATCTATTCACGCCAATGATTTTTTTAAGATTATTATTTTTGCATAAGCTTCCATCAAGTCTAAAATAATGATGTACTTACATGCAAAGCAGTATGACTTATTGTTAATCAAGGATGTTTAATTACCTGTATTACTGTCAGAACAGTATAAATACCTGATTATTAGTTAATGATTTTTTTTTTGTTTTGTTTTGTGTTTGTTAATTCTTTGCTTTTTTTTTCTTTAATTACTGTTATTATTTAAAAAAAAGAGAAAATAATTATTCATTATTCTCTATTATTATTATTTGTGCATAAGGTCCAATCAAGTCTAAAATAATGACGTACTTACATGCAAAGCAGTATGACTTATTGTTACTCAAGGATGTTTAATGACCTGTATTACTGTCAGTACAGTATAAATACCTGATTAGTTATGAACCGGTTGATATCTAATGTAAAGTGAATGGTATGGTCGAGTCAGGGTGGGATTATATAAGTTCGCTTCCTCCCACTCCCTTTCAAGCAGTCTATTTTCTGATGTCTAGTTATCCTGTTTGACATGACTACTGTTGCAAATCTTTGTGGGTGTTGATTGTGTTACACATGTCTTACATATCTTGTCTGCTTGAAATAAACCATTTCAAATCAAATCAAAATCAAATCAAAGTTGCAGCTTTAAGGAGAATTGAGCACAACATCTGACAGGTCACAGTTTTCAGTCTAACACAGATTCTGTTATGCTACACAGATGCTGCTAAAACAGTAGATTCAATTCTGTTATTTAGAAAATACAGTTTTTATGAATGTCCTATGAATTCATGTTGTATTTAGCTGCTGCGTTTTAAAGACCGGTCTGTGAAAATACTGTCAGACTTTAAATTGGTCTGTGATCACACAGGACACACAGAATAATTAGTTAGCATCATAGCATAAGCGGCTAACAAGCTAGCATCCTAGCATTAGTGTGTAACAACAGCGCTGTCTCCAAATCAACACATTTTATTCATCTGTCTGTAGCTGCTTTAAGTGAAGCATCTTTATCCTCCAGTTCTGACTGGATCCTGTTAGAAATCTCCACATATTCTGCTGTTTCATCAGCCAAACTAAACGCTGCACAGGTGAAGTGAACGCGGGGGTGAGGTGTTGTGTCTCATGTGTTTTTTTACCTCACGTGGAGAAAAAGAGTCCAGAAGAAGAGCTAATAAACATGACTAAATTTACAGGAACATTTACTCTCCATGTGGTGACTGATGCTCTAACTTTTACTCACCAAAGAGGAGAAAATGTTCACGACTGACGAGTGTTAATTTTGGTCTATTGCGATTGGCTCATTTTACTATCAAGTAAAAGTACTTTGATGATATCGATAGCTACCGTTTTATCGCCCAGCCCTACCCTGAAAAGTTTTTTCAACTCACCTTTTACCAAATCTGGATTGGTTGTTGAGTGGGTGACCTCTGGAATGCCACTGATGTCCTCATTGGTCCTTTCTACCGTATTACTTTTCTCTAGTAATACATCTTCCTGCTTTATCTCTCTGTCCTCCTCTGTGTCCTTTTCCCACTGAAATTCACCTTTTCTTTCCTGATCCTCTCCTCCTTCTTCTCCTCTGTCTTCTGTGTCTATTCCATTGAAGCCAGAAGCCTCATTAGAAACATCAGCAGTTCCAAGACCACCAGGAAGCTTTGTCTCTGCATTGGCAGAGTCTGGGTGTCCCAGCAAGTCATTACTTTGTCTGGGGACTGCCAGATGAACCATAAGCTAAAAATGAAAGGATGTTTGGTGAGCAACATAGATGCCCTGATCATATGTTGAATGTAACGAGTTGCACATCACAATGGTTGCATTCCTCACCTCCACGTCGTCTTTGTTATTCAGGCTTCCATCCAAACCGGCACTGGTCCTGGCTACATCCAGAGTAACTGAAGGGGGGGTGTTTAGCTGGGAGGAGTTAGCCAGATCAATAGTGGGTGGTGAAGGTGTTGCTTGGTAGATTTCCGGCCAGCCCATGTCATGGACTAGATGTGGCTGACCATGCTCAAGCTCACCGACAACACGCCGCTTAGATCTGACTGATTCCTGAATGAAATGAGCCTCTGCTGGGTTTTCTCTCCAGAACAGAAGGGTGGACAGAAGACTGGGGGAGCTGATGTGCTGGGTCAAATCCAGGCTGAGGGCTCCCCAGAAGCACAGATGAACTACAAAGAAGAGATAGGAAAAAAATCTTTACATTAAGAAGCTCTACAGCTGGATATGAGCTGGGGGAATCGTGACTCATTGACTTAACCAATGAATTGCTTATATTTCTACAATCCAACTAGATTGATCTATCTGAGGCAAGGTGTTAATCAAACTGAACCTACACCACTAGAAAATTGTGTTTCAAAATGAAATCAATTGATTATTCCAATCTTGGAAAATGTCATTTGGATTGAAGTATGGTTGGTTTATTTTACTATAACGTCAAAATGACCAAATGCATCACAGTGGAAAACACACACCTGATGCAGCAGAAACTGATCAACCATCATTCCAGTCCAATGTGTGGAAACACTTTGAATTTACAGTCATGTGACCACACAGTGTTGCTAGAATGTTCTAATAATGTTCCTTTGGATTATTCCGATGTGAAAAAACAACAGTGGAATGAACTTTATCAAACTCAAATGTGAATGGATTTGACTTTCATTCTTGTTTACTTGTTTGTTTGTACACATATTTATTTACACTTGATTATCTTGAAGAAATACAAGAGTCTGGAAAACTTCACTGCATGGCATGGGCCCATCCCTAACCACCACACCCTATGCCAGTCATAAGTATCCCTTTACAGCGCATTTCCACGGATACTGTAGGGCCACTGGCAAGAAGCAGTTCTGGATACAAATATATTCTGATCATCTGTGATTAAGCAACCCGTTTTCCAGAAGCTTTTCCACTATGAACCATCAAAACGACAGCAATAATAAATGCTCTTGTTCGGCTTTTTCCTCATGTAGGAGTGCCGAACAAAATCCTGACTGATCAAGGTACCAACTTCACCTCCAACCTAATGTTATTCCCTCCATATCAACGTCTGTTATTTATTATTACATATCACTGGCAGGTATCAAAAATACCCTCATTCAAAGTCACACATTCCCACTGTCAGACGTTTGTGGTACACGCATGTAGCACCAAATATGGAAACTAAATTAAATACAAAATCATCTTTGGATTCACCTGCTACACTGAACATGGATCATTTAAACATCAGGTCTCTGTCAAACAAGTCTTTTAGAATGAATGATCTGATTGTTGACCATAATTTGAACTGTTTTGAACTGAAACCTGGCTTGGTACTGATGCTCCAGCTATTCTCACTGAGGCTTCTCCACCTCATTTTAAGTTTTTATTTTCAATCAGGGGAGGTAATAGAGGTGGTGGAACAGCATCAATTGCTCAACAAGGTTTTAAAACGGAAGTTTTTGCTTCAACTGTTTATTCTTCATTTGAGCATCATTTCATTCTTGTTCTGCAACCCACCTATTTTAGCAGTCACTGTTTACAGACCACCACATCCATCATTCTCTTAAGACATAATAGGATTTTAATTACTGGAGATTTTAATCTTCATGTCGACAACCTGACAGATCCTTTTGCTTTTGAGTTTCTAAATCTTTTAAATTGTATGGATTTGACCCAGCATGTGGCCTACTCACAACCGAGGACACACCCTGGACTTGGTCATTACCTACAGCCTGTCTGCTGGTGTGTCTTCTGTTGTTGACTTGGCTGTCAGACCATTACTGTGTGTTTTTTAAGGTTTTATCCAGCAGGAGGCCTCAGTGACAACTGTGACGAAACGATATATAAATCCTGTAGTGGCAGCAAATTCTACTGACATTTTAAACAAACTCCTGCTCAGATTTTACCTCAATCCTGCGATTCTTTGATACTTTTAACGACACTGAAAACAAAAATCCTGAAACCAAATCCAAAGACACCTTGGAGAAATGGGGCTACTCTAACTCTTAAGAGAATTTGCAGACGAGCAGAGAGAAAGTTTAGAAAAACTAATTTAACAGTCGACTGTGACTTTTTTAAAGATCAACTGAAAATTTACAACCACACTGTCAAACAGACAAGGACACTTTATTTTTCCAATCTCATCACAGACAATAAACACAATCCTCAGTTTCTTTTTGAAACAATTGATTTTTTATGAAACAAAGATTATAATAAATCTATAATGCCTCACTCACAGACTACATGTGAGGACTTTGCAGACCATTTCAGGAGTAAAGTCACTGCTATCAGATCTAACCTTCAACCGGTTCAGAGCACTACTTGTAATAGATCCGTGGCGTTGGCTTTACCTGAGGAAACACTGGAGAGTTTTGTCCTGGTTGATGAGATGATGCTTGGTCCGTTTTTTCCCAAGCAAACACTACAACCTGCCTTTTAGACCCCATTCCCACTTCTCTTTTAAAAACCTGTAATAGATTCTTCGAGCCTGAACTTTTAACCATAGTAAACTGCTCTCTTCAGACGGGCGTCTTCCCCACTGCCTGTAAGACATCGGTGGTGAGGCCCCTTCTGAAGAACAACAACCTGGATCCAAATATGATGGATAATTATAAACCTGAATCCAACTTACTGTTTTAGGTAAAAATATTGAAAAAATAGTTTTTACTGAGTTGCATGATTTTCTGAATAAACATAATATTTTAGAAAAATGTCAATCTGGTTTTAAGACAAATCACAGTACTGAGACGGCCCTTTTAAAGATTTTAACTGACCTCAGAAATCCTTCTGACACGCAGAAACTTTTCGTTCTGGTGCTGCTGGATCTTAGTAGATTCAATACAGTAGATCACCCGATTTTATTAGATAGACTTAGGAGTCTAGTGTGCCTATCTGGAAATGTTCTAAAGTGGTTTTATTCATATTTTACATATTGACACTTTTATGTAAATATGGATACATGCTCCTCCAGAATCCACAAAATAAGTTGTGGGGTTCCCCAAGGGTCGATCTTAGGACCAGTACTTTTTAATTTATACATGTTGCCTCTTGGGGATGTCATCAGGAGACACGGGGTTAACTTTCACAGCTACGCTGATGATAAACAGCTTTACATCGCCGTGTCTCCTGATGACCTTGAACCTGTAAATAACTCTTTGTAACTGTATTTTAGACATAAAGTCTTGGATGGCAGAGAACTTCTTAAAGCTCAACCAGGACAAAAAAGAAGTTTTAATTATTGGTCCTGAAGACAAGAGAGAGATGATTTTACCCAAACTCTCATACTTTAAACCTTCTCACTGTGTGAGAAACTTGTGCGTACTTTTTATCCCACACATTAAAAATGTCATTAAGACAGGATTTTATCATCTTAAAAACATTACCAGAGTCCATTCTGATGCTTTTATTTTTAGTCGTTTAGATTATTGTAATGCTCTGCTCTCTGGTTTACCTTAAAAGTCTCTTTCAAATTTGCAATTATTACAGAACTCAGCGGCACGAGTTCTGACGAGGACCAAGGGGCGGGAACAAATTACACCCATTTTAGAACCTCTGCATTGGCTCCCTGTGCGTTTCAGGATTGATTTTAAAGTTCTTTTATAAATGTTTTAATGGTCTTGGGTCTTCTTATTTAAGTGACCTGCTTTTAAGATATGAACCTTCACGGACCCTGAGGTCCTCCGGCCTCTTAGTTGTTCTTAAGGTGAGGACCAAAACTCCTGGTGATTCCTCTTTCCGCCATTATGATCCTCACCTCACAAAATGAACCCATTGACCATCACTATTCTGTGATGAAATAGATGCCAGTCTCTAACAAACACCTGTCTCTACGAAGAACCAGGCCGGCTGCCACATTTTTGGAATTAAACGCCAGGGCTACTATTAGAAGATATACGGTAGGAATATACAACAGAATTGAGCCATTTTTAAAGCAAAATCACTTACTTGAATTAGAGAGTCTGTTGTTTCTATTCATTGACTTCCTTTGTCCGTCCTGCTCACCCCATGCTCCCCCTTCAGCATACCCCCCTCATTCCTCTCAGGGTGAGCCCCTGTCTGCAGACAACATCTTGGACCTCATGTGGTTCTGTCTGTGACCACAGATGGTCTGACTGAGCAGATTATTAAATGATGTCTAGTACGTCTGAAACCTGTCTCACACGAAGCCTAACTCAGTCTCAGGCTGCTGCCGTGTGCCCCCTTCTGACGCTTTCCAGACAAAACCAAACAAACACAAGCTGATCTTTCTGCTCTTCCCTTCCAGTCCATTGCTGGAATCTTGCTGTCTTCTGAGAGAGTAGCGACCTGCCCAGGGTGCACGCCATCTTCACACCACAGTAGCTGATTTAGGCTCCAGCAGGCCTGTGACCATCACAGCGATTCAGCAGGTTTGGATGGATGGAATGATGGATAGACAGATGGATGGACGGATGGATGGACGGACGGACAGACGGATGGACAGAAGGTGTTTTGAGAATTTTGAGTTGGTATTAAAAGGAAAACCCAAACAGGCACTCATCCCCACAAGGTGGTAAAAATGTTAACCAAAGGTGGACTCAAACTGATTTATTAATTCTGAAAAAAGAAATATTGATAATTAAAGCTTTAGATTTGTTTCAAGAACAACAGTTTACTAGACTGGACTAACAAAGGTTAGTTCCAATATGATACAAATGTAGAAAACAATCAAGTCTGCGCTTCAGCTTTTCTCAAAATGTGAAGAAAACTAAAAATAAAGAGAATTTTAGAAAAAAAAACTGCTCAATGTTTCAGTCTATCAAAATAAAAGAACTTGGAAAAAAATGTGAAAAATAAATTTGCAATCCTGTTTATGTGAAAGCAGAGCTAAGTTGTAGTAAATAAAAACTGTTTTCATACCAATTTCATTACGGAGAGGCATCTTTTCAGTATTATGGCCCTCGTTTGTGGAACGGTCTACCAGAGGATCTAAGAGCTGCAGAGAGCATAGATGTTTTTAAGAAAAAAGCTTAAGACCCACCTCTTTAACCTGGCTTTCATATCATTTCTACTTTGTATCTTTTAACCTGTTATCTATCTTATAATGTTTTATCAATTTAAAATAAATTCTTAATCTATTTTAAATTCCTTTAAATAAATATGTTTTCTTGTTGGTTTTTTGCTTTTATCAAGATGTTTACTTTTAATTCAATTTAATGTTGTTTCCGGTGCTTCCTCAGTTGGGTTCTCTCTTTATGGGTCGGCTGCCGTTCAGCCGCGGCGGCTCTGGATGGGGACCTGCATCGCTGCCTAGCTGTGGTGAGGGGGGTCCCTGCTCTCACAGAGAGAGGTCCCAACTATTCGCGTTTCTAAAAACAAACTATCGTGCTCAGCCTGTTTCTCATTGCCAATCTCCATCAGTTAGGGGGTGGGAGCTCTGAAAGTGGACAAACGTGGACAAAGAAGGAAATGTGTGTGAGGAACCAGACAAAACCTTCACAACTTGAATAAATTCCTGATTGTTATTAGATGAGGAGTCCTGCTTTTCACATTCTCTCTTTCTCCGAAAAGTTCCCGTCACTGAAGCCTCCATAAGGTTTAGACCAGACCAGAGAAATGGAGCCCAGATGATCAGAGTTAGCCACGCCCACTGAGTTTGAAGGGACAGTTTGACAGATCACGTAATAAAATGGAGTGATCTAGATCGTAAAATGTAGCATTAAATCATGAAATAAATAAATGTGCTATTAAATCATTAAAAAGTGAATTTTAATGAAATATTGACACTTTTGATTATTTAATGCCAATTTAAATAATTAATTAAACTTTCATTTAACAATTTAATGGCTTATAAATGTATCTCATATTGTCGCTTCCATCCCACACTGGCCATGAAATAAATAAATCAGTCAAAGTTTAAATATGCTTTTAATGGCAATTTTTATATTTTAATGTAATATATATTTAAACATTTTTTTATTGATTTCCAATTTTTTAAATTTAATTCCATTTTTAAATAATGAATTACACATCTTCTGAACCTCCATACTCCATATATATATATATATATATCTATATCTATATATATATATATATATCTATATCTATATATATATATATATATATATATATAGATATATATATAGATATAGATATATATTTATATATATATGTATATAGATATATATACACAGAAGTGTGTCAAGGATCATTGTTAGAGGTGCTGATGAAACCATCACTAGTTTAAATCAAGTGGTTTATTTGATGGACACAACAACAGCTGATGTCAACACTCTCATGACTGCACTGGACTGGACAATGTGTAGTGAACTGGTCACGTGATGGCAGTCCGGCCACTGATGGCGCCTCATCAATGGTCAGGCAGGCGTTGCCACAAAATTCAGGCAGAAGCTGCAGGCAGCCATCGCAGGAAAAGATTTTTGGACATTTCGTTGTATTTTACACACATGAATGACATTATGAAATGTGTTGCTACACAGGATTTGAATCCTGATATTGATGGTCTGGTGAAGGCCAAACCATCCCGAGTTTTAGGAGAGAAAGGGAGGTTAACTCTAAATCCTATTGTTCACAAATGTTTGCAAGTCTAATTTAGTCAAATGTTTCATGGATTCTCACATTTATATTTTAGACTGGGTGTTTTTGTCATAGCCCTTCTTGAATTCACTATCAGGATGTCAATGTCAGACGTGAAATATTCAGTCTGTATAAAATGAAATAAACTATTTTGTTTAGTAAAATGCATTTCATTTGAAATTCATTGACCTCTGTCTATGAATGAATGTGTAATAAGAGCTCAGATATAATAAGAGTAGTTTGAAGGCATTTTTTTCCAACTGAGAAAAAACCAAACAAATAGAAGCTACAGGTAACAAGCTGACCACAGCTTATTTTGCGAGGATGTTCCTGGTCCGGTCCCCTTGAGATCAGACGGGTTGAATGTGGCCCCTGAACCAAAATGAGTTTGACACCTCTGGACTAGGGCATTAGTGTGTGTGCTTTGGTGCTTATGTCACTGTTGGGGTGTGTGTGTGTGTGTGTGTGTGTGTGTGTGTGTGTGTGTGTGTGTGTGCATTTGTCTCTGGATGTGTGTGCATGTCTTAGTGCTGCACTACATTGCTCTGATTGTGTGTTAACCCGCCCGCTGTTGCAGATCTGTTTTTAAAGATGACCTCACGTGCTAAGACGCTCTGAGGTTGTGATGACAGAAAACTCACCTGCGACAGTGGAGAGAGGAAGGCCGGGCATGTCTGCTGCCGACGCCGCAGGAATCCCCGCCTCCGCTCCGATCAGTCAGCTGCTGGCGCTCCGATGGTCCGTTCTGTTCGTGTTCTGAGCGGGTTCGATCCCTGCAGAGTCTGCCTGGCCCACCGACAGGGTTTGAAAGCTACAGCTGCGGTCATCCGGGGTCTGCTTCTCTGCTGCAGAGCGGGAGCTGCATCAAGAAGCAGCGCTGAGAAGCCGCGGCCGCAGAGTGCGGAGCAGACCGAGGCGCGCCTCTGCGCGGGCGGGGCTCAGCGCCTCGCGCTCCGCCTACTGTTGGGGATTCTTGTCGCAACCCAATCCGTATCCGCTAGTATAATGCGTCACTTCCGCTAGAGCATTTTCCGGCCTTTCCGGATTAAATAGTTCAATAACGTTTATTGAAAAATAATGTCGATCAGAGTACATCAATCAGATTATCTCTTCAGATGTTCATGACAAAAATAACGTCTTTGGCCGTGACCCTCGCCTTTGGCTCTTCCCGCTCCTGTCTTTGGCTGTGACCTCGCCTTTGACTCTTCCCGCTCCTGTCTTTGGTCGTGACCTCGCCTTTGACTCTTCCCGCTCCTGTCTTTGGCTGTGACCTCGCCTTTGACTCTTCCCGCTCCTGTCTTTGGCTGTGACCTCGCCTTTGACTCTTCCCGCTCCTGTCTTAGGCTGTGACTTCGCCTTTGACTCTTCCCGCTCCTGTCTTTGGCTGTGACCTCGCCTTTGGCTCTTCCCGCTCCTGTCTTTGGCTGTGACCTCGCCTTTGACTCTTCCCGCTCCTGTCCTTGGTCGTGACCTCGCCTTTGGCTCTTCCCGCTCCTGTCTTTGGCTGTGACCTCGCCTTTGACTCTTCCCGTTCCTGTCTTTGGCTGTGACCTCGCCTTTGACTCTTCCCGCTCCTGTCTTTGGCTGTGACCTCGCCTTTGGCTCTTCCCGCTCCTGTCTTTGGCCGTGACCTCGCCTTTAGCTCTTCCCGCTCCTGTCTTTGGCTGTGACCTCACCTTTGACTCTTCCCGCTCCTGTCTTTGGCTGTGACCTCGCCTTTGGCACTTCCCGCTCCTGTCTTTGGTCGTGACCTCGCCTTTGACTCTTCCCGCTCCTGTCCTTGGTCGTGACCTCGCCTTTGACTCTTCCCGCTCCTGTCTTTGGCTGTGACCTCTCCTTTGACTCTTCCCGCTCCTGTCTTTGGCTGTGACCTCGCCTTTGACTCTTCCCGCTCCTGTCCTTGGTCGTGACCTCGCCTTTGGCTCTTCCCGCTCCTGTCTTTGGCTGTGACCTCGCCTTTGACTCTTCCCGTTCCTGTCTTTGGCTGTGACCTCGCCTTTGACTCTTCCCGCTCCTGTCTTTGGCTGTGACCTCGCCTTTGGCTCTTCCCGCTCCTGTCTTTGGCCGTGACCTCGCCTTTAGCTCTTCCCGCTCCTGTCTTTGGCTGTGACCTCACCTTTGACTCTTCCCGCTCCTGTCTTTGGCTGTGACCTCGCCTTTGGCACTTCCCGCTCCTGTCTTTGGTCGTGACCTCGCCTTTGACTCTTCCCGCTCCTGTCCTTGGTCGTGACCTCGCCTTTGACTCTTCCCGCTCCTGTCTTTGGCTGTGACCTCTCCTTTGACTCTTCCCGTTCCTGTCTTTGGCTGTGACCTCGCCTTTGACTCTTCCCGCTCCTGTCTTTGGCTGTGACCTCGCCTTTGGCTCTTCCCGCTCCTGTCTTTGGTCGTAACCTCGCCTTTGACTCTTCCCGCTCCTGTCTTTGGCCGTGACCTCGCCTTTGGCTCTTCCCGCTCCTGTCTTTGGCTGTGACCTCACCTTTGGCTCTTCCCGCTCCTGTCTTTGGTCGTGACCTCGCCTTTGACTCTTCCCGCTCCTGTCTTTGGCTGTGACCTCGCCTTTGACTCTTCCCGCTCCTGTCTTTGGCTGTGACCTCGCCTTTGACTCTTCCCGCTCCTGTCTTAGGCTGTGACTTCGCCTTTGACTCTTCCCGCTCCTGTCTTTGGCTGTGACCTCGCCTTTGGCTCTTCCCGCTCCTGTCTTTGGCTGTGACCTCGCCTTTGACTCTTCCCGCTCCTGTCCTTGGTCGTGACCTCGCCTTTGGCTCTTCCCGCTCCTGTCTTTGGCTGTGACCTCGCCTTTGACTCTTCCCGTTCCTGTCTTTGGCTGTGACCTCGCCTTTGACTCTTCCCGCTCCTGTCTTTGGCTGTGACCTCGCCTTTTTCTCTTCCCGCTCCTGTCTTTGGTCGTGACCTCGCCTTTGACTCTTCCCGCTCCTGTCTTTGGCTGCGACCTCGCCTTTGACTCTTCCCGCTCCTGTCTTTGGCTGCGACCTCGCCTTTGACTCTTCCCGCTCCTGTCTTTGGCTGTGACCTCGCCTTTGACTCTTCCCGCTCCTGTCTTTGGCTGTGACCTCGCCTTTGACTCTTCCCGTTCCTGTCTTTGGCCATGACCTCTCCTTTGACTCTTCCCGCTCCTGTCTTTGGCCGTGACTTCGCCTTTGGCTCTTCCCGCTCCTGTCTTTGGTCGTGACCTCGCCTTTGGCTCTTCCCGCTCCTGTCTTTGGCTGTGACCTCGCCTTTGACTCTTCCCGCTCCTGTCTTTGGCTGTGACCTCGCCTTTGACTCTTCCCGCTCCTGTCTTTGGCTGTGACCTCGCCTTTGACTCTTCCCGTTCCTGTCTTTGGCTGTGACCTCGCCTTTGACTCTTCCCGCTCCTGTCTTTGGCCGTGACCTCGCCTTTGACTCTTCCCGCTCCTGTCTTTGGCTGTGACCTCGCCTTTGACTCTTCCTGTTCCTGTCTTTGGCTGTGACCTCGCCTTTGACTCTTCCCGTTCCTGTCTTTGGCTGTGACCTCGCCTTTGACTCTTCCCGCTCCTGTCTTTGGCTGTGACCTCGCCTTTGGCTCTTCCCGCTCCTGTCTTTGGTCGTGACCTCGCCTTTGACTCTTCCCGCTCCTGTCCTTGGTCGTGACCTCGCCTTTGACTCTTCCCGCTCCTGTCTTTGGCTGTGACCTCTCCTTTGACTCTTCCCGTTCCTGTCTTTGGCTGTGACCTCGCCTTTGACTCTTCCCGCTCCTGTCTTTGGCTGTGACCTCGCCTTTGGCTCTTCCCGCTCCTGTCTTTGGTCGTGACCTCGCCTTTGACTCTTCCCGCTCCTGTCTTTGGCTGTGACCTCGCCTTTGGCTCTTCCCGCTCCTGTCTTTGGCTGTGACCTCGCCTTTGACTCTTCCCGCTCCTGTCCTTGGTCGTGACCTCGCCTTTGGCTCTTCCCGCTCCTGTCTTTGGCTGTGACCTCGCCTTTGACTCTTCCCGTTCCTGTCTTTGGCTGTGACCTCGCCTTTGACTCTTCCCGCTCCTGTCTTTGGCTGTGACCTCGCCTTTGGCTCTTCCCGCTCCTGTCTTTGGCCGTGACCTCGCCTTTGGCTCTTCCCGCTCCTGTCTTTGGCTGTGACCTCACCTTTGACTCTTCCCGCTCCTGTCTTTGGCTGTGACCTCGCCTTTGGCTCTTCCCGCTCCTGTCTTTGGTCGTGACCTCGCCTTTGACTCTTCCCGCTCCTGTCCTTGGTCGTGACCTCGCCTTTGACTCTTCCCGCTCCTGTCTTTGGCTGTGACCTCTCCTTTGACTCTTCCCGTTCCTGTCTTTGGCTGTGACCTCGCCTTTGACTCTTCCCGCTCCTGTCTTTGGCTGTGACCTCGCCTTTGGCTCTTCCCGCTCCTGTCTTTGGTCGTGACCTCGCCTTTGACTCTTCCCGCTCCTGTCTTTGGCCGTGACCTCGCCTTTGGCTCTTCCCGCTCCTGTCTTTGGCTGTGACCTCGCCTTTGGCTCTTCCCGCTCCTGTCTTTGGTCGTGACCTCGCCTTTGACTCTTCCCGCTCCTGTCTTTGGCTGTGACCTCGCCTTTGACTCTTCCCGCTCCTGTCTTTGGCTGTGACCTCGCCTTTGACTCTTCCCGCTCCTGTCTTAGGCTGTGACTTTGCCTTTGACTCTTCCCGCTCCTGTCTTTGGCTGTGACCTCGCCTTTGGCTCTTCCCGCTCCTGTCTTTGGCTGTGACCTCGCCTTTGACTCTTCCCGCTCCTGTCCTTGGTCGTGACCTCGCCTTTGGCTCTTCCCGCTCCTGTCTTTGGCTGTGACCTCGCCTTTGACTCTTCCCGTTCCTGTCTTTGGCTGTGACCTCGCCTTTGACTCTTCCCGCTCCTGTCTTTGGCTGTGACCTCGCCTTTGGCTCTTCCCGCTCCTGTCTTTGGTCGTGACCTCGCCTTTGACTCTTCCCGCTCCTGTCTTTGGCTGCGAACTCGCCTTTGACTCTTCGCGCTCCTGTCTTTGGCTGCGAACTCGCCTTTGACTCTTCCCGCTCCTGTCTTTGGCTGTGACCTCGCCTTTGACTCTTCCCGCTCCTGTCTTTGGCTGTGACCTCGCCTTTGACTCTTCCCGTTCCTGTCTTTGGCCGTGACCTCTCCTTTGACTCTTCCCGCTCCTGTCTTTGGCCGTGACTTCGCCTTTGGCTCTTCCCGCTCCTGTCTTTGGTCGTGACCTCGCCTTTGGCTCTTCCCGCTCCTGTCTTTGGCTGTGACCTCGTCTTTGACTCTTCCCGCTCCTGTCTTTGGCTGTGACCTCGCCTTTGACTCTTCCCGCTCCTGTCTTTGGCTGTGACCTCGCCTTTGACTCTTCCCGTTCCTGTCTTTGGCTGTGACCTCGCCTTTGACTCTTCCCGCTCCTGTCTTTGGCCGTGACCTCGCCTTTGACTCTTCCCGCTCCTGTCTTTGGCTGTGACCTCGCCTTTGACTCTTCCCGTTCCTGTCTTTGGCTGTGACCTCGCCTTTGACTCTTCCCGTTCCTGTCTTTGGCTGTGACCTCGCCTTTGACTCTTCCCGCTCCTGTCTTTGGCTGTGACCTCGCCTTTGGCTCTTCCCGCTCCTGTCTTTGGTCGTGACCTCGCCTTTGACTCTTCCCGCTCCTGTCCTTGGTCGTGACCTCGCCTTTGACTCTTCCCGCTCCTGTCTTTGGCTGTGACCTCTCCTTTGACTCTTCCCGTTCCTGTCTTTGGCTGTGACCTCGCCTTTGACTCTTCCCGCTCCTGTCTTTGGCTGTGACCTCGCCTTTGGCTCTTCCCGCTCCTGTCTTTGGTCGTGACCTCGCCTTTGACTCTTCCCGCTCCTGTCTTTGGCCGTGACCTCGCCTTTGGCTCTTCCCGCTCCTGTCTTTGGCTGTGACCTCGCCTTTGGCTCTTCCCGCTCCTGTCTTTGGTCGTGACCTCGCCTTTGACTCTTCCCGCTCCTGTCTTTGGCTGCGAACTCGCCTTTGACTCTTCGCGCTCCTGTCTTTGGTCGTGACCTCGCCTTTGACTCTTCCCGCTCCTGTCTTTGGCTGTGACCTCGCCTTTGGCTCTTCCCGCTCCTGTCTTTGGCTGTGACTTCGCCTTTGGCTCTTCCCGCTCCTGTCTTTGGCCGTGACCTCGCCTTTGACTCTTCCCGCTCCTGTCTTTGGCTGTGACTTCGCCTTTGGCTCTTCCCGCTCCTGTCTTTGGCTGTGACTTCGCCTTTGACTCTTCCCGCTCCTGTCTTAGGCTGTGACTTCGCCTTTGACTCTTCCCGCTCCTGTCTTTGGCTGTGACCTCGCCTTTGACTCTTCCCGTTCCTGTCTTTGGCTGTGACCTCGCCTTTGACTCTTCCCGCTCCTGTCTTTGGCTGTGACCTCGCCTTTGGCTCTTCCCGCTCCTGTCTTTGGTCGTGACCTCGCCTTTGACTCTTCCCGCTCCTGTCCTTGGTCGTGACCTCGCCTTTGACTCTTCCCGCTCCTGTCTTTGGCTGTGACCTCGCCTTTGACTCTTCCCGCTACTGTCTTTGGCTGTGACCTCGCCTTTGGCTCTTCCCACTCCTGTCTTTGGTCGTGACCTCGCCTTTGACTCTTCCCGCTCCTGTCCTTGGTCGTGACCTCGCCTTTGACTCTTCCCGCTCCTGTCTTTGGCTTGAAGATCTCTCCTGCATGTGGGAAACCCTGAGGTTTCTTAGTTTTTTTTTATTTTTTTATTGTTTACTTTTACATGTTTAATAATTATTTTTGCTTCTTGCAATATATTCATTATCAGTCCAATGAGACGACTGTGGCTCTGATATTGGGCTATATAAATAAAATTGAATTGAATTAAATTGAATTGAATTGATTTGAATTGAAACCCTGCACTAATCAATTGTGCTCTCAGATTAAAAATTCGTGCGCATGATTTATTCAAGAGTGCTCCGTACTGATGCGCAATCGTGTGCGCACACATTGCTGGGAGAGCTGGAGGTAAGTCAAGTGGATTCATTATCAAATGTAGATATAATGCAACGATCCGATCATACACAGACGTAAGTACCTGTACATACCTGTACGTCAGTCTTCCATTCAGCTGCATTTGAATTTCTTCGGGGGGAAATGTAATCAGCCTCAATTAACACAGTGACAACTCAAATTCGGTCAACCTTTTATTCAGCTGAAGCCACACTTAAAGCATGTAGAGGTTCATCTATGTTTTTCCTTCTGTTCTTTTTCTTCTTCTTGAGTTTAATCTCTTCTTTAAAAAAGAGGACACAAATTTTGACGCGAATGGAGAACTAGCTAAGTCGGCGCAGACGATAAAACAACCGTGTTACACCTTTGTCCAACTTTGTTGACAAGTCAAAAAAGAACAAAAACTTTCTTTTTCTCTCAACATCAACATTAAAACAACGGTTATGCCTTCAGCAGCGGCGGCTTTGTCTCTTGGGTAAAATCTGTCAAACACAAGAGGCTCTCAGCTTATATCTGTTTGCTCAGCTGTTGGGCAGGACAAGTTTAAAAAAAAAAAACAACGGTTATGCGCCCTCTAGTGTTCATATAATACATAGATTTTCATCCAAACGACTATTGAAACATTTGATGTTTTTTTCCAAAAAAATATTCAAATCTGATATAATTTTCCTAAATAGAAGCTAACAAAGAATAAAAACAATTCTTATATAATTTCAAACTCATAAAATGGTGCGTATGCTTTTGTTATTATTATTATTGTTTGTGTTGTTGTTTGCCTCACAGATCATTATTTCTTTCTCACAGAATGGATTCAAATTTTCAGTAATTCTTGCGAGAGCAGCGGAAGTTGGATGAAGCTCTCATTACAAACTTGATTGATGAAAGGGTATAGAGCTCCATTATACAGTAAAATTAATAGATAATCTAATTCCACACCTACTATTGTCTTTGTTGAAAGGAAACTGAGTAAATCCATTGTTTTCTTAGATAATAGTATGTTGTATATGTTTTTTTTCCATTGCCTCCCTCAATCCCCCCCGAAATGTAACATTTGTATCATTTTTGTTTTTTTTATTTTATATATCAACTGCCATGCTGTCTGTGAAATGACAGATGAGCAATAAATGAAATTTGGGCCCAAAGTTGGTGATCGAATAGCAATACGACAATATTCAATTCTGGAGGGCACCTCAGCTGTTTCAAAGGCAACAACCAGTCTAATGTCAAAGCTGACCCACAAGTCCAATGCAAACAGAAGTCCCAGAAATCAGCGTACAGAAAAACTGTGTAGTAAGTCAAATGCTATGAAAAAACGAGCGTTCTTTTCAAATAAGTCTATTTGAAGATGTGAGGGGTCATCTTCTTCAGGTTAGAGAGAAAAGAGGAGGAGGAATCAGACATTTGAAAGCACCAAAGACTACCACAAGCTATTAGAAACGGACAAAGAACTCTTTCCCAAATGTGAATTCAAGAGCACAATTTAATTATCTGAAAGCACAAATTTTCAATCTGTGAGTATGAATTATTAATCTGATTGCACAATTTATTAATCTGAGAGTACAAATTAATATTCTGAGAGTACAAATTATTAATCTGAGAGCACAAATTATTAATCTGAGGGCAAAAATTATTAATCTGAGAGCACAAATTATTAATCTGAGAGCACAATTTATTAATCTGAGAGTACAAATTAATATTCTGAGAGCACAATTTATTAATCATAGATAATATTTTTTAATCTGAGAGCACAAATTATTAATCTGTGAGTACGAATTATTAATCTGAGAGCACAATTTATTTAATCTGAGAGGTACAAATTATTAATCTGAGAGCACAATTTATTAATTTGAGTACAAATTATTAATCTGAGAGTACAAATTATTAAATTGAGAGTTCAATTTATTAATCTGAGAGTACAAATCCTTAATCTGAGAGTACAATTTATTAATCAGAGAGTACAAATTATTAATGTGAGAGTACAAATTCATCAAGAAAGAAATAACAGTTGTTAATAAATATGATATATTTTGTACAGACAGTATAATGTTATGTTAAGTCATTATTTTCTAAGAGAGACTGTCTGTTAATGTGTTGGAATATGACCTTAAATATCTTATTTCCCAAAGTGTCTACGGCCCATGTATTTTTCCTCTGCTAGAGTAAGTTACAGTACATCATGACATTTTCAATCAAAATGCAGAAAATAAATGATTAACAGTTTATTTGTCTAAAAAGTGGTTGCAGTAGGCTGGTGTCGCCTCTGAATAAAATGTTCTCAGTTTTTCTCTCCTCCTGTTGCCAACAAATCCTGTAAAAAAGAAAAAAGATTCAACAGAGATAAGAAAAAGTTTCAAGCTGTGTCCTTTAATAGAAAACGTGATTCTCACATTCCTTGAAAATTATTACCATGTATGTAAAGCTGCATTGTGCTGAAAAGTCTCAACATGATCATTGTGTGATCACATTCTAAAAATGGTTGTAATTGTTGCCCCCCCTCACCTGTCTGGTTGGACTTCAGGTTTGGTTGTCTTTGGAACCCTGAAGATCAGCTGGAGAGTTCCCTGGAGAAGGATCAATACTTCTTTTGTCAAGAAGATGAATCTACGTTTGCGCCTTAGAGAGAAGCCAGTGTGAATGGACTGGAAAACTGCTGCTGTCTTCTGTAAGTTCATTCAGGTTCTTGTGACTGAAGTAAACAGCTTTCACTAACATTTACATGACCTGATGTCTGGTCTGAGCCCAAACTGCTAATAACACCAGTTTGGAAAACGGTGACTATGATGGTGCTGCAGTACCAGCCATACCCGTCTGTGCAAATCTTTCCATCAGCTGAACGCACCACCATTGCAGGCATTTCCCGCTTAAGGAAAAGAAAATATAATCATAACTGAAGAATGGCACTGGTGTTTAGGCTGTACTTTCTGAAAACAATGACTTCAGTGAAGGTTTCCGATAAGGTGCTGATGCAGAGAGCATTCTGAAGTGTAAAATAACGTTTTTGAACATGTTGACACGTTATACTCAAGTAACAGCAGGAAAATACTCCCCATCAGCATGGAAACGCTGCAGCACTTACCTGAATACTGCTGGGGAAAGAACTGAGAAAGCAAAAATGAACACTTAAACGAAGAGAGCTGACATGCACCTGCTGGTTTTTAACTGCATTATTATGTACTCAATGAGCTTTCAAAAGTTTGCCCTGACAACACACCTCAAGGTTTCTTCCTGTTCTCTCCTGCCAGGATCCAGGTCAACCAGAGATGCTGTTCTTTTGGTATTGCAGAGAATACATAACACACAAATCAAATGTTTGTCATTCAAAATAGATGAGTAAAGTGTGGCTCTATGCTGAATCTTGAATTCTGATAACGCGGCTCTACGTTGAACCTTTCAGCCTCAGAATCAGGCTGCAGTTAGACAATCCAGCCAAAGAACATTGAACAAGAAATAGCAAATAGTGTCTGAAATAGAGGTATTCTCATCATCTTCCACAAAAACATGACACATCAACCTCTCTTTTTTTCTACCAGATAAAAAAAACAGAGCGAGAAAGACCAAGGGCACTGACGCAAAGCAGGAAGTGATCGTCAGACCTGTCTGTCTGTCTGCTCCAAGCTGGAAAACTCAGGATGAACTCTGACCTGAAGTTTTCCTACAGGGATTGATACAAATTAGTAAAAATGCACACACTAATGATTTTATTCTTTTTGCATTACTTATAGATTTTAAGGAGCTGTTTTAAATCACATTGTAATGCGCACATATGTGTGTATATATATATATATATATATATATATATATATGTAAAGAATATCCGGAAAAGCAGAAAAAGTATCAGATATATAATAAAATTGAAAATTGTAGAGACTCCATTTCATGTTTCCCACTTTGAATGTCCTCTCCCTGTTAGTTGGTCCCTAAAATGTTCAGACTTTTTCATTCAGAGTCATTATATCTTCTCTACTGATGTTGATTTCTTCTTCTGGGTCTGCTTCTTCAGAGTCATCATCATTGGGCATGTGTTCATCACAGCAGGAATGTTGATGGAACAGCAGGAAATGGGGACTGCAGGTGGAGAGCTTCATTTAAAAAGGAATTCTTAGAAAATGCTACATTATAAAGGATCAGTGTAAGAATACCTGCTTCTTAGTGTTGATGGCATAACCACAGCAGCAGAAGGTCCCGCTCATCAAGGTTTTGACCGACATCCTTTCTGAGAACACTTGATGCTCTGCTTGGTCCTTTCATCCTTTGAACTGTATTGTAGAATAGATACAGAATTTATGTATTTCACTGGGGTTACTCAAGGTCAGATATCAAATACTGACCTGTCCGTGGGTTTGGGGATGGTTACTCACTGGAGACAGCATGTTTAATTATCAGGATGCTGAAAATACTGCTGTTGAGCTGCAGTGACACAAACACATTTGGTCTAAATACTTCATTTTCATTCTTTTACATATCTAGGTATGACAAACACTTGTGACCCACCGATTGTAGGTTTTACAAAACAACTACAAACTTTTTACAAACGCATTTTTCATCTGCTCTTTATTCACAACGGTTTGAACAAAGAGATGTTCACAAACACAATCTTAAGCCTAATTTTCTTTTGTCAGGTCTCAGTCACCCATGTCCTCTTCCATCCACCAGAGGGAGCCCTCGCCCAAGTTTTGACTGCTCACCCCCTCCTTTCCTCATCTCCCTGCATGTACTGTATCTGCTTCCTGCCTGCCCTGCTGATCCTCATCATATTCATGAGCCATGCTAGTTAAGTCTGTTCAAACTCTTGCTTGCTGAGTACTCTTGAACTTAACTCCCTGTTGTTCAATCTAAGCATTATTCTCCTTGTTTTGACTTTTGTCTGTTCCCTCGCCCCCCCTGCCTCACTCCTGGGTTTTGACCCTGGCCTGTTTTTTGACTTCACCTTTGACTTGTCCTTTTTCCACCGCCTTATTGAAATTGTAGCAAATAGATCTAGACACCTCATCACCTTCATTACATCTTTAAACATGTCCTCCATAATCAGAAAAATGCTGTAAGTACACTAAAGGACTGTATATTCTACATAAAAATTGTAGTCACCTTTCAGTCTGAAGTTGGATGCTATTATTTTTAGTTTACGGCGTTGTGATTTAGTTGGAGGAAGCGATCCTTTGTTGAGAAGAGGATTTCTTTGAGGTTTTCAGTTTTAGGGCAAATCTGTCGAAGGATAACTATTGTGACTGTCGCCAATGTTAGCCACATAACTTTAGACTAACGACGAAGATATGAACGCAGATAAAATACAGTTTTTATACACTGGTGATAAAAAAGGAAGAAACAGACGGGGGGGCGAGAGTTAGTTTATGTAACACGGCCTAAGGATTTACAATGCTCACCGTTTTTTGTGCCTTTCTATTTTTGAAGCAGAGATTATTTTTAAATATTGCTGAAGTTCCAGCTTCAGTAAGAAAAAAATCTGTTTTTTATTAGCAAATTCACTTTTGTGAATATGATATTTGGCCATGAATGAAAACATATTTATAAAAAAATGCATCTCAATCTTTGTGATTAAAACTATAAAAACCCCAAAATTACGTTTTTTTTAATAAAGTTGAAATTCAGCAATAACAGAGTCAGTGATAAATTTGTGGATGTTTTTCTAGAATTTGTAAGTGAATTTACAGGCCCGGAATAAATGAGAGCATGTTTCCTGTTGCTTCTGGCAGAAAGTACAACTAACATTTAAGTCAGCTCTAAATTTAGGTAAGTAATGTTTTGTGGGATAAAATTTGTTTATAGGTTTGTTAATTTTTTTTTTTTTACAATTTATTAACAAAACTTAGTATCAATACATAGTAAACAAAAAATGGGCCAACAAAAAAGAGCAGTAAATAGAAAAGAGAAGAAAAAAGATTAGGATTTACAGAGCAGACTGAATAAATCATAGAATTAAACACGAGCAATGAAATAAATGGGTTACCAATTTTCAAAACCATGACTTTCAAACAGGTTACAAGTTTTAACAGTAAATTTGCTTAGTTTGTAATAAATTCATTTAATTTATTTTAGAAACAAAAGCTTGTAAGAAAAAGGGTAAAACAAAAGAAACATAATTATTTTAGTACCAAATGAAGTATGCCGGTCCTAAAGGTTGGAGAGTATGAGCAAGTCCAAAAGAAAAGGAGATGATATGAGGGGATGTTAGCAGGTTTACTCCCACAGCGTAAGCTTATACCTTTTGCTTCACTGCAGCGGAAATAAATCTGACGAAATCGCGACGATCAGCCACGTCTCCCTTCAGCCACTCACTGGCTTATATTTATTAACAGGCTCAGAAAACAGACATACGTCTTGCTCCGCATGAGTCAAGCGTAAAAGAGGCCAAGAGGAAGTGAGCGTTCTCCTAACGGGCAGTGATTTTTCCACATACATAGTGAAACAGCGCCTCCCTCAGGTCACCAAACAGATACAATTACAAACGGTCATAACTATCAACTGGGGAAGAGACAATCACCTGTTGAAAAAGCCCTCGGATAGATGCATGTGATATCAGGGGCCAGGTGAGTAACATCTGTCTATGAAAGTTGGGGAGCTTTATTGGGATTTTGAGAATATCATAATGACATACCAGAAGTAATTTTAGATCGCTTACTCTGGAAAAAATATAGGAGAAGATAATATTCCATATAGATAATGTATCAAAAATGTCTGAACCAGTTTATTTTAAATGTGTTCTTTTTACTTTTCCAAAAAAAAAGTCTAGCAGCATCTTAGTAATCTTTTTTTAAAGCGTAGTTATCTGCATGCAGAGACTGAGTAGCGTAGAAGACCCTGGACAGACCCTCAGCTTTGTGAAGGATTCAAATTTGTTTCTAGGGACTCTTGCTGTTATAAAGTGTTAAACTACCCCCACCCACCCCAGGCGATCGCCTACCTTTGCCTAACAGTAAGTCCACCTCTGTGCAGACAAATACAATGTAAAACAAATAATAATAATAAATGGTAAAAAACGAACATATTTGCCCATCTGCTCATTCTGCAGTTAAGCGGCGTCACTGCACGCAATTCTCTAAAATACTGATAAATATAATCAGGCACATCTTAGACACCTAAACGTCTTGGTCTGCTTTTCATTGGAGGTCCTTTAGGCTAGTTTGGGGTTGGCAGCTTAGTGCGCAGTCGGCCCCTGTAAGACCTGATGCTGGTATTTGTTTTTTGTTGAGAATGAGCTCTTCACATGTCAGGTTTGTATGATAACAGATTTATTTGACAAAAGTGTTGGTCGTAACGTAACCCATTCTGGCCCATGTCCTTAGTTTTCTTGTACGATCGAAAGATATGCTGTTAAAAGCTTAGCTAGCCCGTTAGCTCCAGCTCGTTGTTTCATCTTCGTGTTCATGTGCGACTTCCGCAGCCCTGGCCTTAAACCGTAGGACGATGAGAACACAGCTACTGCCATCGAACCTAAATGAAGAGTGAACACGCCACTGAGCTGCCAGAGTTACAGAATATCGAATTTGATTGTTGTTGATTGTCGCTGCTGCCTTGCTGTCGTTCAGATGATCAGCATTTGACCAACAGCGCCTTCTTTGCCCTCAGTTCAGCGGTTTGTGTAGCAGCTGGTGGTGTAATAATCATCGTTGATCTGTTATGAACGCTCTGAAGTGCTCATGTTTTCTAATCTGGGTTTGCTTTCTTTGTGCATTCATTTATTACATATTGGATGTGAGATTGACCTGGGTATCAGGTCCAAAGGTTCTGATGTGGATTTCCTGAACTCACGCAGTATCCCGAATAATACCTTTTCGATGACTTATTTTTAGAAATATATTTTGTAATAGAACTGGGTATCACCAATAAATTCTAGATTTAATTTGATTAATCAGAGCGTGGAGCACTTCGATTCATTATTCTTTTGTTCCACTCAGTTTTATTCTATTCAATTTTGAATTTACAAGGTTTACACATTTAGACATATTTTTTTATAGAAACACATCAGTATATCTGTAAATGCTTTAAAGATATTAATATTAATCTTATACAGTTTGCATACTGTAAAATTTGTAAGTGAAATATCAATCCAATGAGATTAATAACAACATACAGGGTTACATGGTTTCTGTAACTGAAATGTGCAGATCATGAACATTGTAAACATTGTTTTCTCTCCTGGAGGGCGTTTCAGTTTGGCCACTAGATGGAGCTGCTGCAATTGTATTACGCTTGTGGAATCATTGCTTTGGTGGCTGTTCGATTTACGAATGAAGCTCAACGATTCATGCATGGAACTATGATTCGTACCATTTGAAAAAATACAGTCACATGAAAAAATTATGAAAGCCTGTATATTCTTCTACATATTTGGATACAAACACATTTAATATCAATTTGATCTTCACTGAGTGATCCAAATGATATAACTTGACATTAAAACATTACTTTCCATGAAATTTAATTTCAAACCAATGTAATTTGTGCATATGTTTAAGTTCAGACACTTCATTCTTAAGACACATTTAACGGACTGGCAGATGCCACAAAAAAGTGTCTCAATGACGTGGTTTCAGCCAAAGGAGCTAAAACAGATAATAAGAGTCAGGAGGTCCAAACTTTGACCTCCATTAAAAGATGAATTTTGTTCAGACATTTTTCACCGTGTAGAATAATGGTAATCCTTTTGTATGATTTCTTTATAAAATGACTAAAAAAAAAAGATTTATTGAAATGTGAACATGTTTTAAGACGAGGCTGATTATTTAATGAGAGTGTCCTGACTTCTTCACATTAATTTATGTTTTACAGTTGGTATATCTGTCTTTTTACTGGATTTATAACATTTTAAATTTGATACGATGACTATCGCTTAAACCTTAGATAAAAGCAAGAGATCAGAATCAACAAAACTGATAAAAACTAAGATTTAGAAAGAAAGAAATCACATTAGTCATTTTAAACAATGTTACGCTGCTAGCTTTTTTTGTCAATTCCCTGACTATGTTCAGCAATAAAACATCAAAGTTGTTTTATATCATTTTATAACAAACCCTGAAAATATCCTCTACAGCTTCTTTTCCTCCGTGTTTAGCTGACTACCTTTCCAGTTTGTTCTAGATCCATGATAACATAGTAAAGATAGTGAACCTAGTAAATGAAGACACAGCAAATCTTGGATAAAAATGTACAACTAGAAAACACTGACAGTCCTTTTATCTAAACTGACAACAGCATTTCCAACAGACATGACTGACACACTCGTTGATAGGTTGGAAATTCTTGGGCATTCACACAATAACTGTGAATCAGCTGATTCTGCAGTGGAGAAAAGCCGCTTTTCAAACCCCCTTTGCACTGGTATGTAACACTTTACATTCTAAAACCTTACATTTCAGTGCAAAGCAGTCCTACACCCCCCGTAAGGCTGCACTGCTTCCTAGAGAAACCTTCCTACCCCCCATGAATCTGTCCTACTGTGCTGTGTTAATGAGCTAACATGAAAATGGTGTGTTCGTTCATATCTGATCATTATCTGATAAAGTAGGACATTTGAACAACTATAATTATCATTTTGTAGGAACATTTCAAGAGGTAGTCCAGATCGTTAGAACACCAGAATGAAGAGTCGCATTTCTCCTTTGCAGAATCAGCTTACTGACGGTGATTACATAAGCACTTTGCTACTGTTCAGTGCTGCAAATCAGTGCTAGGTTGCTTTTCTCTGCTTCCAAATTCACTGGAATTACATTAACTGCGTCTATGGTTGAAGAGTTATTCTAATCAAGAGAATGTAAACAGTACATCTGCAGTGTTTTAGGGTAAAGCAAATTCATTTTTTCCCTCCAGAACTGTCAGTAAACATACCTTCAGTCTCATTTTTTTCAGCTACAAGAAAACACTCACCATGAATAAGGGAGCCTTCACCCACACCCAGTTTTGAAGACGTATTTACTTCCGGTGACAGTAGTGCTGCAGATTTGGCTTTTTATTTCTTTTTTTTAAATGCTTAAACGCCAACACTATTCTGCACTTCAGAGCAATAAATGTATTGTGTCTCAGTTGTATTTTACTACACTTCACTATATTTATAAGATCACAAATTGGCAATCTTAAATGTTGCAAATACTTTACTCTAATTGCATACCACGAATATCTGAGTACTCTAATCTTAGCAGTAGCCCAACTTTTGCTCTGGAGCTAGGCTAGGCTTTGTGTATCAGATCCTAACAAAGCCGTTTTCTGGTCAACGTCTTGCAAAAATGTATGTTCATGAAAGTCAATCACTGTGGTACATCCTTGGATGATGCAACAGCATTTCTCACTCTGTCATTTGGATTTACTGCAGCACCTGAAGTTCAGACATTATTCCAGGATGGCACTTTGAATATGTGATTGTGGGCGTGGAACAGTGCTTGTCAGATGGCACTGTGTCACATTGTATATTACTTATTGAATTTTCTGCTCCTTTGGTAAGAGCACCTGGTAGATTTAAATTTATTTCAACAGTTTTGTTGGCTGTGAAAAATGCTTTAGTTATCTAAACTACAGAAGGTAAGACGGATTTGGAAGAACATTTGTGGTATGGGGTGTTTTCCAGCTCTGAACTGCCTCAGTCACGCTAACAGACACATGCGGCATGGATTCAGTTGACACGCTCAGCTGTTGAGACTCTTAGGGCATGATGGGAAGAACGATTGTGCCATCTGAGAAGCCAGGCCTCTTCCAGCTGCCTGATGTGGGTTTGGTGTCAGATCTCATGTCGATGTCAAATATGGGTGTACGATGTACGATGTAGACCCTAAATAGACTGAAGCGGGTTAATCAGAAAGAGGGAGATGAAAGATCAGTTTGTGTTCTATTGGTTTTGTTTCAGTGTGAGGTTAAAAAAAACTTTTAAAAATTTCAGCAACTCTGACATGTTTTTCTGGTCTCCATATGTTTTCATTTAACGTAGAAATGTTCTTCACTATTACTACAGCAATGAATTTATACTAATTTTATTTTTTAAATGGGTAAAAATATTTAGCAGAAGAAAAGAATACACTTATTTGAAGTCCAGTCTGTTAGGACCTTGATGAGTCTTTCTTCTTCCTGCTGTCTGTCTCCAGGGATGACCTGACTCCATCAGGCTGCTTCGAGCTCTTCCTCCATCACCCCAGCTCTGTTGGATAGACCTGTTGGGGCACGTCATCTGCTCAGGGCTGCACCGCACTGGAAACCCTCTTTCCCAACACAACACGGACAATGTATTGTCTACAGTGGCTGCTCCCTGTGCTGCTTATCCCTAAGCCGCTGAACCCAGCTCTGTGGTTCAATCACTCCATGTTTATGGGCTTCTACTTGCTTAGTTTTCTGCTGGAAAGGAAACCCTGCACCATCTGTGCCTTGGTCTTCCTGGCTGCCCTTTTCCTCATCTGCTACAGCTGCTGGGGAAACTGCTTCCTGTACCACTGCCAGGATGCTGCACTGCCAGACGCTGCCCACAATCCAGCTATTGTGGGGACTTAAAGGAGGAAGAGAACAATGAACGGGGGGCCAGAGGTGCAGAGGGTAACAGGGCATCAAAAAGGATTTATTGTAGAATACTGCCATGCGGTCAAGAGGTGAAAACTCATGCTGAGTTTGTGTGCAAAAGGAGAGAGCTCCGCCCACAAATGTGTTGAGGAAAAGGAGTGAAACCTGCGGGCGCTGGATGAGAAAAGGAATAAACAGCATCCTGCAATGCAAAGGGAAGCAAACATTTTCACCCCAGGATCTGAATGAAAAAGCATATCTGTCACAGTTTCAGTGTTTTCTTCCCTGAAGAATGTTCTGCCCCAAGCTTTCAGAACCACACTGGAACAACAAGCCCCTCTGCACAACCAGAACCGGGACAATCAGCCACATTCTGGGCAGAAGTTGTTCCTAAAAATGAGGTTGTTCCCCAGCAGCAGCTTTCTCCTCTTCGCCCATAATGTAGAAGGATTGGTTTTTTATGCAGTTAGGGTTTTTTTTTTGGTGTGATTTGAGTTTTTCCTTCCAGGCATCACGTTCAGGTTGATTTTTTTTTTTTATGAATTTCAGCAAAATGCAGAAATAATCTTTTTGTGTTTACTGCTGATCCATCTCTGTTCCAGTGCTGTAAAACATTCAGGTGTAGCTGTCAGAGATGTTAGTTCGTCCCTGTGGAAAGTGTGTGTGTCCTGTCCTGAACACACTCACTGCTTTGGTTTTAATTTAAATAAAGTTTTCCTCTCTGTGCATGGACTTCAGTGTAATTTTAACATTTGGCAGGTTTCAGGGTCACTTTTACTTCACTACATTTTATCTCTGAACATATGACACCTTTTCATTCAAAACCTAATTCCTCATGAAACATTTTTTAGATTGACCTGGTAAAAAGGAAGATGAGCACATGGGTAAAAAACACATTTTCAGAAAACGTGCTGACATTTTAAGGTGTGAACTAAAACATTTAGAACAGAGTGTAAAGTACATATCATTGATATGCTGCTGCAGTATCTACACTCTAAAATCAGTATGAAGAGTCACTGCGTATGAGTATGAGCAGCCAACAGGTGTATTTGGAATATTTGTGTGGACAGACCCAACCCTTTTGATAAACATCTACATGTGACAGTAATGGGCTAATGATAAACCTCCAGCAGCTTGTTTCTTTTTGTAATCCTATCCACTCCCATGTGTTTCTGAAATCATCCTCCAACTTCTTTACCCCCTTTTCCCTTCTTCTTCCCAGCTCAAACACTCCACTTTCCCTCTGTTTCCGGTCCAGTTCATAAACAACCCCTAATTTAAAAAAAACATTCAAAAAAAGATACATTTAAGAAGCAAAGTTGTCCATATAAGTTGCCACTGAAATGCCATTTGAACCACAATCATTTGACAAAAAATGTAACCAGGTAGCTTCTCAAACTTCTACATCAAGCAAACACTGACACCACTAACAATATATAAGAATATATACTGTAACTAACACAATGACTGACGGTGTACACATTAAAGTGCAACAAAATATTTGTTAATGCCTATGCAACTTGTTCAAATATTGAACAATAAATAAATGTAATCCTTTTTTAGGTGGATCAACACAACATCCACATTTTCATTATTTGTTAATAATATGGACTTCCTCTTGAGATGCAACGTCTCGTTTTCAAGAGGAGTCCAAAATACAAATGCACACATGTATAAGTATATATACACATCCACAAATCTAATGTAACTACAAACAAAAAGACTAAACACACTTGCTCGTATACAAAGCTCTCCTCTCCTACCAATGTAAAACAAAAACTAGACACCAGAGGCAACATAAAGTTTAGCTAGTTCATGCCAACCATACCAGCACTGTTGCAACAGTATTACCGCAAATTAATACCAGCATCAAAAACAGTAGTAATTATATTAATACAAATAAAATACATAGGTAGAAAGAATAAACATCACACTCAGAGAGACTAGAAGCACTGGCAAATAGTTTGAAGACAAACAAATAAAAATGACAAGTAAATGAAAATATGTAAAAAAATCTTAGGTATTTGGGTAACTTGTTCCAGTCAGAGGGAGCTTTGTAAATGAAATGACCTCCGTCCGACCTCTGTATGGACTCGTGGGACAGGCAGAGTGAGACAGTCATATCTTCCAAGCAAATAAGTAGAGGTCAACAGATTTAGATATTACAGACAGTAAAAGTAAAAAGATTAAAACATGACTGAATCCAATGAAATTCCTGTCTGAAAAGGATGCAGCAAGTTGAGTTTGTCAAATAAAACGCAGTGGTGAGTTCCATACGGAAATTTAGGAATGAATCTACATAGTGCATGAAAAAAGAACTTCAGAGGTTTGAGATATGAATTATACGTGCTTTGGGAAATAGTGTCCATCATAGGTTGAGTGAGAATTCTTTTCTGACCTCAAAGTAAAACAGTTAGAGGAGCAAAATAGAAGAAACTCCAAGATTGTTTGAAAACTCTTGATTCTCTTGTCTCTCCTTGTGCCTCTAAATTCCCAAACCTTTGTCATCCTGACTGTAGTTCTTTTCTTCAGGGTTTTTTAGCTAAGGTTTTGGATGTTGGAGCAGACATCCCTCCTTTAGCCAGTGTTCGGCTCTCTCAGAGCCTACGCTGTTCACAGTCATGGTCTGCTTTCTCTCCTGGGACAGTGGAGGACATTCAGTCTCTGCTGAATAAGATCAAACCCCCGTCCTGCCCTTTGGACTTTATCCCACCTCTGTCTTTCTGAAAGTGTATAGCTTCTACTGTTGTTGACCTCATTAATCTGTCCTTGAAGTCAGGATCAGTTCCCATCTTCTTAAAGCTTGGATTCAGAAATCCAGTTCTAAAAAAGCCCAATTTACACCTGTCAGATCCAAACATCTTTAGATGGAACTCAAAGCTTCTTTTCATTTCAAAAATCCTGGAGAAAGTGATCACTGACCAGTTAAACCTGTCCCTGGAAAAACACAAAATTTCAGATACTTTTCAGTCGGACTTTAGGAAGAACCATTCCACAGAGACGCTCTCCTTAGAGTTTCTAATGATGTGCTCATGTCATGGCTGCTGACTCGGACCAGAACACTTTTAGTCTTAGTGCTTTTAGACTTGAAATCTGCTTTTGACACTGTAGATCATAACTTTTTAATTGAACGTCTTCACAAAGATGATGGTCTCTCTGGATCCATTTTGAATTGGTTTACTTCTTATCTCAAGCTAATTTGGATTTAAGCTAGTATTTAAGCAAACATGCTAGCTTTTCTTTGGCAAATTTTGCATTTACTGAAGCTTTTGGGCTAAAGTGGAGTTAGGCGAGTATTTTAGCAAAATGCTAGCTTTTTTGGCTAATTAAGCATCTACTGAGATTTTTTGGGCTAATTCTTCATGCACTTTTTGCAATTTCTGCAACTTCAAGTCCTTTAGCAACTTAGGCATTATGCAAATTTAGCAATCTGCATTCACACTAGCATTATTGCAGGTAATTGAATTTTTCTAGTTTTTGGTCCCATTCCATTTTGACACATAAAAACTCAAGCACACTTTCACCAATTTTTGCAATCTTTATTTCAAAACATTCAGCTCATCAAGGACGTTCATTCATTAATTTTCCAAACCGCTTTATCCCTTTCAGGGCCACGGGTTTGCCAGAGCCTAACCCGGCTACTCAGGAGACACCCCTGGACTGGTCTGTCGCAGGGGCAGCTCATCAAGAATGTTACCGTTTGTATTTTTGGTATTCATCAACTTAAAAAACGCAATTTGCGTGATTTTTCAGCCCATGTTAAGTCAATGGGAAATTGAAAAAAAAAATCTCAGTGTATTTTTAAAATATATGCTATTTCTGAATCAAAACATTAAGGACAGTAACTAGCAATGGGTTCTATGCACTACTCTATGAACTGCTTCAGAGTACAGGCCTTGACTGCTCAAACTTTTCCGGTTATGTTGTTTACATGGAAATAGCGGAGTATTTTGAGTTAACAAGATGTCTTTTTGAGCTACCTAGACTCACTATAAATGTTGTTAAGCACATTGTACATCTTTCTAGCAAATCACCCCAAAATAAAAGGCAAATAGGATTAAAGTTTTTGAGTCATCCAGCATAGCAGACCTTGAAGGTAATTTGCTAAAGCTGATGTTATTCCCATGTAATTACATACTACCAGCTCAAAAACTAATGGAAATTCACGTTGGTAATACACAATACATGAAGCCAATATGCAAATTGCTGGATTATCGCACGTATTTTAAATGTTGGCTAAATGTTGTTACTGGTCGTACGTAATTAATGTTAAAGTCATTTTAGAAGTCACTCACCCAGAGCACGGAGTGCGGTGAATGGGCAGACCATTTGGCATATTAACTGTAACCATAATCCTTACCTTTCTTCCTGGTCCGCGCAGCCAAAAAATACCTGCAGGAAAAGCAGCAATGTGCGTCTTTGCTGCATGTATAACATGTGGGCAACTTGACTTTCGTTCAGTTTTTATGTTGGTCGCACGTAAATATGTCGGTCATGTAAGAAATAACCAAAATTCGACAGCAATCTTGGTATCGAAATCGTTTAGGACATTACTGCTTGTACTTTTGGTATTCATAAACGTGATGGTTTTTGAAATATTGAATAAGTTCTTCAAATCCATCAAAAACTTTGTGCACTTTGAAACCTAAGAACTTCTGCATAATTTCTTCCAGACACCATTCAAACTTTAAAATATTCAGTAAAGATTTACAGTGTGTTCAGCTTTTTCAAAACACAGAATGCTTCTTATGAAAATAGAGTTCCAGTTTACTGCAAATTTAAGGACTTTTTAAATTTTTTAAATGTAACTCTAACTGTAATGATCCTGCAATGACCTGTTCCTGCAGTCCTCAAATCACTGACTTCAGTTGGGACGCTCCCTGTTGTTGTGTTCCTCATTGACCTCATGTTCACCTCCATTGGTCCCCTTCTGCTCGCTGTCTGCTGCTCTCTTCTCATTCTCTGTCCTATTTAAATCATATGTAAATAAAGTATAACATCAGATTTATTTGATTATAATAAAGGTAAACATAACAGAAAAGTGGTCTTTGCAGAATGAGAAAGTTTCTAAATATTTCAATTTTAATGATGAAATAGAATAGATGAGACTCAAATGACAAACCGTATTAACTGTCTGCTATCTGGATATTCAGACTTTATGCCTTCATGGAAACACTTTTTTAAATGATAAATATAAGAAGCAAATTCCAGAAAAAGTTCTATTCTATTCTATAAATCTACGGAAATGCACAGAGACATAACAAATCATTCTATGATGTGGTAGTGAGCATCTAAAGGTACCGTATTTTCCGCACTATAAGGCGCACCTAAGAGCCTTCAATTTGTTCAAAAGCTGACCATGCGCCTTATAATCCGGTGCGCCTTATATGTGGATCAATACTGAGCCGCTATAGGTCTCGCAACTACAGTAAGCAGCCGCCAACTCCATTTTCCCCCGTAGAAGAAGTAGTGCGAGGTGCATGCTGGGATATATAAAACTGCGTTTCATTTCCATTTGTGTGTTTGTGAAAAAGAACCTGAAATGGCTCCTATTAAGAGACACGCTTACAACGCAGAGTTTAAACTCAAGGCGATCAGTCACGCAGTAGAACACGGGAAAAGAGCAGCTGCAAGAGAGTTATACATTAACGATTCAATGGTGTGGAAGTGGAGGAAGCAAGAGGATGAGTTGCGCCAAGTAAAGAAGACTAAACAGAGTTTCCGCAGGAACAAAGCGAGATGGCCACAGTTAGAGGGCAAACTTGAACTGTGGGTGGTTGAACAGAGAGCAGCAAGTAGAAGTGTCAGTGCAATCACTATTCGAATGAAGGCAACAGCGCTAGCACGCGAACCTAACATCAATATATTTTATGAAAAGACGTAATCTCTCCATCCGCACACGAACTACTACCAGCCTCTACTGTTGCGCCTTATAATGCAGAGCGCCTTATATATGGAAAAAGTTTTAAAATATGTCATTCATTGAAGGTGCGCCTTATAGTGCGGAAAATACTGTAATCAATTGTTGCAATACACATCCAATAACCTGATCTTAAACAATTATATTAATGAGTCTTTGCAGGAAAAAATACAAACCGCAGTCTAAGCATGAAAAATGAGCAACAGCTCCAGAAAACGCCTCTGGCAGATCTTAAAAACATTCTAGGAAAAGTGAATAAAAACATTATTTAATCAAACGTTTTGTCTGTCTGAATAACAAATGTTATGAAAACACGTCACCTTTTTCTTGGTGGCTTTACAGAAATTCTGGACCTCTTCTAGTGAGTATATCTCTGTCATGTTGGTACCACACTGAATTTTCTGGTGAAATGCTAGGCTAATGCTTTAGCTGACAAAACTGTCATCTGATCAGACAGATGTTTTACATAACTTTGACATTTTCAGCGTTTACCTGTTTCATGTGTTCGAACAAAGTCTTCCTGCCGCTGCAGCACCACAGCAGCAGAACTGTCCCACCTTTTTCCTTCAAAAAGTGCCCATTTTGTTGAAAGTTGGGTTCATCAATTGAATTCCTAAACTTGTGAGCTTTTCAAAACTGAAAAAAAAATTACTTTGATCTGACTTTTTGTTTGGACACAGCATCCATTTGTTTGGGACAAAGTCTGTCCATCTCAGACTCTGCAGTGTATGTGGTTAAGTAGATGACATGCAGCTGCACAGCAGACCTGGACTTTCAACCCGTTACCATGGCAACGGCACTCACTTTCACCTCCAGACACACTGATACAGGCTTTAAGGGAACCTTTGACGCTTCTAATGACACATGCATGTTTTTATTCACTGTTTGCTGTAAATCCATGACAGATCTACTTCATTGCACGTGTTTGAAATGAATTAAACTTGTACTAGCATTTTTAAGTTGATTAGCAACAAGCCTTAATATTAGGATCATGCTAGTTTTATGGGCTTTATTTTAATCTCTTACGGCAATTTTTAGATAATATGGCATTGAGCGGTTATATTAGCGTTATGGTAGCTCATTTGGTATCATTTTGTATGGGCTAGTTTGCCATTTAGCTAATATTTTAGCATTCTAATTTTTTTTTTTTTTCTTTTGCCAATTTGGCCTCTACTGAGGTTTTTTAAGCTAATTTGGAAGAAAGCTAATATTTTGGAAATGTGCTACCTTTTTTTTGGCTAATGAGGCCTTTCCTGAGGGTTTTTTAAGCTAATAATTTAGACTAGCAATGTGCTAGCTTTTTTGTATAAGTTGGTTTCTAGGTTTTTACAGCTAATTAGGAGAAATAGCTAATATTTTAGCTAAAGACTAAATGTTATTGGCAAAATTGTCATGCATTGAGGATTTTTTAAATCAAATTTCCAAATTTTTTTAATCAAAACTTTAGGCAAACATCTGCCATCTTTTATAGTTATTAAAGGAAACATTTTGCGTTATGCAACTAGTTTTTGCCTTTTCAGCAAATCTCTTCAGCAATTAAATTGTCTCAGTAACTTCACCATCTTCAACAACCACATTCACCAAAAAGCATTCACACTAGCATTATCAAAGGTAACGCAACTTCTCTAGTTTTGTTTTATTAGTCATTAAGTGTTTTCACAGCACCAAAATGTGAGTAATGAAATAATGAGGGTTTCTGTACTCTAGTAATTGTAATTTAAACACCAAAATTTGAACTTTATTTCATTACATTAATCTGTTACCTGGCACAAGTAAATAAATTACTGTAATTTGTTACTTTGTAATTCATTAACCCCAACACTGTCATTAACTCCCTCTGTGACTTGCGTGAGGGACAGCCTCACCCCAGAGTCCTCAGCCTCTGCTTCCTCAAGAGAAGGCGTGTCAGCAGGATTGAGGAGATCTTCCATGGAAGTATTCCTTCCACCGCCCGAAAATGTCCGCAGTTGAAGTCAGCAGCTCCCCACCTGCACTGAAAACTGTGCCTGCAGAAGACCGCTCCACAACTTAGTCACAACTGTGGAGCGCTGGCGGACACATTTACCCCAATCACTGCCAGTAATAGCAGAGAAAATATAGAAAGAGCTAAGATTTTCTTCATGACTGACATGACACACCCCACCCCCCCACCCCAAGAAAAGAAAAAAGGAAAGAAATGACTGATAAGGAAGATTTTGATAAAGTTTCGTACCACTTCAGCAGCTCTCAAAATATCTTTTTCATCAAAACTACTGTTCCGGTATGTATCAGACTTTTCTTCATGAATAACACTTCAACTGAACTTGATGTCAGAAACATTTAAAGTCAATACTTTTTTTATTTCTTGGCAGCCAACACACAATGACAAAATAAAAGCAAATAAAAGGCTTCCATTGCCAACTTGAAATTGCTTTTCAGTCAGTATTTGCCTTTATGCTTTTTTTAAATTTCAGGTTAACAGCATTTGTGGGACTTATGTTGCACAAAATTAGAATAACAAATCTGTTGTTTGTTAACACAAAAATAGGAACAAGCTTATTAGTGAACACTGAGGGTTTTTTTGTTTTTGCCAGCTCTTAAATCTGATGGAAGTAGATGGAGTTTTTTGGAGTTTGCTGGACCCTTTGGCCCCCCAGAGCTTCCAATTGGGCAGTAGAGGCCTCCATCTCCCACTACACTGAAAGTTAAAACCTCTAAAAACAATATAGAATAAAGACAAGGAAAGACTTTGATTTTCATCTCTTAAAAGTAAAAATTAAAACCATGTTTCTGTAAACTGCCTTTATAAGAATCTTTTAACTCACCCTGTTCCAACCCAAACTGCAACTTTCACTTCAGTGTTTCTGAGTTTAGGCTTCTGCACAAATCCCAAAGGAAAGAAGTTCAATAGAATCTTGCTGTTAGTATGAAACAAAAAGAAAACATCCGAGGAATTCCTGGTTATTTATTTGGAGATCAACTAAAACCACTGAATGAGAAGCCAGGGTTCATTCTGACAGCGCACATTCACTGTTTCAAAGTCATTCGGAGATTATGCTTTGTGCAGTTTGAGGGCATTTTCACACATCCTTTGTCCGTTCACAATGTTTTTTATAAGTTTTTTCATTTAACAAAACCAAAAGTTTAATAAAGAATTCCAAAGCTGCTCAAGAAATCATCTTTCATACATTACTGCAACTGAACAGCCTTAAACAAAATCCAAAAGATTCTCAATTCATGTGTAACATCATTATACAAGTGTGAAGATTCATCACTGAGGTTTATACCATCATGAGATTCCAGAAAAATCCAGAGGTTCAAACCTAGCATCTCTGCACATGTTTGTCTTATAAAATGGTGATCTCAGTCTCCTGGTTCCGGAAAGCCTCCTCTTCCATTTCAATAAACAGCTGGTCCATCCTCTCAAAGACCTCGTGTCCCTTTTTACCTGAGCCAAAAAGAAAAGGAAAAAAACATCAAATTTTCTAACAAGAAAGACTCAGTTATGTAAGAGAAGGCTTTCTGTACCAAAGGAGAGGACTGTTTCTCTGGCTGCACGTCGAAGATCTTCACTGGCCGACCTGCATAAATCTGCTATGTAGTCCACGCTCTCTGATGCCTGACAAACACAAAGACAGTGATGCGGGTAGCTCAGAAACCTGGTCGTTTTTGTGTCTCATGGTTATTGCTGCTCACCTGAAGGCACTTCAGTGCCAGACAGGAAGCCTGCTGGATGTTAAGATCAGAGCTCTTCAGGTTCTCTGTGTAGAAGACTACCGCCTGCAGCAGAATGGACAAGTGGTGAGGTGGAGTAGACTTTTCTATTCTGCTTCAGTGTTGATTGTTGTGTGACTGTTACTTTACTATTGAGGTCTTAGCTCTGAGATAAGAAATGTTTTTGCATGGAGATGCACTCAATCATAAAGAAAGGATCATCTTCGGACCAGAGATTCCATCTCTGAATATTTTCTGTTCTCTTTGATGTTTTCTTTTCTCTGCAGAAATGTTCCAAACATCGCAGAGGAACCTTTCCAGAAGGATAGAGTTCCTCTGACTAAACTAGCTTGCTTTCACATAGAGAGCTGAGGCACAACAACAAAACATTCAATTCAGATTCTGCACAAATTTGAGCTGATTATACATCTGCTCTCATGACAGCCCAGATTCCACAAAAAGAGTGACCCTTTCTTTAAAACAGTGTCTGGGCTTGGAATCTCTGTGTGTCGGTGTGATCAAGATGATGAAAACCTGGTTTGTTCAGGCTTCGATGCTAAAACCCGTGTGTGTGCTTGGTTACTTTGCTCCTGAAGTTCTTGCATGTTGCAGCTTTGCAGATGCAGTTGCGTGCAGCTTTACAAACTTTGTGATTGGCATCGGTCTGCAAAGCAGCAAGAGTCTGTAGGGTGGATCCCAGTGGGAGGAGCTCTGCAATGCTCCGCCTTTGTAGTTTAGTCAGAGCACGTCTTCTTTTGGGGCCAAGAAGTGCAGACAAGATATAATCTGAAACAAAAACAGAGCAAATGGACTCTGGAATATCCCTTCATCCATTACTTAATCTCCAGTCTGTGCTGTAAACCACATAGCCAGCAGATTTACACACACACACACACACACACACACACACACACACACACACACACACACATCATCACTTGGGCATTCGGGACATTTCCCAATCACAGGCATGAGCCAGGGTCCCCTCGAGGGAGACCCGCCCCATGGTCCCGGCAACCAGCCATTAGCTATGTGGGAGGTTTAGGAAAAAGCAAGGCAGAGGCCGACAACCCCTACCAAGGAGCAGGACGCCCAAGAGAAGTCCTCAAAGAAAGAACTTTTTCTGGTTTCTTATGTTTTTTTTATATTTTCAAATTAGTTCTGTTTTTTGTTTATTTTTTTGGAATTATGTTTTGGTTTTTGGAATTTGTTATGATTACTTAAATGTAATGTTGTTGTGTTTTTAAATTTGTTTTTCTATTTTAATTGTTGTTGTGATCTTTGATGTTTTTGCATTTTTTTTTTTTTTTTGTGTGACTTGTACTTCAGGCCCACTGCATATTTTTGTCATGATGGAGGACATGAATAATAAAATAAGCTTAAAATTACTTTTCTGAGTATTTCTTCATTCAAATCATTGTTAATCTGGAGCAGACCAAAAAAATGCAGTTGGAAAAACTTTGTGATATAGATCACAGCTGTGGAAATATTAGTCTGTTTAATGAAAGGATAATAATTCATCTGTTCTTATTTTTTTCTATGTATGTCTTTTATTTGTTTTTTCTTTTTGCTTTATGGTCTGTGAATGTGCAATAAATCCTATCCATCCATCCATCCATCCATCCATCCATCCATCCATCCATCCATCAACTTGTCAGTTTGTCTGTTGCATTTGTGCTGAAGAAAATACACTGGGCGTTCCACAAGCTCCCTGCTCCACTCCATTCTGATTAATCCACTTGTTGAGATTAGATCCATGAACGTCTTTGTTTCCTGGTCCGAGCTGGCATCTGGCTAGATTGCTCCGATACTGCTTGCCATTTTTGCTCAGGAACAAGTAGTGAAGGGGAACTCGGGTTTCTCTAGGCCATCAGTCTTGCTCACAGCTCAAAGGTAAATTTCTAATTAACTACTTCCGCTCTGCAGAAACTGTGTTCAAGAACAAGACACAAGTTTTTTAAAAACTTGGGTTAAAAAACTGCATATTCACAAGTTAAAGCGCACTGAGAAATCTCTTACAAGAAATCAAAAGATGATCAAAGTGGGAATTTACAGTTCATTCCAAACTATGTAATTATTTGATGCAAATTGTATTTAAGAGAAAATGTTTTGTTCTTCAGTTAAATTCATGGAAAATATTGATATCAAGGTGTAGATCCTCCAGAGGCTGCAGTTTTACCTAAACCTTCTATTGCCCCCCTAAACAATACTCACAAGCAGAAACGGCTGCAGTGGCTCAGATATACATGAAGACTCATTTTCAAACAGTCTTCTTCACTGATGAGTGCCGTGCAACCTTGGATGGTCCAGCAAGGGGTGGAGTAGTGGATGGTTGGTGGACGTCCACCATGTACCAACAAGGCTGCACATCAGCGTAGAGGTGGTGGAGTCATGATTTTTAATTTCTGGTCGGCCCCTTTAGGGTCCCAGAAGGTGTGAAAATGATCTCTGAAAAGAATGTGCAGTTTCTCACCACTTTCTTCTGTGGCACAAAAAGAAGAACCGTGCTTTCCGTAACAAAATCATCTTCATGCATGACGATGCTCCATCTCTACTGCAGGAATATCTCTGCATTATTGGCTGCTATGGGCATCAAAGAAGACAAACTGATGGTGTGGCCCTCATCCTCCCCTGACCTCAACCCTGTTGAAAAGCTTTGGAGAATCCTCAAGCTAAATATATGTGAGGGTGGGGGGGCAGTTTGCATCCAATCAGCAGCTCTGGAGGCTGTTCTAACATCCTGCAAAGAAATTCAAGCAGAAACTCTCCAAAAACTCTCAAGTACAAGGGATGCAAGAATTGTGAAGCTGCTACAAAATAAGGGTCCTCTGAAATGGAACTGGATCTATGAAGATATTTCTGATTGGATTAGCTTTGATTTCAGTAAATATGACCTCCTAATGCAGGAAATTCAACAAATGACCATTTCAGATCTTCAGAATTGATCAAATGTTGTTGAACTCTGTCAGTTCTTTTGAAGGCTTTTGTTTTGGAAAAAAAATACTGTTATCTGTAGGAGGTTTGTTCAGTAACATTTAATAAATATTCTAATAGTTATTGACCTGAAAGTTATGCTGACTGTCATATTCATTGAGTATTTAGAAAAATCATAGAACATTTTTATTCGCATTATAATTTGGAGCGCACTGTAAAGTTTTAAAAAGAAAAACCAGATCTTTTTATACCGGCAACTTCACATGTTTGAGTCATCAGTTTTGGTTTGATATATTCAGAGATTCATTCTGTATTCAATAGTCCTCCTTTAAAACTTCACTGGAGTCAATTGACAAATGAATGCAGTTCTACAGTAAAAAAATAAAGCTTCTGGTTTTGCAGTAAACTTTTTACAGACACTGAGCTAAAACTAATTAAAAATCCTCATGCGATATCCGTGATGAGTTTTACCTTCTCTAGAAAGGCGGGAGATGTGCTCCCCCAGATCCTGAAGTGTCCAGCGCCGCAGATAAACCCACAGCTGGAAGAGGCTGACTCTGTCTGGGCTGCAGACAGGCCGACAGCCGGGCACGACCTGGCAGGGTGCCTGGACCTGCTGCAGGAGCCACGAAAACACTGTGTGTGTGAGGGAGGGATGCATGTAAGAACCCGCAGAACACTGCTAATTCAGAGTTTTGACATCAATCTTCATGTCATTTGCTAAAACACACATTTTGCTGAAAACAATTCAACATCGCACAACAATAAGCAGCAGCAACAGCAACCGTCTCAGCAAAAGGAAGACGTGGAGCTGCAATCCTGCATCACAGACTAATCAGCAGCAGATGCACCCCCGGAGGCAGGGGGTTCACAAAGCCCCATGCAGGCACAAACAAACTTTGCCTCCAACTTAACTATTAAATAAAAACAAAAGTGCTGCATAAATGATGAAAACTGACTTCCCAAATCTGTATTTGAAGGTTACAATAGGTGGAAAAGGGAGGGAGAGGCTCCTGTGTGAAGCATTATGCTCCCGCCGTCTGCCTTATGAGGGCTTTCATCTGCTCAGACACTTGCTCTTTGAAGCAACAGAAGTTTCTCCTGAGGAGGGTCAGTGGGGTTTTCACAAAAAGGCTCTGAGATGGCCCAGACTTTGGCAGCTGATGTACTTTTCTGTGGCCACGTTCATGCAGAGCATCACATTCTGAACTCATGGGGAGGGCAGCAGAGAGGAAGAACAGGGACCTGGACTGACACCAGTAGCTGCTCACTTTGGCTGCTGGTCAGCCTAAATAAAAACACGCTTAAAATAATGTGAGAGGAAAACTTTCCATTTTCCTGACAATTCCAAACCCCACAATTTCACTTTTCTAAAAGCAGTTTTTGTGAAGGACACATTCTCTTAAAACAAAAGCCCTCAGAAATGGCTTTGGAGTTAAAAGTTGGAGTCACTTAAGCTTTATTATCACACAGAGCTTTCAGTGAAGAGCATACCTCTCTCTGATTGGCCGGACTGCCTGGCCTTCACCTTGTGTGAGTACCGTTTCTTCAAAGTCTTGGAGAAATTGTCGGCGGGACAGCAGAACAAAGTACTGCTGTCCTTCACACAGTCCTCCCAGAACAGCAGCACGTCCCTCCATCTCTGAGCCTCAGGAAGGACTGCAGAAGCACCAAGGAGAAGTCCTTTACTCCGATCACCCAGACATGGACATGTTTGACTTCACAGGAGAGTTTGTTTTCAGGCACACATGGAGAGGACTCACTGTCTCCAATAGTGATGCTTCCACTGTTCTCCAGCAGCAGACGGCTGACTCGATCCAGGACCTGAGCTTGGTGGGCCATCTCCTTCAGCAGCTCTCTGTGAGACAGGCTGAAGTTTGTTCTTCTCATCATCTGTGTGTGAAAAGAAACATCAGAGGAAACGCTCACTTCACAGGCTTCATGTAAGCCAAGCCAACTGCGAGGCATCGTTCATTCCAGACCAACCATAGATGATGTCAAATGACCTACAGCATCTATCGTGACAGATACCTGCAGGACGATGCAACAGATATCTAGATGGGTCTCCAGAGCCTGATCCAGACCCCAGTCCCCACTTGTCAGAGGTGCCACGGCCTGCTCTTCCTCCGAGGCGAGTGAGCTGTTCTGAGAGAGGAGGCCCAGACTCTTCAAAGGCATTTGCTGGAAGGACTTGACACTGAGAACATTTCAGAAACGGGAGAAAGACGTTGAAGAAGCTGGTGTCAACGTTTGGCTGTTTTCCTCTTCTGAGCTCACCCGCTGGCTTTTAACCGCAGACTCCCCACACAGGAGCTATTGTCATCCTCATTAAAGTCATCTGATAGAAAGTCAAAGTTTCCCAGAACCTCCTCCACAGCTAGAGTCTCCTCTGACGAAGAGCGTCTGAGCAGAGAGAGGTCATTCTGGAGGAGAGCACAGGAACATTAAGCAGCGTTTCCCACAGGCTTGTCTGTCCTGCAGTACAGATGTGCCGGTACCTTCAGGATGGTTGCCAGGTGCAGTATCTGGTGGTCCAGCATTCTCAGCTCCTTATCAGAGCAGCTATGGCTCTGCAGGCTTTTCTCCAGTTCTCTTATCAGGACTCCCAGCCTCAGAGCCTGAGCCCTGCGCTGCTCCCCCCCCACAGCCAGTTTGCCTGGGGTTCTTGTGGCCACTGAAGCGGAAGCGTGTGTGCATGGCATTGGTGGCACTGGCAAAGAGGAGACCTGACAGGAGAGGGACTCCTTGATTAAATGTGGAAAGATGATAGACATGCAAGATGAAACCGAACAAACTGTGGGAAGCTGGAGACCGTTTGGGTTGAAATGTGATGTAAATTAAAGCCACAGCTTCATTGTCACCTGGTGGGTATCCTGATGAAGGGCTGCCCTCTCTGGGTCAGCTCCTGCTGCTCCGCCTTTCCTCAGGAGGTCTGGAGTGTTGCAGCTGCAGAGGAGGCAGCTTCATCAGTAAAGCTGACATCTGCAGTACCGCCTTGCTGAGAGGCTGTCATTTCATTCATTGAACTGAAGGGGGCAGCTGTGCCCCCCTCTTCAGAGCAGTTCAATCCAATCCCTCCTGACATCACCAAGGGACCGGGAACTCTAGCGGTCAGGCAAGATTCATAGAACCGTAGTTATAAACGCACTTTTGTTTTCACTTAAAGACCCACTCCAAGGAAAATGGTCTTTTTTGTGCTTTTAACTTGTTCTTGTAGCATTTTTCTCATAAAAAAGGACCAAAATAAAAACAGTGATTCAAACTGTGTTTCTAAATATTTCTTAATCAAATCAATCAGAAACTGGATGCTTGAAAAGTTTTGGGCTAATGAGGACTTACAATTCTGACTCAATCTGGCTCAAAACTGAACGGCTGGATTGATTCAATATTTATTGTCCTGCAATTAATTAACATTAATTATAGCTGGGGGCTATGAGCTGGCGTGTGAGTGTGAAGACAGAGCTCCCAGTGAAGGGGGGGGTTGCCCCATGCCAACGGTCCCGCCCACAAACCAGAATTGTACTTATAATGAGCCACTGCCGCTAAGCATGAAACATGTTTTGTCCTACAAAGTCTGCAGATGAGCAAGAAACTTTCATTTTTCCAGAATGAATGATGTGATTGACTTTGAGGCATCGATCATAACTACACTTACTGGTAGAACTAGTTTATTTGATCGTTTTTGTAGTTTATATATGACTGATATATAATACATAGCTGTGGTAAACAGTGAAGCTTTTTAGTGTAGATTAATTGTTTCCTTAAACAGCGTTTACTTATATAGCGCTTCTCTACCTTCACTCCAAAGCGCTTTACAGTAACATTCACACACTGATGGAGGCTCCGCTGCAGAACACTGGTGCCAACCTTCCATCAGAGGCAATGTGGGGTTCAGTGTCTTACCCAAGGACACTTCAACACATGGACTGGCAAGGCGGGAATCGAACCTGCAATCCTTCGATTACAGGCTGACTCCCCTTTCACTGCACCACAGCCGCCCCCCTTAATCAGCACCATGTTGAAAAAACCCTGTTCTGATTTTCCTCTGACTACATAAAAATGAGAAGCATCTTCTGGCACAACCCTGATTCAGCAACGGTTTGGTTTTTTTAAATCAACGTCATTCATACTTGGAAGCTAACAAGCGATATCAGAGCTATGCAGCCGTACAGTTCTGATCCAGATACCAGTCCAGACAAGGAAAACAAAGACGTTCATGGATCTATGTGTTTGCAAGTGGATGCATCAGAGCTGGAGCGGAGGAGGCAGACATTGACCCGCACTTGTCAGTTGCTGTGTCACAAACCCCAGCTCAAAATCACGGCTTTTCATCTGATCCAACATGATTTGAATAAAGAAATACTCATAAACACAGCTTTAATATTACATTCTTTTTTTATATGTCCTCCATCATGAGAAAAGCATGCTAGCACGCTCATCCACAGTCGGATCTGCAATATTCAGTGCAATAAGTGTGGAGGGTTGGATTCTGTTAACAGTTTCCTCTTTGAGACCAGTTTGTTCTAAGAAGACCAGTTTGGGTGAGGAAAAACAAAGAGATATCGGATACACCCCCTGTCCACTGCCTACCTTAATTTGTGGGAGGGTTGAGGGCCATGTGGAGGGTTGGGCAAGTAACTGAGCAGAGACACACCTCCTCTGCTGTTATAACCCCTGGACAGCAGAGATGGGAGGGAACCCTCCTTGTCCTGCAGCTCTCGCACCATGGACTGCAGAGCAAGAGTCACATGTCAGCAGGTGTCACCACAACATTTGAAAATACCAACACGTGTCAGGATGTGTCCCTTCTTAAATCAAAAATATGACCTAAAGACCTAAACACATTTTCTTTCTCACTGATGTGCTTCACATGACTGTGCTCTGAAGCACACAAGTTTACACTTAAATGTGAGTGAAGACTTTTTGTTTGAGCATGGCTTATTAAAATGATAAAACTGAGGTTGTTATGTATTTTCCGAGCGCTGGCAGCTACGCACTGATGTAGATGACCGGCGAATATTGATGACGTCATCGAGAGGTAGTGCCTGTTTGGGCCGTCTGGAGTCGAAGACACCATTTTTCTTTAACTCTCCGTTTGGAGGGATAAATGTTGGGATAGGGAGAAGCCGTAGGGGAAGAATTTGGATATGGCCTCTGTGTGCGCATGGCAAGCTAGCAAAAGTGTCATTCCCCTGTTACATTTTTCAACAGAACACGAAAAATGTAACATCTTAAATAAAGCGGAATGAAGTAATACAACATAAGATATGAACATATTAGGAATGTGGGTGTGGTTAGCAAATAAGGAAATCCAAGTGTTCACTTTTGCATGTTCTTGTGAAACTCACTTCGATCTGTTCAGTATCGCTAGGCAACCGAAACATAACATGGTTTCTATGGAGATAAAACCAGCAGAAAAACCGCCATTTTGAAAAAATGTTTGTCAGATGCAGCTCTGACCGGCTTCAGAGAGGTAGAAGGGGAAGAGTTACTGAGGCTTCTAATGGTGCTTTCATGCTGAGGGGTTGTGTCTGCCACCTCTCTTTTGACGTGTGTCAAATTTACTGCTCGATGCCTTGATGCCCCGGTTGCTAAGCAACCGCCAATGAACTTCATTTGTTGACCACATCATGGAAAACATGGATGATGTTGAGAAAGAAACTTGTGTCTATACGTTTTGGAGAGCTCTACAGAGACGCCAGCAAGCACGTCACCGTGCCTGGGTCATCAGATCATATTTAGAGTCTCTCCCGGTGCTACGTATTTCACTCCTGCATCAGTGCTGTGGCTGACAGTCATCTTAAACTGTACTTCTGTCTGTCTGTGGCCAAGTTTGAGCATAAATCCGAAAGAGGAAAAAAACTGTGGGATCATTTTATTATTGTCTCAAATAAAAAAAATGTAAAAAACATCATAAGCCCATGGAGCTGAAGCGATTGCACTCGCTACAACGGCATGTGAGGTGGATCTCCGTCTGCCGGGCAGCCAACCGTCCACAGGCCAGCATAGCAGGCTCTGCCGGCCCAGCTCACTCATTATATCGTAGATCTAATTTGCATGCTTGGTTTCTGACAAAAAATCTGTGTCTTGGCTTGTGACCGGCACAATGAGAGCCTGGCTTGGGCCCCGCCGTCACCATGGCTGTAAACAACCTTTTCAAGGATTTTTTTTTATTAAAGGAAGTTCAGAAATTGGGCTTAAATAGTCTAATTACTAAAATATTCAACATGGGCTTTTTATTTGTAAGAGAAGCTGCAGCATGTCTAAAACAGAGAATACACTCACTGGCTGCTTTAATAGGTGTGGGAGTCCAACAGTTTGTTAACGAAAATGTATAATCAGCCAATCTCAAGACAATAGTCTTTCTCTCTTTTCCCTAAACAAACACATTGATCACACGCGTCTTACAGGGTACGTTTGATATGTTGTCCGCAGATCCTCAATTCATTATAATCGGTGGTTGTTTGGTGAGTTCGTGTGACCCTAACAACAAAGGGTTAACAGAGAAACATGACTGTCAACATGGAACGCTGTCTGACAGAAATTCTACCACTTGTTAAACTCAAAACCTGTTCTTACCTCAGAGAACTGCATTTGATGCTGACTCTATTGATCTCCTCCACTCATTGCAGCTGCATCAGGGTTCATCTTTTCTCTCATCCATGTTTGTTATTCCCTGTTCTTAGTCTCATCCAGTGCTTCTCTCTTCACAGTAACCATTTGTTGAAATGAAATGTTTAAAAAAAAACTTGCTCACATGAGCTCTGTCTTTGCTGAGTTGCCATCATAAATGATCCAAACTATTTACATTTCTGCAGTCAGTCATCTCTTTCTTCTCCTGTTTGATCCTCATCAATCCTAGGGCTGGGCGGTATGGCCAAAAAAATCTAATCTCTGATTTTCTCTCTACTTTTACTTACTTGAACAAAAAATGTGAAATTACAGAATACATTTAACAAAAACGATATTATTTTAACTTTTTCTTTGGAAATTGGCTCTAACACAAAGTGCAACTAAATAAACTGTAAAAATGTTTGTAGGACAATGCAGCATGTGTTTTGTGAGCTTGAGCCTTCATAAAGAGAAACACTACACGGACTCGGCAGAGCAATTCAACAACCTTCAAACTGATTTTGCTGTGTGTTGTTCGACACTCTTAAGTTTGAAGTCTCAACATTAGTGCACAAAAACTCATTTTTGACACACCAGCCAAGTTGGTCGGTCGAAAAAAAAAAATCGACCAGCCAAATTAATTGTTGGGATCCTGCCGCCCAGCTCCACCTCCGATCATCAGAGGGAGCTCTCTCCTGAGTACTAACCCACTCCTCGCTCTCCCCCACGTCTCCTCAGCTGTTTCTCATAAACTAAAGTAAACAAATCCATTCACATTTGAGTTTGATAAAGTTCAGCACACTGTTTTTTTTCCACATCAGATTAATCCAAAGGAACATTATTAGAACATTGCACTGCCTCTTCTGACAACACTGGTTTTTTGCAAGGCATCTGACGCACTGCATGGTGGGATTTGTAGTTAATTTTACAGTATAGCTAGCGGACACAATGTAATTGGGTCTTCTGTAAGATCTGGCAGCTCAGGGAATTGTGGGATACCATTCATTTTGTCCTTCTGGGAGGATTGGGGTTTAAGTGTTGGTTTTTTAAGTGTGTTCTGTTGTCTGGCTGTTTTACTCTGTTTTGCTCTTAGTTATTGTATCCTGTTATGCTTTTTTTTCTTTCTGCACCTTGATTGAGAAGGAGGGAGAGGATGATGACCGCCTTGTGATGTTACATCTGACTGTATAGTTAGAGCTTCTGATAACAAATCTCTCAATGCTCTCAATATTACACTATATTGCATTATCATGGTGCTATTTGGTGGACCAGATGTGGCCCGTGGGTCTTGTGATTGATACATGTGGTTTAATGCAAATGAGCTTCATTTAGAGGCAGATTTAGTTTCTATTTGTATTCATGAAGATTTAGCTGCTACTAATCTCACTCACTCTCACTAAGCACATCTGGGAAATCATGTTTCGCTCCATCCACCTACACTAGGTTGCACCACAGACTGTCCAGGAGTTGGTGGATGCTTTGGTCTAGTTGTGGGAGGAGAACTCCCAGGAGACCATCTGCCGCCTTATCAGAAGCACACACAGGCGTTGCCGCCTTATCATACGGGCACATTACATCCAAATTGGATCAGCTCGTATAGCATTGGTGAGTCACTTCCGGTACTCACCAAGAGCGAACGCTTCTCTCTGAGCTCCCTTATCTTTTCTCAACCAAAGATCTTTGTCTCGTCTCCCCAGTGTCTTGGAGCCACTTTGTTTTTCTCACTTTCAAGCAATAATGGATCTGATCTATTGGGCTGTAAATGCGATCGACCAAATCTTCTCCACCATGAGAAGTGGGAGAGTGGAGCCTACTTGCCCAGGAGTTACATTTGTGGCCGGATATGTGAATGACCCATGGGGCAAATGGAGCATTTTCTGCCTGTCACAACTCTCCCTGGAAGACGTTGAAGATGTTTACACCATTAGACTAATGATCTCCTTTTTTCTGCTGATTGGAACTGGCAGAATCTAGATTAATTGGAACCTGGTAAAGCGACTAACAGCTAAAGGCAAGTTGGGAGGGCTTTGCAATGGGATTCTCGAAGCCGTAAAGACTCAAACCGATAAACTGAATTGTTTGGAGACCAAGGTGGATGCATTGTCTGCCCGCGTGTATCCCATCGAAGTCTCCCTGGGAAAAATAGAAACCAACATGGAGCACGTTATGGCTCGACTTGGAGGAAACCTGAAAAATTGACCCAAGATCAGTGGATATTCCACCATATGCAGCCTTGGCATCCAGCAGACAGGCAAAAACTTGGTTTTCCTGCGCGCAAACAGTCATCTATAATCAGACATTCGCCAAGCCAAGGACATTCTCCCTCAACCAAACCAAAACAAAAAGTGCAATAAGCAGAACCAGTTGTCATGGAAACCTACATTTCTGCCCTCTCCACAACCCTTTTCCCTAGATTTCAATGCCTTGGTGACCCTTTTTTTCTTTTTCTTGTTCCTCCCTGACTGTGCCACAGAGTGCTGTGCGTCCTCGCACAGCAGCCACAAGGCTGGTTATGTGGGAGCTCGTGCGTGTGAACCTTTCGTCTATGTGAAATAATTGTGCTTATATGTTGATGTATGTTTGCTTGTACTTCAATTTATGCCGTTCTACTGCGGCACATATCGAAGTTGCCTGATTTTTGACATCATTCCTGTACCCTCAGAGAGAAATGCAATGCACTTTCAATCAAAAATGTTGACAGGTGCCACGCCCCCCATTTCGACCAATCAGAATGCCTCTCACCCCAGAAGTCCCGCTACGGGAAGTCACACCTCTCAGAAAGTCCTGCCCTCGGAAGTCTCAACTTCCTTGGAGGCGGGACTCCTCTACCCTCCATCATATGTCTTTTCTGGGCGATTAGCGCCTTAATGTGGCTGCTGCACTCCACCTCCATGGGCTAATAAATACATTTAATTTCAATTAATAATTTTTGGGTAGTTGAGTTGTCAGCACATGTGAAGAATAAAACATTTAAAATGAATATTTCATTTGTTTATGTATGGGATGCATATTATTAGTGTGCCCTGTATTCTTTTGCAAGTGTATGTGTTTGTCTGAGAACACTCACCATGAAATATTTCTCCGTGAAGGAAGGAGTGCTTGGAACTGTCCAGCTGTAAATCGAGCTCTTCTTGCTGGAAACTGACGCCTTACTGATGGACAGAGGCCTGAACCCCTCTGCACTGTTGAACGGACTGCAGGAGTAAACACACACACACACACACACCAAATACGCATTTTCAGACATGAATCACATAAACATTTTCTTAATCCATTTTCTAATTTTAAATGATTGCAACTACCCAGTATAACAGTGATGAGCTAAGTCTAAAAATCAGAAGTTGACACAAACTCTCACTGAATACAATTCGACGCTGCCCCATTCCACCTGCTGATCTCACGCTCTGATCTTCCCTTATTTGTGAACAAGATCCTTAAACTCCTCCACCTGGGCCAGGAGCACTCCACCCACCCAGAGAGGACAAACTCACCTGTAGAATGCATGAGTAAAAAATGGTCTGGAATGGGCCACCATTCCAGGGTGAAAAGATCAACTTTTTTAAATCGTGCCTTGCCCTTCCTCTCCTTTTACTAATGTATTTCAAACCCTTCCTGATCACTACAGAATACTGTGGTAGTCATGGACATAATTGGACTGATGTCAGCACTGGTGTTGTGACTGCACCTCCAGATGACCTCCAGCTGCAGTTTAATGGTTCCCAGTTCTGTGATGTCCACCAACATCAGTTGTGGCTTTGCCTTGAAGAAGTCTGCACTCGTGCACGTCACCGTTCCAACCAGCAGCCAACCTAAACCTTTTGCCTCGGTCACCTGAAATATGAGATTTTACATACACACATGTGTAGGCACACACAAACACATGCAGACAATTTTCCATTGTGACCAAAGACATTAAACTCAGCAAAGACGATCAAAAGTGGAGAGTAAATGAATCTGCAACAATGAGCATTGTTATACAAGGGATTTTGTGTTGCATTTGTTGCACTGAATTCTGTGATGTACAATAACAAATTTAAACTTCAACCTTTAAATTTTATTTGTTTTGGGCTTTACATTTCAGTTGAAGCACAAAGTGCTTTACAAAAAAGGAACAACAATGCTACGTAAAACTCACATTTTTCCAAACAGAGACAAACAGTTTGCTGTTTATTTAAATATTTAGCTGTTATCTTAACTTGTAGCTGTTTATCTAGACGTGTTTGTTTATTAGTCATATATTTGTTATTCAACCATGTAGTTATAGAATTAATTAAGTTCACTTTTCTTTAATAGTTCTAGCACATCACCTCTCCATCCGGGGTTGAAGATCTCTCCTTCATGTGGGAAATCCTGAGGTTTCTTAATGTTTTCCCCAAAAGAGAGGTTTTTTATGAGTTTTTCCTCACCGAGAAAGAGGGAATAAGGGCAGAGATGTTTTTTCAGCTTAGTCTGTTTAACAACCAGCTATTGTTTACTTTTACGTTTGACTTTTTGTTCTTGGAAATACCGGTGTAAGCCCAATGAGACGGCTATGGCTGTGATATTGGGCTATATAAATGAAATTGAATTGAATTGGATTTTGTACTGAAATGGTATTTTGTAGTGTTAGAAGAGATAGAAAAGAAGGAAATGGTGGTGGGTGTATTATGTTTATCAGAAAGGGGATACAATTTAAGCTTTAGAAAATAGGTGTCCAATTGGAATATGTTAAAATAGAAGTTTACTTAGGAAATGGCTGTCATAGATCAGTCAGCAACCTCCACCTTCAACCACCAGAGGGAGCTCTCACCAGTGTTCTGACTCCTACACAGCTGTTCATCATTATCATGATGTCAACCAGCATTTATACTTACTCCAGCCCCATCACTTGTGCGAAGTCTTGTTTTGCCTAGCTGACAGTCTGAGTGTTCATCCTATCTCTGTTTTCCTAGTGCCTTGACCCTTGCCTATTTGTTCATCTTCCAGACTTGCCTTTGTGTTTTTTGACCCTCGCCTGAAATCTTACAAGTCTATGTCTTTCTCTTGTGCTAAGCCATTAAAACATGTGCATATGGATCCAAAAGCCTCCATCTCCTCATTACAATGGTACTGTTAAGTTGATAATTTAGTTTGCTTGAATGATGGTAGTGGGACACATTTCAATGTTAGCACTGGGGAAGAATCTGCGGTCGATTTGACAATAGCGTCCAGTTTGGTAGCGGGGAAGTGTAGGTGGGAAGTTTTAAAGGAAATGACTCTGGGGAGGGATCGTTATCCCATCCCTTCAATTCAATATGACAGTTCAAAAGAAAATCAACAGTAAGTTGTCTGTGTGTGCCAGAAATGGTGGAATTGCTATTAGCTCTGCAGTGGGTGGAGGAACTCAGACCAAGTAGGAGCTTAAGTTGCTCTGACTCAAGTTCTTTGCTGCTTAGTATAAAAAAAATGTTGTCCAGGAAGCAGACCTCACACCTTTTTAGAGATCCAGCAAACCATCTATAGACTACATTTGATGAGAATCTTACCATCTTTCTTATGGATACTAGCTCATATTGGTATTAAAGGGAATGAGTTGGCAGATAAGAATGCTAAATTAGCAGCCACAAAAAGTTTGGATTTATTTATAGATTTTCTTAGGGCTGAAATTACTTATTTAATTAGGTAAAGATTATTAGCCATCTGCCAAGAGAGGTGGGAGGGGGAGAAGACAGGGAGGTGGTTTTACAATGTGAACAGGACGGTTGGGGAGATGGAAGGTGGAGAAACGAATAGGAGGGAGCAAGTGGCCCTTTCTAGGCTACAATTTGGATACACAAGTCTTAATTACCCACTTTGTGCTACCACAAAGCATGCAAATGGATTATGTAATTATTGCCACAATATTGAGACTGTTAAACATGTCAGATTGAAATGTCAGCATTACACAAGACACAGGGCCACACTCCAGGGCTGGATCTGGCCAGGAGATCTAGTGCAATCAGAATATCATGGGGGGAGGGGGCATACTGAGAGGTTGGGGTTTAAAATCCTCCCAGGTCCCTAAAATGCATTAAAACTATGCTATGTGATAAAACTATGTGATCCACTTGATTTTTTCTTCAAAGTTTTATGAAGAATGCCATTCCTGACACTTCCCTCTGCATTTTCCTGGGCTTAGGACCTGCGCCAATGGGACACAGGCAGAATTAGTACCTTGTACTCCCCTTTGGCAAGTATGACAGCTTGTAAAGGCTTTCTGTATCCAAGAGTCTCTCAGTTCTTGTTTGAAGTTTCTTCATCCATTTTTCTTTCCAAAAGTCTTCCAGTTCTTTCAGATTTCTGGGATGTCTGTTCCTCACGGCTCTTTTCAGGTCTATCCATAGATTTTCAATGATGTTGAGGTCATGTGATTGAAGTTCACTGCAAAACCTTCATTTTCTGTCTCTTAATGTAAGACAGTGTGGATTTGGAGGTGTGTTTAGGATCATCATCATTTGTAGAAACAATCCTCTCTTCAACTTCAACTTCTTCACAGATGCCATCAAGTTAGTGTCCAAGCTTTACTGAAATTTGGTGGAATCCATTCTTCTTCTACTGTTGAAATGTTTCCTGTGCCGCTGGCTGAAATACAAGCCCTAATTATGATTGCTCCGCCCCCATGCTTGACCGTTGGACAGAGGTTCTTTTCATGAAACTCTGGACCTTTTCTTCTCCAAACGTAACCCTTACCTCATTGCAGCCAAAAAGTTCCATCTGAACCGGGTCGGTCCACAGAACTTGTTTCCAAAATGCATCAGACTTGTTTCTATGTTCATTTGTGAATTTTAAAGGTTGAATTTTGTGGTGAGGAAGAGGAAGAGGTTTTCTTCTGATGACTCTTCCATGAAGATCATATTTGTACAAGTATCTGTTGACAGTAGAACAGTGCAGAACAACTCCAGAGTCTGCAGGTCTTTCTGGAGGGATGCTGCAGTCAAACGTGGGTTTGGATTTGCTTTTCTCACAATCCTGTGAGCTGCTCTGTCTGAGATTTTTCTTGCTTTAACTTCCACTGTTCCTGTTGACGGTCATTTCTTAATGGCATTCTGAACAGAGGATATTAGCATCTGAAAAGGCTTTGCTATCTTCTTATAGCTTCTCCTGCTTTGTGAGCATCAACTATTTTCAGTTTCATTGTTCTGAACAACTGCTGGAAGAACCCATGATGCTGATTGTTGGGGCGAGGTCACATGACTCAGATTATTTACCATCTTTCAGATTGAAATCAACTGGTTTTTGCAAACCATGATTGTGAACAATCCATGACACTGTCAGGTCTCAGTTTTTCCAAAGGGGGCGATGCAAACTATAAATTCTGCATGGAGCCCAAACTTTTGCACACAATTATATTGTTTTCTGTTATTTGGGTAAATGATGGAAATAAAGCCAAATTTTTTGACATAGTAAAAGAACGTCTCATCTGTGCTTTCTGTGCTTTTTTATGCCTTTAATAAATTTTTCAGTCTTTTCTCAGGTTCTTTATTCACAATTATATAACATTTTACCTGGGATGCCCAAACTTTTGATCCCCACTGTATATCAGTCGTTACAGCTTTAGTCGTCTGTTTTTTTTTGTACTAACCCTGAGTCCATATCCAGATATGTGTTCTGGCTTTCTCCTGAACCAAAATAACTACATTTATTTTATTTCATGTAGCATTGGTGCAGTGGAATGAGATAAGAACTGGCTAGAGAAGTATAGAAAGAGCTTTCACATGATGCAGATGATAGACCAATTACAATGGAGGTCACACAAATAAAATGGAGCTGAGGAAAAGCATTCTTATACCCATGTAGGTATTTGTAAACGGTGGAGAGATCTATAAACTCTTCATTGCCATCAGCACCAGTCTTTAGAAACTCTTTTTCCAACATTATTTTTGCAAAGAGAATCTCATTGGAAAGTTTGTCACTGTCACTTCCTGCTATTTGCTGTAGAGAACCTAACATGACAACATCCAGAAAAGAGGGAGATTGAAGTTGAAAACAATGAACTGCTTTCATGAGGTCAAGATTGCTTTTGGAGAATCTTGTCTCTATCTCTACAATGGCTATGTCCAAATAAGAACTCTTTTCAGAGGCAATGACTCAAGGAGACTTCTGCATGGCCCACAGTGGATATAACAGTACTACCTGTGAGTACTGAGATCATTGCTCCCTTTCTTTTAGCAGCTGGTGCAGACATGCTAGTTAATATCGCACTCTTCTCATCCCTCATCTGTTTCAGAGCCTGCAGAGATGCAGTGACTACTTCTGAAGCACAGCGTAGGTCAACAGAATGAGCCTGCAGCATGGCATTTGTAAAATTCAATCAACATAAAACTTTTAAAAAGAACTTCATAGAAAAAAATGAGTGCAGGGATCCTGACAGATCAAAAAAAGGTTTTGCATGGGGCTCTGCTTATTGCATGGAGCACTGCCAAATGCAGCTGGTGGTTATAGCAGTGGATATAATGAATAACCTTCCCTACCTTCTTTTACAATAAGGCTTGAACCCCATCCCTGAACCCCCACTCATGACAGAAGCTCCATTATAGCATTGACTGATCATTTCACGTTGCCACAAAGTGGAAGCTCATTTACTGCAAGGAACTGAACTACTTCTCCAATTGTCTAGGTTTTTTTTAAACTTGAGTGGGCCCTATTAAATTACTAATGGTTTCCCCTGTGGCCTCTCTTTTTTATGTGGCATTGACTTGATGCCTGCTTTGTGAGTTCTTTGCCTTTTTCCAGTGTTATTTTCCAGTTATTAAATCCTTTGTTTTGTGAAAACCAAATCCTATGTCATTGTCAAAAACATTCATCAAATTTTGCTGAATATTGTAGCATGGTCTCCCACGAAGTTTGCAGAACCTCCCGTCGAGTCTGTCTCTGCTGCTTCTGCTAATGCCATGGCACTGGCAGCTTTGCTGCCTCCTGTAGTGCTAGCTTTAGCAACCAGAAACCTGCACATAGTCAACTCGTTTCTCTGTTTTCTCCAAACTTGAATGAAGAAATTAATAGATGGCGGATGAGAATAAGTTAAAATAAAGAGTGATCAAATCATTTCAGCATTAAACAGCAGACGAAAACTTCAAATAGTGGCTGCGCTCTGCCCTGCTGGAACTGAGCAACCACTGAGACGAGAAACAGGAGTGAAGCAAGAGAGGTCTTGTTCCCTTGTATCTACCAATCAGCACAATAGCAGCTACTTTGAATGGGGGCAAGAAAGAGCAGAGAGCTTTCTATTTTTTTAAAGTATTTTGAAAATTGGAGTGTTTGCGCGGCGTCTCGTTTGGGTGCTGGGGGGGGGGGGGGGGGGGGGGGGGGCAGTCCGGGCTTATCATATTCAGACAGTTGAAAATCTGAAAACTAGATGGAATCAGCATCAGAAACATTTATCATCATTGTAACAGTACAAATACAGTACAACCAAATTGCTTTTTTGTAGATGGGGGAGATAGAGGGATGCGCAAACTACATTAGAGGATAAGCGGCATTGCGGTAAGGAAGGTGGGACTACTGATCTTCTCTCCACTACCCCATCCCTGTATGGCGTCACATCTCTGCCATTAATTGAAGGGCACGTATTTGATAACTGAGTGAGCATCTTACAACGGAATGAGCGGATCTTACAACTGCACCGTGCAGTCCTAACTGAGCGCGCACAGAGCTCTCACCATGTGCGCGCAGTGTGATTAACCCTTTTCTGTCATCAACTATTATTAATGATGTCTATGACGCTCTCGGACAAGAATTTTGGAAGGCATTATTTGCAGATGATACAGTCTTGTGGAAAAGAGGTCAGAATATTCATCATGTGGAGGATGGGATTCACAGACCAGTGGAAACAGTTAATCTGTGGACAGAGTCTACAAGAAACTACAAGTGAGGAAGGAGGCGCGAAGGTAATTTGGTTGGTAATTTGATAAAGGTAATAATTTTGTTTAGTTTGCACTGGTTGGAACAAAATAAAATTGGTAATGGTGCCATTTGCTAAGACTCATTATCAGCCTTGATGTCTTTGAAATTTGCTCTGATAACAGGTCAGATCTATTGTATGAGATTTGAGTGTCTGTTCAAACTGGAGAAACTGAAGACCAGTATTAGATTTATATAGGTACCAGCACATAGGGAGGTGGGGGAAATGAAATAGCTGATTTTCTGGTTAAGCGGGCGTTAATACAGGGCATGGAAATAGAAATTCCGTTAGGTAGAACGGAAGTTAGGACAATTATTGGGAGAGGTATTATGGAGAACTGACAGAAGCAATGGCAACGGGAAAGAGGAAAGGACGACATATTTTCAATATACAAGACAAAGAAGGGGAAGGTATGAACAGCATGCTACTTTTACCTGGGAAGCAGGTTTGCGGGGAAGGGGAGGAATAATTTGACCACGTTTTGTGTCACTCTAAATTGTATAGGAAAGGAAGACAGCACCTAGAGGATGAAGTACGGTTGCCCGAGGAAGAACGGTTGAGGTTGAGGAGGCTTTTGGGAGGAGAGCAGAATTTCAATTAAGTTGTTATTGTTTTCTTTAAAGTGAACTGGACTGTTGAGGAGAATATAATTTCTTCTTAACTTTTGTTACGCCTTTTTAATTAGCCAACAGTTTTAAATATATGTGTGTGTAACCCTGTGGATTTAACCGCATTGTCTGACCTTGATCTCAAAATTATGGCGTATATGTGGGAGGAAAACCATCTCCTCTTCGTCCCAGGACTGAGAGTCATCTGATAGGATCTTCCCTCGGATCTTCCACCTCTGCCGGCCCAGACGCACCACCACCTGATTTTGTGACACCACCAGGAAATAGCATGATGTGAAACCATCTATCTAATTTCAGTCAATAAAGACAAAATACTCATTTTACATTTGGATGAACACTTAGTAAAGAGGGCTGCACAATGGCATTGCGATTTCAAGGATCACTGCTGCTGAAGTGTAATCCAGTTCATTGGTTTCTGTGATTGTTGTGGTAGGAATTGCCCTCAGTGCTTCATTCACAGTTTCCAGGAGACTTTCAGGTGGTTCTTCACTCAAGCGTTGTAGTTGGTGTCGGCGTTGCCTGGTGTTAATTCTAGCCATGATCTTGTCTTTCAGGAAAGTTGCTGCCTCGCTCAGCGGAACGGTGGTTATTGCGTGTTCCTAAGTTCTGGTTGGGAGTGTGGTATAGCCTTTTTTCAATCAATCCTAAGCCTTCATCTCACCCTCCCCTTTGCATTCTCCTCACTCACACCAACAATCCTCGTGGTTTCCTTCTCTACATCCATGAACCTTCTCTTTGGCCTTCTTTATTCCTGCTGGCTCCGACCTCAGCATCCTTTTACCATCATCCTCCCTACCCTGCCTACCCTCTCAACATCTACCATGATCTGTTCCTCAGATGGATTCATTCCTGATCCATCCTGGTCACTACAAAGAGAACCTCAGCATCTTCATCTCTGTTACCTCCAGTTCTGCCTCCTGTCTCTGCATCAGAGTCTCTAAACCAACAACATGGCTGCTCTCACCACAGTCTTCTTCACCTTTCCTTTCATTCCTGACACTCTCTAGTCACACATCACACCTGACACTTTTATCCACCCGTCCAAACTTGCATGAACACGCCTCTTCACCTCTTTCCCACACTCTGTTGTTCTGGACTGTTGAGTCCTCCACCTTTCTCACCTCTGCTCTCTCTAACCTCAACACTCCTCTTAAGCTCCTCTCATTCACACTGATACTCCATCCTGCTGTAGTTGAGCTTTATTCCTCTCCTTTCTAGAGAAAACTTCAAACCTCATTAGATGTTCCTCTATGAAGAGAAATAAGTATCTTTTCGGTTTGTACGTGCGTAATTTTGATTTGTGCGTAACTTTAGATTTGTGCGTGCATAATTCTTGATTTGTAACTCATAAAATACATTTTGTGCAGGAGTAAAAAAATTACAAAATTAAAAAAAATACAAAGTACAAAGTACACATGCACAACTTAAAATTACGACAGCTTGAAACTAACTACATTCACAAATCTTTAAAAAATATACACGAATCATTTGTTACGCACACAAAACCACATTTACACGCAAATCTCATGTGAGACTCTTTTCACGTCTCCCAGATTTGTGCATAAGTGATGCCTTAAAATGCTACTGGAATGCTGGGTCATCAGAGATTTCTGATCAGCTGCTCTGAACTTAAACTTAAATCAAAACAAAGCAAACAAAAGTAAATGATTCATTGTTGGTTCTCTTCTTTGCAATGAAACCATATTGTCCTTTACAAATCTTCTCTTCTGTTATGTCCTCCTGCTGCTGCCGCACATCCTCTGTCATTCTACTCACCTGGCAGCTGAAGTCAATTGTCCTGATAGGCACCTGTTGGGTATTTAAGACAGAGGAGGCCACAGCAAAGGAGGCAGAGGGCAAAGGGCAAAGGGCAAAGGGCAAAGGGCAAAGGCGAGGCGAGGCGAGGCGAGGCGAGGCGAGGCGAGGCGAGGCGAGGCGAGGCAGCCCTAAAGAGAGCTGCTGACTCCAACGGTCAGGATGGCTCGGTCAGCTGTCTCCCTGACCTTATGTTATGTTTGGCCTAGTTTTCAGTTCCCTTTGGTTTGTCATTTTGTTTTAAACCAACACACTAATTACTTTCCCTTTTGTTTTTCAGGACACAGTGTTTTTTTTAATTTAATAAACTGTTCCTTTTAGTTCGTGTGTCTATTTTTCTTTATGTTGTGACCCCCTTTTTGTCTACCTCTAGACCTGGGACAAGTTGGAGTCTTAACATCTTCTTACCTCAGTCTAGTCCTCTTTCCTATAATGTCAATGAGTGACTCATCTGCTTCAGGTTTGTATTTTCCTTACAACATTATAGCTGTAGAATCACCAGATCAAGGAGACGGTGGACCCCTCTGTCATGACTGCTGGCTTCACTGATTGTGTGGAGAACTGATGACCTCTTAGTGGATTGTGTTTATCCTTGTAAAGTGAACACTGCTCTTTAATGTTCCAACATTTACCTGAAGAACCCTATTGTATATCTGAGATTAGAGACATCCTCTCGTTGTAAAAGCTGTTTATGACAATACTAGTGTCCAATCATTCTACAAGTTGACAAAGGCAGCACTCCTGATGTTGTAACTTTTTGGACATGTCTGACTCAGTGCAGTTTGTTTCTCCATAGTGTCTGTTTGAGCAAACAATAAAATGATTACTGCAGTGAGATGACAGAAAGCAGATGACAACTAAACCACTGGAAAGGCTGAACAACAAGGAAACAGGACAAAGAAAGAGCCCCAAGTTGAACAGATTCCTTGCAGCCTTGATCAGATGACAATCACGACAGTTTATCAAGAAAATTCAAGGCAGCAGTGATCCTTCAGTTCAGGCAGAACTTCTTCAGTTCCAGAGTCCGGTTTCATTTTGGTTAACAGACATCAGGTTAAAATATTTAGAACTGCTTTACAGACAATTCAACTTTTTGATGGATTTTTCTTGGCTAGTTACCCCCTGTTTATTATTGGCCTTACTATAGAACAAAGGGCCTTTCCTCCAGTTTTTTTGCCATTTTAAAAAAGCTTACCTCGTATTGGTCTCCTGGGCAGAGGCGGGCGAATCCAATCAGACCTGCAAGTGAAAATGCGTTTGGAAGATCAGAGCTCTGAGGTTCCACTCTGGGACATTGTGGAAGACATAATATTCTCACCCTTCATTTTAATGTGCAGCTCCCCAAGGAGGATCTCCAACTCTCCTTCTATGGCTGACATGTCCTGCAAATCACACAGCAAAATACCAACATCAGAGAGGACAGACTTTTGAGGAGTCAAGAAAGCAACTTATGTCAAAATAAAACAAATGTCCTTGATGTAGGAGGGGGGCTCAGAAGCTAAATGAAGCAAATTGGCCCACAGGCCCCTCCCACTCACAGACGCTCCTGCAAAGCACAGCACTTATTTACCAGAAAACAAGCTGCTTGTTGAAGAATGACTCGCTGCTCTGAGACCTATTGTTACAAAGGTGTGCAAAATGGAACGAGGAACTACTTCGTCTGACGTAGGGCTTATGTTCATGGCAAAGAAATTCCAAATGTGGAGAACACCCAAGAGACTAAAGAGAAGAGTAACATTTCAGCATGTGTTGACATCTTTCTTGTTAATAGCTAAATATTGCCTGTCATAAAAGAATGTGTGGTGGTAAACCCCAACGTTAAGCTGGTTTCATTTCTTTTTCTTAAATATGAAACAAACAAAAATCGTATCTTCTTATGGGTTTCAATTATTTTTAGGAGTTGTTTTAAATGCTGTACAGCTCATAAAAAACGCTTTTAATTGGAATGAAAGCCAAAGCATATGACAGTTTACTTTACTTTCAGTAAATACTGGGGATCTGCAAAATAATGTCAAAAGAAAAGCATTCTTTCTGTTTTCTAAGGAGGCAAATTCAGATGATGTTTTTCTTCAGGAATGTCACTCATGTTTAGAAGATGAATCATTTTGAAAAAACCAATGGGGAAAAGGTTCATGGTTCGCTCATAGTTCTACCAAAACAGCTGGAGTGATTATTTTATAGCATAACTTTAGACGGACAATTTTATTAGATGTAACAAACAATAAAAAATGTCATTGGAATATTCTCATTGTTGAATAACTAGGTCGTACTTATTTGTTAGGAAACAAATATGGATATAATTAGGATGTTCTAAATTGAAGTTTGTTAAAAGACATAGAAGATGCTATAGCTTTCTTAGTATTAAATATCCTTGAGCAAAAATGATTATGGGCGTAGATTTTAAAATGGTTTGGTCTGATCAGCTAGATGGGTATCTATCAAGGTCTGGAAATGGAAAAAGTCATCTTATTGACTTTGCTTCAACTTCTTAATCATATGGAGTCACTGACATCCATTGTCCAGCAATACACCTGGAGTAACAAATCCTTTTCATCTTTATCTACAATAGATTTCAAAGGAGATGGAGAGACAGGGAGCAAATGGAAATATGTATCTAGCTATACTGACTGATCATAAATCCATTTGTGTCAAACTGAATTTTGCCAATGAAGAGAAAAGGACTTGTATTCACTGGATGTTTTATAGTTTGCTGTTACTTCATACAGAACTTGTGACTTTTATACAAAAATGGATAAAAACATATTGGTCCCTTGCATTAAAAAATAATCACTATGGGAAATATTGGAAATTATTAAAGTATGAAATTAGAAAATATGTAATCCGATTCTGTAAAACTCAATCTTACAGGAAAAAAACGAAAAATGACAATTATGTTTGCTTTACTAGATGATAATGGAAATGATTCAATTGCAAACATTTCAAGAATAATTTGAAGAGTTTAACACAGAAAAAGCCCAAGGAGTTTCTGTACAGTCCAGATATTTAAGTATGTAACAAAATGTGAATCCCATTTTTTACAAGGATCTTCACAAAAACAACAGCACTGATGTATTTTACTCACTAACAGAAGTTGAAAAAGCAAGTGAATGAGATGCAAAATTATCAATTGAAGAGATAAAATGGGGAATTATAAACCTCAAACACAACAAATCACCAGGCAATGATGGATTAACTTCAGAATTTTATCCCAGATTCTCAACAGGATTTTCTCCTGGCTGTGTATGAATAATCTATTACATTTGCCCCACACAATGAAGCAGGGGCTTATAATTATCCTTGATCCCAAAACCAAAAAAGGACCCTTTAATCATAGACAACTGGCTTGGAATTCAATTATTAAATTTAAAAAATGGAGGTCTTTGATAAAGAACTTAAAATGTTTCCACTTGAAGACGATACCACCATTATTTAAGAGATATCAAAGAAACTCCAGCGGCTTTATCTGTTATTTAAAAAAAAGGGAAATTTTACCTTTTGAAAGATGTGCTGCTAATGAAGTTTGTGATATTCCTGTGAAAAAATCTGTTACATATCTAAGTATTCAAATATCAAAAGAACACAAAGATATGGATGATCATGTTAGTCCTGTTACTGAGTCTATCAAAAAGAAGTTTAATGGCTGGTTAACCAGGGATTTATCAATACATGGTAGAATCTTATGAAGCAAAGCAGAAGGGATGTCTGGAGCTCAGGAATGACAGGAATGACTCCTCATGGCAGAAAAATGTCCCAAAATCTGAGAAAAGAAATCATTTCTTTACACAAAAAGGTGAGAGCTACAAGAAGATCAGCAAAGCTTTACATAACAGTCCAAATCCTGCAGCTAAAGTGATCCAAACATTTAAGAAAGATGGAAGTGAAACCATCTTACAGAGACGTCCAGACCGTCCACAGAAGTTAACATGTCGACAGGAGCGTCTTCTGATGAGAAGGTTAAAGAAAATCTCAAATCTCTGCAAGTTCACTGCAGTGAACTAAAGCAGTAGAAAGCCAAACTGGAGCGACTGTTTCCCGTGACTCCATACGGTGCACACTGCAGAGGAATGACATGCATGAGGATCGTCCATGAAGGAAGCCTCTCTAAAGCCCATGTATAAAAAACATGCCTGGAATTAGCCAGGACCCATGATGAAGAAGAGGAAGACTACTGGGACTCTATACTCTGCAGTGAAGCAGAGAAGCAAAGGAAAGTGAGCGATGAAACATGTGTTTACTTCAGCTTTTATAAAGACAGAGATGCAGAGCTGCAGTGACTGTCAGAATGAAATCAAACATTGTAAACACATTCATGCGCTCTCCTTCACTCTGTGATGCTGCTTTGTCACATTTATAGGCTTTTGGAAAAACGGTCTCTTTATCTTGAACTTTAATTTTCATCTTTGAAGCAGATGTTCCACCTTTAGAGACCAGAACAGTTTTAGTCAGTCAGCAATCTTCATTTAGAAAGCACATTTCAAACTGCTCATTACACCAAGAAAAATATTACACAACAACCAAATTAGTTTATTGATAGGTCACCCCCCCGACCCACACAAACCTCACCTTTAAAGAACCGGTTCAGCACCAGCACCTATAAAATCTTAATGCATTCCTACTCTCACCTCACTTTATATTGGCATTTTCATCATCATTTTCCTTTGAGGTCGACAAAAACATTTGTTTTTTTGTATTTGTTTGTATCAATACAAAAGGAAACACATACACAAAGAAAGCATACGCCAATGTACATGTTTTGTAAACCTTATTTTGCTGACATTTTTATTCCTGTGCATTTTTTCAAAATACCAGTTCTAAGTCAACTGATACTTTTTGTGTCCACTAGATGTCCTCCTAGAGTTACTAACGCTTCATGAAGCATTGCGCTGGAGCGAACCAATTGGATGAAAGGCTGCAATGCTTCATGAAGCTTCGTCTGCCCATCACTAGCTACCTGGACAGCTCACTTCCTGTGAGCCTCACCTGTTATTAGAGCATCTGTCATGGTTGGACAGTTCCCTGTCCCTTTGTCTCCCTCTGTTGCCCACTGCAGCTGTTGTCCTGCTTTTGTCTTCACGGGTGTTCAGGATGATGGCAGATTCTGACACATCTGCAACTCATCATCACGCCTCCAGTACTTAAAGTCCCACCCTAACTACATTTTTTTCTCTTGCAAAGTCATTCCCTGTGGTCTTTTAATTATGATTATGCCGTTTTCAGCTAAAATCAAAACGTGTGTCATTTTTAAGACTTATTTTCTGCAGAGCAGCAGGAGCTTGTTAGAAATTCGCTTTTAGGTTGTGGACAGAACAGATAGCCACTGCTAACATTGGTGTAGCAAAAAATGGCGAGCAAAAGGAGTTTGAATTGGAGCGGAGAAAGTTACATTTTGGCCAACCCATGGCAGTAGCTTTTCAAACATCCAGTTTTCCTCTGTTTCTGATCCAACATGATTTCAATAAAGAAATACTAAAAAATGTAGTTTTCATCTTAATTCTTTTATACATTTCCTCTAATTTTAGAAAAACACCAAAAACACCCTTTTCATTGGAGTGGGTCTTTAAGACCGGCTCCTACACCATCACTCATTTTATCTCCAGTGCTATTGATCCCACCTCTGAGCTTCAAGTTCTGGTCACTCATTTAGTGAGGTCATCTTGGAGGGTTGGGTGAGGATAGCTTTTGATTCTTTTTTTTTCCTGCTCTACAGTCAAATCCTGCACCCTGGAAAAACCACGTATCTGTCCAAACCCATCCTCAGGAAAACAACCTGTCTGCTCCAGCCCTGCACCATGGAAAATAATCTGCCAACTTAAATCTCAGCTTCAATAAACGACATTGTATGACAAGATAGAATGCCCTAGCTTACAGGCATTCCACACGGGTCACTCATTTCTTAAGTGTCAGTTTAAAGATACGAATGTGATCCCCAATACCTACTGGGCCTGCCTTACCGCCTAACCCTTCCCACCACATTAGGGTTTGATCATTCATATTTTCTAAACCCATTTTGTCCCTTTCAGGATCACTCTGATGCTGGAGCCTAACCCAGCCACTTGTGGGTGAAGGCAGGGTACATCCTGGACAGGTTGCCAGTCTGTGGCAGGGCCACAATCACACACCCATCCACAGTGATAGAGACAGTGATAGTCACCTAGAGTGACCAATAAACCTATGAAGCATGTTTTTGGATGGTGGGAGGAAGCCGGAGTCCCCGGAGAAAACCCACACATGCACGAGGAGAACATGCAAACTCCACACAGAAAGGTCCCCTATTGGTCATGCTTCTTGGTGTGAAACAAGAGTGCTAACCACTGCCCCACAGTGCAGTCTAGGGTTTGAGGTTGGGTTGAATGTGTGGTTTGATTTTGTTCTTTTTGTTGGGGTTCTTGTTTTGTTATTGTTTAGGTTTTTGTAAAATAAATGAAAATTTCAGAATTTTCCGTGCCCCCCACTGTTTGTTGCACACATGCTAAAGTAACAACATGCCAGCGCTTCATGTTTCACACATCAAATACCCTTCAGAAACAGCACAGCAGCAAACAGCTGTTTGCATTTTTCTATGAGCTGAAGTCATTTATTTTGAGAGGTTTTGTTTTTCTCCCTTCAGCACATCTGCTCTGTTTGCTTCAGTCATCTGTAGATGTGACTAGATTACGTGAGTCATTGAAAGTGCATTGAAAAATCAGTTCTTTATAAGGGCATTCCTGCTTTGCTGTAAAGTCAAAATTCTGAAAGATTCCTGGTTCTGAGGTGTTTATACTTCAGAGCAAAAATTGTCAGCATGTTCTAAAATGCAGACAGATTTTTATTTTCTATCAACTTTTGCAATGACACCTGAAAACCAGCAGCACTTGTTTTTACCTCAACACTTGAAGGGTTATTTATGCTGTGCATGTAAATTGCAGGGAATGACTGAACCCCACATACAAGGACAGTAGATGAAAGACGTCTTTGCTTAGGATAGGCAGCACCTGGGGAAAAACTCATCCTGACAAACAAGGATGTTTACTCAGATTCTCAAGTGATGGCATGAAGAAAGACTCTTCCATAAGCTAGTCTTGTTGCCGTGTTCCATTGTTGGCAACTCACCTGCAGAGTGTTTCTATGGTTGCGGCTTAGCTCCAGCAGGCTCTCGCTTGAAGCCGCGGTGGGGGGCAACAATGAGAAGGCTGTCTTCATGTTGAGCGCTCCCTGACACAACCTCCACTGGATACAATAAGTCTCGTACAACTCCTCCACCTGCAGACAATCCACCCGAGAAGGCTTTAAATGTATTGATCACATAATGAAGACATGACGGGCTGAAGGACTGTTAGTGGTGTTCAGTTTCATAAACAGCTTTAAGGTTAAGGTGAACAAAAATACCTTGCTGATGTGAAATTCTAACCGCCGTATGTACCTCTCCAATGTTCGGATTTCCTATAAAAGCAAAAAAACGGAGGGTCTTTCCAAATAAAAAAGGCTTTTTTAAGATATTGTAGAAAATTACCTTTTCCAAGTCATAGAGAAAAGCCTAAAACAGAGAAAAAAGGTATCATCTTCATTCAAAGTCATCATAATTGCCAGGAAAATAGGCTATAATGTTCGATCCATTCCACTTCCTCCTTACCAGCCTCGAGTTCGTCTTTGTCTCTCTCTGTTGTGAGGACAGCAGCTCCACCTCTGCCTGATGGACTTGCAGATACTCCCTGCTGACATAAGACACATCAGCAACACAGTTCCCAGATTCTGGACAGCAGTAGATTAACTTTATTTCTCAAAAACATCCAATACTGTAGTTTCATGCCAGCTGTTAGGGTCAGGAAACATGTTTTTGATTTTGTGCAGATTTGTTTCTCAGACTCTGATCTGAATGCCACAAATAAAGTGTGCGATTGACTTTGTGTGTAGATGTCTGTCTTTTTGTGTGTCTGAGTGCATATATCCATGTGCACGAGTGTGTGCCAACGTGTCTGTCTCAAGAAGTGTATCATCTTGCACTGCTGGGATCTATCTCCACCCCCCCAAGTGTAGCTGGGGTGGACCTCTGCCCGGTCGTCCAGGGCGCAGAGCTTGCCTCCACTGGGGGCTAGGCCCCCTTTGCCTCTGGCACAAGGGGTTAAGTCAGGGCCTCCTTGAATGACCGTCCTGTGGTCTAGGTGGTACAGGGTCATTGACCTCCCAGCGGGGGGTGTCTGGTGGTCGGTGGGAGTCCTGTGATGGGGTTGGGGTTCCGGCATCTGAAGACCAGGGTTCCCATTGGGGACCTGGTTGCTCTGGGTGGAGGATGTTGGGGACAAGGGAGCATCTGGGGGTGGAGGAAGGTGTTCTGAGCCCCCGGCGCTTTCTGTGCAGTTGCATTGTCTGCCGCAGGCTCTGGGGGGCAACTGGGGGACCGATGGGCTTCCTGCCTTCACTGGAGCATTCAATGTGATCAAGTACCATCCAGGAAACACAAAGTTACTCAACTCACCTTCTCATTCACTTTGTACAAACACAGACATGGTGAACGTTTTGGGGATTTTTTTTAGACCCGTCTCCAAGAATGTTTGATATGCAATCCTATGTATGTCTGTGCATGAGGAAATATCAGTGCGATTGGTGACATACTGTACACATATTTGACGACATCGTCCAAGAAAATAATTTTGTCTTGGTAAGAATGTTACTATATTTACTTTTGATGGGAGCAGAAGAGCAGCATCAGTCATGTTTATCCTCTTCAGACCTGGTGACCACACATATGGACATCCCATTTTGGATTCCATTACCACAGTAGTTCTTTCTGCTTAACAGGGACCCTGTGACTGTGTGTGTAAAGGGTTGGCTCAAATATTAGCTCAGGTCTGAAAAGGTTGATGACACTACGGTCCACTCAACTAAGGAGGTTAAAATCCATAAAAACATGTCAAACATCAAATGATAGATTGCTTGAATGGGAGTGGGAGGAAGCGAACTTATATAATCTTGCACCGGCTCAAACACACCATTTACTTTACATGAGTTACCAACGTCTGGTTTGTAACTTAGATTAACTCATGATTTGTTAGTGCTTCCATTTGTAGACATGTCCGTCAGTTAGGTCATGACTTGACATTAATATCCTGACCCCTGCATGGTTCTGACTGCTTCAAAATCCTCACAGAAATCTTTTTGCTGAAATGACATCATCCTGACTGTTGTTGCTGATGACAAATTTGAACACACTGGAGGGAGTTCCTTCCTTGATTAAGAAATACTTGAATGTAACTGTAGTTTTGTCTTACTTGAGTCCTTTGCGAAGTGCCAGAAAGACCCTGTCCACCTGCTCCAACGGCAGACACCAAATGGCTCCTGACCCTCTGGGGGAGGAGATCTGCATCCTGGGCATTTTGCCCTTTGATGCAGGTCTGGTGCGAAGAGAGTTACGGACAGGAGACGACCTAGAAACACAGATGTACTTTAAATGTCTGTTCTTTTTATAAAGAAAGAGTGTTGAAACTGTCCAGCCTGTTCTCTGCCTTCACCTGGACAGTAGCTGGGATAGGCTCCAGCAACCCTGAAACCACACACAGAACCAAGTGGGTTTAGAAAAGGAAGGACAGGTGGGAGTGTGTTGATACATTTTTTAAAAAAGGGCCACCTTACTATTTATTTAATGGAACAATCTAAGCTTAGATCATGTGAATCAGTTCTATCCCAGCACATTATGTGTAGTGACATTTACTTTATGGAGGATGTTGTGGTTTTAGCACTACTTCTTGTCTGGGCTTTTATTTTGAAATCAGGATTTCTTATTTTACCCATCTCAACATAGTTAGTTCTGCCTGCACAATTTATCATTACTTTCACCTGCGTGTTCCCCTGTGCTATTTCCACAGCCCTGGCTTCATATTACTCTGCCTCTCTGGAACTGATCATGTGATCATGTCTACCTGGGCAGCCGTGGTGCAGTGGAAAGGGCATTCAGCCCGTGATCGAAGGATTGCAGGTTCAAGTCCTGCCTTCCCCACACATGTGTCAAAATGTCCTTGGGTAAGACACTGAACCCCACATTGCCTCTGATGGAAGGTTGGTGCCAGTGTTTGGCAGCAGAGCCACCATCAGCTGGGTGAGTGTGTCTGTGACAGTAAATACTATATAAGTATACACCATTTACCTAACTTTGTGATAATGAATCTGATCTGGATCTTCCCAATCTACCTCTGATCCTTTTGACTCCTATTCTGACCACCAGCTCTGCCTCTTCCTTTTTGATTTTGTCTACTGAAACTCTGGATTTGGACTTGATGATGAAAAAGGATTTTGGTTTGATTTTTCTTTTGGATTTTGGACCTTTTTCTTCTATACCTACGCCTACGCTTGACACTATTGTTCCACTATCTCCACCTTCAACAGATTTGATGAATAAACTCCTCCTATGGTGCAGGGGTTATCAACAGGCAGACCGAGGTCCAGGTCCGGATCCAGACGCTTACCTTTACAGACGAACACCTACAGGTTTTTTTTGTCTGCAGTAACTTAGAGGTTGCAAAGTAATTATTACGAGTTGCTAATTACCGTATATCTTTCAATAATGGCCGGTCTTCAACAGACGTCAGTTTCTAATAAACACTGGGGCGGCCGACATTTTTTTAAATAAACGCCCTGGCTACTATTGGAAGATATATGGTAGTTTTTATTTAAAATTACATTTCCAAGAAGCATCAGAATGACAGCAGGCTTCCGCATTGTTTTCATCTCTCTGTGACCCAGTAAGTGGCAGGATTTTTACCTGAGGTAAATCATTACCTGAGGTAAAACGTCAAATAACTTCATTACTGGTTCACTTTTAAACACCGTCAATGTCAAGAATCCAAATATTTTGATACGGAGTTTTTAACGCAAATCACACTTAAATGTAAAAGAAATGTATTTTATAAACATTATTTTTACTTGTAAACATAAAATGTTTTCAATGCGCTGGTTTATTACTTTTTATTCTTGACAACTTAAGTATATTTTAAACAATCGATAAGTATTTTTATGAAAAATGTGCTCAATACTGTGGGTTTTTTTTTCTGTTTTCAGGGTTGGAAGGTTGTACCCTGCTGTCCTGTTTTGTGTTTTGTTTGTCAGCTCCCCACAGGGCTGTCATGGTTGATTAATCAGGTGTGGGAGCGGACTTTCTATTTTGTCAAATTTGTTTGTTAAAGTCACTTCCCTCAGTTCATACTCCTGAACGTTATTTTCTTTCCCGTTTAATCCGTATCTGACCTAAAGTGTGCTGTGCATCACAAGTACTGTGCATGTTCAAATACTTGTTGTGCACTGAATGTATTTTCTCTGCACGCTTGAAGTGGTTCCATATCAGTACGGTAACAGGTTATTATGAGTGATGGAGGAAGGGCTTGGGAACATTTATGTTTGTTGTAATAAAACGTTGTAACTCGCTCCGCTGTTGGAAATCATCTCATTATCTCGGTGCAACAATTAGAAGACCTTTTTTTATATATTTTCTCGGTGAAAATAAAAAAAAAACTATAATAAAGTTCAGGAGACCCGAGCAGGCTGTCTCCCAATGCTGCAGCTGCTCTGCTGACTCTCCCTGCCATCCAGCCTCCTGGGGTCGGTGTAGCTGATACAACAAGCTGATCGAGTCACTTAAAAGGTCACATGTCCAAAGATGAGTCCCTGATTTGGCAACCTTGCCCGTGACCCAAGTTCAGATATCGGAACTGTGGACGTGCAGCTTAAATGCTGCTGGGCCAATGGATGTAGTTGCTGAAAGACTTCTTAAAGGAAACCAAAAACAAGAGCTTTGTGACAAGATAAAGCAAATGCCAATGTCACCATCATCTGTCACAAAGGTGAAACTCTGACTCAGGACGTCCTAATTCAGCTATATGAATCCATTCATAAGGTAACGTGTGTAGGCTGGGCTATGGATGAGTCCACTAACGTAAGTGACAATGCTCAGCTGCTTGTGTATGTCAGGTTTTACAACATGGACAAGAAAGCAGTCTGTGAACACCTGTTTGGGGTTGCTCTCCTTGAAACCAGTCCTAAAAGAGAAGAAGAAATCTACGTGGCCATTAAAGAAATTATTTTGAGGAGAGTCAAAACCGGGTTTCAATAATAATGGATCCAGTCCCTGCAATGGCTGGGAGGGAGAAAGAATCTGTAGCAAGACAAAAAAAGACAATCCTGAGATCATAGCCTATCATTGTATCATCCATCAATCTGCCCTTTCTGTGATGAACTTTGATGTGGTGTTGTCATAGAGATGCTAGGAGCGGGACCAGTAACTGGCCAAAAATACGGGGAGAAATGGACCAGGAATTCATTTGTAATTAAGCTGCAGTTGAGTTCAGACCTACATCGAATTAGCCCAAACTGCATAACCATGGATCCTGAGAGACTTGCAATGATCGGTGCAATAGTCCATCAGGTTGGAGTTGAACATGGCGGACAACATGGCGGACAGAGGAACAGCAGCGGCTGACCTGGACCATCCATCCATCGTTTAAGAGCTGAACTGGAAGTGAAAGACGCGCGACCTTCCAAGTTCATGGATGTCTCCTTCTTCCAGTCTAAGCGGCTAACTTCGCTTAGCGCCGCTCTCCAGGACACAGCTCCATTAGATCCTTCCACCTGCCCTCGGCCTTCTTCATTCTCGACTCCCAAACAAAGATCCCTGGATGAAGAAGTGGTTGTCCGAATGCCCAGAAGGACTTCTGATGAGATCCAAAAGGCTGCACCGAGTATCTCAAACCTCTTCGGAAGTCTGGCTGCGGATTCTCCGGCTCCTCTGGCAGTGGCCATAGCGGCACGGACTCCACCAGACCTGGGTTCCATCGTTGAGTTTCCCGCTCTTCAGCGAGACGCCACAGACACTCTGATGGAACCCGCAGGCACCGCGGCGGGCAGCGATCCGGCTTGACCTTTGAGGATCACCACAAAAACCCCATCTGGTCCCGACGAGCGTCGCCGGCTGGAGTTCCCCGCTTCCTCTCGGTCGGCAACCTCTTCCTCCCGCCATCGGATCTTGAAGGAGGCTGTCCGTTTCCACTCCAGCGGTGCAGCGCCTCGCCGCCATCCCAGACCGACCGCCGGCTACAGGGTGAGGCCGCCGCCGTCACACAGGGACGCTCCGCTGTCACCTCACCTGTCTGCGCTTCACCTGCGCCCGCGTCTCCTCCTCCACTGTTTGCCCCGACGACAGCAATCATCGGTGACTCCATAATAAGGAAGGTCCGCTTCTTTAACGCGGTAACTCACTGTTTTCCTGGAGCAACAGTTCTGGACATCCTGGAGAAACTACCAGAACTGTTGCGCTCTTTCCCTTCAGCTGTTAGGAGACTGATTTTACATGTCGGTTTTAACGATACATCTTACAGAGAGTCTGAAACGACTAAAAAAGCTTTTAACAAACTTTTTCCATTTTTAAAGTCTTGGCCTATGACTGTTTTCATCTCTGGACCCTTCCCATCCATCTCCCGCGGCCAGGGCCTGTTCAGCAGGCTGCTGAGTCTGAGCTCCTGGCTCCATTCTGCTTCCAGTCAGAACAGATTTGTTTTTATTGACAATTTTAACCTATTCTGGAACAGAACCTCCTTTTTTAAAGCAGATGGAATTCCACTGGGCAGTAATATTCCTCTTGGTCATCCCTCCTCTAGGTGAGGGTAGCTGACCCCGCCGTGCTCTCTTCTGGATCTCCGCAACTGCCTGGAGCTTTGTAGCGGGTCTCCCTTGGGGGGCCCTGGCTCGTACCCGGGGCTGGGGTGGGGGGATGCTCAGAACTCCTGGGTGGTGGTGGGCGGCTTGTCTGGGGTGGTGGGGCTCTCGGGGGTGGGGCCCCGCGCTGGGAGGGCTGCTCTCCTGGCTGGGCCTTGCACTCTACGCTTCCGCACCTCACTGCGCTCGGGTGTTGGGGGCCCATGTGGCGGTCCTGCGGGCCCTGGTCTGGGTGCTTGGCTGGGCTGCCTGGCGGGGGGATCTCCTCCGTTGACTCCACAGTATGGCTACGGGGGCCGGCCCTGGTCGGCGCTGCCGCCTCGGCGGGGGTCTTGGTGTGGGGATGTCTGGGAGCTCTCCCTCCTTTTTTTTTTTTTTACATTCCATCATCCACTTTAGCTTAACATAACATTCACCTGAGCACAGGCGTCAGCTCACCTTTGCACCTTCAAATAGTGTGCGTGTCAGAATGTAATGCTTTACATGTGTTGGTTGGTATGCACAAGTGTGTGTGTGAACTGGATGTGGACAAGTTTGTGAACACTCTTGGAGCCGGCAGGTATGTAACAGCTGAGTGTGTGGACAGGCCCCGCCCATTTTAGACCAACATTCACTTTTGTAATGGGTATAAGCTCCAGCATTTTGTTGCCTGTAGATTCACATCTCTATCTTCCCTTTCCATTAGTCATCCTCTTAAATCTATAATCCACCGTAACACCCCCCCCCCCCCTTTCCCTTTCTTTTTCCGTCCGGTCCAACAAAAAGAACACAAACAAAATTAATATTAATAAAGTTTCATTTAAATTACAAAAGGGGCTTACACCAACATACATAATGTGTTCCCAATGATTTATAACCCCCGATTGTAAGAGTAAAATCTGTCTAATGCAAGAAGCTCTCAGCTCATATCTGTTTGCTCAGCTGTTGGACAGGACAAGTTTAAAAAAATTTTTAAAAAAGAATAGATTTGTTTTTATTGACAATTTTAACCTGAAATCTGAAACAGAACCTCCTGTTTTTAAAGCAGATGGAATTCCACTGGGCAAATAATATTTTAGCCACCAACATCAGACACTCTGTCCAGACATCACCTGCCCTCATCATGTCCACACCAGTCCAAACCACATCTTCATCTGCACAAACATCCGTGTGTGGAAGTGACTGACTGGATTCTGTACATTCCTCCCACAATCTCCAACACATAACTGCTCCAACTTTTCTCGGTGCTTCCTGTCAAAGACCTGCTGTCCCATTACTCTATACCAGTGAGACCATTATTACAGACAGGTCCTCCATGAGAGGACGAGTTGGAAGGACGCATCCACTGCCTTTACCTACAAAAGGAAGCACCAAAGCATGAGGAAGCAGTTTCAACAATAAGCAATCCACCACCCTGCTCGGTCCTTGTCCAACAAGACTTTTATTATGAATGATTTTATTTTAGATTATAACATTGATGCTCACTTTTTAACTGAAACATGGCTAAACACAGATGCATCCACTGTTCTCACAGAGGCCTCTCCATCAAATTTTAGTTTTGTTTTTTCAACCGGGGAGGGTAAAAAGGGTGGTGGTACTGCATCTATTATATCCAACTCCTTTGCTCTTTAGATCAGTAACTCAGCTTTGAACATCATGCCTTTGTTTTTAACAGCCCTCAAGTTTTATGCATCACAGAATAAATATAATAAATATGCTGATGATACCCAGCTGTTCATAGCTATGTCTCCTGATGACAAAGCGGCAATAGAAGCACTTTTTAACTGAATTTTAGAAGTAAAATCATGGATGGCAAATAATTTTCTGCAGCCCAACCAGGAGAAAACTGACATTTTGGTTATTGGTCCTGAAGCTAAGAGAGAGAAACAGTTTTTGAAGTTAAAAGAACTTTCATTAGATTATTCAGAAACAGAATAATCAGTGTTATTTTTGACTCTAAGCTAACTTTCAACCCACATATTAAACATGTGGTTAAAACGTGTTTTTATCATCTTAGAAACTTGGCTAGAGTCCGCCCACTACTCTCTCTCGCTAACATGGAGATGCTGATGCATGCTTTTATCACAAGTAGAATTGATTATTGTAATGCCCTGCTTGCCGGTCTTCCAAAAACTAACCTTAAGAATCTTCAGCTTCTTCAAAATTCTGCTGCAAGACTTCTTACTAAGACCAGGCGACAGGCCCATATCACTCCAATATTAAAATCCCTGCATTGGCTCCCCATAAGCTTCAGGATTGATTTTAACATACTTTTTATGGTTTTTAAATGTCTTAACTGTATTGCGCCTTCTTATCTGTCTGACCTTTTAATTAAATATGAACCCTCGTGGACCCTGAGATCTTCTGGCACTGGTCTTCTAACCATTCCAGCAGTAAAAACCAAAACTTATGGAGAGGCATCCTTTCAGTATTATGGCCCACGTTTGTGGAACGGTCTGCCAGAGGATCTAAGAGCTGCAGAGAGCATAGATGTTTTTAAGAAAAGGCTCAAGACCCACCTTTTTAACCTGGCTTTCATATAATTTTTACGTTGTATCTTTTTACCTATTTATCTATTATCTATTTTGTTATTATCTACACAGTGACCGTATAACAGTGGTCCCTGTACCAATCTGCCTGCCGATCTCACACTCTGATCTTCCCTCACTCATGAACAAGACCTCAAGATACTGAAACTCCTCCACCTGGGAAAGGAGCACTCCACCAACCGATACAGTCAAGAACCATGGCCTCAGACTTAGTGGTGCTGACCCTCATCCCAACTGCTTCAATCAAACTCCCACGAACCCTCCAGCACCCTAAAGAGGGGGGAAGAGCTGATCAACAGTTCCACAATCAGGAGGGAAACCACACTGTTGTTCCTGTATCTGAGGTTAGACTATCAGACGGATTCTCCTCTCCAGAACCCTGGCATAGACTTTCCCAGGGAGGCTGAGGACTGTGATTTTCCAGTAGTTGGAACACCCTTTGGTCCCTCTTCTTGACAAGGGGAACCACCACCCTTGGCTGCTAGTCCAGCGTTACAGATCCCGACTGGCACGCGATGCTGCAGAGACGTGTCAGCCAAGACACTCCCACAGCATCCAGAGACTTGAGGTACTCAGGGCAGACCTCGTCCACTCCCACTGCCTTACCACCGTGGAGCTTGTTGACTACCTCTGTGACTTCAGCTTGGGTGATGGACAGCCCCACCCCAAATTCCTCAGCCTCTGCTTTCTTAAGAGAAGGTATGTCAGCGGAATTGATTAGGTTGATTGATTGGGCAGGTTGGAATAGGTGGAGAAAAGTGTCAGCAGCGATGTATGATAGAAGAGTTTCACCAAAAATGAAATTAAAGGTGTGCAAAACTGTGGTGAGAGCAGCCATGTTGTTCAGTCTAGAGAAACTGGCACTGAGGAAAAGACAGGAAGCAGAACTGGAGGTAACAGAGATGAAGATACTGAGGTTCTGTTTGGGAATAAACAGGATGGAGAGGATCAGGAATGAGTCCATCAGAGGAACAGCACATGTTAGAGGTTCTGGAGATAAAGTCAGAGGTCAGACTGAGATCATTCAGTCATGTCCAGAGGAGAGACGGTGCAGATATTGGTGGAAGGATGCTGAGTCTAGAACTGAGAGAAAGAAGTTTAGAGGAAAGCCAAAGAGGAGGTTTATGGATGCAGTGAAGACATGAAGGAAGCTGGTGTTAGAGGATGCAGAAGACAGGGGTAAATGGAGGAAGATGATTGGCTGTGGCGACTCCCGAAGGGAAAAGCTGACAGGAAAAGAAAAAGTTATACATTTGAGGAGTCATACATATGGTCAGTTTTGTGTTCCATGGCATAAATTTGTCATAACATTTTTAAATTGTATTAAATTCACTTGTTTTGAGAGTTATGTATTAATTGCATGCAGGTGCTAATATAACTACTCAGCTTCTTAAATATAAATCACATTAATTAGTAAGGCATAATGATTGTTTAGACTTTACTTCAACATTTTTTCTCTAACTGGGTTGCTTTAAATTTTTGTTGAAGACTCTGGTCTAGTGTGTAGATACCCCTGGAACCTGGCTATAACATGCTTCTCTTGTCCTGTCCCTGGAGCATCCTGATGAGCTTCTCCCACCATCTGAATTCCATCACACTTATTTCACCAAGTAAAGGTAAACTCTTCCTCCAAATCAAACTCCTAGGACAGACTGGTGTGCTGAACCGAACGTCTAAAATAGGGAAGTGTGAAACTCTAAACAGAAGCATAAATATAATCATTATCATCCCTCAGAAACACGATTTAGAGCTGAAAAAAACCAAACACAAATATCTCTCCCTTTCCAACAAACATTTTGCAACTGAAATAATTAACATAAACAATAAACAAGTCAAATAACATTCCTAAAATGTAAACAATGACCTAGAAAAGCAGAATATCCATGGATGGTGACGGCACATCATCATGTGTGTCAGGATTTAGCAGTCCAGCTCCACCTCCACCCACCAGAGGGAGCTCTCGCCAGAGTACTGAGCTCCTTTAGTTCCTGCCTCACTTCAACTCCCATCAGTTACAGCTCTCTGACTCATGCCTTCACCAGCTGCTTCTTACCATCATCTCCAACTGAGTATAAATACTCACTCCAGACTCTGCTCCATACAAAGTCGTGTTGAGTTACATCACAGTCTGAGCGTTACGCCATTGTTTGTTTCGTCTCATGTCTCATCCCAGTGTTTGACCTTTGCCTTGACATATAGTCCCACCCTCAAAAAGTTACTTCACCTTATAGTTTTCATTATCCGGTTCTGATCAGATCTAGTGCAGATTTTTCAAGTAACAAAACTGAGTACTTATTGATTATTCTGAGAAAAAATTATTTCATTCTTTCAGTAAACAGTAACATGAATCACACATCATGTAACAGTTATGAAAAACTCATTGATGATCATTAGAATACAGTTTTGTATTGAATCAGAAATCATCTCTACACATTGTAGATCAAGTTTTCAAGTAATAAAAAAGTGCTGATTGATTATCATCTGAAAGAATTCTAACATTTTTTTTTGTAAACATTATTGATTCACACTTTAGGTAACCAATATGTAATAAACATTGATTATCATTAGAACACGTTATTTTATTAATCTAGTAATCATTCATTAGATCAAGTAAAGAACATCAATAGTTAATCAATAGATTGTAGTTAAAATATTTCAGTAATCATCCTTGCACATTACACAATTTAACTGAACCAATTGGTTGTAATTAAAAGAACTTTGATTATTTCACCACAATCCAGTTCACACGTCCACATATGTGGAATTATTTAAACAGCAGATAATATATTTAACTCTTCTTATCTTCATATTGTGTAAATAGAGTTTCTCCAAATATTTTCTTTAATTTTTAAACATACCTGAACCCGTTCCAAAGTCTAGATCCACACACAGACAAACTTTCTTTATAGTTCTTATCAGTTTGATCCTGAAGTTTCTACATCCCCTCAGTTTGTAGCTTCCTTCATTTTCTAAGAACTGTTTTTGGATATTCATGGTAATGTTTTCCCACTAACTGTATAGAATTTGGCCAGTTGCAAAATCAACAAGGTCATACAGTTTTAAAAAATCTGGATTGATAAAATAAGTTGTTTGTATGATCAAGAAAGCCGGCTTTATGTACAATTCTGATGGCTCGTTTTTTAAAGTAAAAAGAGAGAATGTAGTGAACTTTTATAATTATTACCCCAGATTTCTATACAGTAGGTGAAATATGGCCATATGAAGGAGCAGTATAACATATATAATATATCTACAATTGAATTCTAATATATATTTAGATTTATATAGTGTTATGAGGATGCCAAATGTTTTGCCTTTTGGTTGTGTTTATTTTTTTTTCATTACTACTTGAGTTTCAATGTTTAAATTTATTCATTCATTTTCTAAACTGTTTTGTCCCTTTTGGGGTCACCAGAGCCTAACCCGGCTACTCTTGGGCTTAGGCAGGGACACCCCTTGACAGGTCATCAGTTTGTTGCAGGGGCTGCAGTCACACACCCATATCCACACCTAGAGACAATTTAGAGTGACCAATGAACCTATGAAGCATGTTTTTGGAAGGTGAGAGGAAGCAGCAGAACATGCAAACTCCACACAGAAAAGCCCCCATTGATGACACTGTTTCAAGTCCCCAGCTGGGACTTGAACTGGGCACCTTCTTACGGTGAGGCAAGAGCGCTAACCACTGTGCCACCGTGCAGCCCAGACCCTGCAGTGCAGCACCATGTTTAAATTTAAAAGAATTATTTTGTTATTCTTTTTCTTCACATATTTGTATTTCCTGTTTCGTTTCAGAGTAAATTATTTCTCATCATTTGCAGCTGTTCTGTCCAAATGTTCTGTTCTGATTGGCTACAGAAATGTTTGCAATATAATAATAATTGATAATATAAGGAAGTCCTGAAAGTGGATCTGGAGGCCTTCTCCTGATTCCTACATTGCCCAATAAACATGGCCTTTCCCAGCAACAGGAGTAGTTGGTTGGTTTTCTTTCATTTGCCTTAATCCTTTGGTCACCTGTTTGGACCATGTTTATGTCATAGAAATTATGTTTGGTGTCCTAATTCACCTTTTAAAACTTTAAATAGCCAAAGGGTGGAATGTGATGTTTGGTGTCCTAATTCACGCTTTAAAACCTTAAATAGCCAAAGGGTGGAATGTGATGAAACAGTGATAGAAATCAATGCTGCACCTCAGCATTGTTTATGGGTATGGGAATGTTTGTGTGACTGGGGAGAGTCATCAGAATCCGGTTTCTAAACACGTTTTTGAAACTGGTACAGAAAGGAAGCAGCCCACCGCCTGGGGGGGGGGGCTGGCCATCCCTCTTCGCATGGGATGTGTCTGTATAAAAGAGAGGCCTAACCTCTTAGAGGAAGAGTGAGCTGCGGGTTGTGTACGAACGCCCAGCTGATTGAAGCACCTCTGCCTGGACTGTTGGCTCTCCGGTCCAGTGGCACGGTAAGGGGGAAAAATTGATTCAATCTATTAAAGAATGATGATATCTGATATCCCGTTCCACCGTCACCCACCAGTGGATTGTCAGCTCCCACAGCTTCAGCATTGGGGAATCCCCAGCCAATCTGTGACGTCATCTGCTCTGTGCAGCTACACTCCGGAGATTTCCTCTGTCACTGCTGCTTCAGGAGATCTCCAACGAAAGCAATCATTACTTTGCTTATCTGACCTTAAGGCTCACCTGTGCATCTTGTGGCAAATAGACTTCCTTCACCTCTCTAACAAACACTTTAATCCTAATCTTCTGTTGTCATCCTGAATTCTTTACAGAACCGGTCATAACAGACCCCAGAGCACCCAGAACTGGAGGGCTAGTGTGGAGGAGGTCACTTCCAGACTTGTAAAGTACTTGAGTAAATAGACTTTGTTACTTTACTTAAAGGACTATAACCATCCAACAAAAAAAATCCCATTAAATATTAACTAATACTAGCTAAGAAAAGGCCATTATATTGTTGATTCATTCATGACATTTTAATAATAATAAATACATTTAATAAACTTAATAATTTTGAATTTTCTGCAACAATCATGGAGGTGTAGCATAGGAGGGTATAGTGTACCCTCACTTCCTCAAAGAGAAGTTTTTAGGTGGGACTCTTGTGATGATGCAACTTTCACCAGTTTGAAAAGAAGTTTCACGTCTGCCCTCATTTTGAAGATGCCTGATGAGGAACAACAGTTCATCGTGGAGGTGGATGCATCTGACTAGGGGGTGGGCGCTGTGGTTTCACTGCTTTATGAGGAAAGGTTCACCCTTGAGCCTTCTTCTCAAATCGTTTGATGGACACTGAATGCAACTATAATATAGGAGACAAAGAACTCTTAATCATCAAGCTTGCTTTGGAAGAGTGGCATCATTGGCTGGAGGGGGCAAAATATCCATTCATCGTGTTTACAGAACGCCAGAATTTGAAGTGCACTTGAACAGCTAAGAGGCTAAATTCACACCAAGCTAGATGGTCACTGTTATTTAATTCTTTTTCCTTTTAACAGAAAGGGATCCAAAAATGCCAAAGCTGACCCCCCTTCTCAGCAGCACGAGTCTGCTTCATTTGACTACAGTCACGAGCCTATCCTTCCACTCTCTGTGCGACTAGTGGTTCTCACCAATAATATCAAGGCTGAAGTGACAGGCTCAAGCACAGGTAACCATACTCAGTGACTGTCCTGCTCGTCTGCTATGTGTTCCAGAAGCACTGAAATCCAGAGTCATCCACTTGTGACACACTTCCATGTGAACTTAACATGTTCTTGTAGTATTTTTCTCATAATAGAGGACCTATATAAATTAATTTATAATACATTATGATTTATAATAAACTGTGTTTCTGAGTATTAATTCAAATCGCTTTGGATAAAAAAAAACCGGATGCTTGACAAAGCTCAGACTAATGACGGAGTTACGGAAATGTGCGTGACAAAGTCTCCTCTATCACTCTGCTCCTCCTACCCCTTCCACGCATGCATTTTCCTTGTCAGTGGGACTTTAAGTCTAGACCTGAGAGCACCACATCATTAAGGGACACTCCATCAAATTGGGAAACAAACACCACACAAATTTGTCCAGGTTTGTGTAGACGACAACCACCAAAACTATGCAAGTACCACTTTTCTTTTTTGTCTTCAATAGTTGGATCCACCTCTGCATGCCTATTGTCTAACATTTTCAGTGCAGGGGAGGAGGAGAGCCTGAGCGAGGAGGCAACATCCACGCGCATGGGGGTGGGGGAGAAGGGCGCTCGTCATTGTGATCATGAGTTTTTCTGCTGTTTAGCTTAGACTGATGGAGCAGCAGGACGTGGCGGTTTTTAATGCAGGAATAAATAGAAATTGAGGATAAACTGGCTGAACTCACAGCAACAACAGAGTTTTATGTTTAAAAAGTGTTGATTAGGAGACAGCTGTGTTGTTACACACCGATGCTAGCATGCTACGACACCATATGCTAATGCTATGCTAACAAGCTGTGCTGCATGTCGCCAATTTGCGTCACAAGCTGGTTTAAAGTCAGAGAGAATTTTCACGGAGCGGACTTTAAAACGTTACGGATAAATACAACAAACTTAATTCATGGGACATTCATAAAAACTGTATTTTCTAAATACATTAACAGACGTGAATCCACTTTGAATAAAACTTTATCAATACCATTACACAGCCTTTGTTGAGCTGAAAAAAGCCCCCCTTCGTGAGAACGCTGCATCGTTACTGTCAATGACATAATAAGAATCCAAAACATTTTTAATGCTTTTAGGTTGTTTTTGTTATGATTTCCTATAAAAATGAATCAACTGGAGGTTGAATTGGGAAAATCTGCTCTCCTTTAGTAAATCTGTCTTTTTCTCAGCACGTTTTCATTTGAGTTTACAGTTAGATGACATTAAAGATGTGTTCATACTCTTTATATTGTACTTTTATGCCATTTCATTTTCTTAAAAGATTTTATGAAAATAATTTTCATTCTTTCTATACATGTCAATGGTTCAGACTAAAGGTGACTGACACCTCTCCTCATAGAGGTACAGGGACTCTTTTAATCTGTGCTAAAGAGGAGAAACAACACATTTGTGATAGAAAATAAAACTCTTCATTACTTTGTGAAAATGCCAAAAGCAGGGAGCAAAGACTGATTAGAAATCAGTCATTTAAAACAGTTATCTTATGTTTTCATTATACTGTGACATCCTCTCTGCATTCAACTACCCCTCTAGTTTTTCTTTGTACAATAATGGCATAATTTGTCTGGTAAAAAACGTGCCTGGCTGGTAGATTTGTTTTCATCCATCGGCCAACTTGGCTGGTGAGTCAAAAATGAAATGTTGACCAGCGGGGTTGTAACTCAAACTTAAAGCATCAAACCACACGCAGCAAAACCTGCTTGAAGGTCGTAGCCAACAAAAGTGGGAGTACGACAAATTAGTTTCAACACCAGAAACAGAAAATCTGTCAAAAGCGAGAAGTGTTTGTTTTTAGGAGATGTTTAAGCTAGCTGTAGCTCACCAAACATCTGCTGCATTGATCTACAAACATGTTTACAGCTTGAATTTAGTTGAACTTTGTATTTGAGTGGATTTCCAAATGAGATGTTAAAATAAAATAGTTGTAGTTCAATATATTCTGTCATTTGTATGTTTTTAAAGAAGGTAAAAGGAGGGAGAAAAAAAGATGGATTTAAATCAAAAATTGAATTTGTGTTAAAAAAAATCGTGATTTAATTTTTCTGGCTATGTCGCCCATTGTATTATATTTTTAAAATACAATTGTAAAATTGTACAAATTTTTCTATAAATGGTTGTGGTCATTGAAATTAACATCACGCAGATTATTTTATTATTAGATATTGTTTAGTTCTTTATTTTTTTTTAGCTAAAACTTCGAAGCCATGGTGCAGAGGTAGAGCCCTCAGCTTCTGATTAGAACATGACATGTTTGGTTTCGCACTGTGCCATGTGTCAAAGTGTCCCTGGGCAAGACACTGAGACGCCACATTGATCCTGGCGTTCGGCAGCGGAGCCGAATAGTGTGAATGTGTTTGCGTGGGTGAATGGGACTTAGACTTTTTTTCTTTGGGACATTTTGTAAAGCGTTTTGGGCCCTCTGAATAGGCAGTAAAGTGCTATATAAGCATACAAGATTTACAATTTACCATTATCAACAGTTGCTAGACTTTACATTTGATATTATTTTGTGACTCACCATTGTCGACCAGTCAAAGAGCTGAACCCTGCCGTGAAGGAGCGACTTCTATGTAACAAGCCTCCCTCTGATGGAGAGTTGAACCACAGCTTCACCGACATCCTGCAGACAAAAAAATGAGGAGAAATCTGCTGTTTTAGAAGGACAAAAAAAGCAACCGAGCATGTTCAGACATCCAGCAAACCCAGAGATCAGCTCTGGTTTCTTTAAAAACCTTTGAAAAGATCCAGCACTGCCAGCCACAGCCACTTTACCATGATGTTCCACAGCCGCAGGAGTTGTATTTGAAATCTTTATTTCATCAAATTTTTAAGCAACTCCTTTTTAACTTCAGTATACTCATGGAATCAAGCCCACAAACTCTGCAGAGCCACAGAGATGATTCAAAAACAGAGCTGCTGTGGGACACATTAACAGACGAATGTCTTAAAAGCCACAACTATGCACACAAACTGCACACACGAAGACCAGTCCTAAATTCACTGGAACTTTGATGCCAGAAGCAGCGTCTCATAGGCGGTGAGTTCTTCAGAACAAGACCTATTTCAAACTAAAGGGTGATTAGGCTTTAACCAGATGCCCACATTCTGTAAATGAGGAAACCCCATGCATTCATGTTTTTTTTCCTGCACACAGGCAATATATCTGATGCTCAAATGTGTTTAAAATATGCAGCTCATTGTTTTACTTTTCTTGGGATCCACCCAACTAATGACAGCTCTTCTGTCTGCTGAATGTGGATGACAGGGCTATGATGGCTTTGCTGTAATTATGCAGTTTAACCAGATTATTGCATTAGAAATGTCTTAATTTCCAGGCATTTTAGTGGCCAGATGTGCAAAAAGAAAAGGCTGATATTTCTCCAGCTTACACAATCATTTGAATAAGAATTCAAAATAAAAGTGTGTTTTTTTTCTTCCATTGTGGTCTATCTTCAGAGTACCATGCTGTTAGCAGTTTGGTTATGGTGGTTTTTTTATGTGTATCAATTCAACTTCAATCAATTGTTGTGGAAATTTTGTTGAAGCCCAAAAAAAAGACATTTTTTGCACAAAACACCTGATAAGTAACAAAAAAGTGTCAGTGCACCTCTGTACTGTACAGCAGAGGAGATGCCCGATGACCATCTGACAGAGGAATCTGGATTTGGAAGTTGCCACAGGAACTGTACCTGCCTGATGCAGTGTCCTGGAGTGAGCAGGTTGTTTAGAAGCTGGGCATGACCCCTTATGAAAGGAAAGGAACTCTTAATGCTTCTGTGAAAATTGAAAGATCTCAGGTCTGTATGAACAGTTATCACTGAAGCTTGTTTCTAACTTCAAAAGATTTTTTTTTTAAAAATCACAGAAAAATGTTTTTTGCTTCAAGTTGCTTGAACTATTTCAGAGACACACTTCAAAACAAACTCTAAATAAAGTTTCTCTGCTCTGCTCAAATTCTGATGTATCCACTTGCAGACAAGTACATCCATTAACGTCTTCATTTTGCATTTTACTCTGGCATCTGGCTTAAAACTGTACAGCAGCAGAGCTCCATATTGCTCACCATTTCTTTCTGCTATGCTAATGTTAGCTGGGGGTCATGGGGAGCTGTTGTCCTGTTCTCAGCCTGCTGATCAGTTTTTCTTCCTGCTGTCCCAGGTTCATGTAATAGTTCTCACGTCTCCCCTGTTCACCTTTGCATATTTACTGCTGTTTCAGCTCACTTCAGGCCCGGTTTGTTTGCTCTGTTGTCAATGTAGTCTTGGCTCTCTGTGTGGTTTTCTGGAGTTTGTCACCAAGTTCAGTTCCTGTAAGATTTTTGTTCTTCTTTCCCTTTTTAGGGGGGGTCCTTACCTGCTGGAGATTTTGTTTCTTTTTGTTGGAACTCGCTGAACTTAATGCACTTTGAACTTATTTCTGGATTATTTGGAATAAAGAGGACCCTTTTTGTGGAACTTTTCTGCTTGAGGATATTATTCCACTTTGGATGCTGGTTCTGCATTCCCCCCCCCCCCTAGTGGATGAACCTCAAACCAACATTTATCTCATACTCTAAGCCTGGATTAATTTTCTCTTGCTCTACTAGTTTTCCCCTCATTAACTCTATTTGTTTGTTTGTTTCAGACGTCCACGACGTGGGGGTGACGGCAGTTTACCCTGTCAGTAGAAAGTAGGAATGGGAATTACTATTGGTGTTGATAGATATTCATAGAAATCTGAGGCAGTTGCCATGCTGTGAAATGTATTGGTGAAATAATAAACCAATGAGATTGTTAACAGCATACAGTGTCGCATGGTTTCTCAAACGGAAAAGCTCCAACTAAAATGTTCAGATCATGAACATTGTTAACATCATTCTGTCTCCCCTGGAGGCCGTTTCAGTTTGGTCAGTAGGTAGAAATCGCGCTGGTGCATTACACTTCATTCCAGAAGATCTGAGCACAAAAACTGTTTTAGACCATAAATGGTTACTTAAAAAAAAAAACATTCCCCTAAAAGAGTTTGGAAAAATCATGCCTGTGAGTATAAAAAGCTGTTCATTTGGTCAGCAATGTATGTTTAGGTCGACCAAGCGTTAGCATTAGCTGCAGAGCCTGAATTTCACTGCAGGATTGCGGGAATCACGCATGTTAAAATTAATTCCCGCAAGCTGAGCTCCTATAATGCTGAAAATTCCTGCAAAAAATTAGTGTGTAAAAATCTGCAAGTTTGCATCGCAACTACAAGTCAGAATAAAAAATTAGGACTGAAACAATGAAGTTGATCGGAGTAAGGTTAGCCCACCACTCTTGCACATCGCCGATGAGTTTGCTCCTCGAGGCAGAGAGAGAGAACGTTACAGTTTACAAAGTTTAACGAGAAGAGCCTCCTCGCCCAGCGCACATATATACACACGCACGCACGCACACACGCACGCACACACACACACACACACACACACACACACACACCCGAGCAGGCAATTGATGTTGAAATGACGTGAAATCAACATCAAAGCTCGACATCACATTAATGTCAAAAACAAGTCTGTACCAGTTAAATTGACTTAAAAACTTTAATATCTGTTTGACATCATGACATTGACCCCTTTTTGATGTTTACATTTGGACACACAATAAATTTAATAAAACCAATAACAGAGGTATAAAACATACAATAAATGGTTTATTGGAATGTATATACTCAAAAAATCATTTGTTGGTGAACATGATACATTTTGTAAAGTATTTCCATCTAAATCTAATGTATTAATATAACAATAAACATTTGTGTTGGGAGATCTGAATGCATTTATGTTGGTGCAACAGAATTGAATAATGTTGTAAAATGATGACAGCAGCAGATGACCTGACCCTGCTGCTAGTGTCAGGAAATGGTGGAGAACGACCCAAAATGCAGGAAACCAGGCTTGGTGGCAGAAACCAAGATTATTAATAAAAAAAAAGTGAACCAAGACAAAACCATGTAGAACCAAAGAGGTGACAAAGCAGAGCAGATGATCTGAAAACCAGACACTTCAATACACTGAGGTTGATGAAGTACATGAGGACAACTGTGGATGATGAACCTGAAACTGGTGTGACTGACAAGGACAACATAGAACATCAACACGTAGAACAAAACCCAAACGAAACAGAATCCTCACTTTTGTGCTCTTGAATCTTTGGTTGAAGTTGAAGTAATCTTGATTGGTTTATTTATTTCCATGACAGGAGTTATACTTAAAAAATGATGCAAATGATGCAAATAAAGACAAATGTAAATCTCTCAGAAATGGTGATTCTCTCAAAGTGGATCTACTGGTTTCTAAAGAACTGTGGGCCCGCTAACCTGCTCCCAGCATTCTGATCACAAGATTTAAAACATTTGTATTCACACTCAAGTTGACTTAGTGTTATTTCCATTCAGTTTTATTTCTTTGGCCCTTTAACACAACCATAGCTGTCTCAATGGGCTTCACATCGGTATTCATGCAGAGAACATGAAGTCAGTCATAAAATATAAGCAATAGCTGCTATCTAAGCAGACTAAGCCAAACTGACATCCCTACCCTCCCTAGACTCTCCTTCTCGGTGAGGAAAAACTCATGAAAAACCCTGTCTTGGAGGAAAACACAAGAAGTCTGGTTTGTATTTTCTCTTGGACACCAGATGGAGTTGAACTGGACTTAAGTTTAAATGACTGGACATCAATTATTTCATGAATGTTGTTCACATTAATAAAATGTACTATTGAAACTTAATCCATTTCTGATTTTTAAATCTACTTGGTTTTGCCAGATTATGAAAAATGTTAAATTTTAATCTTGAGAAGTAGCTTATAAAATGAATGAACACCTACTATTATAATTTAAGTTGAGCTAACTCAAGAAGATGATGTCAGATTATATCTTGCTTTGTCACCATAACTTCTACAAATCTAGTTAAACTGCACCTTGATCATCATTTTACAACATTATTCCATTCTGTTGCACCAACATAAATGCATTCAGATCTCCCAACACAAATGTTTATTGTTATATTAATACATTTGATTTAGATGGAAATACTTTACAAAATGTATCATGTTCACCAATTAAGGATTTTTTGAGTATATATATTCCAATAAACCATTTATTGTATGTTTTATACCTCTGTTATTGGTTTTATTAATGTATTGATCCAAATGTAAAATTCACATGACATCAAAAAGGGGTAAATATGATGATGTCAAACTGATATTAAAGTTTTGACCTCAGTTTGATTTGAACATTGACCTCAATTTGATGTTGATTTGACCTCATTTCAACATCAATTGTCTGCTGGGTATTTCTAAACTCACCGCTGTGGCTGCTGGGTTTACTATAGGGTCCATTCTAATTCAGTTTGAACTGAACAGAAAACATCGAATATCATTTTAAGATGCATTCTGGGATTGAATTAAGCCTAAATTAATCTAATGAAGCGTAAATCCTTCAGAACAGAAGAAGCATGGAAGTCAATTTGAGATTAAACTGACGTCAGTTCAAAGTTAAACATGTAGCATCGAATTGATATCAAATGAACATCAACTGTATTACCCAGCATTCTTCATTTTGTTTTTTTATGTGAGAGTTACTATTCATGTATTTCCCACACTAAAACAATGATATGAAAACAAAAGTTTAAATTACTTTGTTCTCTTATTGGATCAAATATCAACTCAATTTGACATCAAGGTGCCCGCTGGGAGAGCTTAGAGTAGAGCCGCTGCTCCTCCACATCCAGAGGAGCCAGTTGAGGTGGCTCAGGCATCTGGTCGAGATACTTCCTGGACATCTCTTTGGGAAGGTGCTCTAGGCATGTTCCACTGGGAAAGACCCAGGACACGCTGGAGAGACTACGCCTTTGGCATTTGCCTCTGAGGCAAATGTTTCCACAACAAGAGCTATCACATATCCAGCTCTGCAGTATTGGATCTTCTAAATACGTTAAGAATGTTAGGGTTATGGAACCCTTACTGTTATGTAATTATGTATATGTAGATAACTTCCCCTCCATCTCCCAGGAGACAAGTGAGCTGCAGTCACGGCCACATTTTGATGAATTAATTCAAGCAGGAGGTGAAGAAAGTGCCCCATTGTTTTATTTTTGGGATTTGAACCAAAGACTTCCCAAGCTCTTGGTAAGCGATTTACCACTAAGTCACTGATAGGATGTGCAGAACACAGAGCTCAGAGCTTCTCCAAACCAAACGCTAAGAACATGATGGAAAGTGAAAAAAGTGACTTGTTGTGCTGATATTTTTTCTGGCAGCTCATCAGTTTAAGCTGCATTCACAGAAGGGGTTCATGAGAAACTGACACCAACTCTGACAAACCTTCCACCAACAAGAGAGGAGGACAAAGGCTGAAGAGGGGGGATAAAAAAAGCTAAGATATTTTGAGAAGAGATCCCCTGGATGAATGAGAATCTTCATCAACCTCTTTTTCCTGTGAAGATTTATATGATCCTTGAAACATACTCACATTGCTGTATAGAAGACTGAGGTTTCTGACTGGAATTCTTACTATCATCATGTCATTTCCCTAATCTAAAGATCAGCTGTGCCCCATTTTAACTTGCCTTTCTAAGAATGCTCAGGAAAAAACATAAATTCTGAGAAAACAAAGTATTTTTCAAACATTTCACAAAAAGTCCATCAACTTTCCATGAGCCGTCACACAGACGGACTGAAGTTAAGTGACTTGTATTTGCTAATCACTCGACTGTCTGAGTTTTTATGATTGCTAGCTCTTTTGAATCAGCAGCTTACTTAAAAAAATAATTACTCCACAGAAAACCTTTCAAGTGTAAAATAAAAAGAAAAGAAAACTCACCTTAAGAAACTTTCATGTCCTTCATGTCCACAGCAACAAACTGGTCCATGTGAAGAACCAGCTTCGGCCTCTGCGTGCGTGTGTGTTTGTGCGCGAGGACATATGTGTGTCAGTGGGTTTGGCAGTTGTCTGTTCGGTGCTGATAGTGTGCAGTCTGGCAGCCATGCTGATCACAGCTGTTCCACAGAAAAGACAGACTGAACAAAGTCGCTCTTCGTCCTCTTCTCTGCTGCTTTCCACTCCCCTTTTCTCCGGCTCTCCTCCTCTTTCACACATTCTTACTACTATGCTTTGTTCTTCCTGTCATATTTAGTTTGAGAACTTCAGTTCTTTTCTTTTCTCTATATCCTCACCTTTTCTAAAGTTTTCTGCATTGTTTTTATATTCCACACGTTTTTCTGAATAAAGCATCTCGCTCAAAATCTTGTCTTATTTCTTTAAGATGTAAACATTTTATTTCCTTCCAGCATGGTTACCTTAGCTTTCCCTGTTCACCTCTTATTTTTCCTGAAGCAAAAAAACGACCCCTCCCCCCTTCACTTCTGTCCGGCCCCCTCCCCCACTTCGCTCAGCGAGCATCAAGTTTCGCCGTAAACGTAGAGCGCTGGTCTCCACCCCCGTCCACCAGTCATCATCTGCATCCATATCTGAGAGAGAACCACGCATTAAATTAACATGTTTGGATTTCATTTGTGTAAAAGTCAGAGGTCACAACCTGAAGTGATAAAATGGGGGAAAATTTAAGTATTTTAGCGTTTGTTTTGCTCTACTTTTTGAGGTTTTTGTAATACAGAGCACACAGGGTGTGGGCGGAGCTAACACATGAGTAACGTGCATTTCCACATTTAGCCGGTCCACAAACGCCTCACTCGTTCTCTGGGTTGTGTTCTAGAAGGACGAAGCGACTTCGTTTTCATTTAGGTTTATGCTGGTTTGATATGAATGAAAAATAACAAATGCGTCTCTGCAGGTCTCCAGTACATTAACACCTTCTTTTACAGAAACGGCGTGACCTAAAGGTAAGACGGGAATCACGTCCTCGTCTCGCCCGACTCCAGAAAGGGGAAGTAAACCCCGTACAAGCAAAAACTACAAAGCTGGTACAACATACCTCTTTTTAACATGGAAATCAAGATTTTAGCAGAATTTCATAATGAACCAGTGCTTTAAGCGGGCCGGAACTCTCCGATACTTCTAAAATTAAACGTTTACAGTTCCGCCACTCATCCATGCCAGAAGGTGCAGCCGGTACTGCCGTTACTGCTGCTATTACTGTTACTGCTGGTATTGCCGTTACTGCCGGTACTGCCGGTTCTGCTGTTACTGCCGGTACTGCCGGTATTGCTGTTACTGCCGGTACTGCTCATACTGCTGTTACTGCCGGTACTGCCGGTATTGCCGTTACTGCTGCTACTGCTGTTACTGCTGGTATTGCCGTTACTGCGGGTACTGCCGTTACTGCCGGTATTGCTGGTACTGCCAGTATTGCTGTTACTGCCAGTACTGCTCGTACTGCTGTTACTGCCGTTACTGCTGGTACTGCTCGTACTGCTGTTACTGCCGTTACTGCCGGTACTGCAGTTACTGCCGGTATTGCTGGTACTGCCGGTATTGCTGTTACTGCCGGTATTGCTGTTACTGCCGGTACTGCTCGTACTGCTGTTACTGCCGGTACTGCTGCTATTGCTGTTACTGCTGCTATTGCTGTTACTGCTGGTATTGCCGTTACTGCCGGTACTGCCGTTACTGCCGGTATTGCTGGTACTGCCGGTATTGCTATTACTGCCGGTACTGCTGGTATTGCTGTTCCTGCCGGTACTGCTGGTACTTCCCGTACTGCTGGTGTTGCTGTTACTGCCGGTACTGCCGGTATTGCTATTACTGCCGGTACTGCCGGTACTGCCGGTATTGCTGTTACTGCCGGTACTGCTGTTACTGCCGTTACTGCCGGTACTGCCGGTACTGCCGGTACTGCCGGTATTGCTGTTACTGCCGGTACTGCTGTTACTGCCGTTACTGCCGGTATTGCTGGTACTGCCGGTATTGCTATTACTGCCGGTACTGCCGGTATTGCTGTTACTGCCGGTACTGCCGGTACTGCTGGTACTGCCCGTGCTGCTGGTACTGCTGGTGTTGCTGTTACTGCCGGTACTGCCGGTACTGCCGGTATTGCTATTACTGCCGGTACTGCCGGTATTGCTGTTACTGCTGGTATTGCTGTTACTGCCGGTACTGCCGGTACTGCTGTTACTGCCGGTACTGCTGTTACTGCCGGTACTGCTGGTACTGCCGGTACTCAGTACTGACACTAGAGAAGAGGGGAGGTGCTGAGGGGAGGGGGGCTGTGAGGGGGCGGGGGCGCTCAGTCGTCATGGTGGAGTTGTAGTCATGAGGTTTTCTGCTTATAAAAATGTTTTTTATTCAAATGTTTCAACAGAAGCTTTTGTATGGAGCTTCATAGAAGCCGGTTTGTTTCTGTTCAGTTCAAATAACCTAAAACATTTATTTCTGAAAAAGAAGGGAGACAGAGACAATTAGGCTCTTTTTCATTTGCAAGGATAGACAGAAGGAGGTGCTCCAATAGCCTCTTAGCACCCCCTTCCGAACCCTTACTATTTATTAAAATCTGGTAGTGCCCTAGTTAAAATTAGATGCAGCTCTGAAGGTATGGAAGCAAAAGCATTTTGGAAGATTGAGTTTTAATTTTATTTTTCAGTCAATTGATGCAGTTTCATTGTGAAAATGAAAAAGCATTTCTGTAATCTATTTTATTTTTCAAATTAGATATTTCTGATTGAATTTTGGTACACATTTGCTAAAGAACATTTTGAAAATGAAATGTCAAATGTCCTTTTCTTTGTCATTTTAATTAAGTGACAGAATGAGCGGTGTTGAAGAAGAAAAAGAAAAAGCCATTTGGCGGATTGAGTTTTCATTTTATTTTTGAGTCAACGGAGGCAGCTGTATTTTGAAAATGAAAAAGCATTTCTGGTATAGGCTTTTATTTTGAATTATGAGTCACAATTGCTTCCATATAAGGAGGGGAAAAGGAAAGTAAAAACACAGCTGCACCAGGGGACGAGAGTTTCAGCTTCTCAGCTCGCATGTTTTCAATGTCGTGTCTCGTCATTCTCCCTGCAGCCAGTCTCTCAGTCACAGGTCTTCAGGATAAGCTAAACAGCAAACTGCACAGGACCAGAGCAAACCACATCATTCTAACATACTAACACAATAATAGTAAGAATCTAAGACCTCTCTTTAGCGTGCAAAGCTTTTGATTCCTTGCTAAAAGAATAGCATGGGCATTATCACATTTCAGGGGTTGATTGTAGGTCCTGCAAATGGATGACAATTGAATTTAGAATTTAGATTATGTACAGATAACTCTAACAGTTTCTTATTGTGGATCAATAATGAGTTTGTTTGTTCATTTTGTCATTTAGATTTATTTTTTAAAGAGATGATACAATAATACAATTAACTTGTTTTCAAACACTCCTGACATGACACTAAATTACGAAGCCTTGTGTGTTAAATTTACTGCTTTAAGAGGATCTTTTTTGGCACTATATTTTATCTTAAAAAGGAACTTGAATGTGTTGCTGTCAGATTAAAATACATCAAATTTGCTTTATAGCCTATAGAAAATATATAGTTATAGTTTAATTATTGTTAATATTTAAAGGGTACATGTTATAAATAAATGGCCTAATGGCCCCCCAAAAATGTATTTTTATAAAAAGTGTAGTGAGATTTTATGGCTCTTGCTCGATTTTTTTCAGTAAGAAACTAGACCAAATGTTTTTTTAGAGGTCGCAGATCCCTGGTTTAGCTGTTACAAAATCATCATTCAAAGTACACACACACACTCTTTATGCATATACATGCTGCATATGCTGGCAGAGGAATATTTACAATGAATCCATATCAGACTTTAACATCTCTTCCACACATGTCAAATGAAGCTAGAATTGATGTTTCTAAAACTATTCAAACTCAGTTATTGGTGGGAAATCTGAATTTGAATGATTCTGATCCAGATCTCAGCCCATCAATCCTCACTGTGATTATTTCAAGGATAAAACGAATAAACTCCAGGACGGCTTTTTAAAAGTGAATAAATACAAAAAGAGCCAAATGAGCCAGTCTTTGGAGCTTTGAAATGAACTGATCTAAAAGATTCGGATCCCTGAAAAGAGCCGTAAATCCCAGCTCGATCCATGGTTTAACAGTAGACTGTCGTACACCCACTAGCTTACGGCAAAACATAACAATAAGCTGGAGTGCATACGAGCTGTACACTTTTAAACACAAAGTTTTTAACACCAGGGGATCGTCCTCCTCCCTCTCTCTCTCTCATTCATGGTGCAGACAGAAATAAACAGAACAGGAGAAAATATCTAACAGACATCAAAAAACAATGACAAAAACACACATTTAAACTCCAATCCACGCAGACAAACAACATGAATGGTATCCCACAATTCCTTGCCCTGTCAGATCTGACAGCAGGGACTCTGGGGACTGTCGGGTCTTCATTATGTAGTGTGAGCTCCACTTCCAACTGCAGGTTGCCAGCTACCTCTTGGATTGTTCCAAGGTGGTCTTAATGATCATCCTCACCGGCAAAGCCAGGATGTGGGCCACTGCCTAGTGGCAAAAATGTTCACCCGTCTGCGCTTCCCTTCCCTTTCCTCGAGGCCTTCACCCAGCACACAAAGCCTGGAAGAGAGGTTCCTGGGCCCTCATGTGGTTGCAACAGCGGAACCGGCGAGGAGCAAATTATGCCATCAAGTATCAGATCCTCGCTTTGGAGAGCGGCTGGAACCTGGCAGCACTCACTAATGCCAACCTGGAGGGTAGGCATAGATGAGTAGATGAGTTCCTTAGTGTTGTAGATGTTCAGTGCCAGGTGAAGTGCACTCTGCTCTCCAAGTTCCAGGACTTCGTCCCTGTAGGCAGTCTCGTTCTCCTTGGTTATCTGCCCTACCACTGTTGTGTCATCAATGAATTTAACAATGATTTTCTCCAGGTTGCTGGTACTGCATTCATCCCACTACAATGAATGCAACAAATAAATTCATAAGTAATTGAAATTAAAAATCCAACAATGAGAGACAATATCTGCATTTACATGGACATGAGTAATCAGAATAAATGCCTGATCAGAATAAAAATGTAAACATGTAAACACACCACTCAAAATACACTGACCCAATCTGACCATTTATTCTGATTGTGTGTCATTACTACGCTGGTTTTATGTTCTGCATAGACGGTGTCAGCTACAGAGAAGGCCTTAGAGTGCGTACAGAACCAGCCGGCTGCCCCGCGTGAGCAAACCGTGTCTCAGAGCATGGCAGCCAAACTTTTTAACTTCGTGTCTGTGAGCAGTGGAGACTTCAGACCGCAGTCCAGCCGGATGCTCTCCCAGGTGAACCGTGTTTCCGAGTAAAAGAGCAGCTTAAGGACGGTGCGTGAGCTGCCAGAGGAATGCGGAAATGCCGCTCTGAGCAACCGTGTAACCGTGTAAACAATCATGTGAATTTGTGTAGCCAATTTTGTCCAGACAACATAAAAGCTGATGTTATGCCCAAACAGTCACTTAAAAATAATAATAATAATAAAGCACTCTTAGAAGATCATCTCGCTCTGCCGCAGCTTTATTTGTTTACAACCGAACTGTTACTACTTCTTCTACAGTTGTTTCCAGTATTATAGATAGTGTTGCGCATATTGAAATATTTTTTTCTGATTGATGGTGTGGCGAATGCAAACGTTTGTTACTCACAGCTCAATTCTAATCTGATCTTTGATCTGATTAAAGACATTTGCTCTTGTAACCACAGCTACAGAGTTTCAGTGAGCTCCAGTTTACATTTCATGTTACCATGCTTAAATACTAATTATTTTATGGCTTATAGTAACACTTGTATAATTTCTCAATTAATAAAAAGGAAAATTCTACAAAACATGAAACATGGCGCTCATTCAAGAAACTCCATTAGTCTCCCCTGATAAAAATAAATGTAATATATATATATAAATATATATATATATATATATATGTGTATTTTTTTTTTCTTTTTTTTACCAAAGGCCATCACAATATGAAACTTTAGAATTGTTATACGATAAATTGTTTTACATACACTCATATTAAAGGCAGATGTACAGCTGGAGTCAGAGGGGAAACCCAGGAGCAGGAAGGACTCGAATCCGGAAAGTGAGAGAGAACAGAGTTTAATAACAGGGACTCAAGAACCAGACAGACTGCTGGAAAAACACAAGACTCTGCAACACAGACAAATGCCAAGAGCACTCCCTATAAACCAGAAACCTAATGATGAAGATGAGGAGCAGTTGTGAGAACAGGAAGCACACAGGAAGGAGGAAGGGAGCACAGCTGACCTGTCACACATGACAGAAAATAACTTGTTTTTTATTGTGCACTGTTCACACAGTCGCATGTTGTAGCAAGAAAATGCGGCTGGAGATCACTGGGTTTTTTTGGGGTTTTTTTAAAATCTATTTTATCTACTTTTCTACAGAGCTGTGCCTGTCAAGTTAATTTTCTCATTATGGTATCAATAAAATTCCTAATAAGTTCAATTTTATTTTAATTAATAAACTTGGAAGATTCAATGCTCCAGGACTCTATGTTTTTGCCTGTGACCGTGTGACGTATTTTTGACAGTGATTTTACAGGAGAGTCGTATTCAAAACAAAGACAAATCGTATTTAAAACAGAAGTGAAACGTTAAACTGCAGGTTGTATTCATAATTTTTCTATAATGTATAATAGAAATAATAATAACACAAATATAAATTTGTGCACAACTATGTATTTATGAATACAACTTTTTCTTTATGAATACGTTTCTTTTTGACGGCAATCTTACCTCATATTTTTTTGTCTTCAAGACTTGCTTCACCAGGTAAAACTCTTTTCCCCCAGTAGTATGGCTGCATTCTGAATATGTACAAAGCACAAAATCAAAAAGGATGCAAAAAAATGTTCAAAACAACTGTTTTTGCTCCACACTATTCAATTCAATTTTATTTATATAGCCCAATATCACAGCCATAGCCGTCTCATTGGACTGATATCAGTATATTGCAAGAAGCAAAAAAATCAAACATGTAAAAGTAAACAATAGTTGGTTGTTAAACAGACTAAGCTGAACAGACATCTCTGTCCTTACACCCTCCTTCTAGGTGAGGAAAAACTCCTAAAAAAAAATGTCTTTTGGGGTGGGGGGTGGGGGGAGACACTAAGAAACTTCAGGGTTTCCCACATGAAGGAGAGATCCTCAACCCCGGACGGATAGGTGATGTGCTAGAACTATTAAAGAAAAATTAGTTTAATTCATTCTACAGCTACATGGTTGAATAACAAGTTTATGTTTGATAAACAAACACGTCTAGATAAACAGCTACAAGTTAAGATAACAGCTGAATATTTAAATAAACAACTACATGTTTGAATAGTCTATCAGATGGGCTTCATCCAGTAGGAGTTGTGGAAACTGCTGGGGTTGCTGGAAGAGTCAAGGTGAGGTCACAGCCAAAGACTGGAGCGGGAAGAGCCAAAGGTGAAGTCACGGCCAAAGACAGGAGCACAGACGATCCACCTGGAATCAGAAATCTGTCCCACTCCCCCGTCGGGGGTTGGGAAAGAGGGACAACATGTGAACTGTACTGCACAAAACAGAAGCATGATAAACCAAATAAAATAAAGCATTGGCATATGGCAAGTGATGTAATGAAGATTGCAAGGGAGGAGTGGGGGTAGGAGAAGGATACAGACCCGGGTTAGGGTAGGGTGGAGAGGAAGTGGGCGAAGGGGAAGGAGGCGAATGAAGAGTCAGTCGGAGCGAGTAGAGCACGTGTGGTAAATTTCATTACAGTAGATGAGGTAGAGAGTAAATTAAATATTCTCTGATTACTAGCTAGCCTGGCAATAAGCCTGTCCAAAGATTAATGTTTTAAGCCTAATTTTGAATGTAGAAACTGTGTCAGCCTCTCTTACATGAGCTGGAAGCTTATTCCATAAAACAGGAGCTTGGTGGATAAAGGCTCTACCTCCAACTGTGCTTTTAGAGATTCCAGGAACCACAAACAGTCCTGTATTTAGTGAGTGAAGTGCTCTGTCTGGTTGGTAAGGCTCTATGAGATCTTTAATATAGGATGGGGTCATACCATTCAAGGCCTTATAGGTTAGCAGGAGGATTTTGAACTTGATTCTAGATTCAACTGGGAGCCAGTGAAGTGAAGCTAACACAGCAGTAATGTGTTCTCTTCTGCTGGTTCCTGCTAACAATCTAGCTGCTGCATTTTGAACAAGCTGAAGACTTTTTAAAGAACTTTTAGGACACACTGCTAGCAAAGAGTTACAGTAATTCAGCCTAGACGTAACAAATGCATGGATGAGTTTTTCAGCATCGCTTCTAGATAATATATTTCTGATCCTAGAAATATTGCGTAGGTGAAAGAATGCAGTTTTACAAGCCTGTGATATGTGAGCCATAAATGATAAATCCTGGTCAAATTAAATCCCCAGGTTTCTAACTGTGGAATTGGAGGCTATATTGACACCATCCAGGGATACTGTGCTGTCAAACTTGGGTTTCAGCATTGAGATGCTTGATGGAGCACAGCTGGGATAATTGGATCCTTTTGCCAAGCTGTTTCCTTTTGGGAACCAACGAGCAAAGGCCTGTGTGCTGGGAGGACGAATAAAAGGGACGCATATTCTCATAAAGGACAGAGCAATCAACCAGAGCAGCTGAGTCAACTGAAAACCTTGCAGCAGAACTGAAAAGGAAAAGATATCTACAAACACCAAAGAGGCAGCCGGTAAGAGCTGGGATTCCAAACCAAAATCAACTTCTAGAAATGAATTGTTTGTGAAGATTAAGAAACCATTTGGTTTGTGTCTTCTGATAGTTTTTTTTTTTTTTTTTTTTTTTTTTTTCCCAGCTACTGTTAAGGACCAGAAACTCCTTCAAACCCAAACATACTCCTCTCCAGCAAACTTACCCCTCTGCAAACCAATGAATGTGATCAAGTGAAGCGTCACAATGGCGGATCATTTGCAAAGTGAAAATAAAATGTGGAGAACGGAAGTTGTATTGGTCCTTTGTGAGTGAAATCCTGCTATATCTTTGGGTGGATATCTCTTAGCCCTTTCAAGTGGGGAAAAGAGAGCATAAAATGACACATCTGCTTATCTTATTTCATCTTATCTTATTACTGCGTTCATCTGAACAGGTAGAGCATCTCCGAGGTATTTTGGGCCTAGTATAATGACCTCAGTTTTTTCTGGGTTTAGGAGGAGGTCATTAACTGCCATCCAAATCTTGATGTCACTAATGCAGACATTAAGTTTCTCTAAGCGGTCATTCTGGTCGGGTTTAATGGATAGATACAACTGCGTATCATCCGCATAACAGTGAAAAAGACCTTGTGCTGTCTTATGGATTAACTGTGTTTAAGTTAGAAATTCGTGATATTGCTGTATCAGATCACATGCCTGTAATCTTCGAAGCTGATCTTAAGCGGGCTGCAGATAAATCCAGCGCACCTCCTCGAAGTTGCAGAATTTGAAACCCTTCTGCCAGTCAGTTCTCATTTGCATTTAACCACTTCATTACCCCCTTCTTGACTGCTGATGTTGAGGAGCTTAGCTCTTGGTTTCACTCAACCTGCACCAATATCCTGAACTCTGTGGCTCCTGTGAAGACAGTAAAGCCTAGATCTAAACGTGAGCCCTGGCTCAACGACGGAACCTGGGCAGCTCGGAGAACTTGCAGGAAAGCTGAATGCAAGTGGAAGAAGGATAAGCTACAAGTCTCACTACAAATTCAAAAGGACTGCTGGAAATCTTATCAGACTACTGTTAATAGAGCAATACAAGAGTATCTGTTGAACATCATTGTTTCTAATCAGCGCAACCCACGAGTACTGTTTAAAACTCTAGACTCTGTCCTTAATGCTCCACAGGTGCAAACTTTAGAAGCTTCATCTGTTGTGTGACAATTTTCTGAATTTCTTCATTGATTAGGTTATAAACGTAAGAGCTGCCATTACTTTTCCCTCCGCTGACCCCTCAACCCCTGTTTTCTGTTCTGCCACTTTTGAGACGTTTGAGCTGGTCTCATTATCATTCCTAGAAAAGTTGGTTAAACAAAGTAAGACGTCTGGTTCTTTGTTAGATCCCATCCCTCCAAAGCTATTCAAAAAGGTCTTCCCTGCTGTAGCTCAGACCGTTCTCGCCATTATCAACAGCAGTCTGGCCACTGGTGTTGTCCCTGCCAATTTTAAACATGCACTTGTTTAACCCCTGCTTAAAAAACCCAGTCTAGACAGTTCTGTGTTGGCTAATTTTAGACCCATCTCCAAGATCCCTTTCATATCAAAACTTTTAGAGAAAGTGATCTATTTACAGCTGGAGGAATTTTTGAGCACTCATAAAATCTATGAAGTCTTCCAGTCTGGTTTTCGAGTCCAGTACAGTACAGAGTCGGCTTTACTGAGGGTGAGTAACGACATCCTATTGATCCCAACTGATGCATAAGATCATGTAGTTCTGGTTCTGCTGGATCTATCAGCAGCATTCGACACAGTTGACCACAGTATTTTAATTTCTAGGCTTCCTTTCTCCTTATTCGCCAGCCTGGTGCCTCAAATCAGCTGATCAGCTCCTTCTGGAAACACCGAGGTCCAGGCGGAAGCTCAGGGGGGACAGAGCCTTTGCCATTGCTGGTCCAAGGCACTGGAATTCTTTGCCTTTGTATATTAGAGAAGCATCATCACTGTCCACTTTTAAAACTCGTCTAGACTCACTTTTATGCCCTTGCTTTTAACACAACATGAGATTCCATCTGTTTTTACTGATATTTTATTGCTCTTATTATTTTATTTGTTTTTTATTGTCTTTTTATCTTGTTTTTATCTTGTGTGTGTACAGCACTTTACTTTAGCTTCCTGCTGGTTGAAAGTGCTTTATAAATAAGTTGAGTTGAGTCAATAGATGCCTTTGTTTCTACCGTTTCAGCCTGCTCTGGGCTGATAGAGATAACTTTGTTCAACTTGTGTTAAATATTTGAGATTTTACTATTAAAAAAAAATATAAGGAGAACTTCAGAGCTGAGAGTAGCAGGAATATGTGGTTCCACTGAGCTGTGACTGCTGGTCAGTCTGGCTATAGTGCTAAAAAGAAATCTCGGATTATTTCCAGTCTGTGATATTAAAGCTGAATAGTATTGGGTTCTCACTTTACGCAGAGATTTTTTTTATAGTTTAAAAGGTTATATTTCCAGCTATTCAGGGACTGCTCTGAGCCGGATCGGCGCCATTCTCTTTCTAACTTACGGGTTACTTGTTTAAGGGAACGTATTTCAGCGTTAAACCACGGTGATACTCGGTATTGTCTAAATAGTTTTGGTTTCAAAGGAGCAACAACATCATGTGTTCTCTGAGGGTCTCCATTGAGTCATCAACAAACTGATCATTTTTTCTGGGACTGAAACTGTGGGAGCTGCTCTCAGAGTGTTTGCTCAGCATGTTACTAAATATTGGTTGGACTGTAAGTTTAAATTCAGAAACAGAACAGTCAGTCAATGTTCTTCTGAGCTGTTCTTTATTTATTGGAGCGGTGGAATTCTCTAGAACAAACTGAAAGGTGATTAGAAAGTGATCTGAGAGTGTGGGGTCATGAGGGAGCACACTCAGCTGATCTCTATACCATGAGTTAAAACAAGGTCCAGGGTGTGCTTGTGACAGTGAGTGGGTTAATTTAATATTTTGTGTGAAACCAACATTATCTAGTAAAGCTGAGAAATCATTTCCTAGACAGTCACTAGGATCATCAACATGAATATTAAAATCCCCTACTATTATTATTTTATCAGAATCTAAAACAATAGTTGATAGAAAGTCTGCAAACTCAGTTAAAAATTCATAGTACGGGCCAGGAGGACGATAAATAATTATGAATGAAACAGATTTAGGAGTTTTCCTGTTTGAGTGATTTAGAGACAATATTATGTTCTCAAAAGAACTATAAATGTGTTTGGCTTTAGTGTTAGGAAGTAAGCTAGACTGTGATATTACTGCTAACCCACCTCCTTTCCCAGAAATCCTGGATTTCTGATAGTTATTATAATTAGGGGGGGTTGCTTCATTCAACCTAACATAGTCATCCTGTTGGAGGCAGGTTTCTGTTAGAGCTAGCAGGCTTAGTTTGCTATCATTAATGAACTCATTGACTAAAAGGGGGTTAGTGGAAATGGATTTACTGTTTAGTATATACTATAACAGATGATTTAATATACAATTTATTATATGCAAGCTGGACAATTTTTATCTTCTACATTTTTTTTTTTTATTCTAATGAATACATAGAATAAAGTCCAGCGACTCAGAAAGCAGAAACACTGGTGGGAACGTGGACGAACATGATGGTCTGTGTGTGATTTATCAAAGTGACTTTAAAACTATATTTTTTTAAAGGCACTGCATAGCCTTACACAGTTTATATTTTGGTTACAAACCAGGACATGTCTATTAGTTTTACAGATAAGGAAATTTTGGAAGAAAAGGTTGTCTTTTTGGAAAAGTGGAAAAAGTGGAAAAATGTAATCTGAGAAAATTCGTATTATAAGACAAAAATGAAACATCAGTTTATCAGTAGGTAGAAGTAGCGATGTTTTAAAGCAGAAGTGTTTCTGGTGGCGGCTCCATTACTGTCTTCATCATTCGTACCATGACGTGATTTTCCAAATAAAGCTTCATGACGTCACAGTGGTTTTGCCAAATCAAACACTCCGTGCTGAGAGGTGTTTTAGGCTGCAACACATTAAAACAATGACAAAAGAAAAGAAACAAACAAAGCTATGAGGTCAATAAGTGCTGTGGTATCCATCAGCAATGGGCCATTTGAAATATTTAAAGTCTCACACCGATTGTCTTTGGATTTATTCTAAAAGCATTCCCAGTCGTCTGTTAAACATGACTATGCCGTTTTTAGCCAAAATCTAAAAACCTGTGAAAGTTGCATGAGTTTAGTAGAGATTTGCCTCTGAGATGTGGATGGAACTGTTGTTGTGTAGTAAGCCTGTCCCCATTTCCCATTATCCATCCGTTTACACGCTGTTCCAATAGCTTACAGCCCCTCACAACCCCAAGCTAACATTAGCGGTGCAACAAAAATGGTGAGCAGTATCAGAGCTACTCGTACAGTTTTGATCCAGATTCCAGCTTAGACGAGGAAAACAAAGACATTCATGGATCTGTTTGTCTGCAAGTGAATTCATCAGAATGGAGCAGAGCAGGGAGATTATCGCCTGCTGATTGTAGCATCTACATCACTGTTACAAGCTTTTTCCAACAGCATCCCTTTTCATCTGCTCCCAATTCAGTGACTAAAATAAATACATAGTTAGAAATGTCTTTTTTTTTTTCAAGTTTAGTTTACTTGATCTATGTCATCCACTTTGAGAAAACACCACATGAGCATGTCAAAACACCAAATCTTGATTTGCATTGGAGTGGGTCTTTCAGACCTTCGTTCACATGCATTTTGTGTTATTTTACCAGGAGTAACTTCTGCTAAACTGGGCCCTGTCTGTCAGTGAGTGTAGGGTTAGCTTAAACATTAGCTTGGTTTTTAAGAGGTTCAATCTGACAGTCATGAGCAGAGACAATAAAATAACATCAGCGTTCAATTGAAAGCTCATGTCTTGATTTTCAACATCTGTTAGTTTCTTCCCGTTAGGAATCTTGCTTCAGCTTCTTACCAAGAATGGTCATGAGGTCACGTGCAGCGTCACTGCCGCCCCTCCCCCTGCTCCACCACATGCGCTCCCAAGCTAAGCTAGCACACAGAGTAACCTAAAGGGCCTTTTCAGATACTTTAATTTCATCCGGAATTTCGCATTTTTCACCAGTTGTGAATAAGTTCAGAGCATGTCACATAAAAATAATTTCAATGTTTTGGTTGTGACCATAGGTTTGGTGTTTGTGTGTGAGTTAAGGCCTTATAAGCATTCATAATCTCTTAAACATTACATTTTATTACATTTGGGAAATCTATGCAAGAATAAAAAACTCTTGGTATTTAGCCATAAAGAAACTACATGTAAACCAGGGTTCTGCAACCTTCAACACATACAGAGCCAGTCGGCCAGTTTCTTGCTGACCGCAACAGTTGGCGCCACAAAGCCTTCAATCATGCTTTAGCAAATAAAACACTTATTTGCTCTAACATTTTTTTATTATGATAAATATCAATGAAATCTTGTTTTTGACTTAAATAAACATAATCATAAATAGAAAAAACTGTTGACGCTGATGACGTCTTTTCAAAATGACATTCTTTACCACATCTCAATGCAGAAAATGTAGTAATGAGTAGTGTGATGCATGTGAGCAGTGATTTAAAGAAAAGAATATTTATTTGCCTATTTGTGGTAATTCGGTAATTCATAAATTCAATTAACTAAGAATAAACCAGAGCTGGTTAAGTGACCCTTACTGTATTTTCAAACAGTATGGTGTATTTAAAATTCTTACATTTGTTCTAATATAATGAATTGTGGTTGTGCTTACTGACCCCCACTTGATTTACAAAGAGCCATATGGAGAGCTAAAAGAGCCACATGTGGCCTGGAGCCGCAGGTTGCAGACCCCTGCTGTAAACCATTACTGGAGCATAAAACCAATGGATCCTATAAAAGTTTTTCCTCTTTCTACAATTGTTACATAACCCACTGTCGCCTCTGTAAATTACAAATTCATTATTGGAGGAATTATTTGCAAGCCCCTCAAAAACATGGAGCAGATAGTACGTGCCACAAATTCGGGAGGTAAAACTTCCTAGGAGAAATATGGAAACATCCCAGGAATTCCAGGTCATTCCTTGTGTTGCAAAACAACATTCAAACTGCTTTAAAGGCAAAAAGGATAGATACTACTCTGACTTGTACACACTGAGAGTCCTTGTCAAAATGATACGGAATCAAATGAATAGGTTGATTCTTCTTGTGCTTCACATAACATTTCCACAATCTAAATCCCAATAGGAACAGGTTGTATTGTCCCTTCAAAGGAATAAATCACATTGTATTAAAATCTCAATTAAATTATTAATTAATTAATTATTATTTGAAAGCATAATTATACTATTCAATCCAACCAATGACTTGTTTTCCGGCAGAAACTTGTGTATGACCAGTGGAGCAGTCGAGCCGGTGAGGATGACAGGTAAAAAGCACACTTTTAAATAAATCAATTTTGATTAGGTAAAACCTTTCCAAATATTTACAGCAAATCTGTTCTTTTTCCTCAAAGAAGAACAACCTTTTAAAGACAGATTCAAAACCAAACAATCTTGTTCAATTTGAATGATTTACCTAATTTAAAAGGGCCTATGTTATCTTGATAACAAGACGTAGCTCTTTCATGGTAGATGAATTTCTCTCCCTCTTCTCATTCAAAGTGGTTGGTGGGAGTAGCCTATGAAATCTCTCCACCATTGCTGATCAGTTATGAAGCACCATGTCCTCATGTACACCAAGATCACATGATGCACAATGCAGTGGTCCTGGAAGACAGCCATGACACACTAGAACTGCAACCTGATGGCAATTCCCCTCATTCTGGCCTCTAAGATACCATATGATGAACCACAAAGGCTCTCAACACAGCCCACTTTTCCAAGGAGGAAACTTTACTAGATGTCCACTTCATTGGCTCCCAGTTGAATCTAGAATCAAGTTCAAAATCCTCCTGTTAACCTATAAGGCCTTGAATGGTATGACCCCATCCTATATTAAAGATCTCATAGAGCCTTACCAACCAGACAGAACACTTTACTCACTAAATACAGGACTGTTTGTGGTTCCTGGAATCTCTAAAAGCACAGTTGGAGGTAGAGTCTTTATCCACCAAGCTCCTGTTTTATGGAATAAACTTCCAGCTCATGTAAGAGAGGCTGACACAGTTTCTACATTCAAAGTTAGGCTTAAAACATTCCTCTTTGGACAGGATTATTACCAGACTAGCTAGTAATCAGAGAATATTTATCCTACTGGCTCCTCTGCCTCACCTGCTGTGATGGGGTTTACCACACTGGCTCTGCTCGCTCCTCGTCTGCCTCCTACACACTCCCCTCTTCCTCTCTCCCCTACGTACGTACGTACACATGACGTGGGCGATAAGGAGCTGCTAGCAACTGCATTAGCCCTAAAGCAGGGGTCTCAAACTCAATTTACCTTCACCTGGTGGCACAAATATCACACAAAACAGAAACTTACAAACACAAAATAAAAAATTTGAGCAAAGGCCAAATGAGACACCATGCATCTGAAAATATTTTTGTTTCAAACGCAAAAATATTTTTGAAAACAAATTAAATATTTTCATTTGGAAATTATGACGTTTTTTACTTAAAACTTGACATTTTGTTTGCAGTTTGGAAAATGTTGATCTCAAAACTGTGACTTTTGCTTGTAATACGGTGGCACAAAAATCCTTCCAGAGTTTCTGCCTCGCACCTTTTCTACTCTGGACTTCCGATTTTTTCCTAGTCTTGCCTCAGCTCTCAGTCATACACTGGCTCCACTCCACATGCAGTTCTCATCAGCTGATCCTGGTTCACAAGTTGCCATCGCCAAGTAAGATTAATACAAGCTCCTGCTTGATTAAGTGTGCCTTCTGTCTGAGTTCCTGACCATCTCTTCCTCCTCTGTGTCTGTACGCCCCCTGGTGACCAGAGGTTGTTACTCCTCCTTGTCACTTCAGTTTTCTTCGCCCTGCCTGAGCCTAATAAACTCTGCTTTACTCATTCTGTGCTTGTATTTATTGGGGTCCAAATACAAAACCTTTCATAAGCATTATGAAGAGAGATTAAAACCATTATCTAGACAATATGTGATAGAATGGCAGCCACAAGGCTTGGAGTCATTCTCTCTGATCGTTTTTATTTTTATATGTTAGCGACAGGAAAAAAGGAGAAGTGAGCGTACTTTACACTGAGAAGATTTCATGAAGGCAGCTCATTTTGGCTGCTTGTATTCGGGACCGGGATTCGGTCATGACCCAAAGCTCGTGTCTATAGGTGAGTATTGGAGCCAAGATTGACTGGGAAATTGAGAGCTTTGCTTTCTGGCTCAGCTCTCTCTTCACCACAACAGACCAGTACAGCAACTGCATATCGGTGAACGCCGCACCAATCCACCTGTCAATCTCATGCTTTGATTTTCCCTTACTCAGAAACAAGACCCCACGATACTTAAACTCTTCCACCTGGGGAGGGAGCACTGAGACAGGGCAAACCACCTTTTTCTGGTCAAGAACCATGGCGGTCTTGACCCTCATCCCAGCCACTTCACACTTGGCTGCAAACTGTTTCAATGTATGATGGAGGTTCTGGCTCGATGAAGCCAACAGAACAACATCATCTGCAAAGAGCAGAGAGGAAATCCTGTGGTTCCAAACCAGACCCCCTCCGGACCCTGGCTGCATCTAGAAATTCTGTCCATAAAGACTATGAACAGAACCGGTGACAAAGGGTAGCCTTGTCGGAGTCCAACATGCACCGGGAACCAATCGGACCAATGCGGACCAATCTCCTCCTCTGGTCATACAGAGACCGGACAGCCCTGAGTATGGCTCCCCGGACCCCATACTCCCAAAGTACCCTCCACAGGACAGTACAGGGGACACGGTCGAACGGCTTCTCCAAATCTGCAAAACACATATGGACAGGATGAACGAACTCCCATGAACCCTCCAGCACTCTAAAAAGAGTGTATCGCTGTTCCACGACCAGGACGGAAACCACATTGTTGTTTCTTGATCTGAGGTTTGACCATCGACCGAACTCTCCCCTCCAAACTCTAGACAAGAGAGGCTGAGGAGTGTGATTCCTCGGTAGTTGGAATGCACCCTCTGGTCCCCCTTCTTCAAGAGGGGATCCACCAACCCCATCTGCCAGTCCAGTTCCTGACTGACATGCGATGCTGCAGAGACGTGTCAGCCAAGACACTCCTACAGCATCCAGAGACTTGAGGTACTCAGGGCGGACCTCGTCCACTCCTGGTGCCTTGCTTCCGAGGAGCTTGTTGACTACCTCTGTGACTTTTCATTCTATTCCCTCTGTGGGGGAAGGGTAGATGAAAACCAGCCGTGGCAGAGAAGAATGTATGCAGCCTTCTTACCTCACTGTTCGTACCATGTCCAGTATCTACTTTAAGAATGATTTTATTTTCCTACAGGAAGAAGATGCTTTAATCCAGGACACCATATAGGCAGCCAAATGGTGCAGAACACAGGCACTTCAAGGAAGGTATTTCCTGCCTGATGTTGTAGAGATAGAAGAACAACAAAAGAAAACACTGAACGAATGAATGAAGCGGAGGAGAGAGCCGTGGAGCTGAGAGTCTTTCATGTTCTCCTTTCAGTTGAGAAGTGACTGAAACATTTTGTGCAGAAAGGATGGATGTGTAGAACTGTGTGTTTTGAGGATCAATAAACCCAGTGTTTACTGTTTGTTTCTTGAAAACAAATGTTTTGTCTGTGTGTTGCTTTACAATGCTTGTCATTTCAATCTCTGAAAACCTTTCAAATGTCCCTGTGGGACCATGGTTAACTCATTGAGTTATGTGTGAACTGAACTGAAATACAGTTTGCAAACCACAGCAATTGCATACCGTATATCTTCTAATAGTAGCCGGGGCGTATATTTTTAAAAAAATGTCGGCCAACCCGGCGTTTATTAGAGACCAGCGTTTATTGTAGACCAACGTCTTCCATCACAGACAGAATGATGATAGTTATTGGGTTCATTTTGCGTAAAATTCGATCACAAAATGTTGAAAATAAGAGATGAACATTTCAGGATTTATTGAATTGATGAGAACTTAGAGGAGCCCGGCCACTATTAGGGACCGGCGTCTATCACAACTAACACCTGTTAGACACGGCTTTTATTGGAGATCAGTGCCTATTTGAGACCGGCCATTAATGGAAGATGTACGGTACACTATATTTTGGTGGAACCGGGGTGTAATATATATGATACAATATATTTTATCTTGTGTTATAATTTAACATTTAATACCAGTAAAGCATTGATCAATAATGACAGGTACATTTGATATGGCGAACTTTATTTCCAAGAGACAACTAATGTTACACTCAGTGGTTTTGTTCAGTCTGCCTTTCTTTTCCTGTAGCCATATATAAAAGGGAGACTTTTTCAAAATAAATAAATAAATAAATAAATAAAATAATAATTAAAAAAATCTTACAACAAGAGTGCTGTGCATGTAGAAACCCTCTGGTGTCACATTCCTCCTGATCAAGTCAAAGCTTCAACAGCATTAACACTGCAGCCACACAGTGGCACCTTTCACCATCAGCGATGTATTTTTCTTCTTAGCTGATTCCTCCTCAGCGCCTCTTGATTCACTTGTATTCTTTGTCTGAAGATTTGCTCACAGAAGATGTTGTAGCTGACGTCAAAGGCTGCTTCATTTCTGAAACAAACAAACAGAAATAATATATTGTGTTTTGCAACAAATAATGCATCTATAGTCAATATATATGTAGAGTTGCTGCAAATGATTACATTGACCATACATCAAGCCTTCTTCTTCAGTGGTCCCCATAGCAGTGGGTTTGTTGAAGAATCTGGTGTACTGATGGAAACAGGACCTGTGATATCGGACTTTGACAGCTGTGCAGTCTTTATCTTTAATGTGTCCAAGAGTCCCAGAGTCTTCCTTCATCTCAGCAGCTTTGAGGAACAGATCTTTAAACACTGAAAATAACAGCATGGTGTGTCTGTATATGTGTATAACATATATTTATTATAGAGACAAGTCAAATAACAGTTTCTGAGGTGAATCTGATGGGCTGCAGAAAGCTAAAGCTACAACTCCTGTCACTAAATGGGAATTTAACAAAAAAAAAAAAAAAAAACATTGTATACAATTAACATCGTATACAGGACCCTACATGAAAATCTACTAGCATACTGAATTAGGTTGAAATCATCACAACTCTAAACAAAATACTTGACTAGTGTCTGTGAGAATGGAAGAGACTGAGAGCCAGGTTATTTCCCAAATACCTGCTGATGAGCTCTGTGCCAGTGGAAGATTATCCTTCACGCGTGACACAGTGATGTATTTATCTTTTTATTTGCATATGATGGACAGTGTAAGTATTACTGAGAAGTTACAACCCTAATTTTGTTTTTGTTTTTTTTGTTTAAAAGTAGAAATACTTTTGGTTGAAAAAGAATGTTGGTAAAATGTTTACAGTATGTTTTATTTTGTTCTATTTTGTGCAATACTAAGTTGCATTGTACCGTTATATGGAAGTTGTGTATAATGCTGAGGGTACCGCATTCGTTCTCACGTTCTACAAGACTTCAGAGTGAGAGCCATGCAGAAGGCAGCTTCGAATACGGGCGACCAGCAGGGAAGAGTTAAGGTGTACACAAACTGACTGGTTAATACAACAAAGATCTCCAAAGTCACAGGCACCCACGAGGTAGCTCACTTCTGTATTTAGCATTTGCTACTAAGAACTGAAGTGTTACGTCTAATTGTTCTATGTAACCTTGTTTTGTAGTTTTCAGTGTTTCATGGTAAAGAAGAAAATAAAAGGCACTTGTACTCGAGAAACCCTGTGCAGCGTTGTCATTAAAGAGCTACAGACAGGACAGGCAGAACCGGTGTGGATAACGTTTGTGTTTAGCCTGTCAGATCGGTACGAGGCTGATGACGTTGCAATATTTGATTGGCTGTACAATGGCCTGATGAAGTGTAAGATTACAATTGGACAAATTACTGAATCAGTCCAAACGTTTTACTCGATTTTGTAATTGTAGATTCAGACAGCTCTACAAACTGGCGAACACACTAAATAGTGAGTAAGGAAGGAATTCGGACATAGCTTAAGTAGTTTGTCCAAGTTGTGTTACCGTAGTGTGACATCCCCACAAGTCACAAGCCCCTATACAGATCTGAACACAGTTTTGTTTTTCAGCTTTATTTCTTCAAAAACAAACCAAGTTAGGGTGAGCAAACATTAAAAATGAGCACAAAACAACAAAAATGGCAGAATGTACAAATGAATAATAAAAAAGTAAGGGCGGGACAAGGCAAGAGATTTTAAATTGCACAAGTATATATCTATTTAAAACAAAAGTTCTGTATAGAGATTTTGATTTTTTTTTTTTAATTACTGTAGTTTTCTTGTTTTTGTTTTTGTTTTCTTGTTTTTGTTTGACATTCGTTTAAGACATTTAAAATAGTCAGAAAAAAAAAACAGAAGATACTAAACAACAGGCGTGTGTTTTTCCATTTACATAAATGAATGACGTGTTTACAAAAATAATACCAAGATTGATGACATCAGAAACTTCTGAACATCAGGCAAAGAAAAACAGGGAATATTAAATACCAACTATGAATGTCAGTCCAGAATATTTTCATGTGTTTTCAATTATTAAAAAGATGCTCTAATGTTTCTGTTTCAGATGAACAGGAAGTATGGAAGCGAATGTGACTCATATTTCAAAATAAAAGTCAAAAGCGGAAATGCTTTTTCTTTGTCACAACAAGCATCAGGTGACTCATTAGAAAATACATGGTTCAGATTGACATTTAAAAAAAATCTCAAACAGAGAAAATTGTAGATATTATTTTAAAATGTGTTTCATTTTTTTCATTTTAGGTGTCAGAGGGCATTTTGTGTATAAAGAAAATGATTTGTCCATCAAAGTGGTTTCCAGATCGCATCTTTTACTTGTATCAAAGTTGCAGAAAATGTTTTGCAAATGTATTGCTGCTTTTTATCTTTCATGGGAAAAACGTTGATGGTCAACACTGGGAAGTGTGGTTTCATTGCATTGTTTTGCAGTATATTATGAGTAGATGATAACATTTGTTTGTCAATGCATTCACTGAATGCTTCACATAACATTTCTTTGTCATTCCAAAAGTGTTTGTAAAACTCAACTGTAATCCCATCAGGTCCAGGTGACCTCTGGCCATTTGGGAAACAGCAGAAGTTCATTGAAGGTGAGTTCAGGTTCATGAGATCTCTGGATTTCTTGTTTAAACTATTTTAAGGGTTTTATCCTGAATTAGCTTTAAAAAGAAGAGGGTGTTGTGACTTGAATAATGGGTAGTATAAAGGTTTTTAAAAAAGCTAGTGATATAATCACTTATAGTGTTTTGATCTTCGACTGCAGAGTTGTCAGTTTGTAACTTGGTGATAGATTTTTTTCTTTTGTCTAATTTTTTCCAAAGAAGAAAAAACTCCATTTTTTTTCTTTAATCCCTTTTGCCTTCAAACGAATAAATGCTCCTTTTGCTTTTTCTGTATAAAGTTCATCTAATTTACATTGTAAATGGTTTATTTCAATGACATTATCCTCCTTTAGTTGAGTTAAATTACAATATGTTTAATTTGGAAATTATTTTAGCACGATCTTCTCTTTTCTTTCGAGCCAATCATTTTCCTTCTTCAATAGTAGTTTTTTTATATTAAATTTTAACCCCTCCCATATGCTAACTGGAGACAAGTATTGTATGGCTTTCATTTCAAGAATCCGTGATTTAATTCTGTTACAAATGTTTTTGTTTTTTAAAAGACTTATACTGAACAGATGTTCCTGTTTTTGGTAGATTCTTTTCAGGGCAAAGGGCCAGGAACTCTCCCTCCTTTTCTTTTTTTTACATTCCATCATCCACCTCAGTTTAATATAAACATTACCTGAACACCACTCTAGACTCACCTTTGCACTATTGGTTCACGTGACAGAATGAAATGCTTTACATGTGTTGGTTTGTATGCCTAAGTGTGCGTGTGAACTGTAGTTGAACGCTTACAGCGTAAAAACTTCCCTATTGGTCAGTCTGTCTATAAAATATATTGGCTGTTAATATAATTAAGATAATCTAGTATAAGTGGTGACTGTCCATGTTGTGATGCTTAGTCCATGAACTATGAAACTGATTTCATAAACATTTTGTTGGGGATTTCTATCACAATAACCATTCGGGCCGGTTCATCCGTACAAGCGTACAATCGTGGGCAACTCGCGTCCTTTAACTTGAATTTCTTTAAGCGATTAGAGTATGGGATTATGGAGGAAACTGTGCAGAAACATCGGTTTTTAACACTGAAGATGATGAAAATTTACTGAAGAAGTTACCGGAAATACTAAACATCACACTCAGGCACAGAGAAACAGTAAGAGAGGCAGAACGGGCGGACAACTAGATAAAAAATAGAGCTTTACTGGAAAGAGATGTCTTATATTTCATATTTTGCAGCACTCCAGCACTTTATTTTTTAGGCTTTGTATTGCCTGCTTCTGTTTAGTGGATGACCACACCACTTCCTCCTCTGCCTTTCATGTACTTGCGCATTCACAGACGCATGCAAGTGTGTGAAAAAGATTATCTTTACGTTAAAGTAAACGCTGGGACCATTACATCGCCTGAAAAGTATAAACACCTCTCAGAAGTTCAAAGCAGTTATCATGGAGAGTCGCAAGCAAAACCGGCCAACATTAGTATGAACTAGAACACATGATTCAGTATATGACTGATGTCATCACAGATTACTTTGAAGTATACAGGGCTTTAGTCTGCGTGTGCATTTAACCAAAACCTGTCCTTCTCATGGTGTTACTTGACCTGTTCTAGATCTAATGCTTCATACATTCTGAATTTGTAAAAAAAGAAAAAAAAGGGGGGGGGGGGATATACAGCAGAGCAGTCTGGGAATTAAGATCATAAGAATCAAAACTCATAGCATTGAAAGTAAATAAGACTCAAATGGACGCACTATGTTCACTGTCTGTAATATTGTGGATTTTATTGAGTTCACTACAAAAAAAAGAGAGAAAGAAACCCAGCAGTGGATCAAATTGCAATTTAAAGTTTCCACATCAAGATAGGCTCACTGCTTGACCATAAACCAGTGTTTCTCAAATGGTGGCGCAGTGCGATGTCAGGGGGGCCAAACAGTCGAACGGAGCGTGTCGCCCACGACCCATTTGGACAAGCTCTCTATGAATTACGGTAATTTCTTAACAGTTTGCTCTATTTGAAGAAAATCCAACAGTTTCTGAAAGCTGAGACATTGCGCTTTCTTGTCCATATCATTTCATTACGGTAATCTCACCCAGAAGCCCACTAGCTGCTTCTTTGTTTGCCGGGAAGAAAGACAGAGCGGTGAGAGATACAAAGGGCGTTTTTACAACAGTGAAAAAAGTTTTAAAATGGTCAGCAAGACGACCCTCCAGGGTAATAAAACCCCCATGGATGTTCAAAGATTTTGAAACCAAAGGAGCAACAGGAGTCACTTCTGGTGAGAAAATGTAACGAGATCTATTTCCGAGTTGTTTTTCTGGATGAATCACGTCCTTGTTAGCTAGTTTTTACTCTGAAACATTTACTGTATGAGAGAAATGTAATTCTAATGTAAGTTACCTTATTTTTGACATAAGAATGTAAGTAGGTTTCTTCAGGAACAGCTATGCTGTTAAATCACAATAAATGAATCCTAGTTTTCTTCAGGTTTTCTTGAAGTTCAAGCTTGTAGGCTGGAACTGAAGAGCTGCTGAAGGACCAAAGAGGGAGACAACGTGGGGATGTTGGAGGTTCCGGTGATGTGGTCAGAGATCAAAACTGCTCAGATAGCTGTAGACCCAGATGATGGAGACCCTCACACATGGAGGTTCAACCCCAGACGTATCCCAGGTGTCCAACCTCATCTAAATACAAGAAACCCATCACCAGGTGAAATATTTTCCCACTGAAGGTAGAAACCCTGCACCTGCTGGAAGTGTGAGACTTATATTTAATCCCTCTCCCTGCATGGGGAGGGGGGCGCCGGGCCCAGGAGGCCGACACCCAAGAGACAAGGCCGCCGCTGCTGAATGCCCTGTTCCCTCCACCGGGGATGGGGTAGGGGACAGAAGATCAGTAGTCCCACCTTCCTTGTGTAATGTGCTTGTGTGTGAGTGTTGAGGTGTGTTTCTTGTGGTTGAAGGATGTGTGTCATAAAGGGTGCAGTTAAAATTGGAGGGTAGAGCACTCAGAGGACATCTCCTGCTTGCTGGCAGTGATGAGAAGGGGGCGAAACTGTGCGGTGACTATGGGAGGGGGGACCAATGCCAAGAGGCTCGGGCCCCCCGAGGTATTCCGAAGTGTGAGACTTATGATATGGGCCTGCAGCCAGACAGAAACCGTCATCACCAAGACCTTTGAAGAGCAAAAAAGGAGAGAACTGCCCTGTTTGACCAAAAGCACCTGTACATATTTTACAACATTGTATGCACTGTTTTTGCACACTTAGAGACAAAGATACAGAACTTTTGTTTTAAATAGATATATACTTGTGCAATTTAAACTTTTATAACGCAAAACCTGTTGTTCATGTTCAGTTGCACTGTTTTTCCACTAGAAACTCTGAAAATCAAATTTAGCTTTTGTGTTTTATTTCTATTTAAATTGTTCTTAGACTCTTATAACATGGGATCAATTGAGAAATACTGAGATATTGTTTTTTGGGGAAAGGGGGCAAAAGCACACATTTACATGACGTTCTCTGACCCTTGCAGAGTCAGAATTAGCAGAAAAGACCAGGTGGACATTTTGAGGCTTATGTGTTAGTATCAAATGATGCAGTTGGTCAGCCACAAATGCTCAGAATTTATGTAGATATTACAATTTATTTTGGAAATTACAGACAAATGTGTCTATTTTTTCTTTTATATTCCAAAAAAATTTAATTAGGTTTTTTAGAGTTGATCAATGTGATTTTTTTTCCCTGTATCAAATGGTTCAACATTTAGGCAAAAATCTTTAGTTTACACAAGAATTGCAATGTATTTTTGGAAATTATTGGCAAATCTGCTTATTTTTTCTTTAATGTTATAGAAGGAAAAACAAAGTGCGGAGAATGTTTTGCAGAGATACTCTTAATGGGGGGGGGGGGGGGGGGGTCTTCAAAGGGAACAGAAATAAGAGAAGAAGTAAGAGAAAATAATTGAGAACACTGCTCTAAACTCACAAGCATCTTCAACGCTTCAGCATTTCTTACAGAGGGATGGAGAGGTCTGTTTCAGCTCAACCCAAGGAAAATCCCTGAGTAACTCTGCGCTCATAGGAGCAGAGCTCTGACTGATCCCAGAAACAACTACAATGAGACAAACTTCCGGGAAACGCGGCCGGATCTGCAGCAGACGTGGATGCCATTCCTCTTTTCCAGCCTTCAAGCCCCACGCTGATGGAGTTGCAAAAAGCGCCATGCTCGGTGGATGCAGGCATCACAGGAGGAATGTAAAGTCTTCATTTTGTTGCGTTGGGTGGGGGTGAAACATGTACCCTCCTCTTCTCGATGACAGTCGCCGGAGACCGAAGGTCTGCGCGCTGGGAAGACGGGATCTCCCGCACGTGTGCGGTAAGAACAGATCAAACAGATCACGCACGCAGACACTTTTTACAATGTGGTGTTGGCTGGAGCTGCCAAACCCGGGCTGCAGAGCTGCGCTTGCTTGACAGCTGCAGGTCCAATGGAAAGCATGCACGGAGCCAGCTGCGCGGAGCTGCCGCAGCCAATGGAAACATGTGAACCGCAACTGGAGCCCAGACGCTGCTCGGCTGGGCTGCTGCTGAACTGCCCTCAGAAAGGGAGCTGCTGTGGTGAGAGGCGCCTCAGACTTCCGGATGCGGGATGCGCCCAGCCTGGAGCCTGGAGCCTGGAGCCTGGAGCCTGGAGCCTGGAGCCTGGAACCTGGAGCCTGGAGCCTGGAGCCTGGAACTAGCGCGGGACTCCGGCATCCCGACTGAACGGCGTGTGCGATGCGGCTCGCCGGAATGAGTCAGTCGGTCCCACTCCTTTTCCTCTCTCCCTCCTCCCATTCCGCCCCTCCCCATCCCTCTCCTCTTTCCCCTCCCTCCGCTGCCTGCTAATTTTTTATGCATTTTTCTAAACTGTCATGGCGTTTTCGTGTCCTTGGAAATAAAAAGCGCCAGTGTTTCAAAGGGCTCACCGGGGAATGTCTCGCTGGTGAGAGCGTCCGTCCAGACCGGAGCAGGTGAGCTTTCCTCTGGCTGAGGCTGTTCCGCAGCAGAGATGACCCTGGGAAGGAGTTTTAGAGGCAGTCCGCACGTGTGAGGAGAGGGCTGTTATAATCTGTTTACAACAGCGATGCACTGACATTACACAGCTAGCAAAGACGGCTAGCGCTGCGGCTGCGGGCGCGAACGTGGAGGCGACACGGGGTCTCCGTGTCCCTCGTTCGGCGCGTGACAGAGCTTTTTCACGCCGCGGCTTCCCCGTAACTCGCGGGGAAGTTCTTTTCTCAGCCTGCAGGGCTCAGTGCTAATCCAGTGGTTTCATGCTAACCGCGCTAGCCCCCGTGTGTGCTAGCGTTCATTCTGACCGCAGAGGCTCCTCGAACGCTACGTCGTTAGCCCCTGAAGCCTCACATTCATTTGAGGTGTGGGGACACGGCTCGCGGCTTTTGATGTCTCTCTCAGGTTCGGGTCATCGTGCAGCTTCACCTGACCAGGTGGAACGACCAGGGCTGCAAACAAAGGCTGCCCTCCGCTAACCCACACCTCACACAGCTGACTTCTGGAGAACTAAAGCAAGTGTCAGGCCCCGTCCTCATCACTGTCAGGCTGTCTGCACACCTGGCGTGTCCTCCAGAGTGCGTCAGGTTCATGTTGGGGATGGGCTGCAGCGCTTCTATCAAACTGCTTCAGTTGTCAAGGCTACCTAGCTGCAGTGTTACAGCATTTAATCAGCAGGTGGGATCCAGTGCTGCTTTGCACCCTGTCGTCCTGTTGTGTCTGGATGTTCTCCCCACAGCCTGCGGGGTCATGCTGCGTGTCTTCTGGCTGGGGGGGTGATATGAAGGCTCCTATCTGCTGCCCTACTTGTTTGCCCAGTGTGACACCTACAGTTCCCTCAGAGCACCTGAAGAAACTCCTGTCATGTTTATTGGTGAAGCAAAAGAACCAAAGCAGCCATGCATGTGTCAGATCACATGGCTCACTAAGCCCTTCTTTATTAGAATAATGATCACACAGTGGAGGATGCGCTGCACCAGTGTGCCCAAACCAAGGAGGGGGTGTGTCTGTTCAAAGAGGAAGAACTAGCATCATGCATTCATAACACCATTATCATTTTGACCTTTAACTCATCGCACATTTGTCCATCTGTCTCACTGACTGTATATGAGAACTGGAGCAAGTGAGTTTGCCATCACTCATTTTCTATGGATGACGCGTCTGGTTTTTGAGTTCAGCAACATGAAATCAATTCAGTCACAGTTTTGTTTTTTTTGTTTTGCCATACAGACAGCGCCAGGTAGGATCAGATGACGTCAGTAAAGAATGATTTTTCTGAGTTGGTCTGAATCATCGTTTCTATGCCAAAATATGAAAAAAGAACAATAACAACAAAAGAGAGAATTAGCAAAAGCATGTTGTTTGGAATGCCAACGAGGAGGGATCTCTCATTCCAGTTCTCATATAGACAGTCAAGGGTCTGTCCTCTTATCCCAGGCTCACACTGCATGCAGTCCGGTTCCGGTGCGGCTGCAGTGCGGATTCCGGAGTCTTTAAGTACAGGAAAAGTGCGAGAGGCACTCAAACTGCGTCCTGTTTGATCCGGCCTCTGTGGCGCTCCGTACCTGTTTTGTTGGCTTTAAATTTTTGCCGGACACCAGAGCTGAACCGTAGCACTTCATTGTGAAGTTGGGCAATTTACGGCCTAAACCGGAAACCATGCAAGTGAATGTAAAGTGCATCCGGTACAATTTCTAAATAAAACTTATTTTTCACTGTACTCTCATCACCGTAATCGCTGGTTCTACAGTGTGGTAAATATTACGTCATTTCTGCTGACACACGGGTCACAAAGTGTGCGGTAGAACGTCATTTCGTCCATATAGCATCGTGGACAACGAGAGGCTGATCACAGAGATGCAGAACTACTGCATCCTTTTTGATAAAACGCATTCTTTTGATAAGGATAAGGACAAAAAGGAGAGTCTGGGATGAGATATCACAGACTGTTGGACTTGATGGTGAGTTTGTGTAACATGAACATTCACACTCAGATTAGAAAGTTAAGAAAAGTTTGCCCACCTTTGTAAATCCATTGTATGAAGATGAGTCATGCAAAAAAAGAAGTGTTGTGAATATCCTCCAAAATCACGGCGGAATTAGGGTTTGTTTACTATGACGTTATATTTAAAGTTTGGTTCTCGCGAGAACCTATTTGAGTTCAGAAGTTCGCCAGGTTGGTAGCAGAACCTGTTTGCAGTAAGACTGCAAACAATCCGTAGCCAACGTTAGTTACCAACGGTACCACTCTGCAGCCGCATCGGAGCCGGGCCACATGCAGTGTGAACCCAGTGTAGCTTTTACTATTCTTGATTCACATTGACATTGGTTGGAAACAAGGTTTAATGGAAGATTCTTGAAGAACTATCATCTGCTGCCATTACTCTTGTTTTAGATTCATAAAATATTGACTTTTTATATACAAAATGGAAAAAAAAAAACTATTTTGTTGATCCTTTTATTTTAAAGAATGGATTCTTTAGACCAGGGGTCTCCAACCCTGTTCCTCGAGATCTGCTGCCCTGTTTGTTTTCCAGCTAACCCTGCTTTAGTAATTGCTGCTCACCTTCATCAGGTGTGGTCAGTCAATCAGAAATTGGGCTGATTTAATCCAGCTAATCAGCATCTAGTGAAGCAAGGTTAGCTGCAAAACAAGAAGAGGGGTAGCCCTCGAGGAAAAGGGTTGGTGACCCCTGCTTTAAGATACGATAAGATACGATATGATAATCCTTTATTCATCCCACAATGGGGAAATTCCAATGTTGCAGAGATACAGATAGGAATAGAGTAGTATGTACAGATAAAAGAGAGGTGAAACGCGTCTCATCTCAGACCTTGTGCACCATTTCACTCTTAGTAAAACTAGAATGAAATGATGATAAACAAATGTAAGTTTTTTTGGAAAGTTTGTATTAATTTCAGTTCAATTTCAATTTTATTCATATAGCCCAAAATCACAACCATAGCTGTCTCAATGGGCTTCACACCGGTATTTATGCAAATAACATAAAAATATAACCAAAAGATGGTTGCTAAACTAAACTAAACAGACTACTTAAAACTGGCATGCCTGCCCTTGGACCCTCCTTCTTGGTGAGGAATAACTCTTTAAAAGACCTTTTCTTGGGGAGAAAATAAGAAACCTCAAGGATGCCCACATGAAGAAGGGATCCTCTCCCTGGACAGACAGGTGATGTGCTCAAACTGTTCGCAAAGCTTATCTGACTCTACAACTACACGTTTAAATAGCAACTACATGTTTGAATAACAACGACATACCGTATATCTTCCAGTAATGGCCGGTCTCTAATAGATGCCAGTCTACAATAATAGCCGGGTGGAGGCGTGAAAGCGCATTAGCCTTTCCGTTCATGGAGCCCAGTCAATAGGTGAAACCGGAAGCAAGTGAAAAACAGAGCCATTCGTGCCTGACGAGGATTCAGTTGTTTGTCTGACCTGATGTACTCCAGGTTCTTGTGGTCAGTCGGAACCAGGAATGGTTGAGCTGCCCCCTCCAACCAGTGCCTCCACTCGGAGAACGCCTCCTTCATGGCCAGCAGCTCTATGTCCCCCATGTCATAATTCCTCTCTGCGTCGGTCAGTTTCCTGGAGTAGAATGCGCAGGGGAACGTTTTAGGTAGTTGGCCGTGGCGCTTTGATAGCATGGTCCCCACCCCTGTGCTAGAAGCATCCACGTCCACAATTAACTGATTTGCGGATCCGAATGATGAAGGATGGGTGATTGTGCAAAGCTTTGTCTGAGGGACTGAAAAGCTGAAGTGGCCTCCGGGTTCTAGAGGAGGCATTTGGGTGCCCCTTTCAGAAAAGAAGTGAGTGGAGCCGCCACCGAACTGAAGCCTCGGATGAAGTGGTGGTAAAAGGAAATGTAGCTCCTTTACAATGGTGGGTTGAGGCCACTGCAACACAGATTCTACCTTGCCTTGATCCATGGCCACCTCTTGAGCGCTTATGTTGTAGCCCAGGAAGGATATTGAGTGTTGTGGAATTCCCACTTCTCTTTCTTGGCGCACAGTTTGTGGTCGATGAGCCTCTGGTGGACCTGCAGGACGTGAGAGACATGTTTCTCAAAAGTGGCGGCGTAAACGAGGATGACATCGATGTAGACTATGACGAAGTGCTGTAGCATGTCTCATTAATGAAGGCCTAGAACACGGAAGGCGCATTGCAGAAACCGAAAGGCATGATCAAATACTCATAGTGTTTAGAAGTCTTCTACTCGTCTCCCTCACAGACGCATTTCAGCTTATAGGCGCTGCGCTGATCCCGCTTGGTGAAGTATCGGGCCTGACGTACTTCTTCCAAGGCTGGTGGGACCAGTGGTAGTGGATAGTGATACCTGATAGTGTATTCATTGAGACTGTAGAAGTGAATGCAGGGACGGAGACTGCCACCCTTCTTTTTGAGGAAGAAGAAGCCTGCGGAAGCAGGCAATGTGGAAGGCCGGATAAACCCCTTTTGCTGTTCCTCCTGAATATAAGGCTGCATAGCCTCTGTCTCAGGTTGTGACAAAGGTAACGCCCTTCCTCTCCAGGAGTGGACCTTGGCAGCAAGTCATAGGACCAATGAGGAAGTGGTGGCTCTGTTTTTAAAGCCTCTTATAAGTCCCAGTACTGGGATGGGAGGGAATCATGACAGGGGTGGGCGTGGGCTTGTCAATTTTAAATAATTTCCGCTCATTCAAAATCCCTAAAAGATTTATTTCATTTGAATTTTGTTTGTTCTGTGTTTTGTTTACAGATGCAGTATCAGGACAGAAGATGAAAATTCTCAAGAAAGACAAGCAGCAGGTTTGAAATCTCACACTCATTGAATGTTTGTGGTCTCTCATGAGGGATTCTGTGATGCTGAAAGCTGACAACAGAGTGATTATTGAGTCTAAACATTGCTCCAAGCATTACTGACAGCAGCACCCATTACATCAGACAGAGGACAACAAACTGTCTTTCGTTTTTGGCTTCATTTCCAAGGAAAAAAAGAGATAATTTACAGTATATTGTGATGAGTTTTGCAAAAATGCTTGCCTGAAACAGCTGGAATTGAAAATTGTTGCTTACATGTGCTCGTCCTCTTACAGTGAATTGGAATTATCTGCACACAACAGCCATGGCATGCCTGTCTGGCACCTGTGCTCACAGCCTCTAAAGCTATGGTGACATTAACACGCTGATACACTTGCAGAACTCAACATACTGAGAAAGTCCTGCAGGACATGTCTGTGTCTTCATAGATGTGTGTTTGTGTGTCCGTATATCTGTGTGTGTGAATATGTCTGTGTTTATTTGTATTTGTGTATATATTTGTATTTGTGCATATGTCAGTTTAACAGTGTTTGTGCAAGCATCTGTCTGGGTGGGTCCATCCATGCATCCAGTAGCGGTTTTAGGCTGCATGGGGTGGCAATTCAAAGGGGGCGCTGTAGGGCCTGGCTATAAATCGATATTATTGATTATTTCAAAGTTTGTTGCGGGTGCGAGGACACCCCCGCCACTTCTGCTAATCGTCCCCTTGTAGTATTTAGCTGATGAAACAGCGGGGCATGCAATGATTTCCAACAGGATCCATACAGAACTGGAGGATAAAGCTCCTGGTCTTACAACAGCAGCAGAAAATTTAATAAAAGTGTTGATTTGAAGACAGCAGCATTGTTAGACACTTACGCGATCATCCTACGAGTATGATGCTATATGCTGCTATACTAACGAGCTGTTTGTCTATGTCTATGTCAACACGGACCGGTTTTAAGTGTGACAATGTTTTTATGGAACAGACTTCAAGACGTGTTGGATAAATACAACAAAAGTAATTTATAGAAAATGTATAAAAACTTTGTTTTATCATTATAATATCAGACATGAATCTGCTTTATACTGACTTTATTTATTTGTAGTCTCTTTGCAACATTACAGAGCCGGTGTTGAGGTGAAAATGCCCTCCCTCTTGAGAGAGCACTGTATTTTTACTGTCAGTAGCTGAGTTTCTATTACACAGTTGCGCAAAACTTTATCGACATTCTAGCATGACAAAAAGTAAATTCATTCATCTGACAAAAAAACGCAATTTCAAAATTACACTGTTTCCATTAAATCATAATTATGCAAATCAACACAAAGCAACTCACAAGATAAGTCATGCAAAACCACAGGGATGGATGAGAACTAGTATTGTTTTTAGTTGATTCACAAAAAGGGAGCATTTGGGTGACGTCACGGCTTCTGGGGCCCACGTGCAGCATACCAAGATCATTGATAATGTATATAAATGTAAACAGATGCATGAAGCCGTTCAGTGGTATTAAAAAAAATAAGTCAACAGTTGGACCATTTTTTCAGTTTGATAACATCAAATCCACTCAGATTTTTTGTTAAGGCTCCAACGCTCATCATCTGTCAAAGGAGAAGTCTGCATGGGCCATGGAGCTGCAAGCGTAGCCATTCCTCCCATGTGGGAGCGGCGATTTTGATAACATTTTGGTTGGCAATTTAACAGAGGAGTTGTGGCTCCAACAAGTCCGTATGACACACAACTTTTAATGAGCTGTGACGCTGCGGGATGCCTCTGGTGCCCGCTGTGCAGCGGTCAGCACAGCCTTCCAAGAAACGCATTTAATTAAAAAAAAAATTGTTTCCATTGCAATTTTGCAACATTTGTCTATTTCGATACGCTCCAAAAACCACCTCCTCCTAATGCAAAAACAAAATTGTGGTGTTTCCATTGAGTGAATTTAGTATCGCAAATCTCATTGCGAAATTTCAGAAGCAATGGAAACTAGTGACACAATAGCAAAAATTCAAAACATTAAAATGTTTTTAAACTGTTTTTGTTATAATTTCACATAAAAATCAATCACTTGGAAGAAAAATTAAGAAAAGAGAATTTCTGATCCCCTCACTCTCTACTAAATCTGTCTGTTTTCTCTGCATGTTTTGAGTTTACAGCTAGATGACAGTAAAGACATGTTCTTACTATGTATAAATTGATTCTTATGATGGTGCAACTTCCTCTCTGTTTACATTCAAAATAATATTTAAAAAAACACTTATGGTTTTTCTTTGTAAAATAATAATAAAATAAAATAAAATATTTTTAGTCTATAGATTTTTTTACTCACCAGCCGAGTAGGCTGGTGAGTAAAAAAATTTTTAGGATTTTAGGAAGTGGAATTTCTTTTAATAAAATGTTTTAAAAGTCAGTCATACCGTGACATTCTGTAACCCCAAATTTTATTCATGTATGTAAAAATTCATGCATTTTTTTTTGCTGTGTCAGCAGATTTTTTAAAAACTTTTTTTTGGTTTACCACGCCCACAATTTTTACAGTGTCATATCATAAGTTAGATTGATTCTTTCAGCTTGGCCCACTGAACTCATACAACAGTAGCGATCTTGCCACACGCACGCCTTTCAAATTCTGCAACTTCTAAGTCCAACATTTTTTAATGATGCTTGAGAAGTTACATAACGATTTATGAAAATCTTTACGATACGTTTTTTTTTTTTGGTAGCTGGTATATTTTTCTTCAAATTCTCTTTCCAAGATCAAAGGTTGATGAGACTTCTGTGGTGGTTCTAGACTTAAGCTGGCGGCATGCTGTTAATTTCATCTTTAACTTTTACTGTTACTTTACTTGCATTGACAGCTGTATGTAACATTAGTGCTAACCCTTAGAGCATGTCATGACTCGTGTGCCTGCTGTAACACTAAGGTTTTATCATATAATTAGTTGATAAATGTTTAATGAGCTGTTAATGATAGTTATGTAACATGCGGCCATAATATAATAATAACTTCAGATTAGTTATTACTTTAATAATCATTACTTAATGTTTTCAAACATTTCTTTAACCGGTTCGCTGGGGATTTTAAGTAAAAAGTGGGTTAATTGTGTCTGCATTTACGAAGTTTATTTTTTACTTACTGTATGTCCATCATGTTGTGTTCTATAATTAGGCAATGGAATCTTCATAAATCTGTAGGTAGTTTTAAAGATGAATTTTCCATTTACTCTATGGTGACATAAATTAACCAGTCATCCGGTTCCGGGTCACATGACTGCACACGACGGGGTTTCTTCGGCTCTCGATTCCTGACGTTTTTTGGAGCGTTTTTTATATATTCTTTATATTAAATAGCAGATATTCTGCTACAGAGAGAGCTGAACATTGCACCTAAAGCTGAACTGGCAGAACTTAAAGCTGTATTGGTAGATATCCAAGCCAAGCTAACTCCATTGCTGGCTATGGAAGCCAAGCTAACACCTCTGCTGGCACTCGTGCAGGAATTCCGACAAGAAAAAGTACGAGATGAACAACAGGGTAATCGGATTGACCTCATGGATAGAAGACAGAACGACACGGATCAACAACTAAGAATGAATAATATCATTCTTACGGGATTTCAACTCAAACCAAGAGCTAAGTCTGGAGCAGCTAACGTTAGCACGGATGCTAGCAGAGCACCTATGGCAACAGCCAAAACCGTTGAAGCTCAAGTCGGATCATTCCTCACTTCCAAAGGGATTTCCTTGGATTTGAATGAAATCGAGATCTGTCACCCACTTCCCAGAAGAAAGGAGTCAGATGAACCAGCGATCCTCATCAGGTTTGTGATTCAAAAGCACAAAATTGCTCTGATGAAGCAAAGAAAACTGCTAAAAGGTTAGGAGATTTTCATTAATAATCACTTATCGAAACATAACGTATTGTTGGCTAAGCACGCCCGACTCCTGAAGCGGAAAAAACAGATCCAGAGCACATGGGTGCTGAATTCCAGGATCTACGTAAAACCACTTGATCCACCGGACCTGGCCAAGTCTGTGGTCATCACCAACATGAAAGACTTTGAGAAGTGTGTGGTCACGGACGTCTGAGCCTTTATTTGAAGCGAAATAAGAATCATAAATGATTTCAAGAAAATATGGCGCCCGGGATTTACCACTAACTCTTAGATCAACTTTGACCTGATTTTCAGCAGCGATTTCTGCCCTGCAGACAACACAAAGTCTGCAGTCATAACAACGATCTTTTTGTTTTGTCTTTGTTTATTCTTTACTTTTTTCTTTAATTACTATTATTGTTTTTATTATCATTTTTGATTTATTCATATCACTGATTTTTTTATGATGAAACTATTCTTAAAAAGACAAAAAAAACAATTTATGTATTTTTCTTATTTTTTTTTTTAATTCTTGATCATTATTCTCTATTATTTTTATTTTTGCATAAGCTCCAATCAAGTCTAAAAAAGAGTTCTACTTACATGCAAAGCAGTATGAATTATTGTTACTCAAGGGTGTTTAATGACCTGTATTACTGTCAGTACAGCTTAAGTACCTGATTATTAGTTCCGAACCGGTTGATATCTAATGTAAAGTGAATGGTATGGTCGAGTCAGGGTGGGATTATATAAGTTCGCTTCCTCCCACTCCCTTTCAAGCAGTCAATTTTTTGATGTCTAGTTATCCTGTTTGACATGACTACTGTTGCAAATCTTTGTGGGTGTTGATTGTGTTACACATGTCTTGTATATCTTGTCTGCTTGAAATAAACCATTTCAAATCAAATCAAATCAAAATCAGTCATAACTAGAAATGTAGCAATCATATGATTGAAGACAGCAACCATGAGCTGATTTTTCTTTTCTGAAGTAGATATCGATATATATCAGGGCCTGAAATTCATTTTGTTAAATGAGGGAATTCCCTTTTACTTGCTTCTCATGGAGGGGATTTATACACTTTGGGGGGATATGAACTTGGCTACAGATCTTATGTTGCCCAACTCATACCGCTGAATAAAACATTTTAAATTGTTTACATTTAAATTAGATTTTTTAAATGTTTTTCTTCTTGGTCATTTCAGTCTGTTTCTGGTTTTGTGGTTGTGATGCAAACTTGTGGATTATTCTACAGGGCCCTCAAAAGTTTTCAGAGTAGGAGGCTGAGAAGAAAGTAGGAGGCTACCACTACCAAGCAAAGTGCCAAAGCCCCCCCACCCTCTGCTATCGACTACATTTAAAGCCCCTGTTTACACGTTAATTTAATGCGAGAATTTCATGCATTATAAGAGCTCTGTTTGCGAGAATGAATTTTAAGATGTGAGATACCCACAGTCCCACAGCAAAATTCAGGCCCTGTATATTACGTTGTGTTTGACGTCTTTTGTATCCAGTTCTCAATTGTAATCGCATCACATGGCTGTTGACGTGGATGAACAAAATTCAGTTGTGAATCTAAAAGGGGTGGGGGAGGTCTGGGGGGGGGGGGGGGTGTCTCTCGCCTGGGAGGCAATTCAATGTAGAACTACAACTGTATCCATCCATCATCCATCCTCTAAAACTGCTCAAGGCCTTTTGGGGTTACAGGGCTGCTTGAGCCTATCCAGCTACTGTTGGGTGAAGGCAGAGCATGGCCTTGCAGGGCCAACCACACACACGTACACAGATTTTCATATTCACACCTATGGACACTTTAGAGACTTCAATTAATCTATGAAGCATTGTGTTGGTCTGTGGAAGGAATCTGGAATGCCTGGGGAAAAAGGATGCATGCAAGAGGAGAACATGAAAACTCCACACAGATAGAACCTGGCTGGGATTTGAACCAGGGCCTTTTTGTTAAGAGGCAGGAGTGCTATCCACTATACCGTACAGCCCTAGTTTGTGTTTGCGTATGTTTTTGTGCAAAGTAAATATATGTGTATGAAAACTTCCTCTGCCTTCATGTCATGAAACTCATGAATTCTGTTCTGTGTTCCCTCACTATATCCCAGTCCTGCTCAAGATGGCGCCATTGTATGTGGCAAGCAGTCCAGCTCTGCTTTCAGTCCTGTTTTTGATTTTGTTTTTATTGTCTAATGAAGTGATGCCACTACTTGTATATCATCGCCTTACTCTTCTTAACATCTATGGTTCTAAAAATCATCTGGGGACTTCTGCTACTATAATCTGGGGAACCTGTCCTTGGTGCTGTCATTTGTCGACCTCCAAGACATAATAAGAACTTCATTCAGGAGTGTTCAGAGTTCTTAGCAGAATATTTATCAGTGTATGAAACATTTTTAAAATGTTGGGGTGTCAATATGCATGTGTGCTACCCTGCAAATCCATTGGCAAATGACTTTAAGAAGCTTTAGGAAACTTTTAATTTAGCTCAGTCTGTGGGAAAACCCACACAAGTTCAGGGGCATACTGGACCTGGTTTTATCTTTTGGCTCACAATCCCATTAATAGAAACATCTAAGAAAGCTATCTCAGATCATTTCCCCATAACTATTGCTGGGTGATAATGATTTTTTTCTATCACGATATTGTTTTTGTCATATCAGGCAACAACGATATTTGACCCGATATAAACCAAATAACTATATCTGTCAAATTTGAAATGCTCTGTGTTCACACAAATGTGCATGTCCTATCATACTTTAAACATAACAGATGCACTGAAGGAACATGATGTAACATAAAAGGCATAAATATTACAAACTAAACTGTAAAAAAAGCAAAATCTTTCAAGTTTCAAAAGAGAACATCAATTAAACAGAACACTAAACTGCTTGATCAGTTCCTGTTACTGCCTTCTGCACCTTTTTTCCATTCCCTGCCACTCTGCTCACCTGGCAGGTGTGGCCAATGCTCCTTAATGGATACCTGCTGGGTATGTAAGACAAGGCAGGGCCGGCAAGTCCACTCTTATACTGCTGGGTTTGGTTATTTTAATTTGGGTTTGGACCTTGGTAGTCTTATTTTGTAGGCTTTGTTTCTTTTTTTATAGGTAGTTTTGGTTAGGCTGCCCTTAGCGGGGAGCTGCTGACTCCGACAGTCATTATGGCTGGGTCAGCTTTCTCCCCGACTTTTTGTTATTTTTGGCAAAGGTTCCAATTATCTTTGGTTTGTCATTTTGTTTGAAACCAGCAAACTAAATATTTTCACTTTTATTTTTTTCAGGACTTTTTTCTTAATTTAATAAACTGTGTTCCTTTTAGTCCTGGTGTCCTATTTTTATATGTTATGGTCCCCTTTGTGTCCAACCCCTAAACCCCACGTGTCAAACTCAATTACACAGAGGGCCAATATCCAAAACGCACTTTAGGTTCGCGGACCAAAAAAGATAAACCTCTATTGAACACACTAAAACTACACTTTTAACAACTTTAAAACTTTTAAAATGTAACTTTTTCAACAAGTATGAATTAAAACAGTCAGGAGTATTATTCCAGTATAAATCAACTTAAATAACTTTCAGTATTTTGCTCTTCATAAAAATATGTTCTGTAAAAATTATACAAGTTAGATTTAAAGTAGGCCTAAATGTTTAAAGAAAAAAAACACTAATTTCTTTACTTTTATGTCATTTTACATAAAAAAAATAAACTTATAAATATATAAAATATATTTTTGCTCTCCACAAAATATATCCTGTCACAATCATACGAATATAAACATGCTGCTGAACAAAACAAGCAATGCTTGGAAATAAAAATAAGATGTTTGTTTTTTTTCAGCAAAAGCTAATCATGTCATTCCATTTTCTTTGCTTTTTCGTCGTTTTATCAGAGCTGGACTCCTGGCCTCGTTTCTTAACTTTAATTTTATTTCTGTTTGGTCTGTGAGATCCTGTGTCTTTGTGAAAGACATCAAAGTGAATTGATTCTTAAGAACCTGTTATTGTCAAAACATAGGTGTTAATAAAACATTAAAAACTAAACCAAATAACTTTTAACTTCAGATTGCTTCAAAAATACCTGGTGTTTTCCTAATTTTGTGCAACACCAACAATAAAAATCCTCTCCAAAACTTCTATGTATTCATAACTGATCTACTGTTTATTCATATTTGAAAAAATGCTGCTGTTTCACTGCCTGCATTACCTGCTCTCTTTTCAGTGCAGTTTTATGTCAAATACGAACACCAAAGAAAAGATTAACTTAAACCTTTTAACTTTTTTAAACTTAAAATAGATACACAGAAAAAAAGATGTAATAAAAATGTATAAATAGTTTATAAATGACATTATTAGCACTGGCCAAATTGGCTAGTAGATTAGAAAAAATCTACTGACTAAACATATATTTTATTTACACAGAGATACCGTAGGCCTTACCTTGCTTTTAAACATTTTCTTTTCTTTTTTTTTTGTTTTTTTTTTTTAGGAAAATTAAGTTTATTGTCATCTAACTGTAAACTCAAATTCAAACACGCTGAGAAAACAAGGACAGATTTACTAGAGATTTCCATATTCTGCCTCCAGGTGATCACATTTGATATTAAATCATAACAAAAAAACGCCTGAAAACAGTAAAATGATTTGGGTTATTGTCATTATATATCATTTTTTAAATTAAAATTGCAGGTTTAAGGAGGATTGAGCACAACATCTGACAGGTCACAGTTTTCAGTCTAACACAGACTTTGTAATGCTACACAGACGCTGTTAAAACAGTGGATTAAATTCTGTTATTATTTAGAAAATACAGTTTTTATGAATGTTGTATCTTGTTGTATTTATCTGCCGCGTCTTAAAGGCCAGTCCGTGAAAATGCTGTCAGATCACACAGGACACACAGAACAGCTAGTTAGCATCATAGCATTAGCGGCTAACAAGCTAGCGTCATTGCATTAGTGGCTAACAAGCTAGCATCATAGCATTAGTGTCTAACAAGCTAGCATACTAACATTAGTGTTTTACAACAGCGCTGTCTCCAAAGCAACACATTATATCCATATGTCTTTTGCCGCTTTAAGAGAAGCAGATTTATCCTCCAGTTCAGACTGGATCCTGTTAGAAATCTTATTCTGCTGGTGAAGTGAACACTGGGGTGGGGTGCTATGTCTGGCGTTGTTTTGTTCAGCTCATGTGCAGACGGTAGAGGAGAAAAGGACAAAAGAAATTCACCAAAAGAAGAGCTACTAAGCATGACTAAGTTTACACAAACATTTACTTTCCATTTGGTTTACTAATCTAACATTTACTCGCCAAAGAGGAGAAAATGCTCACAACTGGCAAGTGTTAATTTTAGACCCTTCAAAATATATCGCGATTGATTCACTTTACTATCAAGGAAAATTGTATCACGATAATGGTGGTTGGTTACCGTTTTATTGCCCGGCCCTATTTGAAAAACTATCCCGCTCTTCAATCAGGAAGCCACCAGTTCCGTTCTGCTGGTGTCCCATCAAGTCCTGGACAAATGGGAAGTTCTCCAGTGCATTCCAGGATTCCCAGTGATTTGCTCTGATTGTAGAAAGTGTGTAGTGAGTTTGAATTTCATTTATTTATGGAACCTATTCTCCACAGTAAACAAGGCACCATTGCAATGTGGTTTTTCACAAATTTCATTGTTCTTGCTGTTGTCTTTGGAAAAAGATTCAAGTGGTCATACAGAGACCAGACAGCCCTGAGTACCTAGACCCCATACTCCCAGAGCACCCTCCACAGACCACAGGGGACGCGGTCGAACATCTTTTCCAAATCCACAAAACACATATTGACAGGATGAGCGAACCCCCTCAAACACTCCAGCACTCTAGAGAGGGTGTAGAGCTGATCCACAGTTCCACGACCAGGATGGAACCCGCATAGTTCTTGGATCTGAGGTTCGATTATCGACCAGAATCTCCTCTCCAGTACCCTGGCATAGACCTCCCCAGAGAGGCTGAGGAGTGTGATTCCCCAGTAGTTGGAACACACCCTCTGGTTCCCCTTCTTGAAAAGGGGAACCACCACTCTTGGCCGCCAGTCCAGCGGTCCAGTTCCCGACTGTCACGCGATGCTGCAGAGACGTCTGAGTCAAGACACTCCCACAGCATCCAGAGACTTGAGTTACTCAGGGTGGACCTCAGCCACTCATGATGCCTTGCCACCGAGGAGCTTGTTGACTACCTCTGTGACTTCAGCTTGGATGATGGACAGCCTCACCCCAAAGTCCTCAGCCTCTGCTTTCTCAAGAGAAGACGTGCCAGAGGGATTGAGGAGATCCTTGAAGTATTCCTTCCACTGCCCGACAATGTCGAAGTCAGCAGCTCCCCACCTGCACTTAAAACATGTCTTTTTCAGGTTTTTTTGCTACAATTTCACAAGAACTTTTTCAACATTTTCATTGTGGGATGTTTATAAAATAATTTTTCAGGAAGATAGCTGATTTAATTCATTTTGAAATAAGGCTGTGAAATCATAAAATGTGGAAGAAGTGAGGAGCTGGGAATACTTTTCGGACGCACTGTATACAGACACCGCTCTATGTAGCGATCAAGTTAAGAAGTACAATCTATTAACAATACAATAAATTTAAATTTGGTATTATTTACAACTGTATGAATATGCGTTCCTGTTACTTTCCTTCTTGGAAATCTAATTTTCATCTACTAGTCTATCATCTATCATCTATTAGTCACTTAGCAACCTCTAAGCTACTTCAAAGAAAAAATCCTGGAGCTGCCCCTGTCTTTTGTTTATTGTCTAATTCGGAAGAAAGTTTTATTTTGGAATCGAAAGGATTTTCCTTACCACGTCCGACTCATTTTTGATGCACGCCAAGTCTCTTTGTCATGTATTGAAAATACATCTTATACTTTCTTAAAGTGGTTGTGCCCATCACTAAATTGAAAAAACACCCACAAGCTTACAAAGTTAAGAAAAACAAATGTATTTGTAAAGTTTCTATTCACAGACTAGAGTTAGTGAGGTAACAGAGGAAGAGCATTTTACTACAAAGAAAAAAGAAAGCTGCAAGAAACAGAAGTCCTTACGCCAACTATGATTTATTGTAACAGTAGTTTCACTGACCAAACAATAATGCAAACTATTCAGCAACTGGCTGTCCTGCTGGAATATTGGACATTAGACCACCTGTTAATGTTACAGAATGCTGCTAATAAAGTTACTCATGAAGCGGATTCATATTTATTACTATTTTTTCATTCATTCATTTTCTAAACTGTTTAATACCTTTTGGGGGCCATGGGGTTGCTGGAGCCTAACCCTGCCATGGGTTGATGGCTGATGGTTCATGGGTGAAGGCAGGGACACCATTGGACAGGTCACCAGTCTGTTGGAGGGGCCACAATCACGCACCCATGCACCCATGCACACTCACATCCACACCTAGGGACAATTTAGAGTAACCAATGAACCTATGAAGCATTTTTTTGCTTTTTGCACGGGGAGAACATGCAAACTCCACACAGAAAGGCCCCCATTGGTGACACTGTTTCAGGTCCCCTAGCCAGGACTTGAACCAGGAACTCTCTTACTGTGAGGCAAGAGCACTAACCACTGCACCACTGTGAAGGCCTGCTTATTACTATATTTTAAAAAATACAATTTCTTTTTATTCATCTGTTGCACCGCAAAAGTCCAAGTGAAAATTAGTGTTGTGTTTATTCAGTCTATTTATGGCACCTCTTACCAATTACCAAGCACACATTGTACAATTCAATTCACAAATAACTACACTTCTGTGAAACTGTCTTTTTCAGATGTTCTCTGGTCTCCTGAAGCACAACCAATCTCCGGCCTCCTCACCAGCTACAGCCTGCACCTCTGACCAAAGCAGCAACACTCCAACTGCACTTCCCACAATTCCACGGGGGCACCTGGTTGTGGGTCCCAAGGACCAGCTCTGTCTCCTCAGCCCTGTAGGTAGCACTGCAGCATCCAATCACTGCGCCACAGCCAGGGTCAGTGCTGCAAAGCACTCTGGACGAGCTCCCCCACCTGCCTCCTCCCTGAGTGAAGAGGACGATGGAGGGGGTGGAGGCAAAGTCAAAAAGAAAAGAAAGAAAAAAGACAAAGAACGAGTGAAAGCAGGAGCAGAAGGAGACAAGATAGAAAGCAAACCAAAGAAACGAAAGGAGCAACATGAGGGAATGGTTCTGACACTCAGGAGGAACAAAGAGGTGAATGAGCGGAATGAGCGCAGGACCAAAACGAAGGATGGATGGAAGGATAGTGGGACGCAGCAAGGAAAGGTGGATAGCAGGAAGATACCCAGCCAAGTTGTGGCACTTGGATCCAGTCCAGTTTGTGTTAAGGTTCCTGGAAAGAGAGGAAGGAAACCGAAGATCAAAGTTCTTCTTCCCCCTGATCCCTTAAACCAAGGTTTGTTTTAGTGTTCTACAGGTTTTCCTTTGGTGTAAACACTTACAGCTGTCAGTAAACTGTTGAAGCTTGACCTCTCCCTACTTATTGGGTCTGAGTTCAAACCTCAATGACCTGCGGTCTAGGTACACTGGACCTCCATTCCTAGTCACAGAAAGCAAAGTCCTTTTGCAAAATCTCTGTGCAGCTAAAATTTAAAAGATTCATACCTCAGTGCAATTAACATGTGCATATGTTCAAAAAGAATCCAAGTACTTTGGTAACAATAGAAATTGGGTATTGTGAACTCCGCACGCCCCAGACCTAGACCAGATTTATTAGGAACATTCTCAGATTACGTTTTATTAACAGTTGAACTCTGTCACCGTTAGGTGGTGTCGTCACATCAAGGTGTAAAACACAATGTCTTCTGCTTTAGTATTGGAGTTTTACTATTGTAACTCCATCATACTCTGCCCCCCAGAAAACCCCCCAGTGCAAGTTCATGGCTATAAGACAACCCAGAGCCGTGGAAGGAACCAGGCCAGCAGCAGCACTGCCACCGTTACCATGGCAAAGCAGCGGGGGCGCAAACCCAGGTGGGATATGTGATGTTTTTGGGAAGTAGGCATGGTGTTCATTCATCCATGATGGGATAGGTTTGTGTTTGTTTCTGTGTGTGCTGTTGTGTTTATATTCATTTGTCTATTTGTGTTTTTCTGTGTGTGTCTGTGCATGTGTGTTTGTTACTGTGTGTGTTATTGTATTTGTCTATTCATGTTTTTCTGTGTGTTTGTTTCTGTGTGTGCTGTTGTGTTTATGTTCATTTGTCTATTTGTGTTTTTCTGTGTGCTGTTGTGTTTATGTTCATTTGTCTATTCGTGTTTTTCTGTGTGTGCTGTTGTGTTTGTCTATTTGTGTTTTTCTGTCTGTGTCTGTGCATGTGTGTTTGTTACTGTGTGTGTTATTGTCTTTGTCTATTCATGTTTTTCTGTGTGTTTGTTTCTGTGTGCTGTTGTGTCTATGTTCATTTGTCTATTTGTGTATTTCTGTGTGTGCTGTTGTGTTTGTCTATTTGTGTTTTTCTGTGTGTGCTGTTGTGTTTATGTTCATTTGTCTATTTGTGTTTTTCTGTGTGTGCTGTTGTGTTTATGTTCATTTGTCTATTTGTGTATTTCTGTGTGTGCTTTTGTTTTTGTCTATTCATGTTTTTCTGTGTGTTTGTTTCTGTGTGCTGTTGTGTCTATGTTCATTTGTCTATTTGTGTATTTCTGTGTGTGCTGTTGTGTTTGTCTATTTGTGTTTTTCTGTGTGTGCTGTTGTGTTTATGTTCATTTGTCTATTTGTGTTTTTTTGTGTGTGCTGTTGTGTTTATGTTCATTTGTCTATTTGTGTATTTCTGTGTGTGCTGTTTTGTCTATGTTCATTTGTCTATTTGTGTTTTTCTGTGTGTGCTGTTGTGTTTGTCTATTTGTGTTTTTCTGTGTGGGTCTGTGCATGTGTGTTTGTTACTGTGTGTGTTATTGTCTTTGTCTATTCATGTTTTTCTGTGGGTTTGTTTCTGTGTGTGCTGTTGTGTCTATGTTCATTTGTCTATTTGTGTTTTTCTGTGTGTGCTGTTGTGTCTATTTTCATTTGTCTATTTGTGTTTTTCTGTGTGTGCTGTTGTGTTCATGTTCATTTGTCTATTTGTGTTTTTCTGTGTGTGCTGTTGTGTTTATGTTCATTTGTCTATTTGTGTTTTTCTGTGCGTGCTGTTGTGTTTATGTTCACTTGTCTATTTGTGTTTTTCTGTTTGTCCTGTTGTGTTTATGTTCATTTGTCTATTTGTGTTTTTCTTTGTGTGCTGTTGTGTTTATGTTCATTTGTCTATTTGTGTTTTTCTGTGTGTGCTGTTGTGTTTATGTTCATTTGTCTATTTGTGTTTTACTGTGTGTGCTGTTGTGTTTATGTTCATTTGTCTATTTGTGTTTTTCTTTGTGTGCTGTTGTGTTTATGTTCATTTGTCTACTTGTGTTTTTCTGTGTGTGCTGTTGTGTTTATGTTCATTTGTCTATTTGTGTTTTTCTGTGTGTGCTGTTGTGTTTTCTGTGTGTGTCTGTGCATGTGTGTTTGTTCCTGTATGTGCTGTTGTGTTTGTGTTTGTCTATTTGCGTTTTTCTGTGTATGTCTGTGCATGTGTGTTTGTTCCTGTATGTGCTGTTGTGTTTGTGTTTGTCTATTTGCGTTTTTCTGTGTGTGTCTGTGCATGTGTGTTTGTTCCTGTCTGTGCATGTTTGTTTCTGTGTGTGTGGGTGGATTTGTATGTTTCTGTGTGTCTGTGTGTGTTTGTGTGTGTTTTTACGTGTGTGTGTCTAGTGGGTGTGTGTGTGTGTGTTGTGTGACTTCAGCTGACAGTGTTTGTTGTTGTGATCACTGATCAGTCTTTCTGGTTCTGACAGAGACCCAGCTGCTGCCCCACCAGAGAAGAAGAAGAAAGGGAAGAGGAGAAACCAGGAGCCTGTTGTGCGGGAGGTGTTAGAAAGTGATGATACTACCTCCACATCAGCCGTTACAATGGGGGGAGAAGACAGCCAGGATCCCCTGGATAATGCAGTGAGTACCCAGAATACTTCCAGGAAGCTTCTGTTGACCCTAGTTATCCCTGCTGAGTTTGAATTTAGATTGTCATGGTTATCCAGATGACTTATCCTTTTTATACTTCTTTGATTCTTTAAATTAGGACAATACATATTAGCAGACATTTGTGTAGATTTCCCAGAGGTAACCTGAGCTGTAGTTTCTGGGCAAGATGTAGAGCAGTTTTCCAAAACCAGTTTGATGTTTAATTATTAAAAATATTTTCACAGAAATGAAGAATAAAGCTGAATAAAGGGTTGTCTATCATTGTAATAATTTTCACAGGAATACTGACAATACTCTTCTTTGTAACATGCTTTTGAAAATGATGATTAACCCTACAGAGGAAGCTCTAAAAACACTATTAAGTAATCTTTATTAGACTATGCTCATGTATCCCAAAATGCCACTGCACTGTGACCCAAATGCAAGTTTTTTAGCAAAAGAGTTTTTTTCTTTTTAAAATTGGACCAAATTAAGTATTTTAAAGTCTTTTTACTGTATCTGCTAAGACATGTCTCATTCTTTGCTGCCCAATCCAATAAGGTGTTGCTATTTTCGAATCTTGGACAATGGTAACAGGCTAGCGTAGCATCTCTAGCCTCCATAACTCATTGAGTTTGATAGTCCGTATTGTGGAAAATTGGCGACTGAATTGACTTCTTTTCGTTGGAACCAGAGGAAAGGCATTATCAATCGGTGATGTCACAGCCGTTTTGTCCAACTCTATATATATAAAGAGCATCTAGAAAGTATTCACAGTGCGTCACTTCTTCCTGATTTTTTGATGTCACAGCCTTATTTCAAAATGGATTAAATCAGTTTTTTTCTTGAAAAATACTTTTAAACACATCCCACATGAAAATGTTGAAGAAGTTCTTTTGAAATTGTAGCAATTGATTAAAAATAAAAAACCTGAAAACTGAAGCATTCACAGCCTTTGCTCAATACTTAGTTGCTGAACCTTTGGCAGCATTTACAGCCTCAAGTGATTTTGAATGTGACGCCACAAGCTTGGAACACCTTTCTGTGGACAGTTTGGTCCGTTCATCTTTGCAGTAGCGTTCAAGCTCCATCAGGTTGGATGGAAGCGTGGGTCCACGGCCATTTTCAGAACTCTCCATAGATGTTCAATTGGATTCTGGTCTCGCTCTGGCTGGGTCACTCAAGGACATTGCCAGAGTTGTTCTGAAGCCGCTCCTTCCATATCTTGGCGGTGTGCTTTTCTGCTCCCCAAAAACATCCCCACAGCATGATGCTGCCACCACCATGCTTCACTGTAGGGATGGTATTGGCCTGGTGATGAACGGTGCCTGGTTTTCTCCAAACACAACGCCTGCCATTCATTTCAAAGAGTTCTATTCTGGTCAGACCACAGAATTGGTTTCTTGTGGTCTGAGAGTCATTCAGGTGCCTTTAGACAAACTCCAGACGAGCTTCCATGTGCTTTTTAGTAAGAAGGGGTTTCCGTCTGGCTGCTCTACCATACAGGCCTGATTGGTGAAGTGCTGCAGAGATGGTTGTCCTTCTGGAAGGTTCTCCTCTTTCCACAGAGGAACGCTCTGACAGAGTGACCATTGGGTTATTGGTCACCTCCCTGACCAGGGCCCTTCTCCCCCGATCACTCAGCTTAGACGGCCGGTCAGATCTAGGAAGAGTCCTGGTGGTTCCAAACTTCTTCCACTTACAGATGATGGAGGTCACTGTGCTCACTGGAACCTTCAAGGCAGCAGAAATGTTTCTGGACCGTTCCCCAGCCTTGTTCCTCAAGACAATCCTGTCTCTGAGGTCTGGAGACAATTCCTGTTCTTTCATGCTTGGTTTGTGCTTTGACGTGCACTGTTAACCCTGGACCTCATGTAGACAGGGTCGTACCTTTCCAAATCATGTCCAACCCACTGGATTGACCACAGGTTGAAGCAGCAGAAACATCTAAAGGTTCATCAGTGGAAACAGAAGAAATCTCAACTCACTTTGGAGCATCACAGCAAAGGCTGTGAATACTTCTGTACATGTTATGGGATGTTCATGCTTTATATGGTTAGAATTTCCCTCACTCATCTTTAACAAACAACACTTCTGCTGGCTGGTACTGCTGGCATACACACCTGTTAAAACAACAGTGGTGCTTCATGTCTCACTTAGACGATCAAATGCTATGCACCTCTTCGCTAGAATCTGGTGTATTTTAGAGTGGTGTTTGGACAGGAAACTGGTGTTACTGCCATTACAAACCATGTTTTTGTTATGTTTTCTGAGAGCATGCGCTGTCTGCATCTATCATAGATTGTAGAATATGTGTCTTTGGCATCTATTTTGAATGAATACTACCACACACTGGACCTTTTTACTCACGGCCGCCCTGCCATCCTTGCGCGTTTGTTGTCACCCTGTGGTTGCCACTTTTCAGTGTAGAAATACACACGTGCGTCTGAAAGAGAGAGTGTGTGAGCAGCCCCTCCCTTTTACACAGGAGACGGAGAGATGCGTTTTCTTTTTAACCCTCATGGAAACAAAGTAATGAATGCCTTGTCTGCACTGTTGCCGCGCCACTACTCAGACACCTTTAAGCAATACCGATAAGGTTGAAATTTATCTGTCAGGTAAAAACCGTTGATGTGGAACCAGTACCAAGAGTCCCACATCCCTACTCGTAATGGCTCAGAGAATCTCTGGTGTGATTTTGGAACATGTGTCGACTTCTGAACATGGACACGCTCTCCTTCTTTAAAGGCAGGAACACGTCTCTTATCTGTGTAAATTCTCATCTTGTTTTGTTTAGCAGCTACTGAGTCAGCCCAACGTGACACCGCATTGTCCTTAGGGTCAGGAAGCAGACTAACAAATGTACATTTTTCTCTTGAAGTAGTTCACAAGGAGCAACCTCAGTGGTAGAATGAGGTGTGGAACAGTAGACAGTTTGACGCCAAGACTTTTTTCAAGAATGACAGAGTGAATGCAACTCTTGAACATTCTCTGGAACCTTTCAACCGCACAATTTGCAGCAGGGTGGTAAACAGAAGTTCTTATGTGCTTTATGTCTCTGGAGCGCAGGAACGCTGAAAACTCAGCAGAAGTAAACTGACTTCCATTACTAGAAACAAGAGTCTGCAAAATTCCAAACCTGCTGAAAACGGAAGTAAGAAAGTCTCAGCTGTAATACAAGCTGCAAAACCCACTTCTGGTCATGACTGTGATAAGCCACCAGAGTGACTGCATACTTACAGACCCAAACAGAAGTCTCAAAAGAACCCACAACATCATATGTCGCATGGCAAAGAATTAAATGGCACCAGTACAAGCGGAGGTGCAATAGGAACTGCAGTTTAATCACTACTGAAGCCCGTTAACGTGTTGTGTCACTTGGTCATTCATCCCAGGACACCAGAACAAATCTTGGAGTCTCTTCTTGGTTCTTACAATGTCTTAATAACCTTCATGTTCCAAAATGATCAGAACAAGCCAAGAACCTCTGAACACATAATCATGTTGCACAGAAAACTCCTCCCTCAACTTGTAGCATGGACACACATTTTCATGCAATGCAGCAGATGAATGAGGAAACCCTTCATGAGTTGTAAACATAAGGCATAGAGCTCAGGGCAGGCAGCAAATGCAGAAGCAAAGTCTGCAAGTGGTATCGCAATCATAGCAGTAGACAACATTGCAACAAATCCTTGCTCTGGGTCAGCACAAGCATCTGGGTCCTCAGAAAGATGCAAACGTGACAGGCAATCAGCAATACAACTCTCCAAACCTGCACTGTACACTAGAGGATAACATTTTTTTCAGGATTCCCACAGGATTCTCATGAGATGGGAGTCATCTCTGCCATTGATCACGGGACGGGGACAGGATCAAGTTCTTCCGGAGCCAACCAATTCAGTCGCGAATGAAACGGTTTTTGGGGTTTTTCTTCAGAGTGAACAACAACTGTGGCTCCTTCCAATGAGTTATAAAAAAATCATCCTCTTGGTTGTTTTCTCTTCAAGCTGGACGTAGTAGATCAATACAGACGTGCTTTCGTCTACGGTTTGCGCGAGCGGGATAGTGTTGACTTTATGGCAAGCAAAAGAGGTCAATAATCTTGCGCTGAGCGGAGGTGTGCGCTGGGTGGGGGATTACACGCACAGCATGATTGAGTATGATCAACAACAAACTACAGCAACACCGAAACGTAAAGAAAATGAGTGACAGCAGGAACAGAATCAAAATCACGAAGCATTTCATTTTATTGATGACACAAAGGAAGAGTGTAGAGTCTGCAGGAAAATCATTTAATCTAAAACCGGCTCCACAACCAACCTGTACAGACACCTGAGAACTGAAAGAACCTTCTTCAAAACTGGATATCTTTCTGGTTTTGCACATTTTAATTTGTATTTTGTGTTGTGATTGTATTGTTTTCAATTGTTTTGCTTTAAATTTGTTTAAAATGAAAAAACTAAAAATGTGTATAGTTAAAAGTTGAATTGTAAATAGTTGTTTTTGTTTATCATTTATTTTGTACATATTGTCTGGAAGGAGTAAATAACAGCAGATATATATTATACACTTATATTAATAAAAACACTTGTTCATTTTGTGCATAATTCTATATAGTTGTTGAAAATTAATTAAGTAAAGCAGCAAAGCAACTTAAAGAGCTGTTTGGAAGCCGAAAGAGCCGGTTCTCTAAGAAGAACCAAAATTCCCATCACTACAAGCAAAGGGAACGAGGACAAAAAGTAAATTTTATAATAATATGCCTACAATGTCACTCGTTTGAAAATATATTACCCAGAAGCCATCAGTGTTTCTAGTCACGGTTTCCTGCTTAAATCTAAAGTGCAGCAGAGGTATATCGATGGCAGAGATGAAGAGAATTACAACCATGGTAAGTTCCATGACAGAAAAAAATGACATCCAGAGAAGAGTAAAGATGAAAGACTCTTCTGATAAGTTCAGAAAGCTAATAGGAAAGTCAAACGCAATAAAAAAATGTACGAGAGCTGAGTGTGATGGTGATGCAACGTCATGTGCAGCTTGGAATTAACAATTACATATAATGCTTAACATAATGACAAAAAAAAGACAAAACTTTACGGAAGCGGGATTATTTTGATCAGGTGTGGGAGTCAGATTACCGGGAGCAAGACAGGACAGGATTATTTTTCAAATTTTGGTCTGGGAGCGAGACACTCCCGTGTCATCCTGTACTGTATACCACATCACAGCATGAGAGCAGACCAGTGTGAAATATGCATGCCTGCTCAATCCGTTCCCTTCTAGGTTAGTGTCCTTTAAACCAGGTGATCTGTGCGCAGTGTGAATCTACGACTATATAGATAGGTTCGACAACGTTCTACAGGCCAGATGCAGCCAAGAGCTGCTCTTTCAATGGGGCAGAATTTACGCATGAACTTTATTCAGCAAGACTTTGCACAGAACATGTCGGCAGAACAAGCAATTAGAACACAACAGAATCATAGATATAAATTGTGAAATAAAAACAAGAATAACATTAGAAAACCTTTTTTTTTATCATTTTTGCCTTCATAAAAAATATTAAAAAGTGGTCCCGTGTCTGCCTGTCACCCAGCCTCCCGGGGTTGGCGTAGGGCTGATCGAGTCACTGAACACGTCACAAGTCCATCGATTTTTCCGATTAGTAGATGTAACATGGCACTCTTGCCAAAGTTCAAATATTTAAACTCTGGCTGCACCACTCAATTTGCGCTGCAGGATCGCTGATCGTATCTAAACCATTGAAACTAGCCACACCTCATGCGCAAATCATGTTCAGTGTGAACGCAGCTTTAGGCTGTTATATGTCTGGGGTTGTTAAGGTGTTGGTTTGCCAAATTTTGCAGTTGCTATAGCCTGGCTCTGCTCCAATGTTGTGAAAAACTCCAACACTTCTGGATCTTCAGCATGAGGCTGGGTAGAAGAATGCCGTACAGGAAAACTCCGAACGGAAAAGGCAAAACTCTTAATCAGCATGAAACCCTCGAAGACTTGACTGTGAACTGCTGGAATGTTAACTTAGCGCTTACTTCTTTGGGTTGCAGCTGACGAGCTGTCACTCTGCAGTTGTTCCTTCACCGGAGCAGGAGGTAAACTCCTCCGGGAAGTTTAAACTCAGAGTCATACGATTTTATTCAGGCCTATGACCAACAAAGGGTTTAATTAAAGAAACAAAAGTCTACAAAGTTTTGATCGTTTCTGATGGAGTTCCGCTCTTCCATTTCTCACTATAGGTAACCTTTTTGAATAAAACTGTTCCTTCCTCAGCACAGCCATGACAAAAAGTAACTTTTTTTTCCCTTTAAAAATCTTGTAGCTGATTTTCATGTGTTTTCTGCAGCTGCCTGCAACGTGAAGGTCTGATCACGGCAGAGCGCTGATTTCCGGGAAGTCTGTTCATTTCTGAAATTAAACACATCATATTCACCCAGTTATACAACTCAACAAGGAAATATCTATGTAATCAAATATTAATGCTACTGTATGTTTTTTTTTTTTTTTTTTATTTAAATAGTTTGTCGCCAAAAGCAGAAAACCTATTTAAAACGCAGTGCATGTGTTGTCATGGTAACAAAGGACGACCCCAAAATTGTGCTGCAGCAGACAGAAGCTGCAGAGGATAGTCCTGGGCCTATGTTTTTTTACTTAAAACTTACTTTTTTTTAACTTTAAAAATATGAAAGTGCTAACATTTTATTAAATATGAATTTCCTTGTTGGGTGAACACCGTATAGCGTAATCGGGTCAATGTCCTTTGAGGCGTTTATTATCAGAAATGAACGGACTTCACAGAAATCAACCCTGTAACGCGATTAGACCTTCGCGTTGTCTTTTTCTTTTTTTTTTTTAAGCTGTTCTGTCCAACAGCTGAGCAAACAGATATGAGCTGAGAGCCTCTTGCATTACACAGATTTTACTCTTACAATCGGGGGTTATAAATCATTGGGAACACAAAATGTATGTTGGTATAAGCCCCTTTTGTAATTTAAATGAAACTTTATTAACATTAATTTTGTTTGTGTTCTTTTTGTTGGACCGGACGGAACAAGAAAGGGGGAAAAAGAAAAAGAGAGAGAGTGTGTGTGTGTGGAGGGTGGGGGGCTTATAGATTTTAGAGGATGACTACTGGAAAGGGAAGGTAGAGTTGTAAATCTACAGACAACAAAATTCTGGAGCTTATACCCATTACAATAGTGAGTGTTGGTCTAAAATGGGCGGGGCCTGTCCACACAGCTGTTACAAACATACCTGCCGGCTCCAAGAGTGTTCACAAACTTGTCCACAAACAGTTCACACACACACTTGTGCATACCAACCAACACATGAAAAGCATTACATTCTTGAAGGTGCAAAGGTGAGCCGACGCCTGTGCTCAGGTGAATGTTATGTTAAGCTGAAGTGGATGATGGAATGTAAAAAAAAAAAAAAGGAGGGAGAGCTCCCAGGCATCCTCACACCAAGACCCCCACCAAGGCAGCAGCGCCGACCAGGGCCCATCCCCGCAGCCATACTGTAGGGTCAACGGAGGAGATCCATCCGCCAGGCAGCCCAGCCAAGCACCCGCAGGACCACCACACAGGCCCCCAACACCCGAGCGCAGTGAGGTACGGAAGCGTAGAGCGCAAGGCCCAGTCCAGCCAGGAGAGCAGCCCTCCCACCGCGCCAGGCGGCCCAGCAAGGGGCCCCACCCCCGAGAGCCCCACCACCCCAGACAAGCCACCCACCACCGCCCAGGAGTTCTTAGCATCCCCCAGCCACGGGTACGAGCTAGGGCCCCCCAAGGGAGACCCGCTCTGAAGCTCCAGGCAGTTGTGGAGGTCCAGAAGAGAGCATGGTGGGGGTCAGCTACCCCCCCCTAGAGGAGGGATGATCAAGAGAAGTGGGGGTCCCCAAAGGAGTACGTAGCCTGACCAGGCTCTCCTATGTTGTAACTTAGAAGGGGCCCGGCACCCGAGGGTAAGGACCAGAACCCGCGCCACAAGGACACAGACACCCTCCAGGCTCAGATGGAATAAGATCCCCCACTCATGGACTTGCCAGAGGACTGAGGGATCCCTCTCCCTGCGTGGGGAGGGGGCCGCCAGGCCCAGGAGGCCAACACAAGAGACAAGGCCGCCGCGATGGGGTAGGGGACAGAAGATCAGTAGTCCCACCTTCCTTGTGTAATGTATTTGTGTGTTCGTTGAGGTGTGTTTCTTGTGGTTGAAGGATGTGTGTAATAAAGGGTGCAGTTAAAGTGGGCGAGCAGGGCACTGGGGATATCTCCTGATTGCTTACAGGGATGTCTAATCACCCTCTCGCCAAGGAGCCCTAAATGTCTACAGTGGAGTTAAAATTGGATGGTAGAGCACTCAGAGGACATCTCCTGCTTGCTGGCAGTGATGTCCAAGCACCCCCACCAAGGGTCCTACGTGTCTAAGGTGCATTTAAAACCAAGAGAAGGGGGCGAAACTGTGCGGAGACTATGGGAGGGGGGACCAATTCCAAGTGGCTCGGCCCCGCGAGGTATTCCGCAAGCAAGCCCCCCCTTCAAACTTAATAAGTGGTCGTATGAGGAAGGAGGGGAGGTCGGGGACAGCTATCAAACTGACGCCCGATGGTGAAACAACCGTGTGTCTATGAATGGCATAGGAACTACGTAATCTGCGCATGAACTGTGCCAGCCAAGACCTCTGTGCACATCGGAGAATGAGGAATGCAAGGAACACCTAAAAATGACAGAATCAATCTTTCACCCCAAGAGAGGAGATGGATGACACAAACCCAGAGGAACATTAGAAGTGAAAGCTTTTGTGTGACTGGTCAGAGAGGAATGGGTGAAACCGCCACACTGGGGAGTCAATAGTCCCAAGAAGAATAGAATGAGAGATATTCTGTTCTGATCTGGTCTTTTCTTCTCATGTTTTCTCCTCTTAATTCCTCTTTTTTTACTTTCATACTTTTTCCTAATTTAAACACCCCTCCTCTGTGATTCTTTTCACTTTTTAAGTTGACCTTTTTCCCCTACTTCACACTCATCCTTCAGTTCCTTCTTAGTTTTTTTCCTTTTTTTCTCACATGTGGATTTTCTTTATCCTCTTCAGAAACGACGTTCAGGACGTCAGGTCAAGAGGAGAAAATACAATGAAGATATGGACTTTAAGGTTGTGGATGATGATGGAGAGACAATTGCAGTCCTTGGAGCCGGGCGCATATCAGCGCTAAATGCTACAGCGCTAGCATGGCAAGCTGAAGTGAGCATACATCCAGACTTTCTGACAAATTAAACTTTTCTGGAATTTTCTGACAATAAATTTGACATGAATTAGGTGTAGAGACTCCTCTCAGAGTGACTCCATACTCACAAAATATCATCCTTCACAAGATTAAATATTCGTTACCTATCATGCATGTAAGAATTTCTGAAGTCCTTTTCACATTTGTGAAAATATTTACCACCATATGCAGAACATAATGAGGCTCCAACAATGTTTTTTACTGTATTATTCATTGGTCATTTCATTATGTTAAGTCCAAACCTTTTTTTAATTTTTGTAAATATTTTTCAAATTTGTAAAATTCACTGAATAACTGAAATTGTTCTGTGAATGTTTTATGTAGCTTCATGTGAAAGGTGTTTCCTTCAATGACTGCAAACAAATGGATCAAGCTTTGGTCACATTACCCCATAGTTTGCGTTGAAGCCAGTCTTACAGTTCCACGACTCTGTCATTGAATCTTTGAAAAGTTTGAAAATAAAAACCTTGTAGAAGTTTTAGCATCAGGAAAGTAAGTTGCAAAGCTAACAGTTTTACATCAGAGCAACTGGATGAGGAGATATTAGTCATGTTGCTCCTTTTTTTTTCTTTCCCAGACAAGGTGTGTGATGCAGGTTTTTTATTTTGCAAATATTGTTAACAAAAAACACCTGGCTGGGTTTTCCTGTTTGTTTCTCACTTCACCTTGATCTGTGAAAATCTATTTAGACTTATTTACTTTAGTAAGTGGAGAGAAAACTTCTCCACTGAAGGAAACGTGCATGTGTTTGAACACTAAACTCACACGTTTTCCATGAAGCTGATCTTCTCTTGTCTTCTCTCAGGAACCCCCCGAGGATGAAGCCAATATCATTGAGAAAATTATGGCTGTCAGAACAGTCAAGAAAGAGGTAAAGCGAGTGGAAGAAACACTGAAGTTACTGTCAGTCTTTTTCTGTATCAGATTGTGTGTGTATTTTCATTTTATTTTTCAAACTTCAATTATTTATGACTCTGGTTTCAATTTGTCACCATCAGACTTCATCCAAGGACCAAGAAGAAGAAACAGAAGAATTTTATGTAAAATACAGAAATTTGTAAGTCCTGGAAACAACCTTATTTGGACAACTTTTCGACTTTGATACCAGTGTTTATATTTACGCAGTGGTTGCTAGATGATGCTACTTGTAAAAGGACAAGCAGAAGTGTAGGTTTCTTCTGTGCAAATCACATCCAAACTTGTGTTAATCTCTCCCAGTTTCCATCTAGAATTGGTGGGTATCAGTGGGAAATTGTATTCCTGAAGCATTAATAACCAAAACTATCGCATTGTGCTAGTTACCCAACTCAATCAATTAAAGTCTTACAGTAATTCCTCTTCAGGAGAGTTGTGCCATTTTATCAACCTGGTAACCTATGAATAACATTTCTGGGGGAAAACATGTATCCTTTTTTTTTAGGCATCTAAGATTCATACACATGTAAAAGTTCACAATACTAGGCAAGGCACGTTTACTTGTATAGCACATTTTGTGTACAAAGACTATTCCAAGTGCTTTACTTAAAACGTTTAAAGAAACAATAAAAAAAAATAGTAAAGGTATGATCACAAAACAAACTTAAAGAAAGTTAAACAGAAGTGAATTTAAAGTAAGCTTATAATAACAGGGAGGGTAAACTTTTGAATTCAAACAAATCAAATGCAGCTGAGAACAGGCGGGTCTTTAACCAGGATTTCAGTAAAATGGGTGTTTCAGCTGATCTGAAGGCGCATTCACACTGAACTTAATTTGAGCGGCAGATTTGCGTGTCCTGCCTCCTCTTTGCTAAAGAGAATTTTGCTGCTTGCCGTGTGACTAAAAATGTGTTCCCCAAGCTCGACACCTCGGTGTGGGATGAGCTACCAGCTAATGTTTGTAGCATTATTGCTACGTGGAGCTAGCAGTTAATTTTTGTAGCCTTATTGCTACGTTGTGCTAGCAGCTAATGTTTGTAGCCTTATTGCTACGTGGAGCTAGCAGCTAATGTTTGTAGCCTTATCGCTACGTTGTGCTAGCAGCTAATGTTTGTAGCCTTATCGCTACGTTGTGCTAGCAGCTAATGTTTGTAGCCTTGTTGCTACGTTGAGCTAGCAGCTAATGTTTGTAGCCTTATTTCTACATGAAGTTGCATCTGTTTATCTCATTTACAATGCATGGGGAGTTACAGATGATGTTTAGAGATCAGGTTTATTTATTTCAAAGAGCCCTACAAAAACATCAGTGTTCACGTTTCCATGTTTGGGTTCATAAGAACATTTAGTTTCCCTTTAGCTCCAGTGAGTTTCTCTCCTGCTGCTGTGTTTGATTGACGTTCGCTTCTGTTGTGTTTCCGTCTCTCTCTGACCGAGTTTAAATGCTGACTGTCCCGCATTTCCATTAGAGCGCAAAAATAAAAACAAGAATAAAATGAGGGGTCCTTTTTTGTTGTTGTCTCAATGAAAATAAGAAAACATAAAGTTCAGGAGGCCTGAGCTGCTTTCCCATCCAGCAGCGGTTCTCTGTCTGGCCGTGAGCTCCTCTACCAGGAGTCGCCATAGTGAGCGTGCTCTCTACAGCTCCATAGGTCCTGACAGACTTTCTAGAGTGAACCCAATTTCACCCAACAGTAACCGGGATGGGATCTGGAAACCCCGCTGCCCAGAAAGAGATACAGCGGGTTAAGAAAATGAATGGAAGTTCAGGATCGATCCACCATATTGGAGGTTTTCTCCCAGCTGTTGCTGAAAACGTCACGTGCCCGAAGTTGAGTCTTGGATTGGTTGAGGAGACGCATTCACCTCCCCAAAGTTCAGATTTTTTTTTTTAGCTCTGGCCAGCCGCGGTGGCTGCTCAAAACGTCAATTCACATCTAAACCATTGACTTTACTTTGAATCTGGTTGCTTCCGCCACACGAATCCCGTTCGGTGTGTGAGAAACTTAATTTTTTCTGGAAGTCTGTTCCAGATCTGTGGAGCATAGAAGCTGAATGCAGATTCTCCATGTTTAGTTTGGACTCTAGGAACTGACTAAAGACTGGATCCAGATGAGTGGAGAGGTCTGGCTGGTATATACTGGGTCAGGAGGTCAGTCATGTACTTTGGTGATAAACATTCAAAGCTTTATAAACCAGTAGCATAAAGTCTATTCTCTGGCAGACAGTCAGCCAGTGTAAAGACCTCAGAACTGGACTGATGTGGTTCTACTTTTTTGGTTCCTGTGAGAACACGAGCAGCTGAGTTCTGAATAAGCTGCAGTTTCCTGATTGATTTTTTTGGTCGTCCTGTGAAAACACTGTTACTGTAGTCAAGTCGACTAAAGATGAAAGCATGAACTAGTTTTTCCAGGTCCTGCTTGGACATCAGATCTTTAATCCTAGAAATATTTTTGAGATGATCGAAGGCTGATTTTGTCACTGCCTTAATGTGTTTATCAAAATGTAGGTCTGTGTCCATCACTACACCCACGTTTCTGGTCTGGTTGGTGGTGTCGAGATGAATAGATTGAAGCTCTGTAGTGACGTGCAACCGTTTCTCTTTAGCCCCAAAAACAAAAACCTCAGTTTTATTTATTGAAGTAAGTTGTGACAGATCCAGTCATTAATGTCTCAATCCATTTACCAAGAGCCTGTACAGGGCCTCGGTCTCCTGGTGTCATTGTAATATATATCCCTGTGTCATCTGCAGAGCTATGGTAACTAATGTTGATGTTACACTATCCATACAGTGAAGGAAGTAAGTAGGGTGATTGTATATGCTGATGCCTTTGCTGAATTTGTAGGTTTGCCTACTTAAAAAAAATGAGTCTGTCATTTCAATGGTAGGTTCATTTGAACAGTGAGAGAAAGAAATACACAAAGAAAATCAAGGCATCTACCTAAAATATTTGTCTGCATTTATTTGCATTTCACTGAGGGGGAATAAATATTTGATCCCTCTGTCAGCAAGACTTAGTTCTTTATAGCAACACTTTATCTGCAAGCACAGAGGTCACATTTCTTGTAGTTGATGACCAGCTTTCTTCACGATTCATGATTTTGTTTTAGTTTTAGCCAAGTGCATATTAAAAAATTTAATAGTTTAGAAAGTGTTGTATTTTCTTTTCTCCTGATAAGCACAACCTTTTAACAACAAGGCAGAGTTCACGCACTACTTTTTGTTATTGCATAAAGATTTTATTAGATGACCTAATGTAAAACTATATTAAAACAAATGTTTATTTATACAGATTTTATTCACCTGATTAGTATCTTTATTTCTTATTTCAGTTCCTACCTGCACTGCAAATGGGCCACCCTGGTAGAATTGGAGAAGGACCCGAGAATACACCAGAAGATTAAACGCTTCAGGACCAAACAGGCTCAGATGAAGCACTTATTCACAGAGGTAACCATCCACCCTCCATGTGCTACCTCCTTCTGTCATTAAAAAGATTATCTTGGAGGGGTCAATTTATCCCAAGACGCAAAAATACAGGAAATCTCGGAATTGGCCAAAACTAAAGTCGGTGAACTATCCTCCACATCCTAATGCAAAGGGACACGAGGTGTCCAGAAAACTAAGCTAAAGTTTTCACCAAAGGCCCCAGTTGAGCCCAGCCCAAAAGGATGAAGTTCACTCCCCATGTGGACCCACCACCTGCAGGAAATCTTGTGGTTAAGATGGTGTCTCGGCAGCCCAGCACCTGATTACATATAAACTCTTTACATTTTCAATTTCAGAAATGTATAAATTTACACTGTTAGTCAGTTTTAGTTTTGTAAAAAGAAAAGGATCAGGTTTATCAGCTGTCTTGTTAACATGGATATTCTTCTGCAGGTTCAGGCATCAAGTAGAATTTATACAGTTTGTCGCATTCATTTTAAAGCAGTTGATTAGCAGAAAATTCATTGGATATGCTTTAGTTCGAATAGAAGCTTACAGTATTTGAGTTTCTTTTAGAAATAAGCAGAAATAATCTGTTTTGTCAGTCTCCCTGTCTCTCTGTGTTCATGGGTTTCTGCTCCTGTTAAAGCCCGATGAAGATTTATTTAATCCAGACTACGTGGAGATAGATCGGGTGCTGGAGGTGGCCATTACAGCAGACCCTGAGACCTGCGAGGCAAGTGACATACACGCAGATGCCATGTTTCTTAAGAAACATCTTCTCTGAGAGCATGTTTGTACTGCACAGACAGCCCCCCCTCGCACACACAGACAAACAGATGTTGCTTGCATCTGTTTCTGCAGGAGGTTATACATTACCTGGTAAAGTGGTGCAGTCTGTCCTATGAAGAGGCAACTTGGGAGTTGCAAGAGGACTTGGACCCAGAAAAGATCAAAGAGTTTGAAGAGATCCAGAAACTTCCCACAGATCTAAGACATGTGGTGAGTTCTGCTTGCACTGGAGGAAAACAGCTTTCAATGAATTGGTGGAAAGCCCAACTGTTTAAACTCTTGAAGCAATCTTAACTATCTGAACATGCTCTTTTAATATTTATTAGTTTTTTTTCTCTAGCTGTCATTTTGTTTGAAGTTAAACCCTCAAACATCACTTAAAAAATGTAGAATTATTTATTCCATTGAGCTCTTTAAACCTGCATGATCTTCTTTCTCAGTGATCCTCAAGGGGGCTACATTCTGTGACACTACTGATTTATTGATTTATGTATCAATAAACCAGCATTTGATGCTTTTAGATCTTGTGAATTGTTACCCTAACCCTCTGGCTTCTGCCTAGCCCTCCAACTGAAGGGGCATTTGAAGTGATAAGGGTGGCGCAGTGGTTAGCAGTCTTGCCTCACAGCAAGAAGGTTCCCGGTTCAAGTCCTGGGACCTGAAACATTGTCTCTAAGTGTGTGATTGTGACAGAGTGGTGACCTGTCGAGGGGTGTTCCCTGCCTTTGCCCATGAGTAGCTGGGTTAGGCAACCCCATGACCCCAATGGTTTGGAAAATGAATTAATGAAAGGGTGTCCAAAAGAGCAGAGGGAAGGGACTTCGAGTTATGTATCCCTCCGCTGCACTATGCCGTGGGAGAGAAACATGAGTTTTTAAGTTATAAACCAATGACGTTATGTATTTTCTGAGCGCTGGCAGCAACAGTGGTTTGCAAAAATATTCATTCTCCTTGAACTTTTTTGAAGATTATGACCACAAACATAAATATAGTTTATTGGAGTTTTATTTGAAAGACACAAAGTGGCAGACAAGTGTGAAGTGGAAAGAATATTATAGAATTCTTTTTTTTTGGAAATAAACAGAAAAGTGCAGTGTGTAAAAGTATTCAGCCCCTTTCCTCTGAGTTCATCCAATTGCCTGCAGAAGTTTCTTGATGATTGGTGACTGATCAAATGTTGACTTCATGACTTCATAGAGTTCATCTGTGTGTCATTTATCTCAGTATACAAATCCAGCTGTTTGGTGACAGTCTCTGTGGTTTGTCAAGAGAATATTGGGGAGAAAACGGCATCATGAAGTGTAAGGAACACTTGTCTCCAGGCCTTGGAGACAAACATTAATCTATGCTACAGAGAGACAGGAGAAAGTTAATGGTGGCAACATGACTTGAAGCAGGGATAAACAGAAGGGAGGTGTACTGGGGTGAGGAGAGACGACTGCAGGGAGGAAGAGGAGTGGAGTGGAGTCCTCTGCACGATAAGGAATATTAGGTATGCTACAACATTAGGAAGAAAAGGCACTAGAAGGGGTGTGGCAAAACTCAGGATCCTGGGGCTTAGTCATTAATTCTCGATGCCAGAGTTTAACTCAAAATCACCAGGGATCTCTGGGAAGGTTCCAAGAAGTCAAAGGTGCAGGGACTTTGGGAGAAATGGAGCAGCAGAGAAACAGTGGCATGTAAAGGCACCTGCCGTCAGAATGAAAAGGCTGGAACACAGGCTGAGCAGAATGGCTGGTAGTCAGGCTGAGTGGCGAGCATGGACACAGCTGGAGAGTTTACTAAGAGCTTGTGCAACGATCCGGCAGAGAATGAAGGGCAGAGGCAGAGATATATAGGAGAAGGCACAGGTGGAGGGAATCAGATGATTAACAGCAGGCTGGCTGCTGTCGTGACACGTGCACCGCAAAAATCTTCACTTTATGGAAGAGTGGCAAGAAGAAAGCCATTGTTAAAAGAAAATCACATCTGGGGCAGAGATTCACCTTCCAACAGGACAACCACCCTAAACATAAAGCCAAAGCTACAATGGAATGATAGAAATGAAACGGATTAATGTGTTGGAATGATCCAAAGTCCAGACCTAAATCCAATCCAGAATCTGTGGAGAGATCTGAAAACTGCTGTTCACAAACACTCTCCATCTAATCTGACTCAGATTGAAGTGTTTTGAAGGAAGAATGAACAAAGATTTCAGTCTGTAGATGTACAAAGCTGGTAGAGACACAAACCCCAAAATACCTGCAGCTGGAATTACAGTAAAAGGGGTTCCACAAAGTATTGACTCAGGGGGTTGAATACTTTTACACTTTTCAGTTTTTTATTTGTAAAAGAAAGAACTGTTGTAAAATTTTCTTCCACTTCATAAGAGTGTTCCACTTTGTGTTGGTCTTTCACATAAAATCCCAACAAAATATATTAATGTTTGTGCTCTTAATGTGAGAAAATGTTGAGAAGTTCAAGGGGTGTGAATACTTTTACAAACCACTGCACGCGCTAACAAAGATTACCGTCAACAATTTATGACGTCGTCAAATATTGGTGCCATCTGAATGTGGAGACACTATTTTTCAATTTTTCTCAGTTTGAAAGGCTAAATGTAGGGGTAGGGGAAGAATTCAGATTGCACCTTGAAGTGTTTCACCTAAAGTAGATTTAAAGTAGATAAAGATAAAGTAGATAAAGTAGATAAACATTTGCACGCAGAGGTCTGTAAATGTTGACGTTTCTTCAGTTTCTCTGTCAATGGCGCCTTTTTAATTTCTGGTAACTGCTACAAGTGGAATGCATTGGATGAGTCAGCAAATTGAAAAGAAACATCATGAGTTTGTCTGTTTCCATGGCAGGAACGCCCCCCCCCAGAAAAATGGCAAAAATTGGAGAGCTCAAGAGATTACCGGAATGGAAACCAGCTCCGAGAATACCAGTTAGAAGGAATGAACTGGCTTCTCTTCAACTGGTACAACAGGTGAAAACACAAATTATGTTTTTGTTGCATCTATTAAAGTCAGAAAAACACCATGTAGCATCCATGCAGAAATTTTCAATAGACTTTAAGCTTAGAACAGAAAATGATCTTGAAGTAATTAAAGCTTGCATGATGTGAAAGTAAGCAGATACAAAGGCTAATCTGAATGATTGTTTCTCCAACTGTGGATTTTTACAAATGTCAGCATGTTCAAGAGTGCAATAGATTATTAAATCTGTGCCTTCCTCCTAGAAAAAACTGCATCCTGGCAGATGAGATGGGATTAGGAAAGACTATCCAGTCTATCACATTTCTGTACGAGATCTTCAGCATGGGCATCCGCGGGCCTTTCCTTATCATTGCCCCCCTCTCCACCATAACCAACTGGGAGCGGGAGTTTCGTACATGGACTCACATGAACGTCATCGTGTATCACGGCTCACAGATCAGCCGGCAGATGATCTTGCAATACGAGATGTTTTACCGAGACTCCCAGGTACAGTTAATACTGTACTCACAAACCCTTCATTTACCTTCATCTGATGAATGACCCTCATATGAAAAAGTTTGAAGGTCTTCAATTGGGAGATATTGTTGAAGGCCTTCAGCCAGCGTTAGTTTTCCTATCACATGAGTTGGTCACTGTTCAATTCTTTGAAACTGGAAAACCACAAGCAAACAATTGTTTTTTTGTTTGAACCTTTTTAGAGTAAACATTGCTCGTTTCTGTATCCTTACTGAAAATATTCAAATATCTTTAAATTAACTTTACACTGTCAGGTGCAGAAAGGTAAAGGAGAGGATGTGATGCAGCAGAATTCCAGAACCAAAGATGCATCTAGTATGTCTCCTTCATTCTTGTGTAGGGTAACAACATCCCAGGAGGGTTGAAGTTTCATGGGTTAATTACAACGTTTGAGATGATCATGACCGACTGTCCGGAGCTGAAGAAGCTGCAGTGGCGCTGCGTGGTGATTGACGAAGCTCATCGATTAAAGAACAGGAACTGCAAACTCCTGGAGGGTCTCAAACTCATGAATCTGGTCAGGAGAGAACTCCCGCTTTTTACATAAAGACGAGGGAAATTTTCAATGACGTTCTTTTGCTCATCTCAACAGGAGCATAAAGTCCTGCTGACAGGAACACCGCTGCAGAATTCAGTGGAAGAGCTTTTCAGTCTGTTAAACTTTCTGGAACCACAGCAGTTTCCCTCTGAAGGTGCCTTCCTGGAGGAGTTTGGAGACCTTAAGACAGATGAACAAGTAATTACATTTTTTTGGGTCAAACTAATATATTGTATATACAGTATATACAGTATAGGTCAGCAGGTTTTCATAATAGGCAAACCTTACATAAACCTCATATGCAGCAGTTTAAAACACTTAGCATCCTCCTTTCAGGGATTAACAGGCTAAATTGCAGAAAATAGAGTGTTTAGAAATGTGTGAAAAGTTGGTGTGTTAAAAAAAGGTTTGGAAAGTAATATCTATGACTGCTCAGCTCTTTGTTTACCACAACAGACCGGTACAGCGACCGCGTAACGGTGGACGCAACTCCAATCTTCCTGTCAATCTCACATCACTCCCATCTCACGCCCCTCCTTGAACCACCACCTTAACTTGGTAGATGGTTTGAGTGCTCGAGTGATCTCAGGAGCTATGCTGTCTGGGGCTTCTGCCCCTAGTAGGGTCTCCCATGGCAGACAGGTCCTGAGTGACGAGCCAGACAAAGAGCGGTTCAGAACCCTTTTATGAGTAGTACAATCCAAGATTTCGTAATGTCTCCTAGATTGGCATAACCAGGGCCCTACCCTGGAGGCAGGCCTGGGGTTAGGGCTTGTAGGCGAGCACCTGGTGGCTGAGGCTCCTCCCCGGTCAGGTAAGCCTGAAGGATCAGTGTCACTCTCCAGTGGACCCACCACCTGCAGGAGAGCTCAGAAGGGCCTGATCCAATGTTGTTTGGGTGGCAGTCGAAGTCGGGCACCTCAGTTCACTTCACTGGGTGAGAGGGTCGTGTTCCTTTGCCTTTGGGTGGGGGACAGGTCTCTAACTGTGGCTTCAGCTTACAGTCCAAACAGCAGTTCGGAGTACCCAGGCTTCTTAGTGTCTCTCGAAAGGGGTACTGGAGAGTGCCACAATGGGGGACTCCATCATCCTCCTGGGGGACTGTAATGCCTACGTGGGCAATGACAGTAGCACCTGGAGGGATGTGGTTGGTCGAAATGGCTTCCCTGATCTGAACCTGAGTGGTGTTTTATTGTTGGACTTCTGTGCTCGCCTTAATTTTTCCATAACAAACACCATGTTTGAACACAAGAATGTCCATCAATACACGTGGCATCAGGACACCCTCAGCAGGAGATCAATGATCGACTTTGCAGTCATTAAAGGTGACCTTCGTCTGTGTGTCTTGCACACTCGGGTAAAGAGCCGGGCAGAGCTGTCCACTGATCACTACCTGGTGGTGAGTTGGATTCGCTGGTGGGCAAGGAGCCCAGAAAGACTTGGCAGACCCAAACGTACTGTTAAGGTCTGCAGGGAACGCCTGGTTGGTCCCCCTGTCAGTGATCTTTAACTCCCACATCCAGGAGAGCTTCAAACAGGGACCGAGGGAGGCTGGTGACATTGATTCTGATTGGACCATGTTCTCCACCGTCATTGTCTCTGCTGCTGGTTGGTGTTTCAGCTGCAAGGTCTCTGGTGCCTGTTGTGGCGGCAACCCCTGAACCCTGGTGCTGGACACCAGAAGTAAGGGAATCCGTCAAGCTGAAGAGTTCTACCTAGCCTGCTTGACGTGTGTGTGGCTTTAGAGGGAGCTGACAGGTACAGACAGTCTAAGCTAGCTGCAAACCGAGCTGTTGTGGAGGCAAAAAATTAGTCCTGGGAGGAGTTCAGTGAGGCTAGGAAGAAGGAGTATTTGTTGGCCTCGAAGGGGTACTGGCAAACCGTCCGGCACCTCAGGAGGGGAAAGCAGTTTTCTAGGCACCATTTTAAGTGCAAGTTGGGAGCTGCTGACTTCAGTTGGGGACATTGTCGGACAGTGGAAGGAATCCTTCGAGGATCTGTTCAATCCTGCTGACATGCCTACTATGGAGGAAGCAGAGGCTGAGGACTTGGGGGTGTGGCTCTCCGTCACCTGGGCTGAAGTCACAGAGGTAGTCAACAAGCTTCTCGGTGGCAAGGCACCGGGGGTGGACGAGGTCCGCCCTGAGTACCTCAAGTCTCTGCATGCTGTGGGAGTGTCTTGGCTGACACGTCTCTGCAGCATCGTGTGGCAGTCAGGAACTGTACCACTGGACTGGCAGACAGGGGTGGTGGTTCCCCTTTTCAAGAAGGGGAACCAGAGGGTGTGTTCCAACTATCGGGGAATCACACTCCTCAGCCTCCCAGGGGATGTCTATGCCAGGGTTCTGGAGAGGAGAATCCGTCTGATAGTCTAACCTCTGATCCAGTAATAACGATGCGGTTTCTGTCCTGGCCGTGGAACTGTGGATCAGCTCTACACCCTGTCTAGAGTGCTGGAGGGTTCATGGGAGTTCGCTCATGCTGTCCATATGTGTTTTGTGGATTTGGAGAAGGCGTTCGACCATGTGCCCCGTGGTGTCCTGTTTAGGGTACTTTGGGTGTATGGAGTGCGGGGAGCCTTACTCAGGGCCGTCCGGTCTCTGTATGACCAGAGCAGGAGCTTGGTCCGCATAGCTGGCACTAAGTCAGACCTGTTCCCGGTGCATGTTGGACTCCGACAGGGCTGCTCTTTGTCACCGGTACTGTTTATAGTCTTTATGGACAGAATTTCTAAGCGCAGCAAGGGGCCGGAGGGGTCTGGTTTTGGAACGGCAGGATTCCTCTCTGCTCTTTGCAGATGTTGTACAGTTGGCTTCACCTTTCAAAGTATTGCAGTTTTGCCCAAGCTTTTTTTGTACAATTTTGCATGCTTTTATTTGCATCTCCTGTACAGAATGCAGACATTCTACCAAATTTACATAAATCTTTCATCCTAATCAGATCTGTGTTTTCATGAACAGTGAAAATGTTCATGTCTGTCTGAGAAAAGTGTATAAAATGTGTAGTGAAGAGTTTTACAGCCTAAAAGACATCTTTGATCCTTCTTCGTAGATTTAAAACTGAAGAATCAAAGCATCACAAATGTGCTATAAAATCCTCTCTCAGTCTGGCTCCCCTCCATGCTGTTGTAGTTCAGCTTTTGATAGTCATCTGATGACTGATATAACCTCAGTCTAACATTTTCATGTAGCAACACTGACTGTTTTGTCCAACAGGTGAAGAAGCTTCAGTCCATTCTAAAACCCATGATGCTGAGGAGACTGAAAGACGATGTGGAGAAGAATCTGGCTCCTAAACAAGAGACTATTATTGAGGTAGGGCTATAGTTTCCTTTATATACACTGAACAAAAATATAAATGCAACACTTTTGTTTTAGCTCACATTTGTCATGAGATGAACTCAAAGATCTCAAACATTTTCTACAAACACTGAATAACAATTTCTCTCAAATATTGGTCACAAATCTGTCTAAATCTGTGACTTCTTTGCTGAGAGAAACATCCCACCTCCCTCTGATCAAGATGCTGATTAGACAGCATGATTATTGTACAGGTATTCCTTTTTTGTCATAATAACATACACTTTGAGGTAACAACTTAAATAAACGCTGCTATTAAAAACCAAAAGGCAGAGAATATCAAATAGCCTCCTCACTTCACAGAACAACTGCAGTGAAAAAAATACACGTTGTTGTTTAATAATTTTACATTGAATGTGTTACAATAAGTCAGAGGTGGTTAGATCCATCTGCACTGTTTTATCAGCGAATGCAGGGTTAAGGGTTTCTCAGACAGGCGAGAGTCAGAATCGGCACGGACCTGTTGTAGGCTTGAGCAGATGGCGGTCAGGGGCAGCGAGGAGTCGAGGCAGGCGGTTGACAGGAAGGAGTGAGATCAGAAACGGGCTCAGCAATGATAAATCAGAGAATGCAGCGCTCAGCGTTGTCATGGGAGAACAATACTTTGCACTAAGCTAAGCTAGGTGCTCAGGCTATATACTGTTGAGGGTGAGTGCTGATAAGAAGCAGCTGTGGAGCTGCTGGGAGAAGCCGCAGGGGTTGATGGGAATTGTAGTGGAGATGAACCAGGAAGTCTCAGTACTCTGGAGACTGCATGTGGCCAGATGGGGAGACAGAGGGCAGCCGTTTTTCAGCAAAAGGACTAGAATGACTGATCTGTGAAAAGGAAAGAATGAACGAGGCCATGTATCTTCAGATTTTGATAGAAAACCTCCTTCCATCAGCAAGGGTCTTTCAGCATGTCAACAATCACAAACAGACTGCCCAGGTAACAAAGGAGTGGCATCGTCAGAAGCATTTCAAGGTCCTGGAGTGGCCTAGCCAGTCTCCAGATCTCAACCCCATAGAAAATCTTTGAAGGGAGATGAAAGTCTGGGTTTTTTACCAGTGACAGCCCCAAAATATCACCAATCTACTGTAGAGGAGCTCTGCATGGAGGAATGGGCCAAAAAAAGCAGCAACAGTTTGTTGCAGAAAACATTTGACTGCTGTCAAAGGGTATATAGCAAAGTACTGAGGTGATCTTTTTTTATTGACCAAATACCTATTGTCCACCATCATTTACAGATAAATTCTTTCAAACTCAGACAGTGTGATTTTTTGTTTTTTGTCTTCTCATTTTGTCACTCATAGTTGAGGTATACCTATGATGAAATTTACAGGCATCTGTCATCTTTTTAAATGGTAGAACTTGCACAATTGGTGGCTGACTAAATACTTTTTTGTCCCACTGGATATGATAATATATTTATTACCTTTGGCTCAGTAAAGAACATTTATTAATGAAATATATTTGTCATTTTTGTGAGCTCTTTTTCTACATGTAAGTAGAATGCCTCTATCTCCGACACACCGCTTTTTGCTCCTTGTGGGTGCCTTCCAATGACTTATATAGGCTAGAGATATTACGCCAACCTGTTACCATGATTCAATGACGTAATGAGTGACACCGTATTGGAAAGGGCAGTAACCAATGACACATGGCCTAGCAGATAGGAAAGGTTATGGTTAGGATGATAGTTACAGTTATAAATATACCAAAGGCTCTCTGAGCACGTCTGCTATAACTGCATGAACTTCTGAGTGGTGTTTACACTTTTCAAGCGACACGATCAACTCCAGCGTTTATTTATAACGTGAAGAACATCTTTCTCACTCACTCGCTGAAACGCACAGGTAAAGGCAGAGGAGGAAAGGATGTGTTCCTCCACTTAACAGAGGAGGGAATACAAAGGAGAAAGAGTAAAAATGTAAAAAAAAGGGAGAATTGCATTCTGGAATGCTGTAAGATATGAGACATTAGACATATCTTTGCAGTAACTTGTTCTATTTTCTGTCTGTCCGCTCTCTGTCTCTCTCTGTTCGTCTGAGTAAAGTTCAGTCTTTCCTTTCACTTCTTCAGCAAGTTTTCATCCTTTTTTCAGTGTTTAAAAGACATTTTTCTGGACAGAGTTTCCTCCATAGTCGCATACTTTAATCCCTGAAATAAATTCAAGTTAAATGAGGCGATCTGCCCATGATTGTACTCTGTGCATCCAACTTCGATTCCAGCGATTCCACTCCGATTCCATGTGACCACTGTGATTTGAGTCACTTGGAGGTAGAAAGCAACCCTTAAAATCCATGCTGGCAGTGCAGCAATGTGCAGCTTGATGAAGATGAATTTCCATCAGTTTTTCAGCTGGTCACATGTAAATATGTGTGAATGACATCAGCCTTTCGTTGATCTCAGATATGTGTGACGCTTGTTCTGGCCTCCAATGACCAGCGCCGTTCTTTCACTGACCACAGTTTGAATTCTACTAGAAAAATATAGGAGTGAGTGACCGACTGTTCTAAATAACTTTGACCAGAGTTCAAATGTTTGAAAAGCGATTAGAAAAACAAAATCAAAAAGGGTTAATGAGTTTTGTTTCTCCCTCACTGATTTGGCAATTTAAAGAAAAAACATTCAGCTCTGATTCTAAAGTAGGAGCACATCCTTGTGCAAAAAGCTCTTCTCCACATTGAACTTCAATAACTGCAGGTTCAGACTTACTGACAATCATCTTGAAGTCCTCCTGAGGGTCTCAGCTGCTTCCTCCCTCAAACCAGATGTGGATCAGATATTGGAGAGGAAGCTCGTCAGAGTGTCCATCAGTAAGGAGCAAGAGAAGCCATGTTCAGAAGAACTCATTGATGGAGGTCAAAGGACTGTCAAATTGAAGCCTTATTTTGTGTGTAACAGTTAAAATGTAACCGTGTTAGTAGAACTATTTATTATTGATAGTTATGATTGATTTATTGCTTATTGAGTTTTAATTATTTATGTATTTGTTGATTGGCTGAGAGTTTAATTCATCTTTTTGTACAGAAAACAGCTAATAAAACAGTATAGTTAATCGCATGTTCTATACAAATTTACAACCAAAGAAGGGATCTAACAGAGGGAGTTATAAACTAGGGTCCGTCTTCATCTTTTTTTGTGTTATAAAATAAAATTAAAAAAAACGGAGAAGATTAGAATCTTTATAAAATTTACATCAAATGATCAAATTGGCTGCTTGACACCCACAAGTTGCACACACGTGCATGCACGCTGAAGTTGTGGCCCAACCTCAGCCTGACTCTGCCTTCACTGCCCCAAAGGAAAATTGAGCTTAAGACTCCTGTTCTAGACACTTTTTATTATCGGGATCAGCAAATATCCGCTATTGGTCAGAATTGCAGGGAAAATATTGGTTATCGGTATTGGCCGGAAAAATGATATCGGACCATCCCTAGAAAAAATGAACCCTGATGCAGCTGCAATGACCAGTGGAGGAGATCAATAGAGTCAGCATCAAATGCAGTTCTCTGAGGTAAGAACAGGTTTTGTGTTTATAAAGTGGTAGAATTTCTGTCAGACAGCGTTCCATGTTGACAGTCATGTTTCTCTGTTAACCCTTTGTTGTTAGGGTCAAAACAGGGAAAGAGCCCAGACTCACCAAACAACCACTCATTATAATGACAGTTCAGAAGGGAGAATAATGCTCACAAGTAATATCTCCCCTATGAGAAGCAAGTAAAGGGGGAATTCCCCCCATTTAACAAAGTAAATTTCAGGTCCTGAACTTTGGGCCTTCTAAGGAGGTAAAGCGCTAAATAAGTCATTTTTCATGAATGAAGATACTGAAGTGCTTTCGTTGCTCTCTTTCATAAAGCTGGTGCACATCATAATTCTCTGTGTTGTCTGAATCATTGAGATATGAACTTAAAAAAAATACAAGTAGTTGTGTCCCTTTTGTGTCTCTGTAGGTGGAGCTGACAAACATCCAGAAAAAATATTATAGAGCCATCCTGGAGAAGAACTTTTCCTTCCTCTCCAAAGGAGCAAACCAGCACAACATGCCCAACCTCATAAACACCATGATGGAGCTGCGCAAGTGCTGCAACCATCCCTACCTTATCACAGGTACCACATCAGAGTGTGTTAGCATCAGGGGTGGAGGAAGAAATTGATTATTAGATGTGTCAATTATGTATCAATCCATAAACATTTCTGAATCATTTTATGAATTTAAAATATTCAGTAATCAACAAATTATTATGATTTAAAGTAAAAAATAAATAAATAAGTAGAACTAAACACTGAGCATTTTCACTCATCTTAACATTTTTGAAGAAAATATAAAATAATGTATGTTTAAAACTGCGTTTCTGAGTTCTTCCTAATTCAAATCGCTTTGGATCAGAAACCAGATCCTTGAAAAAGCTCAGACCAATGGTGCAGTAACTGAATTGGGCCTGCCAAAGTCTCCCCTGCTACCCTTGTTGAACTCACACATGAGCGTGCAAACAGAGCTCCCAGCGGCGGGGAGGGGGCGGGGTGTGGTCGCTCCCACCCCAAAGTCCCGCCCACAAACCAGAATTGTATTCCTTTTAAGCTGCTGGGCATAAAATGTGTCTTTAAAAAAATGACTTTGTCTTTTAGATTTTGGCTAAAAAATGTTAAGGCATGGAAGCTTTTTGACTTTTATAGTGTCAACGGTCAATTGGTTTTGGAGAAAAGTCATACGGTGTGTAAGTTGTGTTCCACCAAAATTCAATATGTAGGAAACACAAGAAATTTGTGAAATCACATTTTATGGTTCCATCCGGAGGAGGAGCATGGAAGAAACCGTTTGGGTGCTACTGGTGTGAGTGTGGCTTCAAAAAGTTCTGCTGCGAGCACTTCCACATCAAAAAAACATTAATATCCTAGAGAAATTTCCACTCTCGTCAGAATAACAAAGTCAAATTGGAGCTTTTAAAGCAAAGAACTTGAGCCCATATTCTACAGTGGAGAATGTTTTAAGGTTTTTTAGTTCACGGAACATTTTCTCCTTTTGATGCTGTGAACATTTTTGATTAACACACAAATATTTTTTGTGTCAGAACCTTCTTTTTTGAAACTCGCTTTTTTATTAGTTTTCCTTTCCATTGTCTGACACAATAACAACACTGAAACAGTCTGACATGAGACAAAACACAAACACCAAAGAAAACTAGAATTGCTATTCCTGTAAGAAATTGCGTCTGTTTGCTGAAAGCAAATACCGTTATGAAACATGTGAAAGCTGGAAGTGTTAAAGACCTTTCGTACAATCGGCACAGAAAGTTTCATGGTGTTTGGTCATTGACTTTAGGAGATATAAGTGGAAACACATTGGAATATGTTGCAGTGTCACCTATGGGAACTTTGTTATGAATGCTCTTGCGCTTACTCATCTTAAACTGAGGAGGCAGTCTGTACAATTTGGTAAGGTCATGTGAATTTGTTAAGAAGCTGCAGGGCTGCAAACTTGACATCCACTCTTGTCTATGTTTTCAATATGTGTTGTGCAAAAACCCGATGGAATTCTGCAAATTGGATGTTACCATTGAGGTTGCTTTAGTCCAAATATGAAAGATGCTAAATTAAGCAAAGATTGTAAAAACTATGTGCCATAAAGACTCAAAAAAGTGTTTTGCGAAAAATCATAAATTGCGAAAAATCTTATGAGGTACAGATGGCTGATACATAGTCACTATTATCCTAGAATCCAGTGAATCATTGGGGAACCACATCATTTTCCTGTGGCTTATGCTTTGGGAGATTAAGGCCCAAACACTTTTTTTTCTCCAACTTACCACCAGGTGGCGCAATAGAGCCAGATATCTTACAGCATGGATACGTTTCTCTGAAGTATCTGCTCACAAAGTTTCATAGCATTGGGCTTTGTACTTTTCAAGATGTAAGTCTTCAAAAGTGGGTTCCGTTCATTTCCTATGGCAAAAACTTTGTTTTTAAAATTTTTTATAAAATAAATCATTACACTGAACAGTACAAAACCAATGATCTCACAAAGAACCTGTACAAACTACAAGTGGTTGCATGTAGATATCTGCATTGGTTTAGGAGAATAAAGGTCTTATTCTGAATGTAAAATTCCCCTCGAAGTCACCACTAGATGGCGTAGGAAGGCCAATTTTTTTATATGTGTTACAGGACCCTGTAACACATATAAAAACTTGAAGGATTGTACAGTTTCTGACCACACCCTACTAATTGGTATTGTACGAAAAGGGTAAATCATTGCGCAAAATGCGTAGCACCATTAGATTCGAGGTACTCAAGTACAGAGTTTAGTAAACTTTGACAAATATATGTTGAATAGGGAGCCAAAAGCGGGTTTTATGAAAAATCTAGTTAGACGGAAGTGGGCGGTCCTAGAGGCAAAAAGTTTCTTTAGAATCCAAGAAATCCAGGGGAAAAAAAAGGTTTAATTTTTCTCAAACGGTATGCGAGGCCTAGGCCAAAACGCGTTTTGTACTACCAGTGACCACTTGGTGGCGCAATAGAGATACCATTATTACAACATAAAAAGCAACTTATGTAGTTGTATGTCAGAAAATCTTGTAGTATTATGTTCTGTACTTTTCGAGATATAAGCTTTCAAAATGTTTTCAATTCATTTCCTATGCGACAAAAATGACATAAAAATAAATATTAAATGAATAAACCATAGTACAGATGTGTACCAAAAGTAATCCCACTGTGCTCCCAATTAAGCTTTACAAACTACAATTGAAATCATTGTAATATCATACAAATTGTAGGAGACAATAAAGTATTACAACAACAAACTCTGTTTGCTTTCAGCAAACAGACAATAAAAATAAAATATAATAAAGAATTACAACAACATACTCTGTTTGCTTTCAACAAAACAGACAAAAAAGGCTGATCACAACAAGCATGTCTACTCAGAATTGGATCTTTAAAGCTACACAAGGTTGCTCTTTTCATGTAATAAGTAAATAGACCAAAACCAGGGTAATGAGGCATTAACAGTCTCAAGTGTTGTAAATTTCTACAAAATCGCTCTCTCTCTCTCCTTCACGTTTTCAACATTTCCATTCATCGTATCAACAAAGTGTCTTCATTCTGACTTCGTTCTTCTTATACTTAACATCTTGTCCATATAAGGGCTCCATACATTCTAAAATATTTTCATTGCATTAGTCATTTTAAATATAGATTGCTCATAATTTGATAGTTTTGTCATTCCTCAAAGGTATAGCATTACTATTTGACCAGTGTCCAAGTATGATTTAGCACCCTGTAGAGAGGGCCTGCCTACATCAGTGTTTGTTTAGTTGTTAATCTTTGTTCTCTCAACATTAAACCTAATATACAGAGTGCTAGGTTCATCACAAATGTTAATATTTATTATGAATCCTATTATGCTCTTCCAAACATTTTGGTTCCACTGACAGTGGTATAACACGTGCAAGAGTGTGCCTTTGTTTCTGTTTTATCTTCAACACAATCTAAGTCACACAGTTTTAGTCTAGCCAGTTTACATGGGGTCCAATAGATAAAAGATTCACAATGTAGATATGAAAAATGAACCAGAGCTTGTCATAAAAAATACATAAATCAAAACCAGCAATACAATAACAAACAATTTTCTTAGTCATTCTCTTTAGAAAAGGTTCCTGTAACAACGAGTCAGACGCAGTCAGATCCATCTGCAGTGTTTATTATAGAGAGCAGGGAGGGCATTACTCAAAGGCGGTGATCAGGCAGGCGTGGGTCAGAACCGGCATGGGTTTGACGAGGACAGAGCAGGCGTTGGTCAGGGACAGGCAAGGCTCGAGGCAGACAGGCATGCAGGCAGGCAGGCAGGCAGGCAGGGGTTCAGAGCAGAGGTAGAGACTGTAGAAACAAGAGGATGAATGCTCAGGATTGCCTTGGAATGAACGATGCTTCGCACTGAGCAGAGCTGGAGATGTTGGTTAAAAACTGTGAGGGTGATTGGTGATGGGAAACAACCCGTTAGCTACTTGGAGCTAGCAGCTAATGTTTGTAGCCCGTTAGCTACATGGCGATAGCAGCATGTTTTTAGCATCTTAGCTACATGAAGCAATGTCTATTTATCTGTTTTACTATGCATGAAAGACATGGATGATGTCAAGAGATCAGGCTGATTTATTTTGAAAAGCTCTACAAAAACATCAGTGATCATGCCTCAACGTTTGGGTTCATGAAAGCATTAAGAATTTCCTACAAGCTACGAGAGCTTCTCTCCACTGTGTCTGAGCGGCTGCTTCCCGGTGTTTCCTCTCTCTCTTACGAAGTTTGATGGTTTTCTGTTCCGCATGAACCCGAAGAATAAAATGAGGGTTCCTTTTTTGAGGCATGGATGAAACTAAAGTTCAGGAGGCCCGAGCAGACTGCTTACTGCTTTCTGTCTGCTGCCAGCTGCCAGCGGCATAGCGAGCTTCAGCTCTAAAGTGTACCGCCTTAGTCCAAAAGCAGCAGACTGGACGGTTCCAGAAATCTTGCTGCCACGAAAGGGATCCGGTGGGGTAAGAAAATGAATGAAGATGAGGAGAATCCAGGGATTGATCAACTATAAGCACCAGGAAATGGTTTTGCTCCTTTTCTTTCTGCAGCCATATTTGCTCCTTCATCCATCTGCTTGCAACATTCTCTGATATATTTAGGATTCATCCCAAAATGTGGTTCAGATTCCTCACCAGAATGTTCTTTGGTATATTCCAAAAGTTTAAACAAAATGGAATAAGTAGTGATCCATGCTACACTGGCTGAAGCACACAGCAGGGGGGTGGGGGTAAGGAGGGGCAATAGGGTGGTGGTGTTGGGTCTTAACTGCCACCCTGGGCTGATCTTTGGCGAGCACCTCTCAGACAAAGGCGTAGCATCTGATTTGTTCCAGTTAATGTTATACCCCGGCAAAGTAGAAAATGACTTAATGACTGATATTTGAGATAAAGCTGTTTCTGGATCTGAAGATATCCATAAAATGTCATCTTTTAATTCTGTTTAGATAAAGTAGATTGAAAAAATGCCAGTCTATTCAGCTCCTGTTCAGTTTTTTAGGGCCTGGTCACACGGCCCTAACTTTGCTGGAGCTCTCCTGGAGCGGTGAAAAAATCCCTCATCGTGACCGTTTAACAAAAGTTGTCTTCCGTTAAAGCAACGCCGCATACGCTCGGCCACCACTGATGTTCCTGAGGGTCCCTCCCACCGCTCCAAAAGTTTTGAGCTGCGCGAGCGGTGAGGAGAGTCCATTCTCCGCTCCGGCAAAGTTCACACCTGCTCCACTGACGCCCAGTCTCCGCTAGACGCAAGTCAAATTTGTTCCCCCCTTACCCTGTGGTTTTCTGTACTGGTTTGCACATGGAGGGAAAGACAGTTGCACGCCGGCTTGTGACAACAGTAAACACTTGATCTTTCGTCTTTTTTTTTCGGTGGACTGAAAGGAGTGATAATCCCTTTCTCACAAATATCTTTGTCTCCCCATAGTGTCATAAGGAAAGGGTGTAGAAATAAAGCATTAGCTCGTGCATTATATGCTTATGCTACATAATTTCAGCTAGTTGCATGATTTTCTTACGGGTATGGCATTTTCATCAGGTTTGATTGTAGGAATGGCGCCACCTCTGAGGATCATTTTACCGGAAAATTCCCTTTAATACGGGCCAAGGTTAACAAAACATCATCTGTGAAGTGGCAGTCACATACAAAAAGTTGCTGGCCGGTCTGTGGCCCTCTCCTCAAGAAAAACTCCAACTATTTCTGATAAACAGGCTCTTCTTTTGGAAGGCTGAACAAACACCAAAATCTCTCGCAGCCTAAAAACCTTTTCTCCAATTAAAAGACATTGCATTACAAAAAAGCTAGCCGTAGTTTTCTCTGCAGATCAAGAGGAACCACTGCTGCTGTGAGTTGTTTTGCTGAGCACCACTAGCTCCACGAGGAAAGTAGGTGTGTTTGTGTTAGGCTGGGGGTGGGACTTCCAGTGCATAGTCTTCCGAGGGTGTTCCTACTGGTCTCTGTCACACGGTGAGGACCTGCTCGTTTTCGGCACCCTGTCGGTGAATAGCACCAATGGCGGTCGTTGTTAACCTGTGCATGATCCTGTATGGACATCATAGGTCTGATTTGCATATTTGGTTTGGCAAAGATTTTATGTCAGATGTCTTTCTAGACATTTTATTCGGGCTTGGCACAATGAGACTCAGGCTTGGGCCCCCTTGTGGCTACGTTGGTCAGTTTGTAACTGGACTTACTTCCACTATAGAAAAACAAACCAATAAAAAATGAGGATTATCAAGAATATGTTAAAAAAAAGGTAGTAATAGCGAAAAAATGAGTAATAGCTGTTTATTTCTCAGTTGAAGTCTATAGGATAATGGGTAGCTGGGACCAGCGGGTACTTCCAATTTGGAACACCAGGGGCAAGGGATCACTCAGACCAGTTCTCATATACAGTCATTGGATTAAAGGAGGAACAACACATTAGGATGATCAAGGATAGAGATAGAAATGTGTTTACAGGTTCTACAACTGTGATGGAAAGGTGCAAGCAAAACTTTGAAGAACTGATAAATGAGGAACATATTAGAGAGCACAGAGTATAAGAGGTGGATGTTGTGGAGCAGGAAAAAACAAGGTTCAGTGGGGATAATGTGAGAAAGAAGGGGATAAAGAACGGAAAGCTAGTTTGTTCTGATAAACGTACCTATGGAGGTCTGGAAGAGTTTAGAAGAGATGGCAGTAGTTTTTCTGTGGTCAGGAGTAAGCAAGTTGGATCAGAAACAACAGTCTGGTGGACCTCACAATGAGCAGCGCTGATTGCTTGGAGCAAGGCTGGCAGGCAGAATTGAACAGAGTTTTTTAGGAGCCAAAATGGCCAAATGGCTGTGCTGGAGTCAGTAAGTGGACAATCTGGCAGAGAGTGGCTGGAGGAACTGGGCTTTAAACTGTTATTCCCCTATACTGTTGACTCCTGCTGAGAAGGGGTTGGAGCAAGAGAAACAAAGGCAGGGATCTCAACATTTTCTGACAGGGCTGATCTAGACTTGACTACAAGATCTTGGAGAGTGAGAGGATGTCTGAGGAATGGAGGAGGAATGTTCTGGTTCCATTTTATAAAAGAAAGAAGACGAGTTGAGAAGCTACAGAAAAATAAAGCGGATGAGTCACAATGAAATTATGAGAAAAATGAGTGGAAGCTAAGACTGAGGTCAGATTTGAATTTGTTAGAAATGGTCTGGCAAAAAAGAACAGATGAAAATATTTTCTTTGAAGATATTTCTGCAGAAGGTCAGAGGGATCTGCAGTGTGTCTTTGTAGATCTAGAGAAAGTATATGACAGGATCCAGAGAGAGGAGCTGTGGTTTAGATATGGAAGTCCAGAGCAACAGAGAAGAACATTGGAGATGTTCAGGACATGGATGAGAGCTGGACGACTGTGGTGACGTGCTCTGTAGGTGAGACAGAGGAGCTGGAGGTGGAAATAAACCAAAGATCAGCTTTGAGCTCCTTCTTGTTTGCTGTGGTGATGAACAGACTGACAGATGAGATTAGACAGGAATCTCTGTGGAGCATGATGTTTGCAGATGACACTGTAGTGAGGACAGTAAGCAAGTGGAGGAATCTGGAGAGAAATAAGTATCACTCCGATTTGTGCGTGCATAATTCTTGATTTGTAACTCATAAAATACATTTTGTGCAGGAGTACAAAATTTACAAAATTGAAAAAAATACAAAATTCAATTTACACATGCACAACTTAAAATTACGACAGCTTGAAACTAACTACATTCACAAATCTTTAAAAAATATACACGAATCATTTGTTGCGCACACACAAAACCACATTTACACGCAAATCTCATGTGAGACTCTTTTCACGTCTCCCAGATTCGTGCATAAGTGATGCCTTAAAATGCTACTGGAATGCTGGGTCATCAGAGATTTCTGATCAGCTGCTCTAGAAAGGAGAGGAATAAAGCTCAACTACAGCAGGATGGAGTATCAGTGTGAATGAGAGGAGCTTAAGAGGAGTGTTGAGGTTAGAGAGAGCAGAGGTGAGAAAGGTGGAGGACTCAACAGTCCAGAACAACAGAGTGTGGAAAAGAGGTGAAGAGGCGTGTTCATGCAAGTTTGGACGGGTGGATAAAAGTGTCAGGTGTGATGTGTGACTAGAGAGTGTCAGGAATGAAAGGAAAGGTGAAGAAGACTGTGGTGAGAGCAGCCATGTTGTTGGTTTAGAGACTCTGATGCAGAGACAGGAGGCAGAACTGGAGGTAACAGAGATGAAGATGCTGAGGTTCTCTTTGTAGTGACCAGGATGGATCAGGAATGAATCCATCTGAGGAACAGATCATGGTAGATGTTGAGAGGGTAGGCAGGGTAGGGAGGATGATGGTAAAAGGATGCTGAGGTTGGAGCCAGCAGGAATAAAGAAGGCCAAAGAGAAGGTTCATGGATGTAGAGAAGGAAACCACGAGGATTGTTGATGTGAGTGAGTGGATTTGGTGACCCTTACAGAGTAAAGCAAAAGGACAAAGAAGACACAGCTCTGTAATGCCTCCCCTATGGGACAACCTCAGTTTTGAGCCAGATGACATTCAGAGCATGCAGGACATGTTGGTGGTTCTGAGCGACAGAGTTTCTGCTGGCAGTCAACTGACCCCCCAACATACAACTTTCTCTTTTCTGTTTTTTTTTGCTTTAGGAGCTGAGGAAAAGATTCTGGAAAGCTTCAAAAAGAGTCACAGTGCAGATACACAGGACTTTCCACTACAGGCAATGATCCAGGCAGCTGGAAAGCTGGTGCTCATTGACAAACTGCTGCCCAAACTGTTAGCTGGGGGACACAAAGTCCTAATATTCTCCCAAATGGTTCGTTGTCTAGACATCCTGGAGGATTACCTTATCCAGAGACGGTGAGCAGAAGGAGGCTAAGCAGGAAGGTGGGCATGTTTAAATTTCATAGAATGTCAAAGCTAACCCCAATTTTTGTGTTTTGCTCAGCTACACATATGAACGTATCGACGGACGTGTGCGTGGGAACCTGCGTCAGGCAGCTATAGACCGCTTCTGTAAGCCTGATTCCGACCGCTTTGTGTTCCTGCTCTGCACCAGAGCTGGCGGCCTCGGGATCAATCTGACAGCTGCCGACACCTGCATCATATTTGACTCGGACTGGAACCCCCAGAATGATTTGCAGGTAGGCACAGACCCATTTCACTGTAGCTCAGTTATCAGCTCCTAAATGCAGAATTCAGCACAGCCAGAAATGGACCAAAGACAAACTCTTCTTACTTGTATTAACATGCTCCCAGTCATTATCCTGTCCACTGAGATGTCCTGGCAGGCTTCATTTCTGAATGTCTTTTGTCAGACTATTTGCATCCACTGGATTGACTGGTTAGGTAGTCACTGGTAGTAAAACATAAAAACGTTAAAAAAAATGTATTAAGATGACTTTCTTTGCCAAAACAAATCAGTTTTATTTAATTAATGTCTTTCTCTCATAAGAACATTTGATTAAAAAGACATTTTCTTTAATGTCAATCACTTGTTTATTTTTTGAATTTGAAATTATTTATAGCACTTAATGAGGAGTGCAATATAAGGTCCAAAAACATGACCTTTTTTTAGAATGTTCTGTTGAACCAGCAGTAGTTCTGCAATATGAGATATTTATTTGTGTATTATTTCTTTTTTTTTTCAATGAAAAAGCCGTGGTCTGAGAAAATGTAACTACTTGGAAATAACTATTCCTTAATGTGTGCTAGACTGTGCCTTTAATAAAACAGGTACTTTTGCCCATCGTTACCATGGTAACATGCTTTTTCCAACAAATGTGCCAGTTTAGTGATTTTATAATTGTCAAAAAAAATTTTATTTGAAAGTCAAATCCTTTCACGAGTCTAATTCTTCAACATCCATCCAACCAGCTATCTATTGTTAAAACCTGCTCTTCCCTTTGGTGGTCATGCGGTTGCTGGAGCCGGTTTCAGTTACTGTTGGCGTGGACATTTCGCCAGTCCCATACAGGACTGAATTACTAACAATCTTGTCTCAGGTAACCTGAAATAAACTTGAGACCAAATAGTTTTAAACTTTAACATACATTTTCTTTACGTCAAAAATAGTAATATTTTTGGGAAAACATCAAAGGATGAAATCACAAAAAATAAACGTTTAATGGTCTCAAAAGTATTTCTCGGTTACTTTAACTATAACTTCACTTGTCCAATTTGGTCATATTGGTCAAAGTAGGTGGGGGGTGTTGGATCTGAGAGGAACACTTTGTGTTATGAAAGAAGGTCAGCGAACAGGCTGCTCATCATAAAGTGAATATACACCCCCCTAGTGAGACCGAGATTTTCAGGGTATAGATGGAAATGGGCTTACTAAAAAGAATGAAAAAAGTCAATGATCTTGTCCTTCCTTTACAGTGTGAATTTGTAAATGTTTGATTCCTACAATTTTGGTGCTCCCTGTTTTGGTCTAAGTGTTTTTTATGTTTTGTAAGTGTTCTGTAAATCCTGCAAATCTTTCTCCTCTGATCACATTATTGCAGGCACAGGCTCGCTGCCATAGAATTGGCCAGAGCAAAGCAGTGAAAGTCTACAGACTCATAACCAGAAACTCCTATGAAAGAGAGATGTTTGACAAGGCCAGTCTAAAACTGGGATTAGACAAAGCAGTTCTTCAAGACATCAACCGCAAAGGAAGCCTCAATGGGGTAAAGAGCTCGGAGATGAGTGGAGAATGCAGGCCACGCACCCTTTCTGAGACTTTCTCCACTGACCAATGTGTGTCTGTGGATACAGGTGCAACAGCTTTCCAAACTAGAGGTAGAGGATCTCCTGAAAAAAGGAGCTTATGGAGCTCTGATGGATGAAGAAGATGAGGGCTCCAAGTTCTGTGAGGAAGACATTGATCAAATCCTTCAGAGACGAACTCAGACCATCACCATCCAATCTGAAGGCAAAGGCTCCACTTTTGCAAAGGTAAAGTACTTTAAAATAAAACATAAATCACTGGAAGGAAGATAGCATTTAGATTTTGATGTGTTTTTATCCTTTCCTCAGGCTAGTTTTGTCTCGTCTGGCAACAGAACCGACATATCACTGGATGACCCCAACTTTTGGCAAAAATGGGCCAAGATTGCTGAAGTAGAAATTGACTCCAGATCTGAGAAGGTATACAAAAATGAGCAGATAAGAACACAATTAGAAAACATAAACCATTGAAATGTAGAAAAAAACTTCTCAGTGGAAACCATTAGATTCCACTTTTTTCTGTTCCACTTTCTGCGTCCGTTTTTTGCACATCTCTCTTGACCTGAGTCCAGGTTTTTCTCTCTTGTCTATATTTTCGATACAGGAGTCTTTGGTGATTGACACGCCTCGTGTCAGGAAGCAAACACGACACTACAACTCTTTCGAGGACGATGAGCTGATGGAATTCTCTGAGCTAGACAGTGACTCTGAGGAGAGGCCTTGTCGAACTCGGCGCTTAGGAGACCGCAGCAGACGATACCTCCGGGCAGAATGTTTTCGGGTCGAGAAGAATCTGCTAATCTTTGGGTATGAAACATTTTGGACGTTGTCCATCCATTTCTTTACACAAAATGTGAATTATTTCTCTTCCAATCACACCCTAAAATATTTAGGTGTTGCTGTCTACAGCTACAAATGATTCTAATGAAATTCATTATGATAAACTTTCTGACTTTACTAACAAATCAGTCAACACCAACAGCAGCACGTTTGCCCTCAGCAGTTAGCATCATATTAAAACGTAATTTATTGCAAAACTATTCAGTTCAATATCATTTCTATAGCCCAATATCAAAACACTGTTGTCTCAGTGAGCTTCACAGCGCTGTTTATACAAAATAACATAAAGTCAGTCATAAAATAATAACAATAGCTGGTTGCTAAACTAAAGTAAGCAAACTCAGCTAAGCTGACCTCTCTGCCCGTAGACCCTCCTTCTCTCTAAGGAAAAACTCTTAAAAAAACAATTTTGGAAAAAAAGAAACCTCAGGGATGTCCCCGTGAAGGAGGGATCCTCTCCCAGGACGGACAGGCGATGTGCTCGAACCTTTAAAGAAGAATAGCTTATCTAACTCTACAACTACATGTTTGAATAGTGTAGCAGATGAGCTTCATCCAGATGACACTGGGGGGCAGCTGGGGGTGCGAGACGAACCAGAGGCGAGATCCACGACCAAAGACAAGAACACAGACGATCCCCCTGGAATCTCTCCTGCTTCCCCGGAGAGGAGTGGGAAAGAGGGACAACATATGAATCGCAGTACACCAACCAGAGGCATGATGAACCAAATCAAAAATAGCAATGGATAAATGATGCAGTAACACAAGACAGAACCCCAGTGAACCATACTTTCCCAGCTTCTAACTTCTAGCATCCTGCTGTCAACTAATTGGTATTGAAATTTGATTCAAACATGTTAATGGTAAGAGCATGAATATGTCACAGATAGCGGATGGTAATAATATTAACAATAATAGAAAATCTGCAGTTTTAGCCTGTCAATATTAATGTAATATATTATTAATCTAACCTAAACCCACGTCAGCCCACTAAGGTGGAGGAAAAGGCTGCCATGGCCTGGTTAATCGAACCATCTTCCCATTATTGTAGAAAGTGAGCGCACCATGGCTTTGAAGAAAAGGACAATCATAAAGATATTAAAAGGACGCCTCATCTTTAAACTGACGCCTTTGGGAGATTTTCAATCTTTCCTGGCTTCTTTATTCACAATAATAGAATATTTTACCTGGGGTGCTCTAACTTTTTATCCCTACTGTAATTTTCCAAGTCTAAAAGAATTTCTCTTGATGTAAATAATATCGAGAACTTCCACCTCCTCCTCCTCCGGAGAAGGGATTCTGATGAAGCAGCGATTTTCATAAGGTTTGTGAATCAAAAACACAAACTAGCTTTACTGAAGCAAAAAAACTGAAGGGAACTGATGTCTACATGAATGAATTTTTGACCAAACCTCAAAATAATAAACTCTTTAGTACAATTTTAGACTAAAGTGAACTCTTGGATTTCATGATTAACTCTCAGGACCAAATTCCTCTCCTTGTCTTGCCTCGTGATACTCACTTAAAGACATTGTTAAGGTGGGAGGAGTTTGACCCATAGCCTATGTTATGGGTTTGACCTTCTGTAAGTTTTATTTCATCGTTCATAATCTTTCTGGTGACGAGCATATCCATACGTTGTTTACTGTACATTTTTGCGGTACTAGGAATCAGTGTTGATGGATTGGAGGACCTTTGATGTAGACCTGAATTCTGTCTGTTTCTGCTCATCATGATACCTGCAGGCTCTCTGATTTGTTTCCAGGTGGTTTAATCTTTTTACCAATGTGTTCTGTCTAGTTGGGGTCGCTGGAAGGACATTTTGAATCACGGTCGCTTTAAGTGGCACCTGACTGAGAGAGATATGGAGATTATCTGCAGGTGAGCATTTCATAGCAACTGCTCTTTCAGGTAAACATGTCTGTGCTAGACGTTCCTTCACCCACAAACATCCCTGTATTCATCTTCAGGGCTCTGCTGGTTTACTGTCTGAAACACTACAAAGGTGACGACAAGATCAAAAGCTTCATCTGGGACCTGATTGCTCCCAGCAAAGATGGTCAGGATCAGGCGCTGCTCAATCACTCTGGTTGGCACCAAGTCTTTCCTTTCCACTGCTTCCACTAAGTATCACAGCATTTAACATCATGAATGTGTAATTAACGTCCTTGTTTGGACACACAGGTTTATCCTCTCCAGTTCCTCGGGGCAGGAAGGGGAAGAAGCTGAAGAATCAGCTGATTGTTCCTGAGCAGAAGAATGCAGACTGGCTGGTTCACTGCAATCCTGAGGTGGTGCTCCAAGACGAGAGCTACAAGAAGCACCTCAAACAGCACTGCAACAAGTCAGTTCAGCTCAGGCTCTTTTCTGGGTTATATTTGTTTCTGTTTGAACCAGTTTGATCGTGGCAGAGATGCAGTGCTAACATGCTTTTACTTTTTTTGGCCTTGTTGATTTTACCTTTTTTAATAACCACAATGCAAAAAAACTGTCCTCGAAAAAATGTTTTAGACTTTTATTTTTATCAAACATTTACATATTTAAAAAAAAAAGAGTAACACAGTAGCTAAACAAAGGCCCTGTGCGGAGAGCTCTCTCAGTTATGACCCAGAAATTCATTCTTCCACAAACATCTCTGCATCTTTTCCCTCAGTGCTGATTTTAAGCCCAACACCTTCTATATTTTTGTGGTGACTAGTTTTCATAGTTAAGAATCCTTTTCAGTGTGAGTTTTCTCCACCCTCTGTGCTTTCCCCACTGACTCGTCCTCAAGATCAGACAGACTGTTCCACAGTGGTCATCCTCTCAAAAAATGGTGTCAAACTTCTCACAAAGATCTACAACTGGCATAAGAATGTCAGCAACTTTGTTTGAGTTTTTCGGCACTTTTTCTACTATCATGTCATCTCTTGATAGATTAGTTTCCTCCACGTCCTCCCAGATGCCACCTGCTCTGTGTCTTGGTTTAATAGCGTCATCTTGTTAAGTCAGCAGCACTAGCATTAGCTTTAGCGCTATGTGCCCCCTGTCTTCGTCAGGGTCAAAGTTGTAAAAATAAGTAGCATGTAATTTAGGGCAAATCACACAGCAGAAATTCTACTTAAGTAATACTTTCATACCAGGAAGAGGCAGAAAAAGTGTCTATCTAGCTTCCCCTGCCACCCAGCAACTTTCATTTAAGTCATCACCAGTGAAACCAGAAAAGAAGGAATTGTAGTTTCAGTCTCTTATGCTGGTTACCTTATTTTTAGTGTGAGATTTTGGCTCATTTTGACTCAGGTTTTTTAATCTTTGTAGTCAAACTTGACAAAGTGCAGAAAAAAACAGAAAGATGTAAAATGATAAGAATAAACATCAGTTTCTTTCTTTTTTTCTTTTGAACAGTGGAAGGTCATCTTCAAATGATGCAGAGAAAAGAAAGGTTTTAAATCCTAAAGTGTTGGTGTTCCTTGTGTTTGTTTTTCTCGTTGCAGGGTGCTGCTGAGGGTTCGAATGTTGTACTACCTAAAGGTGGAGGTTTTGGGTGAGGCTGCTACTCAGGCTCTGGAGGGAAGACCTGCCAGGTAAGCAGCAAACAACAGAAGCATTTGGTCATCCTCCCAGTTCACTTTTTGATGGCCATCTCAAATTTGTCTTCTGTAACAGTAAAATGGAGTTTTTGCTGCCAGACATTGATTACATGGAAATTCCAGCTGCTTGGTGGGATGTAGAGGCTGACAAGTCGCTCCTCATCGGAGTCCATAAACACGGTCAGGATGGGAACCTCTAAAATCATATTGTCTTGATGACTAAAAATTCAGATTTTTTTATTGCATTAGCGACTGTCAGTGTCTGGTTCTTCATGTCTTTTCTGCTTTGCCATCTTTTTGATCAGGTTTTATTTTCCCCCAGTGCTTGAATTAATTTATTAAAGATCCTCATCAATTATTAAAAAAGAAATTCAGACTTACAGCTAAAAAGGACCACATTTAAGAATAATGTTTGCTGGGGTCGAGGTTTATGAAAATTTAGCATTTAATTTCTGATCCCTTGAAAATGCTTCCTTTTCTTTGTTTGTTTTTAGGATCTAGATGGGAAGAGACAGATTTAAGGTTTTTTTGTGCTCGGCCAAATTCCGTCGCTTTATCTTCAAGTTAGCTGTTTCTGTTGATCATTAGATCATCATGAACAGAACGTTCACACATCAAGATCCAAACTCAGAGAAAACATTTAAGAAAAGGGTTTCATGGAACCTGATGCCCCTTCTTAAAACTATCAGTATCTATAAAATGAGTCCAAACGCTTTGGACTCAAAGCTCAGAAGCTTAGAGTTTTTCTGCTTAAGCAACATGGTGACTTGCTGTTTCTGTGCTTGCTTTCATGCCGCGCTTGTTCTCAGGATACGAACGCTACAACGCAATGCGAGCTGATCCAGACCTGTGTTTCCTGGAAAGGGTTGGGATGCCGGATGTCACAGCTCTGTCTGCTGAACAAGGAGGAGGGGAGGGCTCCTCTGAGGTCACTGACAGGTATGTGACACTCATTTAAAGAAACTAGTTAAAACACAAATCTGCTTTCTTCATAGACAAAGCTGATTCATAGGTTTTTAAACAGTCATGTAGTGGAAGTAATGGAGAACTTGTCTTTACTGAGAACCATCTTCCGAACTGCACATCCTCCTTCTTTTCCTAACTTGACATTGCAAAGCTCCAACATATATTAACACACTTGAAAGGTTTACTTTTATTTTATTTAAATTTTTTTGGTGAACAACTACAACCCTACAGAACCAGACATGGCTTAACATTATAAAACAGAGTTTCTGAGTTATAACAAACAAACAGAGGGACAATTGCAGCTTTAAACAACAACAACAACACTAAGAAAATAATTATGGATCTGGGCAAAGTGAGGCAAACAACACTAAGTGTTTTCACATAACTAGAGATACAAAAGGGAAGTTTTTAGTCGATCATATATTGTTTTTATTTGTGGATCCTTAAGGAGCTTCAGCGATTTTTCCTGAATAAAGGATGCTAATAACAAATGCTAATAAATGTCCTTATAAGCAGCTTAATACCAGATTACTAGTGCTTGTTAATGTCTTATAAGTAGTATAAATCTCTTAATGTCTTTATATTATTTAAATATATATATATATATATATATATATATATATATATATATATATATATAATTTAAACATTTCCCAGATGCTAATTAATGTATTAATAAGCATATTATTAACACCTTACTAATGCTGATGTCTTATAAGTAGTTTATTAGGGACACTTGTTATAAAGTGTTACCCAAAACTCTGCTCTTACATGACTGTACATGTCCGTGTATCTTTTGGCATTTTGTCTTTCTGTGATGCACAAATGTATTGATCTGCAATATTTGATTTGATTTGTCAGTGGCTGCAAAATTCAGGAAGTCAACCCTGAAACCAAGGCTGACAGAGGCGAGGACCGGGATGAAAGCAGCAAGGTAAAGAGAAACCTTCTCCATTATTTACAGTTTAGGCTGCTCTAAGCATAGCTTCAGACTTTTTTCTATGTCTGATTTCCTTGCGCGCAGTAGTCATTTAGGTTTTTTTTGTATGGTGATTGAGTGTGTTTTAGGTTCAGTATAAATATATTGTTTTGTTATATTTAAATGTTTTTTCTATGACCTTTGCTGAAAACGCTGAAGCTGATAAAATATTAGCTAAATGCCAAATTAGCCACCCCCCCCCCCCCCCCCCCAAAAAAAAAAAAAAAAAAAAAAAAACTGGTGTTCCCAAATTGGCCAAAAAAGCTAGCTTGTTGCCAAAATATTACCTAAACTCCAAAGTTCTCAAAAAAAAAAAAAAAAACACCTCAGGAAATGCCAAAATAGAGAAAAGAGCTAGCATAATGCTAAAACAACATCTAAGTGTCAAAAATTGTAAAGAAAAAAAAAAAAACAGTAGATCCTAAAACAGCTAGGGAAGCTAGAATGTTACATAACTATTAGCTTAGTGCCAAATCAACCTAAAAACCCCAGTTGATGTTAAATCATCCAAAAAAGATAGCATGCGGCTAAAATATTAGCTAAACTCCAAATAACCCCCAAAATAGCTCAGCAGAAGTGGAAAATTAAACTGTTTTTTTTTCTAATTTCTAATTTCTATTGCTGAATATTTTGATATTTGATTGAGCTGAATAGGTGAATACATTGAAGAGCTATGGCCGTCCAAAAAATGTACAGAAGAAAAATGGAACACTATATTGGCTTGTTGCAAGTAAACAGCAAAATGAATGTAATTTTTGTGTTCTGCAGTCAGAAGAAACCTGCTCCAGCATCGATACCTCGGACAAACCAGACAGCACTGGTACAGGTGAGGCAGCCGCTTCAGGTGATGCAGTTGTTTAACATCAACTCTAAGATGCTTCATATGTTATGGAATCACACTAGCATGAAAACTGAAGTAAAGCTTTATGTTTGACGTGTCGAAACCCCATGTTTGGTCTCCTGATTGTTGTTAAGGCTAGAAAGTTAACGACACGGAAAGTTACAATCAATGAGTTAAATTGCTAGAGACGCCACGCTAGCCTGTTACCATTGTCCATTATATGTAAGGAGCGACGCCATATCAGAAAGGTCTATAAACAATTAGCCATGGCTTAGAAGACCCAGTAAAATGACTGTAAACTGCTTAATTTTTGTCAGATTGAAAAAACTGCTCCTCACAAATATGGCTATAACGTTTTTTAAGAAAGTGCAAAAGATAAAACGACATTTCAAACTTTTCTGTAAATAAATGCGTCTTTAAATAGAAAACGAATGCATACCTGATAAGTTGTGATTTTATAAGGAGAACTCTAAAGAACTGTAAAGACTTTTCTGTCTGCAGTATTGCTTCAAGAAAACAAAGATGCTGATATACAGCCATAAGAAACAAACATTAGCTGTGTTTCCATTACACAGATACGCAAAACTTTATTGACATTCTAGAAATGTCGAAAAACCACAATTTTGCAATTACACAGACGGAAGTGAGAAGCCTGTTCAGCTGCATTAAAAAAATGTTCCTATTGTCAGGAGGCAGCGCTCTGTCTCCCCCTCTGGTCATCAGCGAGAACCATCACCTGAATACTGACTGCAGTCATCTACACAACTACTCCTCATCATGTCATCAGCCACCAAGACATTTAAACTCTGCTCAGACAAACACTTGGTGTGAAGTATTTCCTAGATGACAGCAGGACATGGCTGACAGCCTAAGCCCGTTGTCTATGGGCCGGTCCTCACCCGGAGCGCTGGAGAGCGAGTTCTGGGCGGTGTTCGCTGTAAAGCACACAGCAGTCGAACCGGAATCGAGCGGGCCAATGACACCCGGCGCAGGTCTGGGAAGGCTGGGCGGGTGGAGGTCCCGTTCCACAACTGGATCCCTCCCAGACTGTATCATAACGACGTGTTTCATAACGACTAGTGTTCTTCTATACACCACATGTCCCTCATACGCTCACCGCACGGCGATTTGGCGGTGGGCTCTTCTCTTGCCACTACTGAGGAAATCCTTGTTAGTTTCTTTTCCCCCGCTTAGTATATGCTAACATTCAGCGGGTTGTCTCGTCTGATCTGAGGTCGAACAAGAATACAAATACCAGAGTCATCCTCCATAGAACAAAGAAAATTGGTGGCTCTGTCAGAAAACATAAGTGGTGTATTCTATGTGTTATGCAGGTATCCTGCCATGTAAACTATAAAAATTCTCAAAGTTTTGTATAACTACTGAAGATGTGCCATGATGCACATCAGTATGTTTTTTTGATGATAAATATAAATATTTGAAAAAATTGTAGTTAAGCTACGATGAATGTTGCTGACAGATCAGCTATCATGGACTCTAGATTGCAGGGTCTTTAACAATACTAGGAAGTTTTCATCCTCCTCTTCTCTCTAACTCATGGTGCAAAAATAAATAAATCAGGATAATCTTGTGAGGAGCTGGCTCTGAAGATAGATAAAAACAATGCAAATGTATCACACTGGCTAGCTACCGTTGGCATTGGTTTAACTTTAGAAAGGTTCTCGTGGTCTTTAAAAATGGCGTATACTTATTAAGCGCTTTTCTACCTTCCTTGAAGGCCCAAAGCTCTTTACAGTTACGGTCCCATTCACACATACATATTCACACGAATGGAGGCTCCGCTGCTGAACACTGGCGCCAACCTTCCATCAGAGGCAACATGGGGTTCAGTGACTTGACCACAGACACACAAGGCGGGAATCGAACCTGCAATCCTTTGATTAGGGGATTACTTCCCTTTCCACTGCACCACGGCTGCCCAATGCCTTTATAAGTCTTAAAAGCATTCAATAAATGAATACTAAAGTCCTACATTTAGATTTCTAGGTCTTAAAAATCTTACTGTGACTTAGTCCTTTCGCATTTGGTAGTTGAAAGTTTCTCAAACAGCGGCTGAGACTGACAAGAGCTCGTTCAGGTGGCGCACGGCAACCCCCCACCCCCTCTTAGAGAGTGATTACATCAAGGATTTTTTTTTTTATTGTATTTTTTAAAGATAAAATGCTGTTGCATCGTGAAAGTTTTAGACAATTTCACTGATGGAAAAAAGTAGAAAATTTTTTTAGAAAGCGATGGTTATATCGCTACCATTATTGGTATCCAATTCAATTCAGTTCAAAAGACACACAAAAACACACGCGAGGGAGGGATAGGAATGATGTCAAGGTTCAGTCGTCTTCAGTCTGTATGGCAGGATAGCAGCATTAATTGAAGTACAAGGAAAAATACATCTACATATAAGCATAATGATTTCACATAGACCAGGTCCACATGCACAAGCTCCCACATGACTCCAGAAGGCTGGTCCTGTGGGTTAGGGTTAGGTCATGTGGGTTAGGGTTAGGTCCTGTGGGTTAGGGTTAGGTCCTGTGGGTTAGGGTTAGGTCACGTGGGTTAGGGTTAGGTCCTGTGGGTTAGGGTTAGGTCACGTGGGTTAGGGTTAGGTCCTGTGGGTTAGGATTAGGTCATGTGGGTCAGGGTTAGGTCATGTGGGTTAGGATTAGGTCATGTGGGTCAGGGTTAGGTCACGTGGGTTAGGGTTAGGTCCTGTGGGTTAGGGTTAGGTCCTGTGGGTTAGGGTTAGGTCACGTGGGTTAGGGTTAGGTCCTGTGGGTTAGGATTAGGTCATGTGGGTCAGGGTTAGGTCCTGTGGGTTAGGATTAGGTCATGTGGGTCAGGGTTAGGTCACGTGGGTTAGGGTTAGGTCCTGTGGGTTAGGGTTAGGTCATGTGGGTTAGGTCACGTGGGTTAGGGTTAGGTCCTGTGGGTTAGGGTTAGGTCCTGTGGGTTAGGGTTAGGTCCTGTGGGTTAGGGTTAGGTCATGTCGGTTAGGGTTAGGTCCTGTGGGTTAGGGTTAGGTCACGTGGGTTAGGTCCTGTGGGTTAGGGTTAGGTCCTGTGGGTCAGGGTTAGGTCATGTGGGTTAGGGTTAGGTCATGTGGGTTAGGGTTAGGTCCTGTGGGTTAGGGTTAGGTCCTGTGGGTTAGGATTAGGTCATGTGGGTTAGGGTTAGGTCACGTCGGTTAGGGTTAGGTCCTGTGGGTTAGGGTTAGGTCCTGTGGGTTAGGGTTAGGTCCTGTGGGTTAGGGTTAGGTCATGTCGGTTAGGGTTAGGTCCTGTGGGTTAGGGTTAGGTCCTGTGGGTTAGGGTTAGGTCATGTGGGTTAGGGTTAGGTCCTGTGGGTTAGGATTAGGTCATGTGGGTTAGGGTTAGGTCACGTCGGTTAGGGTTAGGTCCTGTGGGTTAGGGTTAGGTCCTGTGGGTTAGGGTTAGGTCCTGTGGGTTAGGGTTAGGTCATGTCGGTTAGGGTTAGGTCCTGTGGGTTAGGGTTAGGTCCTGTGGGTTAGGGTTAGGTCATGTGGGTTAGGGTTAGGTCACGTGGGTTAGGTCATGTGGGTTAGGGTTAGGTCATGTGGGTCAGCGTTAGGTCATGTGGGTCAGCGTTAGGTCATGTGGGTCAGGGTTAGGTCCTGTGGGTTAGCTTACACTTTCAGCTGATTTGTTTTGGTTTGCTAAAGGAGAGAGTCCTTGGCTAGGGGAACATCTGACTAGAGATGATTTTTCAGGCACAGAACAGACAAAGTTTCTGCCTGCCTGCTGATGTTCAGGCTGTATGTTAGGAAAACCACTGATCTTGGGTCAATTTTTGTGATTCCTCCAAGTTGAGCCGTAATTCGCTCCAAGTTAGTTTCCATTCTTCCCGGTGAGACTTCGATGTGATACATGCAGGCAGACAGAGCATCAATCTTGGTCTCTGAATGGTCTCTAGTTCAAGTCTTTACAGCTCCTAGAAACCTATTGCAAAGCACTCCCAGCCCGCCTGTTGTCGTGAGCTGCTTAGCCCGGTTACGATACATCTATCTATCTGTATTCAGCTGCAAACAAACGTCCTGGGCAAGTGGGGTCCGCTCTCCCACTTCTCATGGTGGACAAGGTTTGATCAATCACATTTGCAGTCCAGATCCATTTTTTTACGTGAGAAAAACAGAGAGTTGTAACAGGACATGAGATGAGACAAAGAGCCTTGGCTGAGAAGATAGATAAGGGAGCTCAGAGGAAAGCGTCCACTCTTGGCGAGTGCAGAAATGTGTAAAAAAAACAGCCAATATTTGCATAATTTTTCAAAGCACATCACATAAAACAAACATATAAAAACAAAAAGAGGAAAAACTAAAACCGGCCCAATTCTTAACACCCCCCCCCCATACATGCAAGCCATGACCCCCCCACACGCACACAATCCACACTGGCATGAAGAAATGTCTAGTTATACAGTGCTCAGCAGAATTGAGTATTAGTAAAAAATATTGGGAAATATTGGTTATCTGTCACAGTTGCAGGAAAGAAATCGGTATTTAGCTGGAAAAATTATATCGGTCCATCCCTAACTTTAGACCACGGATAGTGTGTGGTGGTGGGGGTTGCAGGCGTCCTGTACAACTAGTTTGGGGGTTGCGATCTGAAATGCTTGGGAACCCGTGGTGTGATTAATGAAGTCAAACTTATAATGACTTGAAGACATCTTTTTTGCTTCATATTTATGTTTAAACACTACACACCCATTTACCACATGCTAAGTACATTGATGAACATTCTGGTTCTTGGATGTGGACGTTAGAGCTTCTTCTCTGTCAGGACTGCTTTAGGAAAGATGTTTTTCCTGGAAGGCAAGAGTATGAGGCATGGAGGGAAAATCAGAGTATACCCTCTAGAATTTTCTAGACTGCAGCACTGGAAAACATGACAAGCTACAAGATCAGCCTTATAGACAGTCACTGTCCTGAGTAAACTCACTCAGCTCTTCCTAAAATGTTTTGTAGAAGTTCTCCTTTATTGACTGACAGTAATGATTTATTGTGAAAAGTCTCATCCTTGTTTTTCCTGCTTTGATTAACTTGTGGGATTTCACTTTTTCTTTATGATTTTTAGTTTTGGGTTGATTAAGTTTAGTTTTAATTTGTTAAAAAAACGTGTGTGAAGTCCTGGGACTGTTTTTCATCATCTGCTTCCATCTGCTTTTTTAACATTTCATTGTTTGTTGAACACCAGAGTCTTTAAAATGTCCAGCATCCACCGGAAAGTCATTGACTCTCTTTACAGATTCTCAGATGTCCGGTGACCTGTGCAGCCAGGATGGTCCTCTGGTAACCACAACAACAACAGGAGTGGGAACTGGGGTGGCAACACTGCAGGTCATACAGGCCCGGCCCATGTGGCCCTCTGGTCCCGCCTTAACAGCTCGCCTTCGGCGCCTGATCACAGCCTATCAGCGATTCACATTGCGCCGTGAACCACTGCTGAGGCACGACTTCCTGATTCACGACAGCCTTGTTGGCATGGCGATGGGAGGAGCTGCAGTCACACATGGTCCTCACTCTGGTGGACCTCTGGCCTGGCAGCTGGGAGAGGAGCTGAGGAGATGTTCTGGGGCCTCCACTGATGCAGATCCTCTGTTTCAGGAGTGGCAGAGAAGGTGATCAGTTAGACTTTTGCTTTGCTGTTACTTCACTGCAGCTATGGGGGCCTCTGGCTTCTGGGAGTTGATCAAAAGCTGCAGCTTATGAACATCCATCTCCACAATATGAAAGAAAAAAGTGCAATATCCCTGAAGCGTCCTCAGGGATATGGAGTCTTCCTCAGAAAATCGATGGTGGCAAAGTAGATGCAGGATAAAACTACAGGGGCTAAAGGTTGAACTTTTGAAATGTTAATTTCCTGTTTGGACTTTAATTACAATTAAGTTTGTTTGTTAGTGTTGATGAGGAGGACAAATGTTTTTAACAGCTGCATAAATTTGCTGTTTGTTTGTTGTCCTGTTACAGGTAGAGTTTAAGATGTTACCTGAGTGACGTTCTCCTGGTGATGCCCTGGCTTGATTACACTTCTCACATTCACCAACCTACTGTTTTTTTGTTTGTTTCTTTTCTACTAAAGGTGGACGCGTCGTGAGCAGGCGGACTTTTACCGCACTGTGTCTTCATTTGGAGTTGTGTATGACCCAGAAAGGAAAGCTTTTGATTGGTCACAGTTCAGAGCTCTAGCTCGACTGGAGAGGAAGACGGACGAGAGTTTGGAGCGATACTTCAACTCCTTTGTCAACATGTGCAGGATGGCCTGTAAACTCCCCCACAGAAAGGAAGAAGGTAGTGATTGCATCCCCACACTATAATTTATAACCCCTGGAGAGGGAGGCCCATCTCATTGTGTCGGTCCCAAGCGCAGATAAATACAGAGAGCTGTGTCAGAAAGATCATCTGAACAGGTGGAAAGGTAGCAACTACCTACTCCTACTCAATGTGTTCTACTCAATGTGTTCTATCATGGTGGAGATGGGAATGGTAAATGGCATATAATTATACTGCGCCTTTCTACCTTCATTGAAGGTTTCAAGGTTTCAAGGTTTCAATGAACATATTGGTACAGGAAACAGAGGGTAAACGAGGTGACGGGCAGGTTTGGTATCCAGGAGAAGAATGTAGATGGACAGATGGTGGTTGATTTAGCAAAAAAAGACAGAAATGGCTACAGTACATATGTTCTTTAAGAGTAGTCAGGGTCATAGGGTGACCTATAAGAGTGGCGGTAGAAGCACACAGATAGACTACATCTATGTAGATGGTGCAATCTGAAGGAGACCAGTGACTACCAAGCAGTGGTAGGCGAGTGTTTCCAAACAGCATAGGATGGTGGCGTGTAGGAGGACTCTGGTGATGAAGAACATGAGGAAAGAAAGGACAAAAGAAAAGAAGAGGACAAACTGGTGAAAGCTGAAAAAAGAAGAATGTCACATGAGTTTTAAGAAACAGTTGAAACAGGGTCTTGGTGGTCAGGAGGTATTCCCAGATGATTGGATAACTGCAGATTATGTGATCAGGGAGACAGGTAGGAGTGTACTTGGTTTATCATCAGGACAGAAAGTTGATGAGGTGACTTGGTGGTGGAATGAGGAGGTGCAGGAGTGTATACGGAGTAAGGGGCTAGCTAAGACTGAGGAGAGCAGACAGAAGTACAGGGAGATGCAGTGGAAGGTGAAAGTAGAGGTGTCAAAGGCCAATCAAAGGGCTTATGATGACTTGTGTGCTAGAATAAAGAGGGGAAGACTGACCTTTACAGATGAGCAAAACAGAGAGACCGAGATGGGATTTTGACTGGGTTGTTCAACAGGATCTTAGGTGACAAGATTCCTGAGAAATGGAGAAGTGTGATGGTTCCATTTTCAAGAATGTGTATAGTGTGTGTAGTGAGGAGTTTTACAGCCTTAAAGTCCCTCTCCAATGACATAGTTTTGTTGTAAAATTGCTTCCAGGGGTCTTTTAATAATGATTATGCAGTAAAAAAGCCTGTCCTTTTATCTCCCCTGATCCATCCTGATCTGGATAAAGAAATATTAAGAAACACAGTTTTAATCCTAAATTATTTTATGTGTCCATCACAAGAAAAATGCTACAAGAACATATAAAAAACCAGGATTTTCTTTAGAGTGGGTCTTTAAAACATCTGTAAGTCTAATTTACAGCTTTCATCCATCCGGGTTATTTATGGAACGTCAGACTCACAACAAACAAGGGAGCACTGTTAATATGGACTGATTGATGCCTTGGATCACAGATATAAAGCAAACATACATGGCATTAATCTGCTTCGCTTTCTTTGCTTTTGTTCTCCTCTTTCCGTCATCTGTGTGCTTCAGGGCTGGGGGAAGCGGGTGTGTTTGTGGAGTCTCTGACGGAGGAGAGGGCTGCACGGACACTCTACCGCATCGAGCTGTTGCGCAAACTTCGAGAACAGGTAGATGAATTTATTTTGCTTTAAGTCACAAGACTTATGCGGATTATACATTTACACACATTCCATCTGCGGGATGGAAGCCTTACTCTGCTTAGAGTTTGGAGAGGGATCACAGTGAAGCTGGATTGATTAAAACTTCAACCCCCCTTCCAGGTGCTTCGTCACCCTTTGCTGTCTGCCCGCCTTCAGCTGTGTCGGCCCTCCCTTTACCTTCCAGTGTGGTGGGAGCCTGGCAAACACGACCGGGACCTCCTGATGGGCGCAGCACGCCACGGCTTAAGCCGCACTGACTTCTACATCCTTAACGACCCCCAGCTGAGTTTCCTGGAGGCTCACAGGAACTATGTCAGAGGACACCCCGCTCATCTTCATCCCCAGAGCCATCATCACACTCAGCCCACTGGCATCTCCTCCTCATTATCACAACTGCCTCTTCCTCACTGCTGTCAGTATGAATCAAGTCAACTTTCCCCACAGCCCCCAGAGTATCCGCACTCTGCACCTCCTTCTGCTCCATCACCATCATCTTCCTCACATCCTCATCTTCATCCCCCTTCACTGGATGCACAGGACTCAGCCGCTCGAAGCCCAGAGATTGTCACAGGGACGCGCGTGGACTTCTTGGACTGTGCTCCGTTAGATGAACCTCTGGAGCTGGGCACTCTGCAGCATGACTCTATGTCGGTAGAATCGTTGCACGGAGGAAAGGCCTCTAAAGATGCTCTGAACGGTTTTCCTTTCAACTCTGCAGCAGCTGCTCAGAGCATGCTCAACTCATACTCAGTGGGTGGAACAGATCTAGACTCCAAGTTAAGAAGTGATGTTCTTGTTGGTGAGCAGGGCTCATCTGAGGAAACAGGGCTGATGGCTCCGTCAGTCGAGTTGAATCAGTTACAGGTAAACTTTCAGAATGTCCCCACCTTATCACACATCTCCATCGATCGTTGCTTTAGAGAAGTGTAACTTTCCTGTCCTTCTTTAGGCGCCCTGGGATGGAGATCACACCAGTCCTGCTGAGCACATGTTCCATGAGTCAGATTCCATCCTGGGACCTTCTGCTCTGGAGACTGGCTTCCTTGAGGATGAGGATGAGGAGGTTCAGGGTAGAAACCCAGCCGCTGAGGAGGGTGGATTACTTGAGGAGTGTTTAGGCCTTCCTCCCTCATCTCCTCCGTCCCATCCTTCAACGGGAGACTCTGTGGAGCCGTTGTCCTCCACTTACATGCTCTTCAAGGTTGGTTATGATGTCCTCCATCTGCTCACTGTGGGTCAGTTTAGGGCTTCAAAATGAGTTCTGCTTGGTGTTTATTGAAAATAAAAAGTTGTTATCATATCAGAAAGTAGATATCTAAGCAGGGACAGACTCACTATTAGGCAAAGGTTGAGGCCGCCAACATTCTAAAAGCCCCAAGATGAATGCTTAATAAAAATGCCTAAAATATATTTTACGTCATTTAGTTTTTAACTCTGTCATAAAAACCACCCCAAGTCACTGAAATATCATAACACTTACCACGTGAAAGTGTTTTGTCTTCCCCCGTTGTTCTACAGCAATGGTATATTCCAGTCTACAGTAAGTAGAGACTCACAAAATAGTGACCAGATTGTGCACTTTCCAGCTCCATGGTTTTAATGTGGTTTTAATTCTGATTCTGCAGGCAAAAAAAACAGACTTAGGGTAGGTATGGGATCAGTATAGGAGTTTTTAGCACAGGTGGGACTAAGTCATTGTATTGCAAGTCACAAGTAAGTCTCAAGTTTTTGTCCTCAAGTTCAAGTCAAGTCCCAAGTCCTCCTATTGATGTTTCAAGTCATTTCAACAACAGAGTAATATTATGAACTGTATTTATTTATCAACATTTTGCAAGCATACTAAATTGCTGTCAAGGTTTGTTGGGCGGACACAAATGCAGACAGGGATCGGAAATGCAAAAAATCTCGTATTTATTGCAAACAAGAAACTCTCAATAAACACGAGAAGCAACAAAACGATCCGACAACTAGTGCAGGGGAGACGAAGACTTATAACAAGGAGGAAGGGATGAGGTAAGTGGAAACAGGTGTGACTATCAAGAGGGAAAACACACACACTGGGGAGAGAACACAGGAAGTACGACCCATAACAAAATAAAACCGGAAGTGGAGACCAAAAACACAACTCAAACTAAAGCGGGGTAAAAACCCACAGTACTCCCCCCTCAAGGTGCGCCGCCTGGCGCAGAGGGAAGCCCCCCCCGGTGCCGGCGATTGAAGTCCCGGATGAGCTCAGGGTCCAGAATCCGCGATGCAGGCTCCCAGGACCTCTCCTCAGGCCCGTACCCCTGCCAGTCCACCAGATACTGGAGGCCACGTCCCCGCCGCCGAACGTCCAGCAGGCGACGGACAGTGTAGGCCGGTTGGCCATCAATGATGCGGGGAGGGGGTGGCGGAGAGGAAGACCGCTGCAGGGGACTGGTAACATGCGGCTTCAGCTGAGAGACATGGAAGACCGGATGGATGCGCAAGGACCTGGGTAAGCGCAGCCTGACCGCCACAGGGTTGATGACCTTCAGGATTTCGAACGGACCGATGTACTTGGGGGACAGCTTCTTGGATTCCGTCCGAAGCTTGATGTGTGAAGTGGACAGCATGACGTACTGGCCTGGTAGGTAGGCAGGTGCTGGAGTGCGTCGACGATCTGCCAGCCTCTTGTTGGTAGCCCCTGAACGCAACAGGGCCGCCCGAGCCTCCCGCCAGACACGCCGACAGCGACGATACAGGTGCTGAACCGATGGAACGGCCACCTCCGTCTCCTGCTCGGGAAACAGGGGGGGCTGGTACCCCAGAGAGCACTCAAACGGGACATACCAGAGGCAGATGAGGTGAGGGAGTTGTGCGCATACTCCACCCATGGCAACAAGGAACTCCAGGAGGTCTGGCTCCGTGAACAGACGCACCGTAGAGCGGCCTCCAAGTCCTGGTTAGTCCGCTCTGCCTGGCCGTTGGTCTGTGGATGGAAACCAGAAGACAGGCTGGCAGTGGTCCCGAAAGCACCACAGAACGCCTTCCAGACCTGTGAGATGAATTGTGGGCCACGATCCGACACCATGTCTGTGGGAATTCCATGCAGCCTGAAGACATGTTTTATGACCAGTCTTGCAGTCTCTGCAGCAGAGGGGAGTTTGGTCAGAGCCACAAAATGAGCGGCCTTAGAAAACCGGTCCACAATAGTCAGAATCACGGTCCTCCCGGCAGAAGGAGGCAGGCCAGTCACAAAATCCAGGGCAATGTGTGACCAAGGCCGACCCGGGATGGACAGTGGGTGCAATAGACCAGCAGGCGGTTGTGTACTGGCCTTATTCTGAGCACAAACCAGACAACCTGAAACATAGTCCCGGACGTCCTTGGTCATACTAGGCCACCAGAAGCGGCGACGCAGGAAGGAGTCAGTCCTGCGGATTCCTGGGTGGCAGGTGAGTCGCGTGGCATGAGCCCACTGGAGGACCTGGGACCTGAGAGAGTCTGGAACGAACAGTTTGTTAGCAGGACCTCCACCCGGGTCGGGCTCCTGAACCTGGGCCGCCCTAATGTCTCTCTCCAGCTGCCAGGAGAGGGCGCCCAGCACACGGGGGGGAGGAAGTACTGTGGCTGGTTGACAGTCATGGACAGCCGAGTCCTGTTGTCGGGAGAGGGCATCCGGCTTAACATTCTTGGATCCCGGTCGATAGGAGACCACAAAATCAAAACGGTTAAAGAATAGAGACCACCGTGCCTGCCTGGAGTTCAACCGTTTGGCAGTTCGTAGATAGGACAGATTCTTGTGATCTGTCCAAACCAGGAACGGCATAGCTGACCCCTCCAACCAGTGTCTCCACTCTTCAAGGGCTAGCTTGATCGCTAGCAATTCTTTATCACCCACATCGTAATTGTGCTCCGCCGGGGAAAGCCGGCGGGAGAAAAAAGCGCAAGGGCGCAACCTACTGTCCGATTCCCCCCGCTGAGACAATACTGCACCCACCCCGGTATCTGAGGCGTCCACCTCGACAATAAATTGTCTGGAAGGGTCAGGTTGTGCCAGAACAGGTGCAGACGTAAACAGATGCTTTAATCGGCTAAAAGCGGCCTCCGCCGCCTCCGTCCAGGCGAACGGAGCGGAGGTAGAGGTGAGAGCCGTGAGAGGCGCAGCCACCGAGCTGTAGCCACGGATGAAACGGCGGAGGAAGTTGGCAAACCCCAGAAACCGTTGTAATTGTTTCCTGTTGGTAGGAGTAGGCCACTCCACCACCGCTCTCACCTTAGCGGGATCGGGTCTCACCTCACCCTCTGCTACAACAAAACCCCAAAAACGAAACAGACGGAGAATGGAACTCACACTTCTCCGCCTTTACAAACAGTTTGTTCTCCAGTAGCCGCTGGAGCACCAGACGAACATGCCGCCGATGTTCACTGGCGTCCCTGGAAAAAACCAAAATGTCATCTAAATAAACAAAAACAAAACGATGAAGAAAGTCCCGTAACACATCATTTATCATAGCCTGGAACACAGCAGGGGCATTACAGAGACCAAAAGGCATCACCAGATACTCAAAATGTCCCAGGGGAGTGGTGAAGGCGGTCTTCCATTCATCACCGGCTCTGATGCGCACGAGGTGGTAAGCGTTGCGAAGGTCCAGTTTGGTGTAGATCCTGGCCTCCTGCAACGCTTCAAAAGCTGAGTTCATCAAAGGCAGGGGGTAACTGTTCTTAATAGTGATTTCATTCAGGCCCCGATAATCAATACATGGTCGGAGAGACCCGTCCTTCTTACCGACGAAAAAGAAACCTGACCCCACTGGTGATGATGACGGCCTGATGATACCAGAATTCAGAGACTCAGCAATATATCGCTCCATTACCTCCCTCTCGGGTTTAGACAGGCTATATAACCTGCTCTTGGGCAAGGTAGCGCCAGGTTGGAGATCGATAGCGCAGTCATAAGGTCTGTGAGGGGGTAAGGAGAGGGCTCGTGACTTTGAGAATACCTCAGCAAGGTCGTGGTACTCCGGCGGTACCCCGGATAGGTCAGGTGAGGGCGGCCGCCCTACCGGGACAGCGGGGTCTTCCCCAGGAGGCCGAGCTGAGCGTAAACAAGTGGTGTGACATTTATCACTCCAGCCAGAAACCCGACTGGAGGGCCAGTCGATGACTGGGTTATGAGCCATAAGCCAGGGAAACCCCAGGACCAGTGGGTTCTGGGCGGAGGAAAAAACGAAAAAACGGGTCTCCTCATGGTGATTGCCAGAAATAATAAGGTGAATGGGTTCGGTTATGTAAGAAATGGTAGCCACCTCTTGGCCATTTAGGGAGACCACTTGTAACGGACGGGGCAGTAGTTCACATTTAAGACCGACCTGTCTCGCTAGCTCGGCATCCATAAGGTTCTGCTCTGCTCCAGAATCTACTAAAGCCTTAACCGGAAAACCCTTCCCATGAAACATGACCTGAACTGTAAATAGGCAGGCAGCAGGTTTGGGACTAGTGAGCGCTTTATCACCGCTCGTCAGTGAGCCCACTCTTACTGACGAGCAGAGAAGTTTTGGGCACTCCTTGCAGAAATGACCCCGCCTACCACAGTAAAGGCACTCACCTGCCGCCATCCGCCGCCGTCTCTCGGAAACAGACAGTTTGCCCCGACCGAGCTGCATGGGTTCCTCCTGCGCGAGTAACGGGGGTTCTGCGGGAGAAACAACACAGTCAGGTGAATTGGTGGGCCAACGGCGAGGGCGGGGTACTACCCTGCCATGCTCCTCCTTATGGTCCTGTAACCGGTTATCTATCCTGATAACCAGGGCAATGAGGGGGTCCAAAGTCAATGGTAAATCGAGTGCGATTAGTCTGTCCTTTAATTCCTCAGACAGACCCTCCACGAAAGCGTCCATGAGCGCAGTAGTGTCCCAACCACGAGTGGAGGCCAAGGTCCGGAACTCTATGGCGTAATCAGCTGCCCTTCTGTCCCGCTGTCTTAATTTCATAAGCGCCCGAGCTGCCTCTCGGCCTGGCTTGGTGTGATGAAAAATCTGCTGGAAAGCCTCCAAGAAAGCCGAGAGAGATGCGCAGGTTGAGGCTCCACGCTGCCACTCGGCGGTAGCCCATGCTCCAGCTCTGCCGGTGAGGTGGGAAATAATGAAGGCCACCTTGGCTTGTTCTGTAGGATAATGAGGAGCCTGCAACTGGAAGTGGAGCTCACACTGGGTAATGAAGGCCCGGCAGTCCCCGGAGTCTCCGGAAAACCTTTCCGGGCGGGCCAGCTGTGCAGTCGGGGCGACAGGGACTCCATCCAAGGTCCCCTGGACCGGCGTGGGAAGCGATGGGCGTGGCGAAGGGACAGACGGTGGATGTTGGACCCGCTCTGCCAGTTGCTCAAAACGCTCTCCCAACGCGGCAAGTTGTCGCTCGTGACGGCTGGACATCTCCAGTAACCCTTGGCGAAGACAAGACGTCAGCTTCTCCCGCTGACGGAGTAGTGCCCGTAACGTCTCCGTGTCTGCTGTGTCCATGTTAAAGGTCGGATCGTAATGTCAAGGTTTGTTGGGCGGACACAAATGCAGACAGGGATCGGAAATGCAAAAAATCTCGTATTTATTGCAAACAAGAAACTCTCAATAAACACGAGAAGCAACAAAACGATCCGACAACTAGTGCAGGGGAGACGAAGACTATAACAAGGAGGAAGGGATGAGGTAAGTGGAAACAGGTGTGACTATCAAGAGGGAACACACAACCACTGGGGAGAGAACACAGGAAGTACGACCCATAACAAAATAAAACCGGAAGTGGAGACCAAAAACACAACTCAAACTAAAGCGGGGTAAAAACCCCACAATTGCCTCAGAGCTCATACGTCCTCTTATTTGAAAGTTTTATTTGAAAGACACAGTGACATACACTTGTGAAGTGAAAATGAATATTATAGAGTTCCTTTTTTTACAAATAAACGGAAAAGTGCAGTGTGTAAAAGTATTCAGCCCCTTTTCTCTGAGTTCATCCAATTGCCTTCAAAGGTTGCTTGATGATTGGTGACTAACCAGATGTTGACTTCATGACTTCCTAAAGTCCACCTGTATGTCATTTCATCTCAGTAAACAAATCCAGCTGTTTGGTGACAGTCTCTGTGGTTTGTCAAGAGAATATTGGGGAGAAAACAGCATCATGAAGTGTAAGGAACACACCAGACAGGTCAGGGAGAAAGTTGGGGAGAAATGTAAAGCAGGGTTAGGTTAGAAAAAGATTTCTCAAACTTTGAACATCCACCAACCACTGTTCAGTCCATCATCCACAAATGGAAAGAGTTTGACACAACTGCAAACCTACCTAGACATGATCGACCACCTAAACTAACAGACTGAACAAGGAGACACTGATCAGAGATGCAGCCAGGAGTCCATGATGACTCTGGATGAACTGCAGAGATCTACAGCTCAGGAGGAGGAATCTGTCCATAGAACAACCATCAGTCAAGAACTGAACACTTCTGGACTTTATGGAAGAGCGGCAAGAAGAAAACCATTGTTAGAAGAAAACCACAAGAAGTCCTGTTTGCAGTTTGACATAAACCATCTGAGTGATCCAGCAAACATGTAGAACAAGGTCTGGTCAGATGAGACCAAAATGGAACTTTTTGTTCTAAATGCAAAGCGCTGTGTGTGGAGGAAATCTAACACATCACTCTGAACACACCACACCCACTGTCAAACATGGTGGTGGCAGCATCATGCTCTGGGGCTGCTTCTCCTCAGCAGGAACAGGGAATGTGGTTAGAGTTGATGGAAAGATGGATGGAACCAAATCCAGAGCAATATTGGAGGAAAACCTGTTGAAGTCTGAACAACACTTGAGACTGGAGCAGAGATTCACCTTCCAACAGAACAACCACCCTAAACATAAAGCCAAATCTACAATGGAATGATAAAAATGAAACGGATTCATGTGTTGGAATGATCCAAAGTCCAGACCTAAATCCAATCCAGAATCTGTGGAGAGATCTGAAAACTGCTGTTCACAAACGCTCTCCATCTAATCTGACTCAGATTGAAGTGTTTTGAAGGAAGAATGAACAAAGATTTCAGTCTGTAGATGTTCAAAGCTGGTAGAGACACAAACCCCAAAAGACTTGCAGCTGGAATTACAGCAAAAGGAGGTTCCAGAAAGTATTGACTCAGGGGGGCTGAATACTTTTACACTTTTCAGTTTTTTATTTGTAACAAAAATGAATTCTTGTATAATTTTCTTCCACTTCCCAAGAGTGTTCCACTTTGTGTTGGTCTTTCACATAAAATCCCAACAAAATATATTAATGTTTGTGGTCTTAATGTGAGAAAATGTTGAGAAGTTCAAGGGGAAGAATACTTTCACAATCCACTGTATTATTAATCTAATCTAAGACAGTGTAAGCCCACTAAGTGTTGAGGAAAAAAGTGAACTCTGAATCATGATGCAGACTGGAATCTGCTGTCTGCTTAAAGGGTCTGTTTATTCAAGAATAAATTCAGAAGATCTTCATTTCAGAACCGCTCATCAATCGGAGCCCAAACGCAGTTAACCCAGTTAGATGAAAGAAGCCCCCAAATGTCTGTTCAGTCCCACATTGCAATAGACTCACGTGATTCTGGCAAATTCTACCGGAGGAACCATTAGCCCCCACCAGTCGTTCCAACAACGACTGGTTCCTTGTTTTTCCAGGAATCCTTGTTGAAAACACTTCTCAAGAAATCTGGCTCAGCGGGCTGATTACAAAACATGTTTTACCAAAAAAGGGAATGGAGAACATTCTGCAGACAGTTTCCTGGACAAACTGGACGAAAACATCATGGGTTATCAATTATGGGTTAGAGCTGGTTATAACTCCAGATGCTGTTTATCAGGCTCCCAAGGAAAGGAAGGAGCAAATCTATTCCTTTTACAAGCCACTGTATTATTAATCTGATCTAAGACTGTGTAAACCCACTAAGCAAGGGAATAGAACACCATGGCCCGGTTTATCAAACAACCCTCCCTCTGCTTAGCTCTGTAAAGAAGTATGTAAAATGGATTTAATGAAAATTATAATTATTCCCCAAAACTTCATTACAGTAGATGAGGTAGAGAGTAAGTTAAATATTCTCTGATTACAAGCTAGTCTGGTAATAATCCTGTCCAAAGAGGAATGTTTTAAGTCTAACTTTGAATATAGAAACTGTATCAGTCTCTCTTACATGAGCTGGGAGTTTATTCCATAAAACAGGAGCTTGGTGGATAAAGGCTCTACCTCCAACTGTGCTTTTAGAGATTCTAGGAACCACAAGCAGTCCTGCATTTTGTGAGTCAAGTGTTCTGTCTGGTTGGTAAGGCACTATGAGATCTTTACTATAGGATGGGTCCATCCCATTCAAGGCCTTATAGGTTAGCAGGAGGATTTTGAACTTGATTCTAGATTCAACTGGGAGCCAGTGAAGTGAAGCTAACACAGGAGTAATGTGTTCTCTTCTGCTGGTTCCTGCTAACAGTCTAGCTGCTGCATTTTGAACAAGCTGAAGACTTTTTAAAGAACTTTTAGGACACGCTGCTAGCAAAGAGTTACAGTAATCAGCCTAGACGTAACAAATGCATGGATGAGTTTTTCAGCATCACTTCTAGATAATATGTTTCTGATCCTGGAGATATTGCGCAGTTTTACAAGCCTGTGATATGTAATCCTTAAATGATAAATCCTGGTCAAATAAAACCCCTACATTTTATTGTGGTAGGTAGGAAAATTTCACATGAAGGATTTCTAAAACACTGTTGTAGCTGATCGAGTCATTGAACATCTCACATGCCCAGAGCTGAGTCCCTGATTTGTAGATGCAGCACGGCGACCTTGTCAAAGTTCAAATATTCGAACTCTGGCCTTGCTGCCCAAATTGCCCCATACTGCTCAAATCGTGCTGCTGCCAGACCGAGGCGCCGTACCTAGGGCTCAAATCACCCTGCACGCAGTCGTGCAGATTCCAGGCGTCTGGGACATTTGTGGTGTGAGCCAGTGTTGTGATTGCCAAGACACGGTTGTTCCATTTAGAGTTTAAAGTTTGTGCGGTGACATAAGATAGATACTGTATGTCCTCTATCATGGGAAAAATGCCACAAGAACACGTTAAAAAGACCAGCAACAGGATTTTCATTAGAGTGGGTATTACATTTTTCTTTTTTTTCTTTCAGAGCAGTGCGTTTGGTAACTTCTCATGGAAACCTGATGTTCCTGATGTTTTACCTTTCAGGACATTACAGTGAACGAGGAAGCTAATGCTGATCAAACAGATCTGACGTCTCTCACACCACCTCCTCTTTCTTTGGGGGACATCACTGAGCAGCAGGATGGACTGAGCAACTCTGACGTCTGCCCGAGTTTGACCAATGCTGTGGAGAACAGAGGGGAGCAGAAAGGAAACAGCGGGTTTCATTCTGACGACAAGGAAGAGAAATGTGAAGAACAGGAAGAATGTAAAGCACAGCAAGGTATGGCAACTTGTCCTTCAGTTTTTGCTGCATTGTGACAGAAACCTTTGCCAGCTCAGCTCATGTCTGAGCATCTTCCTGCCTTGTAAATGCAGAAGTCAAACATTTGAGCTTTGCCGCTCTCTGCAAAAAAGAGAAAGCGGTGCAGTGTAGCTTTACAGATCGGGCCCGATCACTTGGTTGATGACAAATGTTGTCACACAAAGAGCTTGACTTTAAGAAAATGACTTACCTCCAGCTCCAGTGAAATTAAGCCAATTCAGTGGCTGTTTTTTCTTGATACAGGCACCGCCATTTGGAGCCAGAAAACAGTGATTGGTCTGAGCTGTCCAGTGATACATACAGTCTATGGTTGTCTCCTAATCATGTCGCCAAGTGTAAATGATCAGCGTTAATATTTATTAACGTGTTCTTTTTTTATCAGTCGCCTCCGTTAATGTTGACTAATAAATAAACTGCTGATTAAACCATATGCATTAAACGCACTGACGTTGATTCAACCAATCATGAAGGCAAATGACATCATTGCCTCTGATTGGATGGTCAAAGCTTGCACTACCAGGAGTTGGCTAACTTCTTCTGTACTTCAAATTTGGCAGCAGCAGCATTTTTGTTTTCGTTCAAATTATTAGCTGTTTTGCAATCAACAATGGCAGGAGGGAGGAAAAGTTGATTTAGTTGCAGATTTATTGTGTATTCCATTCTCAAGTGGGATTTTTCTGGAAAAATTGAACATCATCAAAAACGTCGGCTAACTCCACAGCTAGCGAGCCTGTCTGAACAAACATGCAGCGGCGCTCTCCAAAACTTTTGGGGAAACTCAAGTGGATCTACAGCTAAACGAGCAAGTTCACAGAGAACCGGAACTCCACAACGAAAAGGTGAAGAAAAAGTGAGAAATCTTAAAGAGACTGATGGATTGTGTGATTTATTTTTTTTTGGGAACAAGCAGGAGCTTTCCTTTCAGGGACACAATGAAGGCGTCACGTCCAGTAATAAAGGAAGCTACGTTGAGCTTCTTTCACCCTTGCAAAAAGCAACACTGAACTCTAGTACCACCTGCCCACTAACAAGGTTTTTAGTGGGACGTCGGCTGAACTACAACAGGAATTGATCTCTGCTGTTGCTGAAATGATGACAAAAGAGAGATGAAGTTGAAAAGGCTAAGTTTGTCTCTGTTATGGTTGATGAGACAACAGATACGAGTAACACGGAGCAGCTCGCGCTGGTCTTGCGTTACGGGACAGACACAGGTGTCAGGGAGAGTTTGCTAAATTTGAGGATGTTCCCGGAGGAAAGCCGGCCCGATGACATAGCTGATCTCATCCTCCGATTTGTGGAGGAGATCGAATGTGTGGATAAAGGTGTTGCAAAGTGTTTTGTTGACGTCTTCTGGCTTAAACGGGGTGCAAGCTAAAATGAAAGAGAATACATTATTATTATTATTCGTACACTGCCTCAGGAATGGCTCAGTTTAATCCTGACTCAGGGAGCCTCATCTATAAAAGAGCCTCATCTATAAAAACGTGCAAAAAACTTGTCGCTCATCTCAATAGCCTTGCTGCATTTTTTTCTAGATCACAACTGCAACTATTTGACAGAATCTGCCAGCGTGGCCTTCCGTGCGTAGCACCAATGCACTGACAGTACACATACCAGAGTGGTCAACACAGTCTTTGAGAAAAGGGATGTTCTGAAGGAGGGCTGCACAGTGGCGCAGTGGTTAGCGCTCTTGCTCTTGCCTCACAGCAAGAAGGTTCCCGGTTCAAGTCCTGACTGGGGGACTTGAAACAGTGTCACCAACGGAGGGCCTTTCTGTGCGGAGTTTGCATGTTCTCCCTGTTCATGAATGGGTTTTCTCTGGGGACACCGTCCAAAAACATGCTTCATAGGTTAATTGGTCAGTCTAAATTGTCTCTAGGTGTGTGTGTGGCCCCTGCAACAGACTGGCAACCAGTCCAGGAGTGTCCCCTGCCATCGCCCATGAGTAGCCAGGTTAGGCTCCCCGTGATCCCAAAAAGCATTTCAGAAAATGAATGAATGTTCTGAAGGAGCTGTTTGACCATATTCTTGAGCATCATGGGGACTTGGATGAGTGTGCTGTTCTGTTGGCTTCAGGGCCCACCTGGATAACTTTGAATTTTGTTTTTTACTGCATACATTCAGCATCATTTTTGAATATTCAGACGTGCTCTTTTCAATGCTGCAGGACAAAAAGATGGATGTACGCTTTTGTCTGGCAAGGGCAATGGAGTTTTTTACAATGTTAAATGACAGAGGTTGGTATCAGTAGATCTATGCGGTCACTGAACGCACCACAAGCGCACCAACCGCACCAGCTGGTCCAGATTCTTGCTCTCATTACCGGCAGCTTCACAGCTGGATTCTGGATAATATCATTTGTTAGACATAAAAGTTGTGTTCATCACCCTCCTCAACCCCCAGAGATTTCTGGAGTACCAGAAAGACTTCCTGTACGCAGCTCTCTCCAGCTTAACACAGATCTACGGAGCGCTCTGATCTGTCTCGGCTGAGAACAGAACTGATCGGCAGCTGGTCCGGATGCCTCCCTGGAGAGGTGTTCCGGGCATGTCCCACTGGGCAGAAGAACCAGGACACTCTGAAGAGACTGGGAACGGATCGAGATGCCCCCGGAGGTGCTGGAGGAAGTGACCAGGAAGTTTGGACATCTTTGCTCAGACTGTTGCCCTCAAGACCCGGTTCTGGATGAGTGGAAGAAGTTGGATGGATAGAACGGAGATTGTAGCACATCAAAAGATTAAAGCAAACTAAAAAGTGGCATTAGGAACTTTTTTATAAGAGACTTCCAACTTTACTTTCACGCCACTAAGAGGGATTTTTTTTTACATTCTCAAACAATTTAAAAAAACATACATCAAGTCCAAACTGCTCTAAAAAAAACATCGGGCCCTGAGTGCTCTAAGAAATCATTAAAAATCAATAGGAAAACTTCTGAGCAATTTAGAAAATATTGACCACAAACTTCTTATTAATATCATAATTCATATGTTGACAAACTTTATTCCAGTTTATTACAACAGCAAGACAGTAGAAAAGACATGAGGGATTGTATTGTTTCCTTTAACCTGTTTGGTGAATTTCATCATTTTGAAGCCTGACATGAAAAGAAAGAGAGAAGAGAAGCAAGAAATGAAACACAAGGACGTGAGACAGCGGGAGAATTGAACTAATTAGACTTTGTTTCTTTGAAACAAACTTTTGCTTTATCATCTGAACAAAAACATGTGGGAAGAGGCGGACTTTCCCTCTGAATGAGGCTTTGGTTTATTATTGATGATCGCTTTCCTCAGGGAGGAAAGAGCGAGAGAGCAGAGTGCACGCACTGCGCTGGAACTGTTACCATGGCAACGCGACGCACTGCTTTTAAATAGTCCGCTTTTAGTGAAAATGGATTCAAAATTAAAAATACAACAGGGGTGAAGTTCTAATAATGTATTATTTTTTATGAAACGACTCAGCTCTGAAATCCTGCAGTGAGGTTAGTTTTAGATTGGATGTTTGACAGACATTCAGCTTGGATGTCCAGCAGCGTCTCTTAGGGACCATCAACAAATCAACGAGTGCATGATATGTTGAGGATTTTAATGAAAACGTAAAACAAAATCACTAGACACTGAAGCAGAAATGTTTTGCAAGAAGAAATGGATTAAAACTGAACATTTCATACTAGTGTTTTTTAAAGATCTTATTTATTTTGTAATGTTTTCTATTTAAAAGAGGTTTTAGACTGTTAGTTTATTATTTTTTCAATAACTTCCAAACCATGGGATCTGAAGACTCCAAATATATTCCAAATTGTGGGTCCTGCTTACCAACATCAAACACACCACTTTATTTTGCAATCGTAGACAAAGAATATTTGATATGAATTTTTCTATTAAAAGCTCGTACATACTACATAACACAAGCAGGATAAATAAACGTCCCACCAAATTTCCCCTGTTCCCAGTATCACAGTACTTGAATAAAATAAAAAGAACATTTCCAGCTAAGCACATTTGTTTGGCAACTATTGAAAATAAATATCAGAATTCATGAACGAGCTGCTAGGATTTTAATATAAAAATTCATCTAGAATACTCTTTATTAATGTAGAGTGGTGTGTCTGATTAAAGAAAATAGTTCAGCATACATTTCATCTCATTGAGTCACATGGTTTACCAGCTATTGAAAATTAACATCCAAATTCATTTACGTGTTGCTATGATTTTATTATAAAAATTCAAAACAGCTGGATGTGCACGTCTGTTACTGGGATGAAGGGCAGGTTCAGACCAGATAAAAGGTCAATCATAGAAACCAACTCTGCTACGTCACAGAACGTTGGCTCCGCCTCCATCACTAAAGGCTGGCTCTGCAGCTACTCAGGCTAGTCACCAAACTCTCAGTCATGACTATATACCACCTTACTGTCCTACTACTACAATGATTTTGGAAGAAAATCAGTTTAAAAAAATTAAAATATGATTTTATTTATATTCATAAAATTCCTAAAAATGTAACAAAGTGATTTTCTCTCAAATCTTGATTGTAATAGGACCGTAAGGCGATGATCAACTGTGACAGAATTTGGCTGGACCTCTTCTTAAGCTGTGTCCTCAGGGAGCCGTGGTCACATGAAGGCTCGTGTGTGATTACAGCATACAACATGGGGGTGTTACCCAGGTTAGACTCCTGGCTGGATTAAAATATTCTGTTGATCAACTATGTGGATTTTTATTACTGATTCTGATTCTCTTTTTCCATCATCTATACCAAGGTACTAAAACATCTGTTAAGATAAGCAGCAACCAGGACCAGATATCATGTCCATTTGGACTTGAAGGAAGAAGTCTGGGATGCTAAGAGGAAGGGAGTGGAAGGCTAGCTAGCTTAAGGAGCTAAGGCTGAAAAGAAGATCCTCGCAAAAGGCGTCTGAAGGTCAGGGATGCAGACAGGCTGCCAGAGGAGGCTGAGGAAAAGGCAGGAAGTGAGAAAACTGACCTAACATCAAGGCTCAGCCTTCTGAGGAACCAGCAGTACAGAGCTGTGAACGATGTTTGTTACTTTTTAGCTTATTGTTTATCTGTCTTTCACATTCAGAGTTCTGTAGTTTTGTTTCTTTAAGAATTTATTGTTCTGAAATACAAGGTTTTCATTTTTTCTTTGTCCATATTGGACTTGGAATTCGGCAGAGAAACTGGTCTTAATTGTTCATATACAAGGTCTTAAAATGTCTTAAATTTAACTTGAAGAAATGTGTAGGAACCTCATACTACAACAACAATTCAACAAACAAAAAGTAATTATTTGTCAGAATTGTTCGTCAAGATTTTAATTACATATGCTCAAAAATGCTCAAAAGTTTGAATATACTAAGTCTTCATTCAATCAACGTTCTCACATGACTAATTATCACTGGTTTACTAGGTAATGTACTAGTAGTTGTACTATTTTTTACTTGTTTGTTAAAGCCACTTAAACAGAAGAGCTCTGCTTTAGGGTTGAATATTAAAAGAAGGGAAAAAAGCTGGATCTGTGTTTTAGATTTGTTCATGTTTTAAATAAAGTATGTTACAAAAGTATCGGATCAGGACTCTGTATCTGATGACACTCAAAATCTAATCAGGACATCTATACAGAGAATCAGTAGCCTCACTTTTTGAATTAGCAAGTTTGTTCTAAGTTTTAGAAAATGTTTCAAATTAAGTGAAGGATCCATTTGGACTGTAGCTTTTAAAACGTTGTACAAACAAGGTTAAATGTAATGCATAGACTTTATTCTGAACTCTGAAACTTTTGTTGAGCTGTCCTGAGTTTTGTTTCTTTATTTCAGTTCTGCTTCTTTCTGACACGTTTGGATGCAAACATCTCAAAGAGAAGACAGAAGTTGCTCTAAATAAAAAAGGAAACAGTCTTCTCAATATTAAAGTCAGTCAGATTTTAAAAGACAGAATGATTTTCATTGAAGCTTTAAGAGCCACGACCTTCTGGTCAAAAAGATTTTAGTTCAAATCTGGAAACTTCGTGAGTTCCAGTGTTTTTTGGGTGATGAACAAAATCATTGTGAGCATCAGCTTCAATCTGAAGAGGATCCAAACGCTTTTCCAAGCTTTTCACACAAACGCCAATCAAAACCTACAAACTTTAAAACCAACATTTTTCCCAAGCATCTTTCTAATGATGTTTGAGGAGTTAGGAGGCGACAGATTAAAAACCTTAGGAGGAGTTTAAACTTGTAGCTGGTACTGAAGGTGATGCTTTTTGGGGAAAATTCAAGATGGCAGCCTATTCCTGAGGTCAAAGGTCATTGTAACATGTGGTTGTAGAGAACCTGGTGGCGGGTTTGTGAAATTTTGTGAAGATTACTTAAACATAATTATATTTCCCAGATTGCCAAAAATGTAAAATTCACCAAATTTCACTTTGCCAATTAATAGCCGCCAAATTGTGGAATAATTGCAAAAACGTTGTGGTCCTTGCAGTCCAGAACTGCTGCATGACATAATTACATTGATTTATGGGGCATAATAAACAATCCAAGATTATTTGTAGAGTGTAACTGCAGCCATCATAAAATGAATTTGGGGATATTATCTTTAAACATTGATCACCAATTTAAAAAGCTCATTTAGATTTGAAAGCTAATACATGGTCTTTTTGTTGTTCTGTTTACATTTTATGGTATTTGTTCATGTGCAGACAAAAATGGGGGGGTCCTGAGTCCATCAGTGGAGGAAAGAGAGCTACAGCCAGTGGAGGACAAGAAAAAAAAGAACCTGGAGTATGTTCTGCATCCTGATGACTTACCACAAGATGGGAGCCCCTTCCTTGGGAGACTGGAGCAGGATGGTAGCCTTGCTTGTCCTGAGTCCTCAGGAGACCCTCATGAGGAGGATGGGCTGGCTTTGTATCAGACAATAGACCAACAGTCAATGGAGAATTCTCTTGATGCTGAAGCCTTCTTGCGTGAACCAGCCAAAGAGTTCCTGCAAATGAAGGAAGTTCTTCCTAATTTGAGGGAGAAAGGTGGGCCGTGCAGTCCAGACCATGCAGATCAAGCAGATGAGATCTCAGGAGGTCATGTGGACCTCTCTGCAGATGAGTCTGCAGTGATACAAGCTTATACAGCAATGACAGAAAAGGTTGTGAAACAACTGAGAGCCAAAACCAGTGAGGTGGACTTTGAGAACATCTCCTCAGCGTTTGTGCGCGCCCCCAGTCCTTCTGCCTTTGTCTCAAAACAATCAAATGGTGCTAAAAGTGCAGACAAGGGGAATGAAGCCCCAATGGATCAAGGACACTATAAGGGTTTAACTGAGGGCCAGGGTTTTCCAGGAGACAGCGGAGACTTTAAAAGTGGAGCTTTGACTTTATCTCTTCATCAGGACAGCAAATGCAACCTCCTGGTTTCTCCTACCCTACCTGTAAACACTGCAGGGCCATCTAACTTTAAACCTTCCCTTCAGCCAGACAATGATGAGAAGAAATCCAGTCTTCTGGCAGTAAGAGTAAAGGTGGAAGACACAAAAATAGAGCCCTATGAGGACCTTCTCCCAGAAAGCTCAGAGAGAAAACATGTTCATTCTCTTCCTTACCCTGTGAAGGCTGAAGCCTTAGTCAACAAACCTGAAGTGAAATCTAAACTAGAAGATCTCAAGACCTCAAAGCATGAGAGCTTTGACTCTAAACCTGAAGACCTTCCTTTTGTAACATATTCAGATGGCAGTGGGGTTGACATCAAACCACCGGCTGAGAGTATCTTCACCTATTTGGATGGTGCCAAGGTGAAGACTGAAGAACAGCCTGAGAGTTTCAGCTCAGATGCACACAATGAAACATCTGCTGTCAAGCTTGACGTGAAAATGAAGACTCTGGAGTACAACACCTTCCCAGACAGCTCAGAGGCAAAACCCGAGATCAAGACAGAGATCCCTGAGTGTCCGCCTCACTCTGGGGTGAAAACTGAGATGAAGCAGGAAATTTTAGAAGCAGACAGCACAGTTCAGATGCCCAAGTTTGAGCTGCCAGACAGAGGGGCCAATAATACAGAGGGTCCTGCAGAGATGGTCCCACTGAAGCCAGAAGGGTCCCGTGCACCAGGTATCAATGCTTTTATTATCTGGATGAGTATTTTGTCATCAGCCACATTCATGCAGTGAATCCTGCTTGTCCTTTTGCAGAAGCTTTGGTAGGAGACTATTCAAACAGCCTCAGGTTTTCGCTTCCAGTTTCCATCTGTGAGATTTCCAACAGTCTTTATGAAAGCAGGGAGCCTACCATCGCCCAGCTCCTGCAAGAGAAAGTGCTGTATTCATTCTCTGAGTGGCCAAAGGTAGGAGATGATTGTTGAAAGCATCTGGCCGTATAACTTTCATTCCTTCCTATCAGTTTTATGTGATTTGAAGCATGGAAACCTTTGCCCCAGTTATTAATGGTCCTCTGAGAAATGGTTCTTTTAGCAATAGATTCGTTTTAACCTTGTACCTGCCTGTTATAGGACCGAGTCATCATCAGTCGCTTAGACAGCATCTGCCAGGCCATCCTGAAGGGGAAGTGGCCCTCATCAAGTGAACAGTACGACTCCGCAGGCTCTGTTGCATCCAGCGCCTGCCTGGCTAACAGCTTAGCTCAGCACCACCAACAGCGACCAAGTTACCTCGCTGCCTCTGGCTCCTCCTCTGGTCAGGTCAGGATCCCGACTGGACTGGGATTTTCCATTCCCCCCTCCCTCACAAGACTACCAAAGGTGAGAACCTCCTCATCGACTGAAACAGTAACTAGCAGTTATGTTTGTTTACATAGAAATGCTTCCGTTACCTGTCTTTCATACCCTCTTGTCCGGTTTCCTGAAACAGAAGCGCTTAGGCTCTCTGAGTGTGTCACATCAGAAACATTTGTTCTTAAGAGCCAGGCCAAACTATCATCGCAGTTCTGCACAACTCAGCCCTACTTTCTTGTTTTGGGTTCCCTCAGTAATCATTAAAGTTTGTCTGCATTCTGAAGCTTGTGACGTGTAAAGGGAAGGACTTTGTAATGTTGACTCAACAGCTACCATGACTGTTCATGAGTCAGAGTCTGGAGCTCAGGTGTTCAGATCTCGCAGACTAAAACTTAAACCAGCAGAGGCAGGCATTGGCAGGCATTGACCCACCTGCACAAATTATTTCTTGGGACAGAAGACACTTGTAAATGCTTCACATTTATCATCTAACCAGGATTTGCTTTTCTTATTGCTTACCGTATCTCCGCTCTTCTTCCGGCTGTAGGAAGAGCAAGGTTCTCTAGTCAAACTTTTTGAAGAGGAGAAACATTGATTAAACTAAGAGTTTGTGGAAGAAAGTGTATGTCAAGTTTATTTCAGGGTATTACAGCACTCAGCACTTAAAAAGTACTAATGTAACCAGTAGCCTGAGGAACAACCAAACTTTCCACAACGATGAGTTTTATTGAACATTTATTTAAGTCCAAAACATGAAATAAAGGTAAATAATGTAACTTAGAGAAGTGTCTCCCAGCCCTGGACCCCAGGGAACACTGTTCTGCATGTTTTCAATCCAATCCTGCTCAAACACACCTGCCTTTGATGACTGTCATTGTCAGGCTTCTACAGAGCCGGATGATGAGCTGAATCAGGGGTGCATAAGCAGGGCAACAAGGAAAACATGCAGGACAGTGTTCCCAGAGGACCAGGGCTGGGAAACACTGACTTAAATCACACAATCCTCAGTTTTAGTCTAAAACCACTGCATCTAGTATTTTGTATGAGCAGCTTGATTTTGAAGGACAACACCAAGTCCTGAATGAACAAGTGGAATAAACAAGTTAAAGATATGTTACGACATCTATCTTCTTCCGTTCTTCAAGAATAACCTCTTTTAGGGTCTAGAAGCTGGATGGAGAGAGATGCTCAACTTGTTGCTGCAGTATAGAGCAGTACATTGTTGAGTTCTTGATCCCATCAATAAAATGCAGCTTTAACACCAGCAGCACTCATGCAGCCCCCCATTAGGACACTACCACCACCATGCTTCACTGTAGACACCATGCATTCTACTTTGAAATCCTCACCTTTGTGATGTCATACAGTTTTAAAAGCATTCGTTCCAAAAACAGACATCTTTGTCTCGTCAGTGCAGAGTATAGAGTCCCAGTAGTCTTCCTCTTCTTCAGCATGGGTCCTGGCTAATTCCAGGCATGTTTTTTATACATGGGCTTTAGAGAGGCTTCCTTCATGGACGATCCTCATGCATGTCATTCCTCTGCAGTGTGCACCGTATGGTGTCACGCTCCGGCTCCGCTATGACAACGCCACATCAAAGTTCATCGCTGTCACTCCAGTTTGGCTTTCTGCTGCTTTAGTGAACTGCAGTGAACTTGCATGGAGATTTTCTTCAACCTTCTCATCAGAAGACGCTCCTGTCGAGATGTTAAATTCAGTGGACGGCCTGGACGTCTCTGTAAGATGGTTTCACTTCCATCTTTCTTACATATTTGGACCACTTTTGCTGCAGATTTTTCCTATTACAGGTTATTAATGAAACATAACCCCCCCCAATAAACAAGGGAACACTGTATATCACCTTTATTTAGCACATTCTCCAGACTTTTGTGATAGTTTGATTGCACCAGTTCTTGCAAATTCAACCAATTCCTGCAACATTTCCCAACATTGCAATTTAATCTAATCACAACTTTGCCACAACTTATGCCAGTCGCTCCAATTTTGAAAAACTATAACCCATCAAACTGTTCCTGCCAATCAATTGTAGAGACTAAAACATTGATGTCATTTGTCTAACCAGTCAAATCTGCTTACCATGGACACTTCCTTATGCCAAAATGGCTTATAAAGTCTGACAGTAAAAATAACAACCAAAACCTGAAACTGGGTGAAACCTCTGATTGCTTCTGTCATGAAAAACAGTCTGTTACAGCAGTTTAAAATGTTCTTCATTAAAGTGAATGTGTGTGTTGTGTTGTGTACACAAGGGTGGGGTTGTATAAAATCCACTTTAATAAACTTGAAAAGACTACTTTTTTAAAAATGTGTCCATCCTCCTAAAGCTATTTCCTGAAAACTATTAATTTAAAATGCCACAAATTTGAGGGAAAAAAATTCACAAAGTCCTGTTTTTTGTGCAGCAATAATCACAGAAATGTATGCAAGATCCTGGAGGGTATGCTTCATAAAGGTAATTAAACAGTAAATCTACTTTTGTTTTGGCTGTTGACCTGTAAAAATGGGGCGTTAAAAGTGCTGACTGTTAGTCTTGGTAAAATATTTGACTATTTAAATACACTTGTTTAATTCTTGAAATTATAGTCGAAGGGCTTGGTCACATTACCTGAACTTTGCTGGAACGTACCTATAAGCGGCAGGGAGACAACGCTCGTCACCGAGCACAAAATGGCAAAAAAAAATCGAACACTGGCGTTGGCAAAGCGATGCACCGCTGAAGCTGGCATGGCTTTAGCATTAGTTTAGTGGTAGCGAGCTATAGCGAGCGTTGATGTAGTGTTGGTTGCTGAGGAGGTTCAGATTCTACTGATGGACTAGTGCACCAATCATTGCAAGTCTCTCAGGATCAATGGTGATGCAGTTTGGGCTAATTCGATGTACAGCTGAACTTAGCTCAATTACAAATGAGTTCCTGGTCCATTTCTCCCAGTATTTTTGGCCGATCACCGGTCCCGCTCCGGCTCCTCTATGACAACGCCACATCAAAGTTCATCCCTGCCATGGATCGCTGCTTCAATGCCCAACACCGTTCCAGCAACGGCGTGTCCGCTCCACTGACGTTTGTGCAAGGTTTAATTACTGCCAGTAAACTAGTGAAGCAGCGGTGATCCAGCATTCAAGATTTCTGCGTTGGTCTAGCAGACTCAAGTGTCCACGAACTTGCGTCTAACGGAGCCAAACTTTGACTGGGCGTTGGTGGAGCGGGTGTGAACTTTGCCGGAGGGGAGAATGGACCTCTCCTTACCGCTGCAATATTTTGTGCAGCTCCGAATTCTTGGAGCGATGGGAGGGACCCTCAGGAACATCAGCGGTGGCCGAGCGGATGCGGCGTTACTTTAATGGAAGCCAACTTTTGTTAAACGGTGGTGAACGGTGCTAAAAGGTCACGAGCGGTGAGGGATTTTTTTCACCGCTCCAGGTACGTTCCAGCAAAGTTCTGCCGGTGTGACCGGGCCCTAAAGGCGTATTCAGACTATAAAGTGAACCAGAGTTACTATCCCCAATAACACGGAACAAAGAATCTGTCTGAATACACCATAAAATCTTTTGTGTGCTGCCCCCGAGAGGTTGAAATGAGGTAGTACAGTAGAATTTTGTGATTGATCAACTGGTGTGTAAACGGCATTTTAGAAGTTTCACTTCATCATGCCCTGCAGCTCCAGTAGTAAAGCCTTACCCATCATTGAATGTGTAACAGTCTGTCATTATTGTGTTAGCGTTAGCATGGGGCGTAGGTGTATTGCCTTCAGTAGTCAAAAATCTTCTGACTTGCACACTTTTCCAGGGAACTTGGAAGTTAGGCAACAGTGGTTGAGTGCAGTTGGCATTGAATCCTGCAGGGCAAGCGTTATGTCAAAAATATATTTTTTAGCCATATTGTTAGATATTGAAAGTTTTTTTCCTGGGTCCCCCGCACCTCTGGTGTGATATTATGTGAACATGAGAATTTTAGACTTGATGTTGACAAAGAATGAGATGGACTTCTGGTCGGAACACTGCCAAAATGGCTGCAATAGCTGCCAAATGACCATAAGAAATCTTGCCAAAAAGCCCCAATTATATTGAAAAGAAATATGTAAGTATAAGCAAAAGAAGGAGCAACTCATAAGTGCTTGATATTTTGAAAGGTTAGGAACCAGAGTTTGGTTCTACCCAAGGTTACCTTGCTCTGTGCTAATCAAGATGGCAGATTCAGAGATCCTGAAAGAGTTGAAACAATTTCGGCAGGAGAACAGACGCCAGTTCAAAGAGTTAAAAAAATGATATTTCTGCAATTAACAATCCTGGATGAAGCCGAAAGTTGGATTGAAAAGGTGGAAGAGTGGATTCAGACCCCAGAATAATGCTCATCTGACATGCTAAAGCTATACAGGAAGCTAGAGGAGACGATGACTGATCTAGAGAGCCGACCAGTCGAGAAAACATATGACTAAATGGAGTGAGTGATGGTGCTGAAAAAAGTGAAAGTGAAATTGTGCCGTTCTTGGAAAAACTGCTTTGTGAGGAGCTTGAGTTGTCAATTGACCTAGATTTGCACAACTGAAACAGGCATGCTGCTAGCTGGGTCCGCTACCACCAACAATTGCGCCTCCCCACTCCATCATGGTAAAGTTTCTGAGTTTTAAAACCAAGGAGATGGTGCTGTGTAAATCCTGGTGAGCAAGAGGATTTAAGTGGCGAGGCAAACAAGTAAACCTGGACCAAGACTTCCCAAAATCAGCGTCTTAAAGGAAAAGGGGGTTCAATTACAGACACTTTTCCTGGCCAGGTTACGGGGGAAGTCCGTGATGGAACGAAAAACAGCTGAAGATCTGATGAGAAAAGGCTACAAGGGGAAACTAATCTGAAATACATCCCATGGGGAGCAAATTCAACTGACTTGGACAAGGGTGAACCGATGCATGAGGAGCAACACACAGGATTCAAACATGACACTAGCTACAAGAAGAAACTCCCAGCAATCTAACCAACCCCCCCAGACCCGAGTAAAGAGTGATACCTAAGCTACTGGAAGACTGTGTGTAATCAGTTACCAATAAGTTAAGCAAATATTATGATGAATGAGTGAGTAGAAAATATCAACTTCAGGTCCTTTTACTTAGTTTTCAGATCACTGCCACATGTATCCCCTTCACTGGCTTGTAGGGGGGTAGTCGTTGCCTTAGAGCACCATTTGTGGGACACTAGGGTCTATAGTACTGACACAGTAGCTTTACCAAAATCACGCTTGGCGAAGTTCTAGGTAAGTGAAGCTCTACTTTGCTGCTCAAACACATCAGTCAGGTTTTTCAAATGTTCTTTCCAGGATTTTGACTAGACCGCAATGTCATCAAGAAAAACTTCCGTTTTCGACTGTGGAAAGAACTTTGTGCATCAGATGTTGGAATGTGGCAGGTGCAGTTTTAAGCTCAAAAGGCACAACAGCATATGGCAACAAACGATCAGGTGCAACAAACGCAGATATTTCAGATGCATGAAGTAATAGAACTTGCCAAAAACCCTGAAAGAGTTCTAATTTTGAAACATTTTTTTTCTGCCACACAGACAGATTTAGTGCAACTTGTTCCTGAAAGAACACACAGAATCCAACACATTTTGTTTGGCCTCACAACAATCAGACAGAAATGTGTCTTTGAAAAGTTTCAAGCGACCACGAACAGTGTAACCAATCAGAAGTTCTGCTGGGCTGAATCCAGTGGATTCTTGGACGCTTTCTTGAGTGACTAACATGGGAAAAGAAAGACCTTCATCCGGCTCTTTGCCAGAGCCTAAGCAGAACTTCTTTTATTTTTCTTCCTTTTTTTGGGCAATCTGTTTATTAATGTCAAATAACAAATCAAAGACAACATATTTTGATACAAAACAAAACAAAAAGAAAAATACAAGATAAACCTAAAAAACAGCTAAATAGTCTGTGCTGCTAACTGCATATGTTCTGCTAACTGCATATGCATATGTTTGACGGTTGCAGGTTTCTGAATAGTTGGCAAGAAAATAAAAATTAATTAATTAATTTTAAAAAAAAAGACAATGAGACATTTACTCAAGATTATCTGGAAAAATCTAGAAAAATTAAAGAAAAGTGAGCTTAATTAATTTTATAACTACATGGTTGAATAACAAGTATATGTCTAATAAACAAACACGTCTAGATAAACAGCTACAAGTTAAGATAACAGTTAAGTATTAAATAAACAAAGACATGTTTGAATAGTCTATCAGATGGGCTTCATCCAGTAGGAGTTGTGGAAACTGCTGGGGTTGCTGGAAGAGCCAAGGCGAGGTGCACTTAAAACCAGAAGGCGTGATCCCAGACCCCAGGTGTCAAGCAACCCCCCCACCCCCACCCCACCCCCAAAAGCCAAGCCAAGCCAGACCCCCACCCAATTACACTATCCATACCCCCCACACACTCGACCAACGGACAGAGCCCACCCCACCCCCGCATCAAGGAGGGCCCCACGCCAAAGCCCCAGCAAATAGTCAAGGTGCGGCGACACCCAAGAATCCCACCCCTTAAGTCATGGCATTAGCTGTGGGAGAGAAGAGAGCCCGAATTCCTTCATTTTTTCCAAGCTGATATGATCCAATAGCAGATTTCTGTAATGACTTACACTAATATTTTTCTTGTTTTTCCAGTGTAATAAAATTGTTTTTTTTGCTATACAAAGAGTTATGAAGATTAAAGGTGCTAATCTTCCCTCTGTATCGATGGCACTCATGTCACCCAGCACACAAAGTGAAGGTGAGGCTGTGATTGAAACCTTAAGCCAGACTGATAAATCAACACATACCTGTTGCCAGAGAGCCTGTACAGGTGTACAGAACCACAGAGCATGCATGTAATTGTCAGGTAAATTACTATCACAATGCTCACAAATGTCTGAGTTTTTGAGACCCATCTTGAACATCCTCTGTCCAGTAAAGTAAATTCTGTGAAGAGTTTTAAATTGGATTAGTTGTAGGTTTGGACTTTTTGTTAGTTTGAAGGTATTTAGACAAATTTCTGACCAGAAGCTTGTGTCTGTACTTCTGCCTAAGTCTGCATCCCATTTTGTTGTTGGAATTGAGACTTCCTTATCTAAGTTGCATATGAGTTTGTATATTTTGGAGAGAGTTTTATTCAATGAAAAATTAATCATAGAGGTAACTAGTTCTGGTAATTTTAGGTCATTGTCACTGGATTTAAATGTTTTAGTAATTACAGATTTAAGTTGCTGATATTCCAAGAATGTATTTATTCCATGTTTTTCTTGTAGTTCTTGGTGTGTTATGAATCTCTATGAATGTCTGGATTGTTTCAGATGGGTGTCATTTTGCATGTTAAGAGTGAAGAGTTTGACATTTTGAGAAATTCCCACCAGGCTGTTAAAGTAGTACTTATATTACTACTTTGATGTCATGTTTCAGTCAAGTTTTTTTATTTTTGGGCTGATAAATGGTAGATCTGACAGGTTAATCTTTCCACAAAATGCCTGTTCCATATCCATCCATGGGTTGGTTTCTGGTTTATCTTTTAATCATCTTAAAATGTACTGTAATCTGATGGCAATAAAGTAGTTGTGGAAGTTTGGTAATTCTAAGTCTCCACAGCTTTTTCCAGATTTTAAAGTTTTTAGACTAATTCTTGCAGGTTTATTGTTCCATAAGAAGCTGGATATGGCTGAGTCTAATGTTTGGAACCTTTTAGTGGTGGTTGTGTGGGGATCATTGAGAAGAGATAATTAACTTTGGGTAAAATGTTCATTTTTACTGTTGCTATCTTACCCATGAGTGACAGAGGCAGGTTGACCCAGCGGGTTAGATCGTCCTGTATACTTTTTAGTAACGGGGTGTAGTTTAGTTGCACCAGTTCTGATAGTTTCTGGGAGAAATTAATACCTAGATATTTGATATTGCCTGGTTTGGCTGGGATTGAGGTTGTTTGTTCAACATTACTGTTCCGTGACAATAAAACTGATTTGTTCCAGTTAATTGAGTAATCTGAGAGGAAAATTCATTAATAATTGTTGTTGTTTCACTAATGGAATGTGAATTACTTAATTCAATTCAATTTTATTTCTATAGCCCAATATCACATCCATAGCCGTCTCATTGGACTGACATCAGTATATTGCAAGAAACAAAAAAAATTAAACATGTAAAAAGGTTTAGTAAATATAGCAAAAAGAGAGGGGGAGAGTGGACAGCCCTGTCTGGTTCCTCTACCAAGAAAAAACCTGTCAAAAGTCTGTTTGTTGGTTCAAATCATTTCAATTCAATTTTATTTAAATAGACCAATATCACAACCATAGCCGTCTCATTGGGCTTACACTGGTATTTGCAAAGAACATAAAGTCATAAAAATGTAAAAAATAGCTGGTTGTTAAACAGACTAAGCTGAACAAACATCTCTGCCCTTACACCCTCCTTCTAGGTGAGGAAAACCTCATTAAAAAAAACCTGTCTCTTGTCTTGTTGGTTCTGACTGATGCATTTGTGATATAATATTTTAATCCAATCAATGAAGGATTCCCCAAACCCAAACTTATGGAGGGCAGCAATGAGGAACTTCCAGTTTACTCTGTCAAATGCTTTTTCAGCATCCAATGAGAGTATGGTCATTTCCTGGTTTTTATTAGTGGCAAAATCTATTATGTTTACAAGTCTGCGGACATTATCACTTGAGTGTCTACCTTTAATGAATCCAGTTTGATCATGATGAATTATATGAGGAGTGATTTTTTCTATTCTCTGCGCGAGTTCTTTGCAAATAATTTTTACTTCTGCATTGATGAGAGAAATGGGGCGATAGCTTGAAGGAATTGTGGGATCTTTTTCTGGTTTAAGAAGGAGGATTATGTTCGCTGAATTCAATCAAAGATCTAGAGGCTGCTTATGCTGTTGCTGCAGAAGAGCACATTATGGGAGATCTGAAAAATTTAAAACTTCAGTTAAATGACATCACCAATAAACAAACACAATTTCAAATACAAAAACTTTGACTTGAAAAACATGAAAACTTAAACAAATCTGGTAAATTTTTAGCTAATCATCTTAAAATTAATAAAGAAAAATCAACAATTACTTCTATTACGGACCACACAGGAAATGTCACTCATGACCCGGTTAAAATCAATAAAACGTTTAAAGATTTTTATAAAAACTTGTACACATCACAGGTCAATCCATCAGAGCAAAGTATGAACTCATTTCTTAATAATGTAACTCTACCCAGATTAAATGAGGATCAAAGCTCAAACTTATTATTATAACTGGAGGCAGAATTATCTCCACTAAATCTTTCCTTGTTTTTCAGCATGTTTGAATTTGACAGTTAGATGACAGTAAAGACATGTTCATATCATTTCTAATTACTTTAATGTCATTTTATTTTCTTTAAAAAAATCTGATCAAAGTTCAAAAATGAAAATGCCTAAGCTATTTCTGTGTAGAATTCTGTTATAAATTGACCAATAAAATGTATGTTTGGCTGGTAGATTTTTTATCAACTTGGCCAGTGTTTTAATTTCAGCCCCTGTGGAGGTATTTTAGGTATTTTAGATATTTAAAATCAGACAAAGCACAGAGTAACATGCACTGTAAATTGTGCAGAAGTCATGTTCCTCCTAACACTGGAAATATCACCAACCTTTTTATCAACTGAAGCAGTTCCACCGAGCATGTTCAATCTTAGAGTGAAACAAACCAGAATTCTCCAGAAAAATACAGTTCAGACCTTCAGAGCAGCAACAGTCGAAACTACCAGAAGAAATTCAGAGAATTTACTTTTAGTACCTGGTTTATTCACAGGAAGTTGACAACAATGTTTATAAATTTGATGTTTGTTCTGTAAAACTTTGGAATTTATTTGTAGAATTAATGCTTTGTTTTAAATGAAACTGATCAAGCAGTTTAGTGTTGTGCTTGCACACAAGCTTATATCCCCCAAGCTAGCAGTAGCTGTGCAAAAATATTGGCAAGCATTATTGGATCAATACAGCCGTACAGTTTTGAGCTCAGATAAGGAAAATGAATCTGCGCAAAATGGTGGCGGAGCGGAGTGTGTAGAGAGACTTTGGTACGCCCAAGGAGTAGTTATGTCATCAGCCCCAGGTTTTTCTAGCATCTGGTTTCTGATGCAACATGACTTGAATTAAAAGACACTCAGAAATGCAGTTTTAATCATAAATCATTTTATATATGTCCTCTATTGTGAGAAAATGCTAAAATTTTGGCTCCTTTTCGAGGAACAAAATTAATATCAGAAATAGTTAAGTGCTAAAACTTTATTACAGAGCAAAGATTAGCATGAAAGATACAAATAAGTGGAATTGGACATCAGAGAACATAAAATATTTAGGGGTTGTTTTGACTGAGGACTTGTCTGAATTATTTGATGCCAGTTATAACCCTTTAATCTCAAGAATTAGAACAGACTTGAAAATATGGCTGGATAATAAAACGACAGTTATCGATATCTGGATAGTACTTTTTCTCAATAGTAAAATGAGCTTATCGCGATAGACTTTTATTTTGAAGGGTCCGAAATTAACACTCGCCAATCGCAATCATTTTTTTCCTCTTCGGTGAGTAAATGTTAGAGGGTTAGTCACCACATGGAGAGTAACTGTTTGTGTTTAGTCATGTTTTTTAGCTCTTCTTCTGGTGAATTTCTTCTGTCCTCTCCACCGTCTGCACGCGAGGTAAACAAAATACATGCGACACAACACCCACCCCTGCGGTCACCACAGAGAACTTGTAAAGAATGGAACAGAATGGTATAAACATATATTTGGCAAAATAAAAGGGCTAAAATTAAAAACTAAAACAATACAACTAACAGGGAGGTATTGGGTTGCCATGCCTTCAGGATTATTACTTTGCAGCTCCACTTGAACCTTTAATCTGTTTGCTTTCATTAAGTTATTTGTCCGGTTGGAAAGACATTGAGGGCATGGTCATAACTGCATTGGCGGACAAAGAGAATGAAATAAAATATTATTATTATTATTATGAAATATGACTTTATGTATAATTCTCTTCTTAAAGGTTGGGATGGCGTAATTGAATTTTGTGAAATGAGTGAAGTGTTCAAAATATTGAGATGCCCACAAGTATTGGGTTCTTACCAAAACTCATGGCAGCAGGTTCAAGACATGGGCCAAAAAAGGTTTAACAGCTTATTGCTCTCTTGTTTACAAGGGTCCATTCTCATCCTTTGAAACATTAAAACAAAAGCATGGACTGAGTCTGGAAGATTTCTACAAGTATTTGCAGGTCAGGCGTTTTTTTGACCAAAGCCTCAGGGAGGCTTGGGAAACCAGTGACCTGATCCTGGTTCAAGCATTTTGTTTTATCACTAATTACATCCTTCTCAAAAAGTCATATTTCCAAACTATATAAATCAGTTCAACAGGATAAGTGGGCAGACACAAATTACTTTACCAAAAGATGGAAATGTTGATTTCCATTGAAAGTTGGCGAAAAGTTTGCTGAGTCCAGTAGAACACAACAGAATCACACAGGTAGTGCGAATTTGCTTAGGAAAAAGGTACCAAGCAAGAGGGGATTCATGCTGTAGATTCTGTGGGTCATCTGGAGCAAATTACTACCATATTTTCTGGGAATGTCAGGTTACAAGGGCACTTTGGTCACAAATATGTAATCATAAAAGTAATGTTTTTTGTTCCAAAATACCGTGTTCATTTCATTGCATGTACCTGGCAGAGGTTGATGTGCAGAGCTGGAAAAAGTCAGACAGGAGGCTTCTAGCATCGCTCCTGGTTCCTTGTAAAAAAGCAATCACAAGGAAATGGCTTAAAGTGGAACCTCCCTTAGTGGAAAAATGGATCCATTTAATTCACATTTACATAATGGAGAAACTCTCTTCTACCCTCAAGATTCAAAGTGTCAACTTTTATGAACAGTGGACAAAGTGAACTGAGTATGTCAAAGCAGTAAGATCTAACTTTACCTGAGACTGTACTATTGGAGAAAAGAGAAATACGGTGCTTTTCGTTATTTGAATGGTGCTCTTCCTACTTTTGATTGTTATGCTGCTGTTGTATTATAAGAGCTGAAAACCTGTAAAAAGACAAATCAAAGTTTAAAAAAAGACTTTGGTAAACACTACTGTCTTTAAAGCTACATGTTTTTCAGAATAACCAGCTACGTTTTGCAGGCGGCAGTGTTTTCTCCTTTGACTAGATGTGTCTGGCAGCAGCTGCGCTCTTGTGTCAGTCAGTGTGTGTTTAACTGAACCCATCATCTCTCTCTCATTCTTGTCTGCCTCACCCACCTGTCCACTCTGACAGTGCGTGCAGCGTGGTGGCGCTTGTGGGCGCGGAGCTTGGCGCCTCACTTCCTTGCCTCTCTTACAGGAGAGGCTTGTGGCTCCTCCCTTCCTTCCAGAGCTCAAGAGAGCAGGAAGTCGCAGAGCTTTTGATTACGAAACTGCTGCTGCTGCCAAGCTGACAGGAACGCCAGCCTCACCGTGCCATACCGCAACCCCTTCCAGCTCTGTTACGGAGCGCGGCCCGGGCGCGGCTCCACCCTCTACCTGTGCAGGATCCATCTTGATGAACGGTTGGCAAGAAGCAGCAATTGACCTGACAAAGTCTGGAGAAATAAGCACCACCAGCCACATGGGGGCAAATGAAGCTGCAATGAACCAGCGCAGCACCAGCAGCAGCCACAAGCTGCCCCCACCACCCTCCATCGCTGCACCTCTATCAGGCTCGGCTGGGATCGACATATCCAGGATACTGCAGGCCGGTCTCATTCATCCGGTCACCGGACAGATCGTTAACGGAAGCCTGAGAGGAGATGACTCCCTGAAGAAGAGGAGAGGAAGGAGGAGAAATGTGGAAGCTCTCTATTCCGAGTTCTCCAAGAGTCGAGGACTGCATGTCCTTGAAACACAGGTAGACAAACGGAGGGTTTGTTTGGAGAGGGAAGCATTCAAAGAAGTTTCCACAACATGAGACATGTTTCTGTTCATTTAAAGGGCCGGGCAGAGGCAATCAGCCACTCCACTGTTTCTTCTTCCACCTCTTCTCCATCCCCCTCTCCATCAGACAGACCTGCATGTCATGCCGCATCACCCCCCTCTACTACCCCCACCCCCACACAGACGCCCCCCCAGCCGGAGATTGTAGCCATTGACAGAGACCAAGCTGGAAAAGGTCTGATGGAGTGGCTCCGGCAGAACCCGAGCTACAGCATGGACCTGCCCACCTTCTCTCAAGTGCGTCTGATGTTTTTACCTCACAACTACGATTAGTGCTGTACTGAACGCAGGTTAAATAACATGTAAGGCTGCATGCTGGTTAGACTATTAGCAGCTGCTTCATGCAAGTTTGAGCACAGCTGCTCAGATGAGGGCAGATGAAAGTGAGCGCCAGACTGCATGCAGGTTAGAGCACATCAGGAGCCTAATGCCCCATGAATCAGATACATCAGCAGGGTCCCACAGAGGTAGTGATCAGAAAAAAATGACTGTGCCACTGTTTTTGTGATGATTTAATGACACAGGAAGGTTGGGGTTTGTGCTAAAGCCAACTGCCCCAACTGCCCTTACGGGGGTCAAAAAATGGCCAAACCTGTACAGGGCAGGCAGGAGGCCTGCAGGAAACATCAAGGTCGTAGACCTCTCTGTGAATCCGTAGAATGAAATTCCATGAACATTTTTTCTACGGGGGGCTATGAGTGACAGGTTGTAGTGAACGCTTAACCCTTCAACACCAGAGCTTTTGCTCCGGTGTTGACATTCTTTCAACTTCCATAAGTCTTCAATCGTTAACGCAATTAGCTCAATTCCAGTGAATTTTGAATTGGAGAAAAGCTGCTGTTTTGCAACACTTTATGTTCGTAATATGTTTCTAATGGCATAGAGCTGAAGTGAATACACACTTTTCTCCACACTAGCTGATTCAAGTCGATCTCATAAATGTTCGAGGAGTCACGGTAGGTCAAAGATTTGTTTGATTTAGGTGTCACAGACGACATCCCCGGTGTAAAAGGGTAAAACAACACTCTGGGTACATACAGTAAGGGTGAAGGATGTGAGACGCAGGCGTGTTGTGAAGGTTTTTCATACAGATTTTTGTTTCCATGTTTTTAGTTTCGATCCTACAAGTTTCCTACAGGTACTTACAACCACACAGGTGATGTACACAAAATACCACGATCATAGACCGCTTAGTGAACCTGTAGAGTGAAAATGTACAAAACTTAAGGGTACGGAAGGGTGAAGCAGGTGAGCTGCAGCCATATCATATTTATTTTTTATATCACATTTTTCATTTTTTCAGTGCCCCCTCAAATCCTGCAAGGATCCCGTTAATTCTGCTCACATGATACGTGCGCGCTCCTCATGCCCTGCCTGACTGTTAGAAATGAGGAAATTAGACAATCAGGGTGTAAATTGTGTGGACGTCCTTCAGGCATCCTACGGCCACTTATGCATTGCCTGCACGTCCCGTGCGTCCGGCATATGTGTGCGGCCAAGACCCGTATCATTCTAATGACCAGAGTGTGGCATAAAGACACTGTATAGTTGCATCAGCTGTACGTCATATGTGTGTGCAACTTCCATTAGTCTTGCATAAACCTTACAGTGCACTTACCACAGGCACAACAATGGTACGTTCCATTTTCATGACATCCCTTGAGGTGGCCGTACGAGCCTCAAGGGAACTGCAAGACACAACTGCGCTCCCCTTAAAAGGCAGCTCGTCCTCTCTACAAGCCTTTACGGGCCCGGACAACCCACAAACCTGCAGCACCAGTACGAGTCAACTCCCCATATGTGTGCATTTGACAAAGTCTTTCACAGCAAATGATGTTGGGAAGCAGTGGCCTGCAAACATCTGTTTCTCTCCTCCCTTGCTGTCATCAGTCTGGAGCTGTTCTGCTGCATGGTTTAGTGGAGCGTCCCAAGCAGAGGAGGCATCGCTGTAAAGATCCCACCAAGTTGGACATAAACTCTCTGACTGGGGAGGAGAGAGTCCCTGTTGTTCACAGAGGCACTGGACGCAGGGTAATAAAGTTAACGTATGTTCTCCTTGTAGCTGTTTCTCCTCACTGTTGTAAAACTATGGTTTTTTTCCTTCTGCAGCTGGGTGGCGCTATGGCTCCTACCATAAAGGAGCTTTCCAGGTGGCTGGATGCAAACTCAGAGTACTGTGTAGCTCCAGACTGGTCTGATGTGGTCAAACACTCTGTGAGTACAACGGCTCCTGCTAGGAGTAGCCTCTTCTCCAATGATTCCATAATCTGGTCTGTAATCTGTGTAATTTCTATGTTCTTCCCTCCTGCAGGGTTTCCTCCCTGAGGGAAAGTTCTCACGGATCCTCACAGAACCTGTCAGCAAAGATGCAAGTTCTCGTCGCCGTGGACGACGGCCTCGGAGTGACATGCCCAAACCTCTCCTCTCTGTGGCAGATTCCTTGTCTGGCCTCGGGCCGCCACTCTACATGAACGGCGGATTGATGGGCAGCATGGACTCCATGGTGTCCATGCAAAGCCTTGGTAGCAGCATTCCAGGGATTCCAATCTCTGGAATAATGGCAGCTGGTTTCCCACACAGTTTTTCGGCAGGAGGCGCTGGATCTTCAGCAGAGGGAGTAAAGAACAACTTGAGCACGTTACCAATGATGCTGCACAGCATCCCAAATCCCCACGGAACCGCCATCCCACAGCACGCCTTGTTTGGCGTTGGCACAATGATGGCACACACACCTCCTCACCTCAGCTCCCCCTCCAACCTAACAGGCTCCTGTTCTTCTCCTTCCATGTCTGTCGTTACCACGACAACATCTACTTCTGATACCTCTAGTCCATCCTCCACTGTGGCTGCTGATGCAGATGGAACCTCGTCTTCAGCAACTAGAGGAGAAAAAGAGATCAGTGGAGATGAGAAAGGAGCAGAGGGGCCCAACCTATCAGCAGGGGGGGACGGAGCAGCAACCATCTCTACCACAAGCAGAACCCACCATAGCTTGGCTCATCTGGGATCTGGCGGCAGCCACCTTACCTTCAACCCCTTCCTGATCCCTGGAATGTCCCACGGCCTCCTGTACCCACACATGTTCCTGCCGCACGGCGGGATTGTGGCACTTCCTGCTATGCCTCCCAGCGCTGCAAACGGCTCCCCGAGCAGCCCGAAGAGGAGGAGAAAGAGAGCAAAGGACGTAGGGGAGAAAGAGGAGGAGGGAGAGCAAGAAAAGGCCTCCGAGGACAAAGAAGAGAAGGAAAGTACAGGTCTGGCAGCTGGCTTCTCCCATCTTTCTGCCTCCTCTACCTCACTTTCTGGGCCAGCTGAAGAAACCCAGCCTGGACCGGGTTGTGGAGAGGAAAGACCTTCAAACTCTGACAGCCCTCCACAGGAAGCAGCATCAGCAGAGGAGGCAGAGGAGCAGAAATGTCCAGAGTGAGAGGAGGCAAAAACAAACCACTTCATTCACTGCTGCATCCCCCAGTAGAGCAGCAGCTGAACATTTGTGCCGACAGCGTCCATGTCCAGACTGTTGTCATGGAAACCATTTTATTCAGTCTCATCATGTTTTTAAACCAAGACTTCCCTCACAGTCAAGTCGCTGTCTCCTGGGAGGATGGAGAAGCCCCCCCTCTGCATCACAGCTGTGTGGGGAGCATCTCAGGCGGATTGTGTTCACAAGTAATCACGGAAATGTTCAGAGGGGGAGACCTGGGGGAGGAGCCTCATCTGTGGTGCATTTGATGGGCGGGACAGTGAAGCAGCTGAGATGAATGTGGGAAATGATTTTCAGTTTTTCCCATCAGAGGGTTTGACTTCACTGAACTTGTTTTGTATTGTGCAATGTCTGAGAAATCAGGAAGAGCTTTCCCAGACATTTTAACACTAATGCGCAGAGAAAATCTATGTTTTCAATCCTTGAGCTACAATGCAGCAAAACTGACAAAGACATCCTGGAATGATGGGAGTCCTGTCTCCATGCTTTAGATGGTGTCATCCATGTTTTTGTAATATTCTTGCTCCTGCATACTCTAAAAAACTCCTCTTCATTTCAGTTGTCACCGCTAGCAAAGAACAATCATGACTTCACTGTAAACCTGGTAGATCGTGTGTTTTTTTTTCTTTCAGCCACAAAGTCACTTTGAGAGGTTCTCCTTCAGTGGCTGGGTCCAGAGGACAGCCTTGTTAAAGCTCAGTTTTGCCACCAGGGGGCAGTAGCAGACAGACTTGAATGTATGCTGACCCGCAAACACTGGGTGGAAATGAGGAATTGCGGGAGTCAGCGGTGCATGTCTGCTCCTGATGATGGCACTCCAGTCCTCTGCATTGACTTTGTTCAGTCCATCCTAAGAATTTCTAAGTATGTAAATCAATGCTCCATTTTAAATGCTCCATGGTCCCCCTGTTCATGTCTCCTATGGGGAGATCAGTACTTGATGTGTGGGAGAGTTCGGTGTTCTGTCATACAGACTGAGCTGTACATTGAATGATGCAAGTAGAGGCATTAACTCCGTCTTCTAACAGGGTGCAAATTTTGGCGGGGGGTGATGTTAAAAGAACAGTTTTGTTTTTGTGTTCATACATGAAACATTATTTTTGCATAGCGTTTTTGTGTGTACGAGTGTGTGTGTGATGCTGGGAGGCAGTGCGTGTGTGTGCTCGTCCTTACTTCAACAGCTCACACGTCTTGATGGGAGGAAGAACACATTGTTGTTGCCTTGTCACAAATTTGTGGCTCGATATAATTTATTATAATTTGCTTTTGCCAAACATTCACCAAACATGACTTTTTCATCTTCAATTTCCTTTTTTTTCCAGTAAAAAATGCCTTAATTTAAGCTTTTTCGTTCATTTGGGTTGTTCTGTTTTGGTCTTGTGTGTTATCTGGCTAACTGAAGGCACCGTTGTCCAGATTAGATTAGAATTATAGGCCCAAAAATCAACGGATCCCCTGCAAAAGCACAAATGAAACATTGCTTGAAAGAGGCTGGTTTTGTGAGTGCCTCTAAAGTTCATGTCGTTTTTCGTTGACGGCCTTCACTGTCTCACCTCACAGCTCCAAAGAAATAGGACCCCGTGTTGGTGATGTGAGGAACCTGACAACAAAACAATCTGTACATTTTACATTCCCCAGCTGTATAACTCAGCCTACTGTAGACGGCGCCCCCTAGGATGGGAGGCAGTTCTGCTTTTGCTTTTAGGAGAGAGTTTTCACCTGAATAAAGGTACACCATTCTTCCACTTCTTAGCAGCCCTAAACCAGAGATTCAGCTTGGCTTTTCATCACAAGCTTCTCTTTTCAAAATCCAAACACACGCAAAGGTCATTTTGTGTCTCTAAGGAATACATCAAATAAGCTTGAAAAAAGAGTTCGGAAAACTTTTCTGCAACACTTTCAAATAGGATTCCTGAACAGGCTATTTACAAAACATTAACAAGCATTACTAATGTGTTCATAAGGCAACCATTAGCATTTGCTGATGTCTTACAAATGCCTAAGAAAGTGTTAATAAGCTGCTTAGAATGGTAGTTGTCAGTGTTAATAACCTGACATACAATCTAAATGTTTTGCAGCACCCTATCTAAAGTGTAATCTAAATGTTTGCATTCACAAGACATATTTAGAAATTGATTACCAAAAAGGATTTATTAGTATTTCTTTGTTAGTTGAGTGTTTTGCACCACCTAATCAGAAGTGTGGGGATTTTTTCACACAAAACATGGAGTTTTTTATAATATCAGAAGTTAGAAAATGCGCATGTGGGGCGAAGCTAACAAAAACAGCAACATCCAGCAGCTCCGTTTTTTCCACTTGGCTTTTGGTATCTTATATATACGTTGTTTGAGAGAAGACAGCCGTTTTCCTGACGCTTTGCTTTGTTGTAATGATTTTCTGCCATCAAGGGGTTTCTACAGTAGCTCAGCGCTTACTGGTCCGTTCCATTGTTCTATTGACCAACGAGGGGCCAGAAAGGGTTCGGTTCAGCTTAATGGGTTGATTGTAGAATGAAAAGGCTCATGTACCGGACTGGATTGGACCGTACCACTCCATGCAAACGAAACTTAAGTCACAAACAATTTTTCAAGACCTTTTGTCAACCAACATTAACCCCTTAATGCCTGCATTTTTTTCAAGTATATAAAAAAGGTCACCCACATTTTTGTATTTGAGTAGATTATTAAATTGAGATAGTTAAATTGATTACAGCACATAAAGTAGATATAGCTTTAGGTTTAATTCAAATTTATGACAACAGGTTTTCATGTTAAGGCCTTTTTTTCATGTGATGGTAACAGGAAAAAAATCCAGTTCCCATCTTCAGTATGAAGAGGCTTACGGTTATTTCTAGTATTTTCACTCTAATGATACTACCATGAACTTAAAAAACACATTAAAAGCACAGAGGTCAGTGTAATTGTCCTTTCATTGCAGAAAGTGTGCAAAGCAGTTGCTGTTTTTGTGTGGGCACAGGTAAATGTTGCACACTCTACAATTGATTCTGGAAATTTGCAGCGCTGATGCTCATTTCCCACCACTGGCCAGCGTGCTTCAGGACCTGTTTGGACTTCCTGTGCAGGAATGAATGGCTTTGTTTGAACCTCCATGTTTCTTCCTCAGAAACGCTTTGCAACAGACAGGAGGAGCTGCTGGCTTCACTCCTGCAGCTGCAGACCAACAGCTATCACTCTCAAGTTGGTCTTTGTAAGCAAGAACATGATGGTGTTCTGTCTCTGACCCTTCCCATGAGAAACGAATGCCTGAAAAAGGTTCCAGGATGTATTTTCAAAGTAAGTTGACGGGGAGCGGAGGACTTTAGTACATTGTTAGTGGAACGGGTCCGATGCAAAAGCCTTCAGTAAACGGGGACAAGGGGTTAATTCATTTTCAACTAATGGCAGGCCTTTAGCAGCAGCAGTAATACTGAGTGTTCACTGCCTATAAGCAGGTTATAAATATGGATTGTCAAAGTGACCATAAAGGTCACCCTTTAGATTAGATTATGCAAAAAAAAAAACTTCACTAGACTATACAGAAATACGTTTGTAAATGTATGGAGTAAGTTATTTACACTAACAACTATGCTGTTAGGCAGCTTATTAACACTTTCAGGCATTTGTAAGACATCAGCAACGGCTAATGACTGCCTTAACAATACATTTGAATGTAGAACTAGTTTGTTAATAAATCTTATTCTAGGGTGTTACCAACCAACTTTTCTTTATTTTAAAATGAGCAGAAAGGGCAGCTTTCAGGTTCTTCTGGTTCCATTGCGCTCATCTCTTTTCAGTGTTAGATAATCATAGACGGCCCTTTGGGTGTTTTCAGGTTAAGTGTAGACAGTTCTTCATTACTGCTAAATTATCCAACTTTATTTCTGTCACCATTTGTGTGAAAAGTAAAAAGGACTGTCAGATGGGTCCGATATGTCATCATCACAGTTAACAGAACTCTTATTTTCTAGTCTTTTGTCCTTTTTTTCACTGCAACGTGTGAACATTTAATCAAAAGGTATTGTACTTCTGTCTGCGGTCTTTGCGTCATTGTCTCTCGAATGAAAAATGGCTGTTACTCTGGAACGTCTACTGAAATTCTGATGCATTTTAGTTCATATGGAAAATAAACTACATTTTTGTCACCTCCATGCTCTGGCTGGTCATTGTTTGTGCAGTTGCATTATTCCAAAAATTCCACATTGAAATCCATACATTTTTCAAGTTACAGTGAGTCTTTTCTTCTGTTCAGAGTATAACATACGTCTGTTCAGGAGGTCAGGCCCTGAAAAACATTATTTTTTAGTTCTTTTTTTGTTTGTAAAATGCATGGTGGAGCAGTGGTTAACACTGTTGCCTTACAGCAAGAAGGTCCTAGTTTGAATCCCAGCTGGGACTTCTCTGTGTGAAGTTTGCATGTTCTCCTCATCTCTATGAGGATTTTCTCCAGGAACTCCAGTTTATAGATATCCAAGAGATATATTTTCAGATATCCAAGCCCTAATTGTGACTGATTGCCTGGATCTGGTTTGTTCGGCCAGGTAGAAAATATCAGAGCGGGGTATGTTGGAAATCATGCAAAAGTGCATCCCTCGAGGCCGGGGATTACCCAATCCCTTAATTAGAGCAGTGTTTCCCAGCCCTGGTCGTCCGGGAACACTGTCCTGCATTTTCTAATCCAGCCTGCCTTTGATGACTTTCAGTGTCAGGCTTCTGCAGGGCCCGATGATGAGCTGAATCCAGTGAGCATAAGCAGCGCAACATGGAAAACATGCCGGACAGTAGTGATCCCCGAGGACCAGGGCTGGGAAACGCTGAATTAGAGAATGCTATCCTACAAATGTATTGTGATGTAAATGTTATCCTACAATTTTACTATAGTTTATTATTATTATTGTTCCGCCAGATTCTTCTTGCCGTGCTTTCCCTTGCTATGAAGCATGAAAACAAAAGTGCTTTGTAATGCTTTCTAAGCTTGTGAGAAGTGTTGTATTTGTGGAATAGTTTGAAAATATAAGATTTGTTACGTTACTCAAATACAATGATTAAAGATTAAAGATATTACGATTCAGGTCTAATCAAATGAACTGTATTTATAGTAACTCTGAGTTGCAGTAAGATGAAGTGAATCACATTGAAATCAACTAATAAAAACGGCAGTTAAAGGTAACAAAGAGGCTTTAGAAAATACGGTGAATTTTGGATACCACTCTTTTGTGTTTAATTCATGTCTGATGGGTTAAAAAGTCATAAAACTTATGAGAATTCCAAGAGATAATTAAAAAAACACACATTTTTAGGTTTTCTGGTGAATTCAATGTAAACTCAAATGAGAGTAAAGACTCTAAACATCTGGAGAATAAAAGAAACGTTAACAGAGGAAAATAGAATCTAAAAAGCTTCTGTAGAACCAAGAGCTGCACGAATCAGGATATAGACAATAAAAGTCAGATTTAAAGAAGAGAATTTAAGCAGAGAATTAAAAGTTTGGAAAAGGTGATTGTTGGTACAATCAGTGAGCATTACGGCAATGTACTGTCAGCAATGTCAGAAGGAATTTCAAATTCAAACTGTGGTCTAATTATTGATCCCAGAAGTGGCAGAACTCCTCTGTTCTGCAGCTAAAAGAAACATCTAGAAGAAGACTGCAGTAATAGGAAGTGTAAATGTAAGAGTTTAACTTTTAGCCTTATGGGGGAAAAAGAATCAAACACACAGGCGTTGGTGTAGCGATGTACCGCTGAAGGCGCCGTAGCTTTAGCATTGGTTTAGCAGTAGTGAGCTACAGCGAGCGTGGATGTAGTGTTGGTTGCTTCAGCGTAGTTATAAGGTGTTCTGCTCATGCGGGCGTCTCTCAGGATCCATGATGATGCAGTTTTTGGGTTAATTCGATGTCCATTTCTCCCCGTATTTTTGGCCGATCACCGGCTCCGCTATGACACATCAAAGTTCATCGCTGCCGTGGATCGCGGCTTCAACGGCCGACACCGTTCCAGCAACGCCCGGTCCGCTCATAAGACACTTATGTCCGCTCATAAGACACTTATGTCCGCTCATAAGACACTTATGTCCGCTCACAAGACACTTATGTCCGCTCACAAGACACTTATGTCCGCTCACAAGACACTTATGTCCGCTCATAAGACACTTATGTCCGCTCACAAGACACTTATGTCCGCTCACAAGACACTTATGTCCGCTCACAAGACACTTATGTCCGCTCATAAGACACTTATGTCCGCTCACAAGACACTTATGTCCGCTCATAAGACACTTATGTCCGCTCATAAGACACTTATGTCCGCTCATAAGACACTTATGTCCGCTCATAAGACACTTATGTCCGCTCCACCGACGTTTGTGCAACGTTTAGTTGCCGCCAGTGCAGCTGGTGGAGCAGCGGTCTACATGTCTGCGTTGGTCTAGCGGAACCAAACGTCCACGGACTTGTGTCTAACGGAGCCGAACTTTGACCGGGCGTCGGTGGAGCGGGAGGGAACTTTACCGGAGCGGAGAATGGACTCTCCTCACCGCTGTGATGTTGTAAACAGATCAGAACCTCCGGAGCGGCGGGACGAACCCTCAGGAACATCAGCGGTGGTCGAGCGGATGAACGGTCACCGATCCGGCAGCGTTCAGGCGGCGTGACCGGACACTAAATACAATATTCACCTTCATTTCATGTTTTGGAATTCAAAAAGTGTTTCATAAAACTCATCCTTGAGGACATTTTGGAAATTGTTCTTCTGTTCATCGCGCTACTGATTAAATGATGACTTTTTAAAGAAAGTGTAATGATTTCTGCTGAGCTCTGCAAGCATGTAATGATGCATAAAATCAGGATTTCAACTCTACACTCCAGTGCACATTTGAATGTAGGCATTCTCTGTACTCCTAGCACTTAAAAACCGTTTTCCCAGACTCAGTCTTTTTGTACGTCTGGAAAACTGCGCCCAAACTATCAGCATTTTTATTACAATCCTTTTTCAGGAAAGTTTGAATTGTGGAGCAGGAACAAAAGATCATATACAGAGCATGGCGGGGATGGAACTGATAAAATCTTTATTTCATTTTACATCATCTTACATAATGTCCAGATTATAACATGTAAGGTGAAATCAGTCAGATTTTATGTAAAGTTACACTAAACTATTTTTACTCTTATAAACTGGATGGAAGAATGGTCCTGAAAAGGGTTTTTGATTTTTTTTTTAGAACTTTTTTTAAATTATTTTCTTAAGCTTACAAAAATTCACAACCACGTGCTGGCTAAGCAGTAAAAACCACCAAAGAAGCAATTATTGTTACCAATTTTGTACTTTGATTTTAGGCAAAATATTGAATTCAGAGAGCAGAGCAACATTCACTTTTGCATGGGATCCATCTTTTTCTTTAAGAATGGAAGAAATGTTTGTCTTTCAAATAAAGGAGAAAAAGAAAGAAGCAGAGATGGATTTTAAAAACATTTGTTGGTTCATGACAACTGGCTCTGATTTACAAAGACAATTTCTACAACTCTAGTGGAATGTCACTGTGCTTTATGAAAATGTCATTTTTCTGACATTTGAAAGAAAAATCTCAAACAATTAGAAAGTATTGGTGTTGCAATACATGGCAGTTTTTTTTTTCTTGTCAGAGGTTTAACAAAACCAAAATGAGAATGTACCATTGATCGCATGCCTGAACAAACATACAGGCTATTAAAAGCACGATTTTAAAAAAATGGAATAAGGTCATTTTCTTTTCTGGCTGATGAGCTTTGATTTGACACTTTCACTTTACTAACAAACAGCAGCAACTAACTACTTCCTCTGTATTGACTTCAGATGATTTAGCTTGAAGACAAGGGTGCAGGAGGTGTGTGATTTACCCACCTGGGCCACATTTTTAGATTGTTTACCAAGGTGGAAAATTTTGAGGCATAACTAAACTTACCAGTAAAAGCAAAAAAAGAAAAAAAAAGATGTTGTGAAGGACGGCAAAGAAAAAGAAAACAAACACCAAAGCACACAACATCAACAAACCATCAGTTGTAATTGATCGTGTATTCTTTCCAAGAGACAAGATTAATCAAAGTTTACAGCATTTATCCTAAAAACAAGCAGGGAGAGAAGCTGGTCACTATAGAACCCTTTGTAGCTACAGTGGTGCTGACATTAACCTGCACATGACAGATCATGATCAAAAAAGACTAGTACAGTCCAGTTTATATGAGAAATATGCTTTCTGTCTTGAATATAAAGATGGCATGCTTAAGCTCAATTTTCCCAATGTTCCAGATTTGCTTCCGCTTTAGTAAATAAAAAATTCCAGCTCACATTTGTTTGGCAGTGTCACATTAAAACCTTACAGGAGGACCCTTCTGTATAAACGTCAGCAGAATCACGCGCTATCCAATAAGCCCCGCCTCCCCAATCATTTTGTTCTCTTCAGCATGATTTAGTGGTGAGGTGGAGAAAAAAACTAAACATCACAGTGTTTGTTGAAAATAAAAGGATGGTTTAATAACCTTTTTTATTTTGCTTAAAGTAAAAATAAAACCAGTCATGTTTGCCAGAACACTAAAAAGCCAAAGCAAAGGGAGGAATGGACAACTCTGCATGACCTTAACACAAGGAAGTATAGCAGGAAAGGGCCAGCAAATGTACAGAGATTTTAGGAAGGAGAAAGTAGATGCAATATAGAGAAGACGAAAAATGACATAAAAATAATTTTGTGGGCTTTTTAAAATTGTTATTGATGGTTTAGAGAAAGTCGGCTTGTTCCTGCTTATTTGACTGAATTTGCCAGATTGCTGGCCTGCTTTGAAGTGCCATGATGGAGGAAAGTGGATGAGTGGTGACGAGGAATGAAAGGACTTATTCCTCTTTCAATTTATTTTATTTAACATTTGAAGTTCAAGTACTATTCATGCTGTTGGTTATACAGAAGGGACATGGGAATGAGCAGGTATCTTATGTGTACAAAGAGAAGGAGAAGAAAGAGGAAGAGGAAAAACAAGAAGAGGATAGTTGGGATGAGTTAACATTGAAGTGCACACTAGTTGTCTCCATCGCCAGCTTCAGGTTCATCTCCCTGGTTTTCTGATGTCCACAGCTGCAGGCAGAAAAAACAAAATAACACAAATACATAGTTCAGTCATTGTGCAAGGAAGACGCAAACACAATCAGCGTCACATTTCTCCCCTTTTTAACTCTATCCCAGCACTCACTTTCCAAATAAAGAACTATCTAATCCGTGCATTGGTTAAAAGACTCGATTTTCCATAAGTATTTTGATATGTTTTCTAATGAAATTGCTATTATCATGACTTTTAAACGGATTAATATTGCAAGAAATACCTGAATGTAAGAAAGTGTAGGTATAGTTTAGCAGTCTAGACGTTTACATGAGAGTTAAGCTGCATTCACACCAGAGGCCATGCATGCTGCTGGGGGGTCCAGTCTTAATGTTCAGTCAATGTAGGATTCCAGCGTTGGGCACAGTGGTTTGAACACCTGTACGTGATTTTGTGAACACGCATTCAGCCTGTGGTGTTCACACCAGACGAGATGGGAGGGGCTTCTTCTTTCTTTTCTTTACTACTGTTTACTAGTGCTTATCTGCCATCTTCAGGTGGAGGAGACTTGGTGTGAAATGTCACAGCAGTGCAAATTTGGTTAATTTTACTCCAGACTTTTTCCTTCTCAGATCTATTCTGATACATGAAAGACTTGGTGTCATAGAATTACAACCAGGCACAAACTAAAATGATTAATTTCTCCTTTCTGATCATGTTTACAATGGTTGCATTTTCCATGTTTTGAAAAGCGCGCTACCCACACATCACTACCAAATCCAAATCCCTGAATGGTAAAGGTTCTGCTGTTCAGGTTCTTGCAGTCAAAAGTTCAGCAGGTTGAAATTTGAGTGTGCGTTCAGTGAACTCTCGGTTTGTATGCAAAGCTCAAGAACTGATATAAAATCTTGGGTAGCAACACACAAAGGTGGGGGTTTGGATTGTTGAAGCCCCAAAACACGGGTTTATGAGTGTTTACACATACTTTTGACTGAAAGTGGCTGCTTGAACACAACCTGCCTTGGCTGGTGTACATAGCATCAGAGGAGCATTCTCCTCGCCCGCACCACCACCACCACCACCACGTGACACTTCACCAATGAAGAAGAGAAGGTGGATATGTCCTCCACTACGTCCATGAACCCTCTTATTTTAGTCTTATCAAAATAGTAGGGTTTATAGATTTTAGTGTCTATTCACTGGGAGAAATTATTAAGTAGCCTGCATGTAATCAGTACTTGACAATTGAAAAAGTTTTTGAAAAATGATTTAAGATCAAACTGACAATGTATTTCCAATTGTATCTAATTTAGGAAACAAAACAAAAAAAAGAAAAAGAGCTACTTTTCAAAATAAGCAAGAATAAATAAGATCAAATGAAGGGCTAGAAACTTTGAAAAAAGAAAAGTATTTTGAACATTCTCTTTTACATCCTGACTCAAAAAGTCTCAACCAATTTTAAGTTCCACTCCAACCATAGTTTGTTCTTTTGTAACATCGTTCCCAGTAATCTTTAATTATGACATTTGATGTCCAGCAGCAGTAGCTCATTAGATATACAATTCTGGTTTGTGGGCGGGACTGCTGGCTGAATATTGGTGAGCAATATTGGATCAATCCAGCCGTTCGGTTCCGAGCCAGAGGACAAGAAAATGAATGTGCGCAGGGGGCAGAGGAGGGGAGTGCTACGAGAGACTTTGGTACGCCATTTTCAGTAGCTGCGTCATTAGGCTGAGCTTTTTCTACCATCGGTTTCTGATCCAACGCAATTTGAATGAAGAAATGCTCAAACACAGTTTTAATCCTGAAATCGTTTATATGGGTCCTCTATTCTGAGAAAAAACGCTACCTGTTAAAAACACAAAACAGACCATTTTCATTGGAGAGAATCTTTAAAAGGTAAAAAGACTGAACGCATTCTAACAAACCTTCATATACAGTGGCATTTTAATGTCTTCCTTTGTCAGTCTCACCCTTCTGTGCCATTTCTGGTTTATACTGTCAAAGTCCCCACATTCCCAGTTCCTACTCTAACTCCGGTATTGCTGTTTTTCCTTTTATATAAACAGTCCTTTCTTCCATCTACAGTAGACTAATTTTCACCAGCACTTTGGAGGTCAAAAGCGCAGTTCTTTTTTTTTATTGAAGTAAATGAGTAAACCTGACATTCTACAGGTCATCACAAATTAACACATCATTTCACTGTTTTGTTGAGAATGTACTCACAGTAAGGTTGTCCCTTAGTAGTTGCATGATCAGTGTACTGTCTTTGTACGAGTCCTCATTCAAAGTGTCAAGCTCTGCAATTGCCTCATCAAAAGCCTGCAAAAAAACAGTGACGTCAATATTTCTGATCAGGTAAAAAAAATGGAAATTGTGTGTGTGTGTGTGTGTGTGTATTAGATTAAGATGTATTACTGTCAAATTCAGTTTAATCATTCTTTTACTGGTATTAATTCCCCCAAAGGTTACACCTTTCTAAACAGAGGATTCAGAGCAGGAATGATCTTCTCTATCAGAGTTGCTGTGTATTTGAAGAAGTCTATCAATGAGGATAATTATTCAGTTACTACTGAGCTTCAGAGGAAGATGCCCAAAGTTGATAGTATGACTCTAGACCTGTCTTGGGTGTACCTCACATATACTCAACAGTACGTGGGTTGGCTACCATGACCCTGATAAGAATTCAACAGGTTCTGACGATGGACAGAAACTTTACATGAAATTTACATCTTAGATCAAGAGTGGACAATCACATCCTTGAAGGGTTTTCTTATTATGTGGTTTCTTGGAATGTTTGATATACTCAATTTAATTTCATAAAATGGGTGTGTCCAGCCAATTAGAAAATGAACGGCTGTGTTGAAAAACATTCAGGTACTAACCTGTGCCTCACACCCTCCAGAGACCGTTTCTTTTTTTTATATCGGTTACGTTAGAAGAGATCTTTGGCAAATACTGCACAAAAAACTTAACTAAGTTAACATTTTTACACACAAAAAAACTTAAAATAAGAGCTGTATCCCTAACACAGTCCTCTCTAAAGAAGGCCTACATTTATATGAATCTTTGTGAATGCACCTGCTTGGCCAGAGTGCACGCCTGCTCTGGCGAGTTGAGGATTTCATAATAGAAGACAGAGAAGTTGAGGGCCAAGCCCAGCCGAATGGGGTGTGTTGGCTGCATGTCCTTCTTGCTGATGTCGAAGGCGTCCTGGTAGGCCTGCTGAGAGTTCTCCACAGTCTCTGTTCAACACAAACAAGGAGCAGTTATTTCCCTTTGCTTTGTGCAGAGACTCAGAATCCTTTTCTCCGTTTCACATCAAAAACGTCTTTATGAGTCATAACAAGTGAATGTTTTTTTGGCATGCAGAGAATCTCCTCCAGCATGAGGATTAAAAGTATAAGCCTGACTGTAAGCTGCTCAACTCATCAATTATGTCAATAAGACCAACTTAATTTGTTATTAACACCTCTCAACAGGGTCAGATTTTAAAACCGCTTGATAAGGCAGGCTACATTAATAAAACAGAAAAAAAGTCTATTGATGACTTAATTAGTATAATTTCAAGGTCTGCATAAAAAAAGAAAAATACCCGTAACAAGGATTTCTTCAAGTTTAGAACAGAGACTTCTGAAAAACGATATAAGATCTACACAAATAAGTTAATGGTCATTTTGAGACAAGTAAAAAAAGAATATTACAATAAGATTTTAGTTGAAAATCAACACAACATTAGAAACAAACAGAATATACTAGAAGGATCTGTAGACCTACCAAAATACTTCACAAAGGATTATAATACATAAAAACTAAGGACACAGGGGAAAATGAATTTAAATCTGTTTTTGTAAATATAGGCCCTCATTTAGCAAATTAAATTACACAAACTCAAAGAAATATGAATGAAGTTCACAAAATGGAAAGTAAGATGATGGAGTTAAAATATCTATCAGATGGTCCAATGGTCCAAAAATTCTCAATGGTCCAAAAATGGAAAAACAAAACTTCAATTGATAGCAATGGTATTGATATATAAAAAAGACCACTGATTGTGTTGTGAGACCAATATGTCATATTTTTAATCTCTCTTTTAAAACAGGGATTTCTCCAGAAGCTATGGAAACTGCTAGTTATCCCATTTCATAAAACAGGCGACAGACATTCCTTTAACTTCGGGCCAGTATCTCTACTTTCACCATTTTCTAAAATATTAGAAAAGTTGTTTGTTCACATCGTTTCATTGAAAAAAATAAGTTATTAAATTTCTTGGGGTAATTGTGAATGAAAACTTGTCTTGAAGCCTCATATTTCATATATTAAAAGTGGTTAAAATTGTGTTTGTTTTGATCAACAGCACTATTGATCTTGTAATGTGTTGGAAACGTTAAATTGTTCAATTTTATTGCCTGATATCACTTATTGTGTTGAAGTGTGGGGTAATTTAACACCATTACGTTTCCAGCAGAAAAAAGGTATTTGCGTAATTCATAAAGTGGGATATAGGGAACATACAAATGCTTTATTTATGAAGTCAAGATGACTGAAGTTTGAAGATTTAGTACATCAGCAAACTTTATTAGTGATGCTTAAAGTGAAAAATAGAGAGAAGCCAGAAAGCCGACAGAAGTTCTTTGTTTTCACCTCAGAAGACAGAAATCACAGGAGAAGATATGACTTTAAGTTTCGAGTTGCTCGCACTGCTTTAAAACTAGACATGCTTTTCTTTTGTCAGGGTAGAAATTTGGAATGTTCAACAGGAAATTCTGAAAAGTTATACTAATAAAACATGATTTAAAAAAATTTTTGTTATGAAAAAACTTGAGGAATATGTAATGTGTGGTTAGTGTGTGGTGGCAGGCGCTAAAGACAATCAAGGGATTTTGCTTTCATTCTTTATAAGACGTAACATAAGGGCAGAAATAAAACAAGACTTTAATTTTCTTACTGCTTCTTTTCTGTCCTGAAGATATGTGAAATTATGTCGTGTATGGAATACGTTAATGTCATGTACTTTTCATGAACGAACCAAATAAACAATAATACATTTTTCTACAGTCTGTTCTTTCCTGAATGTACACACAAATAGATCACCTAAAGTGCTTATTGCCATGGTAATCAGCCAGAGGACTGGGAAGCTTGCACATGAACAGTAACATAAAGGCGAACAATTACGGTACGAGCAATTTAAGCAGTAAATGTGAAACTGACCAAACCAATGGCTTTACTCGTGACTCTAGCTAGCCACTTCACAAAGTGCTAAAAATCAGTTTCCTTTTATTAACATCAGTTACATAACTACATTTTCAAGCACAGAGAAATTCCCTTCAGTATAAAACCCATGCAGCTGATAAGACAAAGTGCAGAGCAGAAGCTTCGATTTAAAGAAAAAAATGTCTTCTTCTTTTACATAAAACTTATAGGGGTAGTGCTCGGAAAATGTGCTTAGAGCACAAACAATTTCCATAGCCTTGTTTGAAAGTATTATATTATAGTGGCAACTACAGTGCCTTGCTAAAGTATTCACTCCCATGACTTTTTAATTGGTTTTGTTACATTGCAGCCCTTAATTCAATGTTTTATTATTGGGAATATTAGCAGTGAAAAAAATATTGATCCCACAATGAGGGGCATTATGTTGTTGCCACAACTATTAAAAACGGCAGATAGATAATGCTAAAAAATACACATAAATGGTATAATAATTATTGTCCAGTGTCTGAGGCCTTTTAGAGTCCAACAGCTGACATGAAGAATGCGAAGAAAGGAAGGATCACAACACAATGGTCTCAGTTGGTGCTAAATAAGAAAAACATATAACGGCCCTTTCCAAATAATTTGAATATCATAGAAAGGTGTTTTCATTTCTATAATTCCTTTAAATAAATGGTTTTTATTAAAAAACATATTCAAACTCCACTGTTTAATTGATTCCTAGTATTCATTTATTTTTACATTTATTGGGTTCAAGCTTATAAAATGAAACACAGGATTTTAGAAACTTAGAATACTGTGGAGAAATCTGCCCAAATGCTGCAGAACACGAATGCTTTAAATTAAGTTTCACCAAATAAAAATCAACTAAATCACAGCACCTGCACAAGTTCCCTTGATCTTATTAATCCGGTTCAGTTTGGTTCAATTGTCTGAGTTTGGTTCAAAATGGGGAAGGCATCATTGACATCCCCTCCATAGGAGTCTACACTGTGTTTGCAACTTTATTATCAGCATACTGTATATCTTGCAGGAGAAGCGTTTATTTTTAAAAAATGTCGGCCGACCCCGTGTTTATTAGAGACTGGCAATTATTCCATCACAGAAAGAATGATGACGGTGAATGGGTTAATGGCTTTATATAAAATGTGGTCACAAAATGCAGAAAAGAACAGATGAACATTTCAGTATTTATTGAAATGATGAGAAAATGTTATTCTGTTCTGATTCACACTGGCTGTGAACTTCAATCTCCGTATCAAAAATCTGTTTCACTTTCATGCCGATCATTTTCCTGGAGAAACGCACACTTTTTCCTTTGCTCAGTAATCCATGTTCAAACTAGTTCTCCTAATTTGTTGCTGCTTTCTCTGCTCAACAGGAAACCAGGCTTGTTCCTCTTCTTTCTTTCTGCAGCCTCTCTGCTGTTTAGGATTCACATCAGAATTGATACATGGAGCTAGCAGCTAATGTTTTTATCCTGTTAGCTATGTGGAGCTAGCAGCTAATGTTTTTAGTATGTTAGCAACACGGAGCTAGCAGCTAATGTTTTTAGCATGTTAACTATATAGAGCTAGCAGCTTTTGTTAACTGGTTTGAACGTGGATTACTGAGCAAAGGAAAAAGTGCTCTTGTCTCCAAGAAAATGATCAGCATTAAAGTGAAACTGATTTTTTTATACACATCGACATTCAGAGCAAGTGCTAATCAGAACAGAATGAAATGTTCTCATCATTTTAATAAATCCTAAAATGTTCATCTGTTATTTTCTGCATTTTGTGATCGAATTTTACACAAAATAAACCCATTAACCATCATCATTCTGTCTGTGATGGAATAAACGCCGGTCTCCAATAGACGCTGGTCTCTAATAAACGGCGGGTCGGTCTACATTTTTTCTTAAATAAACGCCTTGGCTACTGTTAGAAGATATACGGTAATTTGCTTTTTGAAAAGCTTCAAAACATATTTAATAAAAGATAAAGTGCTTTATAAAAAACACACACACCATATCAAAAATTTACTCATTGAGGCCAATTTACAAAAAACACTAATGACATCTTTGAACTTCAGACATTCCTTTATATTAAGAATACTCGAGATTCCCATATAAAAAACATGCATTGCATCTTGAACAAAACCAAAAGTATATTTATATAAAAAAAGAAAAAAAAAAAGGAAGACAAGAAGGGCATGCCATGTACAACTTCTTTCACTGTGTCTCCCGCTTCATTAAAATCTCCTTTTAATTGGTACAGACGTAGCAGCGGCTTTCTCCTGCCACAGTGCAAGGACAGAAAGTGCTCAAACTGGGTCACCAAGAGACAAAACGCTCAGCTTAAAGCAAACATCATTCGTGCACGTGGAAAATCTGATTGATCTCATGAACCCAAACATGAAGACGTGTTTACCAATGCCTTTGTAGAACTCTTTGAAACAAATAAACCTGATCTCTCCCCAGTCTTGTCTTTCATAATGAGGGCGGGAAAAACTTAATCTTAGCTCCTCCCACACACGGTAGGAACGTCAGGCTTATAAACACTTTTGCACAAATGTCGACCAGTGACTATGATGCTGATGTTGATTTGATGTTAAAATAAACATGGTGGAAGCAAATTGGTATGAATTTACGGGGGGTGTGCATCTATGCAGCACATCAGCCATGATCCGTTGCACCCCAGTACAATATAACAAGCTCAAAGAAACATATCCAATGACTGGGAACTGTGACTCCTGCTAAAGGTGGGTAGGGGGTGAGTAGGTGTGCACATTGACTTTTGTGTGTTATTTGCCCCATTTTTTTTTTCTTTTCAAAGTTGTTGGCATTTTCTGTAAATGATTTAGGCAATCATCAAACTTCCCATGTTAATTTCAAGTTTTTAGACACCAAAACACAGAAAACACAAAAAAGGTGAATACTTTTGCTGGGCATTATATACATTTAAAACGTAGGATAAGAGACTTAAAAAGTATTAGACAAAAACAACATGTACTGTGGGTAAAAAGCATATTGTGTTTGAGCAAATTCTTACCCTTTTTAGAGTCTCCAGAGGCCACCTCTGACAGGTATCTGAAGTAATCTCCTTTCATTTTGAGGTAGAACACCTTGCTCTCTGCCTGAGACGCATTGGGAATGAGGAATTTGTCAAGCAGGTTCTGAAACAGACAAATAACAAGTTTTACAACACGAAAAAAAAACAAAACAAAAGCCAATCAAAATAATATGGCTCAAAATGGCACAGGTCTTTGCTAGTAACAGTATAACAACAGGAAGAGAATGTCATAATTGTTAAAATAATTTCGCTTTATGAGCTGTACAAATAAATATGGCAAACGGGACGTTTCATAGAAAGATCATCTGAACAACAAACTCTTAAAATAATTTGAGCCAAAAACATGACTGGTGTGACTCCTTTAAAATTCAAATTTTTGAAGATACCCTCGAAGCTTAGAGAAGTTTTTAAAGGGTTGGTTCCCTAACCCTTCTCTCAAACCGTTTGTCGTCTTAGTCCAAACTGAGTACCATTTGAATTGTTTTTGTTTAAACCAGTGGTTTCCAACCCCCAGGCCATGAACTGGTCTGTGGGTCACTTGGTACCAGGGTGCAGAGAAAAAATACATACTTGCACAACTTATATTATTTCCATTGTTTAATTTTCTTACTGTAAGGAAGTTTTATTTTGTTAAGCAACTGGATTCTCTCCCCCACATCTGTCTATGACTCACTCTTGATGCATATCAAGTTTATATACATGATCACGTTTATAATAGATCTGTTACCTTCTTCAAGCGGCTGCTCTGACCACGAAATTGAGACCCTCAAGCTAGCAAAGTTAAAAATCAAACAAACGTCTTTGGAAAGTTTCTTTGCACAGAAACATTGTGTGAGGAAACAAAATAAGAAAAGAAATCTGAGTTTTGAACTACAAAAACTAGGAGTCCTACATGAAATTTCGATTTATTGCTAGAGTTGTTCCCACACGCCCAGCCTGGTCCTGAATATATGCAGCAACTGACAACAATGTTAGGAGGATACTGTTAATGAAGTTAAACAAAATATAATTATGTTTAGAAAATACCAGTTTTTGTGACTATTATATTAACTTGTTTTGTTGCAATTATCCACTATCTTTTGTCATAGTGTACTAAAGTTGGGGTCTGGTATTTGGCATGTTATCTGACAATTAAAAGTAAAGCAGAGAGCTATTTCACATTTTAGTGGGTTGTGCAAAAGACCAGCCCTGGGGATAGTTCACCAGGGCCAATACCAAGGAGACCACCTACTGGAGAGGGGGCCAAAACCCAATTATCATAAAGAAAATATTGGGCAAAAGTACTCAAAACTGCTACAAATAATTAAATAATAAATAAAAATAGGTGAACATTGCCCCAATTTCACTTTCAGGAAAGTACCTGAAAATGAAGTATTTTGACTTGCACCCAATCAATGCACATTTTTGGACTAAAAGAGCAAGAGAAGGGAGTGTAGCACCAAGGCCGTTAACTGGGGGAAAATCAACACCATTTTAGAGCTGCTGCTACATTATCAACGTCTCCCAATGTCCTATTGTGCAAGAGTTTTTTAATTGCCATAAAGGTTGAAAGAAAGAAGGAAAAAAACCCTTCTGTCTTTGTCATCTCTGTCAAAAATCCTGTCTTCAACACCACCACCACCACCCACATAATTTTTCTTTTGCAATAATTATATACTCTGATCCATGCTGTCCTTCTCCTGCCTGCCTACCATTACCAAACCTGGTCCTTACCAGCACATCGTGGCAGATTTCTTGGAGTTCCGCCTCAATCTTCACACGGTAGTCACTGGCCATCTGTCGTTTTTTCTCATTTCCTTCTGTCTTCTGCTCAATGCTGGAGATGACACGCCAGGATGAGCGGCGTGCACCCACCTAAAGAAATCAATAATGACAACGAAAAGTATCTGAAATTAGAAGGCAGACATGCCCACACCTGTGCTAAAACAAGCCAAAAATTGATTTTTTTTTCCTTTAACATATTACTTGGAACCTTGATGAGTGCTTCACTAAACAGTCACGGTATACTTTTTATATCAAAACGCAACCGTTGAGAAGAATTTCAGAATCGTAAAACGTTACAAATATTACTCCAAAAAGTTAATTAAAAAATAATTCCTAAAAACATTTTTATCATGAATCTCAAGGTTTGCCATTAGCAAAGGAAGAAAAAGTGATACTGCAATGTTGTTATTCCCCTATCTGGGTTCACTTTGGCTTTTATAAATGTGACATCAAAAATGAACATACAATAACACCAGAATCCTAATATCTTATCAGTTATGGAAAAAAAACCCAAAGGCTGCCATACCACATTCTTGTAAGCAACAGACAGAAGGTTGCGCTCCTCATTGCTGAGCTCCAAGCCCTGCTCCGTAACAGCCTTCATGGCAGCCGCCATATCGTCATAGCGCTCGGCCTGCTCTGCCAGCTTTGCTTTCTGCACCAGATCATTCTTATCCATCTTTAAGGCTGTAACACAGAAAAGGGTTGACACAGGATTATGTTGACAGGAATATAAATGAAAATTTAAAAACTGCAAAAACAATGTAGAAGGTATAGAGGGGTACAAAGTTGTTGAATAGCTAAATGTCATTTGATGTACAAGTAAAAAATATTGGTATCAAAATTTAGAATAATACAGACACCAAAAATTGGCTTTATTTAAAAAAACATGTAAATAAAAAAGCAAATAGTTTCTAGAAGGACAGGGAGTAAAAGGTTTAGCAGCACCTTTGTAGTTTTTTTTGTTTAGTTAAGTATACATACATATGGTAAATTAAGTAAAACAAACATAAAAAAATGACTTTGTGAAAGGTTGAAAAAAAAGTGCTGGACGTTTCTTGGCACAGTAGCATGTCTTTTAGGATCAAATACAAATTTAAATAATTAGCTCCCCGAGGAAAAAAACGGTGTCTTAAAATCATCAGTAGTCCCTGTTAGGCACCAAGAGATTATGCTCCACAAAATGCAATGTTGTATGCATTTGATTAGATTGGATGAGATTAGAAATGGTTTATTTAAGCAATCAAAGCAAGAATAATGCATGAACGAGACAATCAACAGATGTTTACATCCATTCAAAGATGTTTCAAACAGAGTAATTAGGCATCAAATTATAGATTGCTTGAAAAGGAGTTGGAGGAAGCTAATTTATATAATCTCACATTTTCTTTACATGTATTATCACTATAGGTTTCATAATTTATAATCTGAAATATTAACACCTTACCAACACAGATTCAGGTAATTAAAAATCCTTACGTATCAATAAATCGCATGGAAGTAGATATAACGGTATTTCAGAATTAATCATAACACATGCAGATCAATCAGAAATCAAAATATCATAAATAAAACGTGTGCAGATTATTTTCCATTAGAAAAATCATTAATATAAATCTAATATAAATTCCTTGCATGTTTGCAAATTCTTTGCAGTGCAGAAGGGGAAGGGGTCGCAAGCTGTTTTTTTTTTCCAGTGCAGAGAGAACAGTCATTCATTTTTTTAACATGCGATTAACAGTCTTAAAAGTAAATTTTTTGAGTAAACGTATTGAAAAAAAAGAAGAAAAAAAAACATCCCTAGTTTTTAGTGGTGTAACATGCAGAGGATGGAATGTATGGTTTGGATACCGTATATCTTCCAATAGTGGCCGGTCTCTAATAGACGCCAGTCTCCGATAAACGCAGGGTCTAACAAGCATTTGTTGCTTTAGATCCTGGTCTCGATTATTGTCCGGGCTTTTTTAAGATGCTCGGCCCGAGCTGTAAAACAAAAAGCCTGGAGCAAAATTTTAACCCTATTAAAATTAACCCCTAACCCATAATTTACTAGACTTCCACCACTTCAACATTGTTGCACCAAGTCTCTTTCCAACTTTAGGTACATATGCTAATATTGGGTAGCAGTCAAGTCTGAACACTATATATGCTAAAAGCGCTTTCAAGGACCCGCATTCAGCACGTTTTTGATGCAACGAATCAGAAAATTCACAGTTTGGATGGTTTGGGGATCTTTTTTTGGATCAGTAAAAAGGAAAAATTTAACTGATTAAATAACAAGATTAAATGTTACAATTTTTTGTAACTTTTTACTGAAGTGTCTCAAGAAATATAGCTAATAAAAAATGTAAACATTTAAACATAAAAAGTGTGCTAATTGAGGCCTAGTTATAAAAACAAAACACTGATGACATCTTTGAACTTATGGCATTTCTATATGTAAAAAATGCTCTAGATAAATGGTGCATTGCATCTTGGGAGAATATATATAATTAAATCTGAATATATTTTTAAAAAAACTCTGCGGGTGCTACATCACTACAAACTTGTATCCTATACCAGAAGCCTGGGAGCTTGAGGGTTTTGCAGTATCTTAACAGTTTCCAGCACTGAGCTTTTCTAGACTGAGATGTCTGAGGTCTTTCCAGGGATCTGTGGTAATTGCAGCCCCGAGTGCTCCAATTACCACGATCACCACTGTCACCTTCACCTTCCAAGCTTTCTCCAGTTCCTCTTTGAGCTCCTTGGTATTTAATTTCTCATGTTCCTTCTCCTTGATGTTACCATCTCTTGGTGCTGCTACATCCACCACAACAGCTTTCCTCTGTTCTTTATCCACCACTACAATGTTTGGTTGGTTCCTTTACCATCCTGTCCGTCTGTATCTGAAAGTCCTACAGGATCTTTGGTCTCTTATTCTCTACAACTTTCTGAGGTGTTTCCCATTTTGACTTTGGGGTTTCCAGTCCATATTCTGCACACATGTTCCTGTATTCTATTCCAGCCACTTGGTTGTGACGCTCCATGTATGCTTTACCGGCCAGCATCTTACAGCCTGCAGTTATGTGCTGGATTGTTCCAGGCACCTCTTTTCACAGCCCACACCTTGGGTCTGGTCTGGTGTGGTAGATCTGAGCCTTTATCGCTCTGATGTTCAGGGCTTGTTCCTGAGCTGCCAGGATGATCGCTTCTGTGCTGTCCTGTAGGTCAGCCCTTTCTAACCATTGGTAGAACGTCTTGATACCAGACATTTCAGTTATGGTTCGGAAGTACATCCCATGCAGGGGCTTGTCCTCCCATGAAGATCTGTTCTCCATCACTGCATCCTCTGTTGTCCATTTCACTGAGCACACTGTCAGCTGGGGTCTTGATCTTGATGTATTCATGCATCTTAGATGTTTCATCCTGGATAGTGGCTTCTATGCTCACTAGTTCTAGTAGATCACTTGTCCTCAACCTCCTTCCTTGCAGCTAGCTTACAGGGTCTCAAGGTGCTGGATTTGGGATGGGACCCTCCATGTATGGTGAGGAGCTTTCGTGTCTTAACATCCATGGTCTGTATCTCTTCCTTCGGACATCTCATTACTCCTGCAGGGTATCTGATGACTGGCAGTGCGTAACTGTTTATTGCCCAAGTCTTGTTCTTGCCATTGAGCTGGCTTCTCATGGCTTGCCTTACTCGTTGGAGGTATTTGGTAGTTGCGGCTTTCCTTGTTGCCTGCTCCAGGTTGACATTTGTCTCTGGAATTCCAAGGTTCCTGTAACTGTCCTCAAAGTCTGCTATTGCTCCTGGGAGTGAGATCCCTTCTGCCTCTTTTTGTCACCATCTGACTGCATTTCTCAAGCCCGAATGACATCCCAGTGTCAGTACTGTAGATCCTGGTGGTGTGGATCTGGGAGTCAATGTCTTATGCTTATGCTTGCTCTTAGCGTATAGCTTGTTGTCATCCATGTAAAGGAGGTGACTGATGGTCGCTTCATTCCTGAGTCGGTATCCATAGCTAGTCTTATTGATTATTTGGCTGAGGGGGTTCAGACCTTTGCAGAACAGCAGTGAGGACAGAGCCTCTCCTTGATATATGCCACATTTGATGGACACTTGTGCAAGTGGCTTGCCATCGGGTTCAAGGGTGGTTTTCCACAGCTTCATTGAGTTTCCTATGAAGGCTCTTAGAGTCCTGTTGATGTTGTACAGCTCCAAGTATTCAGTGATCCACATGTGTAGCACTGAGTAATACACTTTCTTGTAATCAATCCAGGCTGTGCACAGGTTGGTAGAGTTGGTGATTGGCTCCTCTGGAATCTCTACCAATGCCCTTCTGTGCATTTTTTTTTCAATTCTGTGAATTAATCCATGTGCCAATGTATATTGGTTGCAATGATGCCTGGCATGAACTTCCATGTTGTGGAGAGACAGGTTATTAGCTGATGGTTAAATGGGACTGCACCCTTTGAGGGATCCTTCTGGATCAGGATCGTCCGCCATTCTGTTACCATTCAGGGTAAGTTCGATCTCTTAGTAGCTGGTTCACTTGAGCTGCCAGGCGCTCGTGGAGTGCAGTGAGTTTCTTAAGCCAATTTGCAAGAATCATTTCAGGGCCCGGGGCTGTCCAGTTTTTAATACTTGAGGCTCGTTCTTGTCTGGCACTGTGATGGTTACTGAATTCTGTTCAAGGAGGTTGCTGTGCTCTTTTCTCAGAGAGACCAGCCATTGAGTGTGTCTATGTATATTAGTGCTGTCAATCGTTTAAAACAAATCTAACTAATCACACTTATGGGTTGTGATTAATCACTATTAATCACAAGTGCTAAGTCACACTAACTTGTGTGGACAAAGCACATCAACACTAAGATAAGCAGAACTCTAAACACATTTATGTCTGCAGCTTTACTCCAAGAAAACAAAGAGAATAATATACAGTCAAATGAAGCAAACAATGTGTTTTTGCACTTTAATTGGTCTGGGTGAACACTCAATTCTGATTGGCTGCTGGGTGCGGATGCACACCTAAAAAAAAAAGAGGTTCTGGCCACATGTTTTCACAGATCTATTTGTCTCACAGACCGTAAAAACAATGGACATCTCAATCCCTCCTCTCATGTTCTCAAACAGGAAGTACCTGCTGGTTCCAAGAAGTCATAATCCCATAGACTTTTATTTAGAAATACACAGTTATTACTCAGTCATTTAATTTGTCAGAAAAATCCTTCTTGCTCTGATACCTTATTAACATCTACCTTTATTCCCATTTTTTTAAAAAGATATTTTGTCTTTATCACATATGATAAACTGGCCAATCAGAAGCCTCAATGAAAGAACGTGGTGCTCGCTGGCCCCTCCTCAAACGTTTGACTGACAGATACTACCAAACTGCTTTCAGTGGAAGGGGTGTGGATTTTAGCTCACTGATGATTGGTGACAGCAGTTCCTCTATAAATGTGACTCAGACTGACTCGGACCAATCGCTGTCGTCTGGTTTTAAAATGACGTATCAGGAAGCAATGGAGACGGATTTGGCTTCATTTCACCAGAACCAGAGCTAAGGCATTTTCCATTGTGACGCCACATCACGATTCGTAGATATTTTTTTTTCCCCATTTCATTTTCATTTATTTATTTATTTATCACCTTGCACCACCAGTCAAGGAAGCCCAAAGTGCTGTACACAGGGAAATGGTCTATGATTTGTCTCCAAGTGGACGCATCAGAGTGAGGCAAAGCAGGGAGATTTCAGTTCACCCATTTTATTTGCTTTAAAAACTTGAGCTTTTTTTAAATGGTATGTTTTTATTTGCTCCGATTTGAATAAAGAAAAACTCAGAAATGCAGTTTTAGTCTTAAATTCTTTCATAAACACATTTTTCATTGGGGTGGGTCTTTGAACACTAACTTTTTATGTAATTTACCTTTATTGTTGAATTGTGTTTCAAATAAAGGGCTTTATGTTTACCAGTTTGTAAAAAAATAAATAAATAAAAAGACTCATTCATTCATCTTCTGTAACAGTTTTGTCCATTTCAGGGTCACAGGACTACTGGAGTCTAACCTAGTCACTCATGGGTTAAGGCAGGGGACACCCTGGACAAGTCGCCAATCTGTTGCAGGGGCCACAATCCCACACTGATTCACACTCAAATGCAAATTTTAGAATGACCAGATAACCTAGGAAAGCATGTTTTTGGACGGTGGAAAGCAGTCAGAGTCCCCGAACAAAACCCACACATGCAAGGAGAGAACATGAAAACTCCAGAAAGGTCCCCCATTGGTGACACTGTTTAGAAAATCCCCCAGCCGGGACTTGGACAAGGGACCTTCTTGCTGTGAGGCAAAATTAATAACCACTGTACCACCATGCAGCCCCTTCATCTGACATGAATCCACTGTGCATGCAACTTTATTAGCAGCATCTATGTAACATTACAGAGTTGGTGTTCTGAAAAAGCCTCTTGGCCCGAGGGCTCTTCATCTTCACTGTCAATGAAAGAATGGTAAGAATCCAGAATGTCAATGGATTTAAGGCTTTTTTGTTACAATTTTGTATAAAAATTAATTACCTGGAGGGAGTATTTTATTTCCATTGACTTTAGTAAATCTGTCCTTGATTTCTTAGCATATTTTAATTTGAGTTTACATTCAGATGACACTAAAAATGTGTTCTTAACATTTATGAACTAACTACTTTTTATACAGATTCATTTTCAAAAAATTAAGACGAGAATTTTCATCATCTTTAACTAGTTCAGAGTACAGGTGACTGAGGGTGGAGGGTATTTTTCTGCAGCGTTATGGTGCATTTTCCCGAGCCAAAATGTCAAATTTGCATCTGGCACCTCTCTTTTGACACATGTCGAATTTACTGCTCAATGACTTGACGCCCTGGCCACAGAGCAAGTGCGACAAAGCTCAGATCTGCCGACATTTGTTGACCACACCATGGAAACCATGGATGATGATGAGCCAGTAGCATTGGTTTACATGTTTTGTAGAGCTCTAGAGCTCTCTCGGCAAAGCAAGTCGTCAGGTCTGGCTTCATCAAAACATTCAAAGTTTCTCCCGGTGAGGAGTACTTTGCTCCTGCAGCGGAGGAGTCTGTCTGTGGTCCAGTTTGCGTATTAACCCAAGAGGGGAAAAATACAAATAAAACTGGTGGACCTTTTTATTATTGTCCTGATGAAAATAAGAAAATGCATCATAAGCCCACGGAGCTGGAGGGATCGTTCCCACCACAACAGCTCTGTCTGCCGGGCATACAACTGCCGGTAAAGCGAGCTCTCTGCTGACTCCTGCCAGCAGTGCTTGCTCTGCTGGCCTGCGGGCAGCTAGGTAGCGTAGCATACTTGATCGCTTTGTGACAGTCTAGCGACCAGTCTAAGGTGTTTCCTGCCTTTGCCCAGAGGTAACAGGGACAGTCTCCGGCAAACCCCAGCAAGCTGAGAAAATGGATTGAAGTTCAGGGCGAATATACTAATGGCCATACTGAGTCTTATATTTATACCCTTTGTATTGTCACTGAAAACGTCACATACCGAAGGCTAAGTCCCTGATTAGTTGGCCTCGCCACACCTGACGCCCAAATTGCACCGCAAGACCTCAGATCACATCTTACATTGACTTAACACTGAAACCTGACGCCTCTGCCGCGCAGGCGTGAATGCGCCTTTGCGCATCTGTGCTAAAGAGAAGAACAGAAAAAAACTTTGATAAAAAAATTAACATTTGTGTTTTAATTATATCATGTTCCTTTCAGCTTGCATTCAACATAATATTATTTAATAAATACATTTTTGTTTGTTTAATATTTTGGCTGGTAAATTTATGGCAGATGGGTCAAAAAAATTTCGTACACTGGGCGTATACTAACTTTGCTCTGAAAACCAATAGTGGCATGAAGGTATGTTCACAGTTTTAATTATTTCTATTCTAAATAACACCCATGTAACCTCAAGTCACTTAACTTATCAATGCACCTACTTTAGAATCTGTTTTTCTTCTATTATTATTATTGCTCGACTGCCGTTTTAATTTTGTTTATGCTACTGAGTTGTTAAATTTCCAACTCAGGATCAATAACTTTGTAGCTATCAAAACAGTTTTGAGTATAGGTTTTATGAGACAATTTACTTGTAATCCAATTAGGGTCAGTTGTTTAAGATATTTTTTTAAGGGAAAAACATTGCGTTTCTCTGTCTTTTTTAAAAGGAATATTCTTTAATTTATACATGAACAGGTGATAAAGATGTGCATCTTTTAATTGAACTAATATAAATGTTGCAATAGTGAGTCAATATGGATAAGAAGAACACTTCTACAGGCACTAACACTTTTCGATGCGATGTCAAAATGTAGTGCGATAGAAAAGTGAACTCCCGTTATCAAGGTATCAAAACCGCGAATTAGCAACGGTGCTGGGAGAGCTTTTCCAAAGACGATCTTTGGCAAGGCCCGGACATTTTAGTTTCAAACACAACCAACCAGCGAGACCACCACAGTTAGTTGTAAAGATGTGAAATCTGTGCTTTCTGACAACTACGCCCTCCTTGCCATATTTCCCTTCGGAATTTTAAGATGGAGAGATAGATTACCGTCAGCTAGCAAGCCAGCTAAACTGCACAGCCGAGCTTTCACAGATAGCTTAGCTGTTAGCAAGACGTGACCCAATTTAATCTGCTCGGAGCCACGGGTATAAAATGTACATGAACACCGGTAGCATTTAATTGCTCACACCACTAAATCTTATGCATTTTTAAATGAAAACTTGCCTTTTCTATTAAACTTTTTAAAAAATGTTTTCTTCCCCAGAAGCGCAGTTAGCTTTCCATATTACGTTCCATTACGCCACGGCACTGGCAGGGCTTTGTTAAAACCACAATAAACAGCTATCCAGGTTCATGCATGTTACTGGTCACGCACAGCCTGCTTTCAGTGGATATTCTAAGTTAACACGTTCAAGAAAAGGCAAGGCACAAGCAGCTACATATCTACAGTGTTTTCTTGACGGCTTGAGCTCGATCGCTGTTGTCAAAATGGCCCAGCTTGAGTAATGCTTCACCCTCCCTACATGGACACGCGCGGTGAACGTGTAGCAAGGGAGTAGTCTCTAGCCTTATAGATCATTAATCTTGACTTCAAGTCAACGCATACACCCCAACAGCATGTATTTGTTTTGCAGTTTTTAGAAAATGTTTTTTCCCCTTAATCATTATTATTTAACTACATCGTTGGCCTATTTTTCGCAACCAACATCGAACCGCAGTAAGACGAGCCTTCCGCTGTTGAGGTAGGCTTTGAGCCTGGTGGACAGATAGATATTTCAAGTAGATAGCCTGTATAAACCATTGAATAACAATGTTATGCAGATGGACTCACATTTAACGTGTACTGGTGATCCCGACTTTATTCTCTGATTGATTAAAGTTCTTCGAGCCGTCCTCTGCTCTCTGGATCCTCAGGGCAGTACCACTTCCGCCTGTTTTGATACTTCCGCTTCCTCTAAAACCCTCCTTTCACCCTCCCCTCCCCGCAGTTTCCATAGCAACCCTGCCAGGGGGTTTCTTGATGACCTTGCAAGGGCTTTGACGTCAGGAGGATCATGGCAACCGCTTAAAGATGACGTACAGTAGTCTCCGTGGAAACTGCCCCGATAAAGGCCGCCTCTTTTACATTTTAGATTCATTCAGGGCAGATACTGCAGCTCTGTCTTAACTAAACAGACACACACCATTCAACACTGACAATACTCACAATAGGTTAGGAATAATGTGAAAAACTCAAGTCATGTCAAATGTTACACTTCTCATATGTCCATATTAGAGAGTTGCAGTTGGATCTGGGGAAAATACAATCAATTTGATGCTTTCCCAAATAATAGTCTCACTGTGTACAAGTATGTCTTACTTATTGTGGCCAAAACCCAAAAATCTAAGAGAATATTAAATATTTTCAATGTGGCAATCTCTGGCAAAATTATGTAGGTGTAAAAAGCTGCTTTGACCAAATAATCATCCCAATTAATAATAATTAATAATTCAAACAGCCATGGACACACAACACCACCTAACAGACAAGCAGCACTACCTGGCCACAGCGTGCCTTTGGGTTGGTAGTAGGTAGTCATGTGAATTTGGTTTGTCTCAAACATCGACTGAATATAAATAACTGGATTAAGCAAGTGTGATGTCACTTACAGAAAATACCTTACCTTGGGCTCCATTGAAGTAAGGCAATTTAAGTGGCCATTTTTCCACGATACGCACGTCACCATGTTGGAGCCAGACGACAGTCGCCAATCAGGATTAAGCTTGTTCGAAGTCCACACCCCTTTCATTGGAAAGAAGAATCTGTCCATCAAACATTCAAGGTGCGGGCTAGCGGACATCGCCTGTTTTCACTGAGGCATCTGATTATTCAGTTTATAACTTGATAACTTGTGATCAGGGGCATCGTTATGCTTTTAGGGCTGAAGCCCCCCCTAAACAATTTTGGGATGTTAACACTTTTTTTATTTTATATTTTTTAACTATGCAGAAATAATCAATATAAATTGGCTGAAATGTTTGTTTAAATAAATAATAATATAAAATTCATGATATAAAAATTTACTCTACATTGTTACCGTAGCGTCTGTGCTTTGTTATCCAATCCATTCCAGTTATTCACAGGGAACACCCACATTACTAAAAATCAAGTTCACGTTTTCACTGCTACTTTACACTCCGCTGCATCAACACCTTTTATTCGTCAATGAGCAACACCAGCGGGGACAAAGCAAGACAATTACACAAAATGGATATATATAATTTTTTCAAGACAATAAGTCTTCATCCCTGCTGGTAGCAACAATGAGTTATCTCCAGCTAACAGCAGAAAGTTCCATGTAAATAATGAACCCGGTGCTCCTCACTTTGATAAATACAAACCTGACTAGCACATTAAGTTTAATTGTTTTCATGACGGTGATTTCTCTGTTTTAAAATTCTCTGCTTTGAAAATTCTAGCTGAGCTCATTAAGGCATGTTATAATAGGTGGAAACTGGGGCTGCCAACAAAAACCACTGAGCTAATTTGGATACATTGTTCTTATTTTTTGGATTGCAAAGTACAACAGGAATGTTCTTTCGTTCAGATAAATGTTCTAACAAGCTCATCCTTCTAACTTCATTGTTTTTTTTTCCTTATATCTTCCCTCTAACTTCAGACGCAAACACCACAGGAGTTGAACATCTATGAGGTAAGATAGCTGTCAAAAAGAAACGTATTCATAAAATACAAAGTTGTGCACAAATGTATATTTTGTGCACAAGTTTGCAGAAAAAATATGAAAACAACTTTAGTTTAACGTTTGACATGTCTGTTTTGAATGTCATTTGTCTTTGTTTCGAATACGACTTTTGTTTGTCTTGAATACAAATCTCTCCTGTTGATCCCATAATGAGAACATTATCTTGATAACCATAGCTCTGTAGAAAATTGATCAAAAAACAGAGATCTCCAGCCGCATTTCATTATTTTTAGGCTACAACAGGCGATTGTGTAAACAATGCAGCAGAGGGTGGTTTTAGAACCAGAAGTGGAAAACAGCCTAAAAAGACATAGCAGACATACGATTCCACTCATTCAGTGTAAAATAAAAACACGTTTTCCGAAGTAAGTTGATAATAAGAGGATAACGAAACCAAAACAGCTAAAGTATGCTAACAGGCAGCCGACTGTTGCGGCAGTAACAACAAACAAAAAAGAAAATTTAAAAAGTCAATAGGATCAGAATACCCAACTATCTTTCTGTTTCTAATTTTTTAAACAATTGTTACAGTAGGCTTCCAGTTAGCCTACTTTAGCTCTGAGTTAGCTTAGCTATCTTTGTTGTTTAAATCCATTTTTTTAACCCGCTGGCTATCCCCACTGTGCTGCCAGAGCCTGGTTCTGGGTTGCAGCTCGACTAAGTGGGAAACCACCACGCTGCTGGCCGGTGTTGTGCCAAAGTACGTTCCCCCAGCCAGAACGATGTCTGAGACTGGGGACACAATTCTGGCAGGAGAAACGTATGCACACAATGGCAGGCAGAACGGCAGCAGCAGAGAGACAGGGATCCCTCTGCCGCCTGCTCAGGTGTTTTTATTTTCTTTAATCATTCTCTTATATACATCTCTTTTTTTGCCACCACTTCTGGGTCCGTTTCATTATTTATATGCTCCACTAATGTCGCCTTGCAAAAAAAAAAAAAAAAAAAAAAAAAAAACTAGAGTGGTAGGACTTAGCTTTTAATAATCCTTTTTTCTAGCAGAGCAACAGTAAGAAAATAATTTTCCTGCCAGGGGATCAATATCATTCCAAATGATAATGCTCCTTCAGTTGAATTGATGCTCCGGGACTCGATGTTTATGCCTGTGACCCCATGATGTATTTTTGACAGTGCTTTAACAGGAGACATTTTTATTGAAGACAAGCAAGAGTTGTGTTTAAAACAAAGACAAAAAAACAGACATGTAAAACGTAAAACTAAAGGTTGTATTCATATTTTTTCTGCAAAGTTGTGCACAAAATATTGTGCATATTGTGTATTGGAGGGGTGCACCCAGTGCTCTGCACTTGTATAAAGTTTGAGTTGTTCTGATTGTAAAATTGTTCTTTTATTAGAATTTTTCACCAGAAATTTCACAGAAGCCTGATTTGTTTCTTATTGTGTATCAAAAATGGGTTTCTTTGTTACATTTTGGTACGTATTTAATTTTGTATTTCTTCGTGAGATGATCTTATGATAGTAAAATAAAGGTTTTTTTTATTTTTATTTTTTACTTGTCCTGTCCAATCAAATCAAACTTTATTTGTATAGCACTTTTCCTATGAACCATAACGCAAAGTGCTTTTGCTGTAACAATTGGGGGTTGTAAACCATCTGACACACAAGGTGTATATTAGTATAAACCCCTTTTGTAATCTAAACTAAACTTTATTTATATTAATAATGTTTGTATCCTTTTTTTGTTGGGGAAGGGGGAGGGGAGTAGTAGAATAATAAAACAACAGTCAACAAGATGCTTTGCCAAAGTGGGCGGGGCCTGTCCACACTCTCAGTTGTTACAAACGTACCTGCTGGCTCAAGAGTCTTCACAAAGTTGTTAACATACAGTTCACATGCACACTAACCAACATAGCACGACCAGGCTCTCTCAATGTTGGAATTTGTAAAGGACCCTGCACCCGAGGGCAAGGACCACAACCTGCACCATAAAAACATGGACACCCTCCAGGCTCAGATGGAATGTGATCCCCCGCTTATAGTCTTTGCTAGAGGACAAAAGGATTCCTCTCCTTGCGTAGGGAGGGGGCCGCATCTCCTGCTTGCTAGCAGTGATGTCCAAGCACCCCACCACCACCAAGAGTTCTACATATCTAAGGTGCACTTAAAACAGAGAGGGGAGCTAAACAATGTGGAAGCCACAGGGAGGGGGACCACTGCCAAGTGGTTCCGCTGCCGAGGTGCATTGCAGGCCGGCCCGGTTTTTCACCAAGATCTCTGATGCGCATACAACTTAGTACGCATCCGAGAAGGTGATGAGTGGAAAACTGCCTTCTCTACTACTACTGGTCACTATGAATACCTAGTCATGGCGTTTTGTTTTTGCAATGCTCCCTCTGTTTTTCGAGCGTTGTCAAAATTTGACACCGTTCCAGGTACGTTCCAGCAAAGTTCGGGAGTTGTGACCAGGCCTTTAGGACGCATCGTTTCTGCCCAAGGTTCTGCAGTGTCAGCGGAACACAGATCATTCATTTTGAAACATCCCAAACCTCAGACAGTCAGAAAGGTGTCTGCCGGCTGGCTGGCCGGCAGACAGGTGAGCTGACAGAGCGGACTGGCTGGCTGGCTGGCAGACAGGTGAGCTGACAGAGCGGATGGCTGGCTGGCTGGCTGGCTGGCTGGCTGGCTGGCTGGCTGGCTGGCTGGCTGGCTGGCTGGCTGGCTGGCTGGCAGACACACAAGCAGCATAATGATCTGACAATGGCTGGAGGTTTGATGCTGCTTAAAAAGCCATGGGGATGAAGATCAGGTGGAGACGATCAGGAACAGGTGCCGTCGCTTGACGAGGGGGAAGGAACGCCTCCAGGGCACAACAGGGCCAGGGTAACATTGAACACATGCATAGAAATGTATTGGGAAAAAAACTGGCTAAAATGTGTGCAACCTGTAAAATGAAATGGGTTCAGGCTCTCCCTTTTGCTCTTTTAACCGTTAGACAGAGTCTGAACCAAACCACAGGTTTCTCTCCATATGAGCTCTTGACAGGTCGCCTGATACCAGATCCTGCAGCTGCCATCCACCCCTGCAGGAGGTGCCACTTCCAGACCTGTTATGTAAGCCACACTGGTCACAATTGCACTCCCTTGTCTCTAACATCTCTTCACAGGTAGCAGATCCTGCCTGCAATGGCCCACCAAAGGACCCAGAACCGTTCACTTGCGTTTATTGCTTCACTGATATCACTTTTCATGCTAAGACCTGCAGAGGACAAAAAGTGACTTTTTTCTTTTTTAATTCATTTATTCATTTTTCTTCAATTCTTCTATTTCATTTTTTACTGTTTCATTTTTGTTTAACCACTTTTTACCCCATCATGCCCTCTGATTGGAGAACCTAGAATTCCCCAGGTCCGAGAGGGGGAGGGTAGCATTGGGAATTATTATGCTGCTTTGAAACAAATGTGTGCAGGCGGGAAAGAACGGAGAGCTGATAAAGAGTTAACGAGGAGATGATGCACCTGCGAAAGAGTGGGAAAAAGCAACGGTGGGAAAATATATTTCCAGGGAGAAGATCCAGCCTTTTATTTTGATCCAACCTTTTTTTTGCATATTGTGTATAAAACTCTGGGTCAGAGGGTGAGAAGGTGTCTCCATTCTTCATGCACGGAGAAGAGCATCCACTAGATGCTTTCCTGGGGACAGCTGGAGACCCAAGATGTCTGTATTAGATATTTAGGTGTCAGGAATAAATATTTTGGTGGAAAACCTCAAAATCGTTCCAGACCTCGATTCTTGAACACGCACTAAGGCATAATCGGTGAATTATATCCCACACCAGAAATCCTATGACCTAAACCAGAATAAAAGCCGTGTGTGAGACAGTATCCCTTAAACCTGATGCTATGGAGGGAACAACGCCAGTGATTCAAAGTCTGATTCAGGCTAATGTGATTATAGAATGCAATGACTCCCCATGTAACATGCCCATGTTTCCAGTTAAAGAAACGACCCCCATCTGTAGGACGGACGATGTTACAAGATTTACAAGCCGTTAAAAATGCAGTAATTCAGAGAGCTCCCTGTGTACCTGATCCTCACACTCTTCTAAATTTGTTAAGAGCAGATGCAACATATTTTACTGTGGTAGATATTATAAATGCCTTTTTCTCCAAGTCAGTACATCCAGATAGCATAATTTGGTTTGCTTTCACATTTAATGGAAAAAGATACACTTTTACCAAATTACCACAGGGCTACTGTAAGAGCCCCACAATTTATTCTCAGGCTATGACAGCTAGTATGTCCAAGTTCACCCCTCCAGGAGGAAGCCAAATATTGGTATATGTGGATGACATTTTACTGGCTTCCCCAAAAAACAGAGACATGCATGCCAACAAGATCCTGAAGTATTGCTTAAACATTTAGCATCAGAAGGTCACAAAGACAGCAAAGACAAATTGCAAATGTGCAGCTCACACCAATGGAACTGATATATCTGCCTTTGCAGACAAAACAGCAATAGAAACAGCAGCTAAAAATTGCAAGTGTTGACTATGGATTTTCAACAAACAATAAATGACCATGTACTCAAAGACACGCAACAACAAAGACCAAAAACATGAAAGAAAATTCTGGTTTAAAAATGGAGCAGAATTTTTAAAGGAACCCTTTAGGTGACCAGAAGGAAACCAGTCCTACCATGTAACCTTTATAAATGGGCAGCATGGCATTACACATGTAATGGATGATAAAACAAATAAATAGACATTATATTACATACGGATTTATCTCATCTTGGTAGAGCATGTTTAACATGCGCTAAGCTCAATCCCCAAGGAAATCCCAGACCACAGAGAGGCTGATTTCCTAAACCACAATATAATTTTCAAATACATATGGATATTATAGAAGTATTGTAATCAGAACATAAAAATACTGTTGAGTAATAATAGACGCCTTCACTAAATGGGTAGAACTTTTTCCAACAAAAACCCCTGATGCATTAACAGTGGCAAAAGCTTTGTCCAAAGGCATCATTCCCAGATACGGAATACCAGAGAAAATACACAGTGATAATCCAACCCATTTTGTGAATCAAATGATTTCAAAAATAGGAGCTTTGTTCCATGATGATCAAAAACACTATTATGCTTATCATCCTGAGAGTGCAGGACTGGTAGAAAGGATGAATGGAATAATGCAGAACAGACTAAAGAAAGGAATGGAAGAAACTGACAGGCTTTGGACACAATGTTTAGATTTAGTGAAGCTCTAAATAAACATAACAAGCACTTCAGGGTTAACACCCTATGAAACCGTGTGTGGCAGACCATACAGACTGCCACATTTTAAGAATGAATGGGAAACAAATGAGGAACACAATCTGACTGACTGCATCAGACAGATGTTAGAAAAAAGGAATGACAAAACTACTGATGACTCTCCTTACCTTCCCCAGTGCTCCAAATGACACCCAAAAGGACCAACTTCTCCACAGAACAAATAGAAACCTAAAAGCAACTGAGGATTTGAAGACAGGATGGTCTGGAGTGCCAGGGATCATATTAAGGGCTTATGATGATACACGGGTAACTGTGCCAAAAATACCAGAACTGTTAGTACTATATAACCTCATTGAAATGATTCTGGTGTCGAACTGAAATCACTGGTCATGGTTGGGAAAAGCATTGGTGGTATTTAACAGGTCATGTATAGATTTCAGCTGGAACTGACTTCTAACAGACAAATATAAGTATTGGACCCCAGGACAAAGTATAGAGGCAAAGTTCTTTAGATCTAGAGTAACGATGAAACATCAACAACAAAAAATAGCATTAGCTATAACCTGGGAAATAACTGGCTGTTAATGGCAGAGTAGGCCGCAAAAGCTACAAGCAAAGGTTGTGTGGTCTACATGGGACCCATACCTTTACTTTGGATAATTCCAGCACCTGTTGGGCCTGACTGCCTAGAGGAAGTAGTGACCAAAGAAAACTTGAATAAATCATGTTCAGAATAGGATTCTTTGTTCCCTGAAATCATGGCTGAAAATCACAAGTCAATGTTTTCTACAAAAGTAGCTTATGGAAATGTTATGTGTTAACATTACAGAAAAAGGCAAACTACTAGGGAATCTTACAGAAAGGTGGTGCTCAGACATCTTGACAGTTTTTGATTTCAAACCAATTTCTAGAGGAGATGTGTGGTGGTGGTGTGGAAATGGAAGACTGACAGGATGCCTAAGAACAAAACTGGACTATGTGCTATGGTAATGTGACTTCTACCAGTGTCGGTGTGCCCTATGTCAACTAGTGAACTAACCACAAAACCTAACAGTGTTGAGTCACAAAAAAGTCGATCAACATCTTGGCAAGATGAGCGAGATCCCACCTTCACAGATGCCATAGAAATTCCACGCGGAGTTCCTGATGAGTATAAACTTGTAGACCAGGTTGCAGCTGGGTTTGAATCTTCTATTTGTTGGTGGTGCACTATTAATAAAATGTTGACAGGATCAACTATGTCCACTACAATGTTCAGAGGCTGAGAAATTGGACACAAGCAGGGTTCCAAGCAGTCCATGAACAGCTATCTGCCACCACTCTGATGACGTTCCAGAACAGGATGACGTTGGACATGCTACTGGCTGAAAAAGGAGGAGTGTGAATGTTGTTCGGTGAGCAGTGCTGCACATTCTTTCCTAACAACACAGCTGCAGATGGAAGTCTATCGCTATCGACGGTCTTTGAGCGCTGATTAAAAAATGAAAGACCACTCTGGGGTAGACACAACCGTCTGGGACTCCTGGATGAACATGTTTGGCCGGTACGAGAGTCTTGTGTCCTCTACCCTGGACTCTGTAGCAGTGTTTGCTGCAATAATAACCTTGTGTGGATGTTGTTGCGTTCCATGTCTTTGGTACTTAATCAATAGACTCATTTTCACAGCTATTACGCCACCTGGAGACTTACAAATGCAGCTGCATCCTTTATTAGAAACTCCTGAAGAGGAAGATGACAATGAAAGCCTCTCAGAGCTGTTTAAAGAATTGAACCCTTAAATGTGACGCGTTGACCTCTGAGTGTAACTGTATTTGTTGCATTAAATTGATCTTGTTGAAAATCCTGGTAAAGTGATTTTAGAATTTGTGCAAATATATGAAAAACAGGAGAGAAATGTGAGAATAACTGTACAGAATGTTATCATCTATTTCCTTTTACTTTTTATGCCTTGTTTTTGTTTTAATCATTCAATGAACAACGACATGGTGAAAACAGCGACCTACAACAAAGTGAGTACAGCGAAAAAATTCGTTTTATTTTGACCAATGCCCCAATTTTACAATAAAGTGCTATAGTTCCGCTCCGGCGTCCAGAAACAATTTGAAGCCAGCGATAGGGATATGGAGCGCCGCAGAGGCCGGACAGGATGCAGTCTGAGTGCCCCCCCCCCCTTCATGTTCCGCACCACAGCCGTACCAGCATGTATGCTGTGTGAGCCCAGGGTCAGACTTAGCGGTGCTGACCCTCATCCCAGCTGCTTCACACTCGGCTGCAAACCGTTTCAATGCATGCTGGAGGTTCTGGCTTGATGAAGCCAACAGGACAACATCATCTGCAAAGAGCAGAGAGGAAATCCTGTGGCTCCCAAACCAGACCCCCTCCAGCCTCTTGCTGCACCTAGAAATTCTGTCCATAAAGACTATGAACAGAACCAGTGACAAAGAGCAGCCCTGTCAGAGTCCAACATGAACTGGGAGCAGGTCTGACTTAGTGCCGGCCATGCGGACCAAGCTCCTGCTCTGGTCATACAGAGACCGGACAGCCCTGAGTAAGGCTCCCCGGACCCCATACTCCCAAAGTACCCTCCACAGGACACTACAGGGGACACGGTCGAACGGCTTCTCCAAATCCACAAAACACATATGGACAGGATGAGCGAACTCCCACCAACCCTCCAGCACCCTAGAGAGGGTGTAGATGTCAGGACTCAGCCATCAAGCTCCACCTTCGACCAACAGAGGGAGCCCTCTCCTGAATATTAACTCTCTCCATACTCTCCCCCACGTCACTTCAGCTGGTTTCCATCACCTCATTTACTCCACTCCTCATAAACCCCACCTGGACTCAATACCTTTGCAAAGTATTGTTTTGCCCTGCATTCATAACTGAGCGTTCTATTTCCCATGCTGTCTCCTGGTTCTGACCTTTATCTGATTCTTCGTTCTCCTGTATCGCTCCTTGCCATTGACTTCTGCCTGGCTTTGACTTCGTTTTTGTATTTGCCCTTGATTGTGTTGTTTACAATATTAAACGTACCCTGCCTGCAAATGGATCAGAACACCTCTGTGTCTTCCTCACAGTAGAGCTGATCCACAGCTCCACAATCAGGAGGGAAACCACACTGTTGTTCCTGTATCTGAGGTTTGACTATCAGACGGACTCTCCTCTCCAGTACCTGGTATAGACTTTTCCAGGGAGGCTGAAGAGTGTGATTCCCCGATAGTTAGAACACACCCTCCGGTCCCCCTTCTTAAAGTGGGGAACCACCAACCCTGTCTGACAGTCCAGTGGTACTGTTCCCAACTGCCACGCGGTGCTGCAGAGACGTGTTAACAAAGACACTCCCACAGCATCCAGAGACTTCCAGACATCCAGAGGCTGGGCGCTCCCTTAGAGATAGGGTGAGAAGCTTGGTCAACCGGGAGGAGCTCAGAGAAGAGCCGCTGGTCCTCCACATCCAGAGGAGCCAGTTGAGGAGGCATCTGGTCCAGATGCCTCCTGGACGTCTCCCTGGGGGAGTGTTCCGGGCATGTCCCACTGGGCAGAAGACCCAGGACAAGTTGGAGAGACTATGTCTCTTAACTGGCCTGGAAACGCATAGGTGCCCCAGAGGAGCTGGAGGAAGTGGATGGGGAGAGGGAAGTCTGGGCATCTTTGCTTAGACTGCTGCCCCCGTGACCCAGTCCCGGATGAGTGAAAGAAAATGGATGGATGTGAAATGTGTAGATGACTCCTGCTGAAGTGTGATTGAATAAAAAAGAAAGTTCAACATGTTTGAGTGACCGGTCTCTTCTGTTTATTCACATTGATGTTTTAATATGCAGTAAAACAAAATGAAATATGGGTCAAAGTCAGATCTGTACAATTGGAATTATTTTTGAAACAGATGAAATTATTCAAAATATCACAAGCATTAACCACTGACAAGTCAGTGCATGTTTCTTTCTTTTAAAGAAAGTAGGGACTTCTTTAAACAATCACAGCATACAGTATGATGGCTGTCTGCCACAGAGCAAAGGTGTGATGAAACTATTTAAGTTACTGTTTTTCAATCATGTTGAGTAAAAAAATGCAAAATTTAAAATAAAGAAAACGAGAAAAAGCTCTCAGTAAACAATGTTATGATTACAACGTATGATCTATGATAATCCTGTCTATTTTGGACATTTCCTTTTGAATTTTTTTTTTTAATTCAATCAATTTGATTTAAATCTGCCTCAGATAGATCAATCTGGTTGGATCAAAGGAATTGAAATTGATTCATCAATTAATTGTTACACCCCTAGTAGAGAACAGAACAATTTTCAAGATTAACCCCAAGGGGGTTAAAAAAGTAACAACAATAAAAGCACAAATTTGCTAACCTATAAAGCTGAGAAAGATCATATTTGAACTGCTTTTTCTTTTGTAATCGATGAAACAGAATTTAAATGTCTTGCGGAAAAAACTCAAAGAAATTTAGAATTTTTATTACTAATTGCAGTTTTAAAAATCTTTGCATAATTTTCTTTTCCTCTTAAGAGGTTGCCACAGCAAATCAGCTTCCTCCATCTAACCCTGTCACAGCATCCTTAAACCTCCTTGGTCTTCCTCTAAGCGTCGTCGCGTGTTCATACCTGAATGAATGATGAACCTGGAATGACTTACTGTCTAAATCAACTTTTTTTGAGTGACAGAATGTTAACATTGATGTCACGTTTTTTTAAATATTTTATTTTGACCTCAATAAGTAAGACACACTGAACACATGATGTGAAAAACACTAAATGAGGTGCGTCTATCACCCCAGTACAATTACCTTCTTATTCCAAAAAACTGTGAAGTGAAACAAAAACTGTTTATTACATCCACCAAGTTTTAACAATATTTATTCATTTTTAAACCGTTTTATCCCTTTCAGGGTCACAGGGCTGCTGGAGCCTTACCTGGCTACTCATGGTCGAAGCCAAGGGACACCCCTGGACAGGTCACCAGTCTGTTGCCACAGGGGCCACAAACACACACTCATGCACACTTGCATCCACACCTAGGGACAATTTAAAGTGACCAATGAACCTATGAAGCATGTTGAAATACAGTGGGAGGAAGCCGGAATCCCCCGGAGAAAACCCACACATGAACATGCAAACTCCACACAGAAAGGTCCCCCATTGGTGACACTGTTTCAAGTGCCCCAGCCGGGGGAGGCAAGAGTGCTAACCACTGCGCCACCGTGCAGCCATTTTTTTTAACAATCTCCCTAACTTATTGTGAACAGTCTAGTGAAGGTAAAAAAAATGAATCTGATTTCTCTTATTTAATGCATCTGAGTCTGCGCTTCCTTCACTGACAAAATTCCTATCAGCTAGATTGGACTTTGATTTGGTCTACAGTACCAGATGTTGTTCATCCAAAAATGTTTGTACATCCGAGATGTTCTGGATCAGAGGCTTCTAGTCTGGCTCTGCTCTCTGTCAGGTTATGGCGTGTCATGATGTCATAACATTCGACTTTTGGAAAAAAGGAAAAAAGAAGTGGGACCTGTCGCCTGTAAGAACACACTTTCTAGAGCTGAAAATAAATAAAAAGCCACATCTGTTCTTTCAAACACAAAAAGAGTAATATTTCATATAAAACAGTACCATGGAGTTTTAAAGTAAAGCACAGCGGAAAATAATGTTGGAGCCTTTTCTTCTAAATCTGGTTTGTTCTTGGGATTAGGTCCTGGAACCTTGCATGCACTCCATACACTGCAACACCGCAGTTACTCCAATGACAGTAAAAAGCAGTAAAAAGTAAACTTTCTTCAATGAAACTCAAATATCTTTTTCTGAAAACATTCCAGACGAAAAACTTACAGCAAAGACTCCCTACTGCAAACATGATGTGCGGAGTTATTTAATATAAAACACACAGAAAGAGTTTATTTTCTTTTTAGCCAAACCCACTTTATTGTCTGGTCCCTATAATATGATCAAAACTGATTGTTTCTTTAATTTTTCAAATCAAAACATTTTTGGATTCTAAAAATCTTGTGTTTCACTGACAGCGCAGGTTTCATTCTGGTTTTAAAATCAAATGACAAAAATTAAGAAAAAAAACTGTACATTACCAGCAGCAGAAAGGATTTTTGTAAAAGAAAGCCGCATTTCTGAGATGAATGTGCAAGTTCTCCTGATGATTTAATTGAGTCATTTAAGGAATAAAAAACAGATTAGGCTCTTAGTCTATGCTTGGAAATGAGTCCATGGAATCTAGGGAAGGTCCCAGAATTAAATGAGCTCCCTGAATTTTCACAAACACACTTGCAGAAAACTAAAACTAAATTATTTTTTTCTTCCAGAGTCAAAAATACTTCCTTCAGGAATGTTTCTTGCCCTTTGTATTACAGACTTCCTGTGCGGTCACAAAGTCCATTAGAACTTTGGCCATTTTTCTTGGCCTCTCCAACACCACGGAATGACCACAGTTATCCACCACCTCCACCTGGGAGTGAGGTAGCGCCGTCTGGATGACCGCTGCCCCAGAGACATCAAGCACCTGACAGAGGAAAACACAAACAAGGTTGACACCAAGAAATTCACTTCACAACTTCTTAGTATCACACAGTTCCAAAACCAAAAAGCAAAAGAAGAATCCATTATCGATGCAGCTCAAACTGTAATTCCATCAGAAAAGAATCATTTGAAAGAAAAAGTATCTGACTAGACTGAATTGACAAACCACAGATCTTTGTCTTTTAGCCGCTTCCTTTAGAGGGCAGCACACAGAATGATCCCCTCCAGCTAAGCCTCTCCTCTGCCTCCTCCTCACTCATCCACCCACCCTCATGTCCTGCTACTCCCAAACCTCAACTTTGATCTTCCTCTTTGCCCTTTTCCTGAACATCTTCAGCACTGCTGCCTTAAGCTCTGTTTCATGTTTCTTTTTCAGAGCCACAAATCTGCTTTTGAGACAACGAGCTCCAAAAGATTTACTGAAATACTCAATTTATTGACTAATTGTTACACTCCTAGTTGAGATGAGTGGTTATTTGAGTTACTGTTGCCTTTGAGTCACCGAGTGTATGTACGTACATACGTATGTAAACATGAATGCGTAAGATTCCAACATGTTTAAGAAGTTCCTGTCATTTTTCCTTCAGCAGCTCGTTTGATTGGACTTGTGTCTGGGCGAGTCGTCGGCGCTGCGTGCATGATATGCCATAAACACATGTGCGTTCTGTTCAAATTTCTTTTTTCTTTGAGACAAAAATAAGGCACTGGCAAGATCAACCATGTAGCCCTGGAAACTACAGCACGCCTGCCTGACTGAGATGATGAGCGGGCAGGAGAGCGATGGTGGCAGGGAGGAGAGGACACCCCCCACTGCTTGCTCAGGCTTTTTCATGGGTGGGGGGGGTGCCCAGCCAAGATCCCGGTCTGTGGGCGGGACTTGAGAAGCACGTGCTTCCAGATGACAGCAGGCGCTGTGGCAGGCGCTGTGGCAGGCGCTGTGGCAGGCGCTGTGGCAGGCGCTGTGGCAGGCGCTGTGGCAGGCGCTGTGGCAGGCGCTGTGGCAGGCGCTGTGGCAGGTCGGCAGGGTCAGAGGAGGTGTCTTCATCATGCTTCAGATTCAGGAGGCAGGGAGGTCAGTTCAGGCCTCGATAATCGCTCCTGCAGGCTGGAGTGGTGGGCAGCGTCCCCCAGTCAATGACACACTTGGTGCTCAGTGTAATTTAACACAGATGTGCACTGACATATATATCAGACGAAGTTTGACTGGCCGTTCCTGCAGGTCAATCAAGTGATGTACTTTACAGCAAGAATAATAGTTGGCTGATGACAACGTTGTTAAATATATTTACATTTTTTGGTTTATTTCTGATGGCTCTCAATCCACTCACCAATCCTTCATGCTCAACCAGTCGATCCCAATCAACTTATCGGGCAACATGGCTGCTCTCACCACAGTCTTCAACATCATTCCTTTCACTCTCGATTCTCTTAATCACACTTGAAACCTTCCTTCACCCGTTTCAACCTGCTTGCAGATGCCTCTTCACTTCTTTCCCACTCTCTATTGTTCTGGACTGTTGACTCTAAGAACTCAAAGTCCTCCACCTCCTACACCTCTGCTCCCTGTAACCTCAACGTTCCACATCATTTCCTACATTTTACACACAGATACTTTGTCTTACTGCAGCTGACTTTCATTCCTCTACTTTCTAAAGAAAACTTCCACCTCTGTATACAGTGGGTATTCAGACCCCCTTAAATTTTTCACTGTTATATTGCAGCCATTTGCTAAAATCAGTTAAGTTACTTTTTTCCTCGTTAATGTACACACAGCACCCCATATTGACAAAAACACACATGATTTTTCAAAAAGAAAAGCTGAAACATAACATAGTCCTAAGTATTCAGAGCCTTTGCTCAGTATTTAGTAGCAGCATCTTTTGATCTAATACAGACATGATTCTTTTTGGGAAAGATGCAACAAGTTTTTCACTCCTGGATTTGGGATCCTCTGCCATTCCTCCTTTCAGATTCTCTCCAGTTCTGTCAGGTTGGATGGTAAACGTTGGTGAACAGTCGTTTTCAGGTTTCTCCAGAGATGCTCCATTGGGTTTAAGTCAGAGCTCTGGCTGGAACATTCTAGAACAGTCACAGAGTTGTTGTGAAGCCACTCCTTGGTTATTTTAGCTGTGTGTTTAGGGTCATTGTCTTACTGGAAGGTGAACCTTCAGTCCAGTCTGAGGTCCTGAACACTCTGGAGAAGGTTTTCATCCAGGATATCCCTGTGTTTGGCCGCATTCATCTTTCCCTCCATTGCAACCAGTCGTTCTGTCCCTGCAGCAGAAAGACACTCCCACAGCATGATGCTGCCACCACCATGCTTCAATGTTGGGACTGTATTGGACAGGTGATGAGCTGTACCTGCTTTTCTCCACACATACAGCTTAGAATTAAGGCCAGAAAGTTCTATCTTGGTCTCATCAGAGCAGAGAATCTTATTTCTCACCATCTTGGAGTCCTTCAGGTGTTTTTTAACAAACTCCATTCAGGTTTCCATGTGTCTTGTACACTGAGGAGAGGCTTCCTTCAGGCCACTCTGCCATAAAGCCCGACTGGTGGAGGACTGCAGTGATGGTTGACTTTCTACAACTTTCTCCCGACTGCATCTCTGGAGTTCAGCCACAGTGATCTTTGGGTTCTTCTTTACCTCTCTCACCAAAGCTCTTCTCCCCCGATTGCTCAGTTTAGTCGGACGGTCAGCTCTAGGAAGGGTTCTGGTCGTCCCAAACATCTTCCATTTAAGGATTATGGAGGCCAATGTGCTCTTAGGAACCTTAAGAGCAGCAGATATTTTTGTAACCTTGGCCACATCTGTGTCTTGCCACAATTCTGTCTCTGGACTCAAATGAAGATGTAGAACCATCTCAAGGATGGTCAGAAGAAATGGACAGCACTTGAGTTAAATATATGAGTGTCACAGCAAAGGGTCTGAATACTTAGAGGATCATGTGATATTTCAGTTTTTCTTTTAGAATAAATCTGCAAAAATGTCAAAAATGTCGTTTTTTGTCAATATTTGGTGCTGTGTGTACATTTATGAGGAAAAAAGGAACTTCAATGATTTTAGCAAATGGCTGCAATCTATTAAAGAGTAAAAAATGTAAGGGGGTCTGAATACTTTCCGTACCCACTGTATGTTTGTCATCTTCAAACATCATGCTCCACAGAGATTCCTGTCTAACCTGTCTAAGATTCCTGTTTAACCTCAAACTTAAACAGAGTGGGGGCCGCCCCTTGATTTTCTGCTGGTTGGTCTTCCATGATTTCAAAAAATCTACTTCAAATGAACTTTTTGTTTATTTGTTTTCAAATGAACTTATTGTTTATTTGTTTTCAAATGAACTTATTGTTTATTTGTTTTCAAATGTCTTGTTTCTTTTCATTCTGAGCAGACTCTCTTCTTTTCAGATGTTTTCTTCTTTCAAAGAAGCGTGTGTTCTTCTCACTAAGAACCTCCTAGTGTTCTAAGATGTGGGTTTATCTTTCACTACGTGCACAAACACGATGCAGCTTCATCTTCATTGTGCTGCGAGGTGATCTCACCTGGTCCTGCCTTCCCCAGATGACCTGCAGAGGTACTGTGATCAGATGAAGGTGATCCTGCAGCGAATGACGAGACTTCTCTCCAACAATCTCCATAAAAACTGAACACGAACACACACACACAGGTGAACCACAGATGAGAGGAAGGCGTTTGCTGTGAGGGTGAAGCCTCCATAGCCTGTTCAAAGCCTGCTGACTTCCAAACTGTCAGTTAATGCTCAGACATGCAAATGAGAGGAGTAGTAATAGTAAATGTATCAACCTTCTCTGTAGAAATCATTGTTGGGAAGTCTGTTGGCCAGGAGACCCCGCAGGACCTGAGATAGAAAGTTCTGCTTATTTCACCAAAATACTCACAGCAGCTAAAAAGATGTAAACCATGTTGGATTGCAGCTGGTGCTGGAACCACCAAACTGCAGATCTGAACCAGCTCTCTTTTACCTGCCGAGGGAGGCGGGGGGGGGTGTGGCAGCACAGTCTCAACATGTCTTCCAGGTCTTGAGGAGTTTTGGGGATGAGCGGGATGGACTCTTCCTGGTTGATGTTCTGCTCCAGCTCTCTCAGTCTAATAATGAACTTTGATTCTGTGGGATAGACCAGCCCTGTGGAGCGGGGAAGAGGAGCATTGGTGAGGCGTCGGGTTCATCAAATGGGGTCAGGGTCTGGCTCCAGTTACCTGCAGGACACACCAGGGTGAGGCTGGACAGATCAGAGGGGTACCGAGCAGCATAAACACCTGCAACATTCCCACCCATCGAGGTGCCAACCAGGTGGAAGGGTCTTTCATGCAGACCTACACTCTGCACAAACTTCACACACAGAACAACAAATGGGGTGGGGGGTGCATGGGGGCTTGCTTCATGTTTTGCACACAGTGGACAAAAAAGTCAACACAGCCCTGCCAAAGTCCCAGGTTTTTCTGATGCAAGATGAGATCAAGATAAATTAGCTGAAAGATGAACTTTCTACTTTATTATGACAGCGATCCCACGCATACATCCAGATCAACCAAAGAATGGCTCTGGCAGACATGGGTTATTGCTCTGAACCACAGATTTTATTTTATCCATAACAAAAACAATTTATTCTATATTATTTTGCCAAGTTGTAAACATTTTCTGCATGTTTATGCTCTGTCCTTTTTAATGAAGGAACAAGGGTTAATAAAACTTCCTAAACACTGCTCACAATAAGTTAGAGATATTGTTAAAAACTTAGTGAATGTCACAGTGTCTGTTTCACTTCAGTTTTTTGGAATATGAAGGTAATTGTATTGTTGTGATAAACACACCTCATTTAGTGTTTTTCACATAATGGTCTCACTGTGTACTCTATAAAGAGAGAATGGACTCATAGTGTAGATTTGTGTGTGATTCTTGAATTTTAACTCATACAATACATTTTGTGCGTAACTGTATGCACAAAAATGACAAAAAAAAATACAAAATGCAATTTACACACGCATACCTTTAAATAACAGTGGCTTGAAACTAACTACACAGACAAATCTACGCACCAATTGCCTGACACGCACACACAAAACCACATTTACAGATCAGATATGAGATTCTTCACATCTCCAGGTTTGTGTGTAAATGATGCGTTTAAATTCTACTAGAATGTTAGGTCATCTGCGTTTTCTCATCAACCGCTTTGAACTAGGGTTGCGAAAAATATCTGGACATTTCCCCACTTTCTTAATATGCACTCACACAAAACACAATTCACGCAACCAAAAATGTGTTCCAAGTTCACCGCCTCATTTGCATGTAGGAGCTAGCAGCTAACGTTTGTAGCCTGATTGCTACATGGCGCTAGCTGCTAACGTTTGTAGCCTGACTGCTATATTGGAGCTAGCAGCTAATGTTTGTAGCCTTATTGCTTAATCGAGCTAGCTGCTAATGTTGGTAGCCTGACTGCTACATGGAGCTAGCAGCTAATGTTTGTGGCCTGATTGCTACATAGATCTAGCAGATAACATTTGTAGCCTTATTGCTTCATGAAGCGAGCATCTAATGTTTGTAGCCTTATTGCTTCATGAAGCTAGCAGCTAATGTTTGTGGCCTGATTGCTACATAGATCTAGCAGATAACATTTGTAGCCTTATTGCTTCATGAAGCTAGCATCTAATGTTTGTAGCCTTATTGCTTCATGAAACTAGCAGCTGATGTTCTTAGCCTGATTGAGGCATGGAGCTAGCAGCTAATGTTCCTAGCCTGATTGCTGCTTGGAGCTAGCAGCTAATGTTTCTGCCTGATTGTTACATGGAGCTAGGAGCTCATGTTTTGTAGCCTGATTACTACATGGAGCTAGCAGCTAACGTTTGTAGCCTGATTGCTACATGGGGCTAGCAGCTAACGTTTGTAACCTCATTGCTGCATGGAGCTAGCAGCTAAAAGTTGTAGCCTAATTGCTCCATGGAGCTAGCAGCTAATGTTTCTGCCTGATTGCTACATGAAGCTAGGAGCTCATGTTTGTAGCCTGATTGCTACATGGAGCTAGCAGCTAAAGTTTGTAGCCTGATTGCTACATGGAGCTAGCAGCTAAAGTTTGTAGCCTGATTGCTACATGGGGCTAGCAGCTAAAGTTTGTAACCTGATTGCTGCATGGAGTTAGCAGCTAATGTTTCTAGCCTGATTGCTACATGGAGCTAGTAGCTAATGTTTCTAACCTGATTGTTATATGAAGCTAGCTGCTAACGTTCGTAGCCTGATTGCTACATGGAGCTAACAGCTAATGTTTGTAGCCTGATTGCGGCATGGAGCAAGCAGCTAACGTTTGAGGCCTGATTGCTACATGGAGCTAGCAGCTAACGTTTGAGGCCTGACTGCTACATGCAGCTAGCTGCTAATGTTTGTAGCCTGATTGCTACATGGAACTAGCAGCCTGGCCTGCTACATGGAGCTAGGCTTGATCAGACTGCTTTCCCATCCAGCAGGGGCCCTCTGTCTGGCAGTGAGCTCCTCTACCAGGAGTCGCCATAGTGAGCATGTTCACTACAGCTCCATAGGTCCTGCAACAGACTCTCTACAGTGAACCCGACCTTCAACTAACAGTAACCGGGACGGGATATGGAAACCCCGCTGCCCAGAAAGGGATACAGCGGGTTAAGAAAATGAATGGAAGTTCAGGAGAACTATGGATCGATCCACCATTTTGGAAGTTTTCTCCCTGCTGTCACCGAAAACGTCCCGTCCCTGATTGGTTGAGGAGATGCAACCAACTCCCCAGAGTTCAGATTTTTCGTTTAACTTTGGCCAGCCACGGTGGCCGCTCAATTCGCGCCGTTTCCAGACTTTCACGCCGCAGTTACTGCACATTCTTACCTTAGTGACATCATAGAATCGTCATTATGCCTCAATTCCACCACAACATAGCCAACTTTCTGTTTATGGATGATAATGCTCCACCACATGGTATCAGAGTGATCACAGCTGCATTTTAGGAAGCAGGCCTCATGTGGTATGATGACTAGCAATGGCCTCTGACCTGAACCCCATAGAGCACTTCTGGGACCAGCTTTCTATTCAATTTTATTTTTGTAGCCCAATATCACAGCCATAGCCATTTCAATGGGCTTACATACACATGGTATCTAAATATCTACATATAAACCTATTAATCCAACCTACACATTAAATAAAGCAAACCTTTAGGAAATAACCCTGGAGGGAAAAAGCATTTTGTCTCATTGAGATAATTATAGGGGGCATGAAAAGCCCCCACACCAACCTGGTGGATCCGGCTGACCTGACCCTGAATGCTGTAATCCTCTGCGTTGGTACGACTTGTGCCCTCGTGTCCTGGCATGTCCACGCACACCACGTGTTGCTCTTTAGGGAGGAACTGCATTAGAAAACAAACATATCCCCTAGCTTAACATGCAGCACAGGGGGGACAGCTCCAAGTTCAGACTGCCTAATCCTCTTGTTGCCTTTTTCAGGTTGCAGTTTTAAAGAAATACAGGTTCTGAATCGGTCTTACCTGATTGTAGACTATGGGGTAAGGAAACTGTCAAAAAGAAACTTATTCATAAAGAAAAAGTTGTATTCATAAATACAAAGTTATGCACAAATGTATATTTTATGCACAACTTTGCAGAAAAAATATAAATACAACCTTTAGTTTTTACATTTCATATGTCTGTTTGGAATACGATTTGTCTTAGTTTTAAATACGACTTTTCTTTGTGTTGAATACGTATTTCTCCAGTTAAAGTACTGTCAAACATAAGTCACAGGCATAAAAATTGTATTTCTTTATTCAAATCATGGTGAATCAGGAGCAGATGAAAAAATGCTGTTCAAAAATCAATCCGCTCCTCCTCCACCCCTGTACACCCTGGCCCGCTCACGCTTAGGTGTGCGAGACTTGGGGACACCCAAGTGACGTGGGAAATTGCTATTCTCGCAAAAAAATAAAAATTTTAGCTTTGATTGTTGCATTGAGATTGAATTTATTGGTCGCAGCAACATAAAAACAATTTTAAAAAATACCCTCGTGTGTTTATTGTCAACACTTCGGAAAATACTTTTCCTTCAACCTTCAGGAGAAAAAAACTGCCTTTGGTTACTTTTGAAGTCGGATGCATACACCATCAAGGTTACAGCTGCTAGCCACTTTACCGCTAATGTTCGGCTGGGGCAGTAAGCTGAAGCTAGAAACAGAGGGAAGGGAAGGCACCAATGGTCCTGTCCACAACTCAATGGTGAATTTCTAAAGATGTCCTGCCGCTCTGCAGAAAATATGTCATAAAAGATGAGACAGATTTTTAGATTTTGGACAAAAATGGCATTATCATAATTAAAAGACCGCTGGGAAGATTTCTACAATAGATCACAAGATGATCAGGGTGGGATTTTAGGTAAAATATGAACTACATTGAAGAGAATAACCATTAACTGAGGAGCGGATTTGTGTCATTTGTAGCTTACGTTGATTACAGGCAGCCACATGTCTTTGGTGGCTGAGAAGCCATGCAGCAGAAGCAGTGAAGGAGTGGTGCCCCCTGGTGTCCCACGACTGAAGTAGCAGAAGCAATATCTTCCACTGTAAGTGTAACGGACCACCAGTCCCAGCCTGCGGCGCCAGTACCTGCAGAGAGCTTTGTTTGTGAAAAAGAAATGCAGGAAAGTGGCCCCTAAGAGACCGAAAAAAAGCTCTGTGCTCATTTCTATGTTCTGTGATGCAGTATTTGTGATTTGGGAAATAATGTTATGCAGTTACATAAAGGCAAGTTCATTACAAAATGTGCAACTGCTTTAAAAAAAAAAAAAAAGAAAAGGAATAGATCTCTGCTGGAAGTGCCAATCCCTTCAGAGGATCATTTTTCCATCCAGAATTCATGTGATTGTTGGGTCAAGATGTAAATGTCTGTGGTTGGAATGCATCAGAACCATGGAGTCCCATTCTTTTGAATGGGTGCTTGACGAGTCCACAAAACTTCCTCTGAAGTGGATCACCCGACCAGCCACCTCCTTCCTGTAAGCCGTTTCGCCATCCTTGGTGGTGCAACCGATCACTGCAGTGCTTTCTGCAAACTTCAGGATGATGCTTTCCTTGTGGGAGGTGACACAGGCATGTGTGAACAAGATGTAGGGGATGGGAATGAACACGCATCCTTTAGGGGTGATGATGCTGGCTGAAGTTCTGAGGGACGGTTGCAGAACAAGTGCAAGGCTGAATGCGAATTCATGTCCTGTGCTTATAGCTACTCCCTACCCCTGCATTTATCCTTCCAAGCAGAGATATGGAAAAATAGTGTCTTCAAATTTAGATGTAACTACCCCTCGATGACGTCCTCAATAGTCACAGTTGGCGAGTAGCTGCAGCGCTTAGAAAATACAGAAAGTCATTCATTCATTTTTTACATCATTTTGTCCCTTTCTGGGTCACAGAGCAGCCGGAGTCTAACCCGGCCACTCATGGGTGAAGGCAGGGGACAGGTCGGCAGTCTGTCGCAGGGGCAGACAGATGGTTAACCCTAACCCCCCCCAGCACTTCTGGACACCACTAAAGCTTCAGACTTTAATACTGAATTTGGTTTTGGCCCAGCCCCCTGACCAATATCAGAGGCAGGATTTTTTTGTTGTATTTATCTGAACATCTCCAAATCCCTGTCAAATAGAACAGAATCCAGCGCGCTCTTTCCTCACAGAAGTTCATCTTCTCATTCTGAGCGATTCTGCTGCTGCTTTTCTGTTTTTAAACGGCATTCTGTTCTGTGACCTGATTGGCTGGAGTGCTGGTCAATCAATCTCCTGCTGTGTCTCCTGTGCAAAAACGTGCAGCTCTCCAGATCTCCATAAATCTTTGATCCTGATCAGATCTTTGTCTTCATTCTATAATCCTGGACTTATTTTTCTACAAAGGTTTGAACTTTAGAGTTAAAGAGAGAAAAGTGTGAAAATGTTCATGTCTGTCTGAGAAAAGACTAAAGTGTGCAGTGAGGAGTAAAACATCTGGAATCCTAATTCACAGATTTCACCTTCATGAGTTCTTTTTAGAACGTAACTCCTGCAATAAACGAGTGAACTCTGTACTGGTTAAAAAGTCATGGATATTCGTCCTTCTGCAGCAGAAGACTGAAGACTTTTGAGTTGAGGACACAGAGCAGCTGATCATTTTCATTTTCTGTTGTAAATCCTCTCTTGCTTTTTTTCTCTTCAAGATGCACGTGACTGATCCACACGTGTCTGCGCAGATCCGTCATGCAGTCAGAGCGCTGAGTGCGCGGAGCGTGCAACAAAAGACATCAACACAAAATATAAAGAAATGAGTGAGACTGGAAAAGAGAAAAATCTGAAACCTTTTCACTGTTAATGATAAAATGAACCAAAATTTAGAGTCTGGAAGAAAAGAGTTTCAAACAACAACCTGTACAGACAACTGAGAACAACCTTCTCCAGAACAGACGGATCATCACTGACAGAAGAAACCAGATCAGCTTCACAAAGACGAGACGTTTACTGTTTCTAAATAACAACCTTTACCATCAGTACAAACCTGCTTATTTTTCTTTTTGATTTGCACGTTTTAATCAGTATTTTGTGTTGTTTCGTTTTAAAAGTTGAATAGTAAATCATTGTTTTTAGTTTTCATCTTTTATTTTGTCCATTTTATCTGAAAGGAAAAATCAAAGCTTATATATGTAGAAAACCTTTTTTACATTATTCATTTTGTGCACAAGTTTAAAAGAGGCGGATGGTTAAGAAGAGCCTGAATTCCATCATTATTGTGAAGTTTGAACAAACTGTTAAATGTGTGAGGAGCTGCAGCCTCAAAGTCTCAAAGAGACATGACGGGAGAGGACAGAATATTTGTTGTTTATTTTTGAAATGTTTGAGTTGGATTTTTCTGTAAAGATTACAGGAAGGGTTTTTAAATGTGGTTGTGTGTGTCTTTCTGGAAAACATCAATGCTTACGTTTAGACACACCCTCTGATTGTTACACTGTTTCTGTTAGCAGACAAACTGACCCCGGCCCCTCATCCAGGAGAAAACCCGTATGTGGCCCTCACAGGAAAAGGTTTGGGGACCCCTGCTCTAAACGACTAAATAATTTTGAAGCAATTCCAAGCTCATTATGAGTTTGCCTCTTGGTCTGAAGCCTGGAGAAAGAGCTACCCTGTAGGCTGTACTTCCACACAGGAGGTGCAAACAGAACATTGACCATAGATTTAGTTTAGTAGTGTTTGTTCAGCCCTTTTTAGGATTCACCAACTCCTTTTTGAGGAGTCACTCCCAGAAAATTCAAATCCATTTGTCAAGTGGTGAATTAACTCTGAACACACAAAGCACCATCACTGAAACTATAGCACTTTTTAAATTTACAGTGTAAGACTCGTGGGAAATTGTTTGGTGTGGAGGAAAAAAGCGAGCGAGAGTGTTTGTGTCCTCACCAGTTGTAAGCCTTCAGGAGCACACCGGGCCAGAAGAGCAGGGAGGTGACAAAAACCAGCACCAGCAGAAGCAGAAACCCTCCCGTGAGCACCAGACCTCTGCACGCCATCACTGCACACGGCTTCAAAACAACCCGAGAACCTGGCAGATATGGAGACATCAAGCCCACTGATGAGCCGCCTTCTTTGAACGCTACAAGCTGAAACAGAGCAGAAACTACAAGATGCTCATTTTTGTACACAAGCTGATTATGATATCACTGTCTATTACAAATAATCAAACAGCTATTACTGATCATGATAGTCATTGCTACAATTTCCTTTAATAATCCGGACAAAAAGCTTCCTCTTTTAGCCTCTGTCTAGCGTGCACAAGGCAGGAACAAGAACAAGAACCCAGCTGGTAGCAGAGGAACCGCTAAGCCTGGACTTCGCTTTCACTGAGCTGCGTCTTTATGGAGGTCATTTTAAATTGTTACCTGCACCAGTGAAGGTACTTTCCATCCTAGATTACTGCACTTGTGTTATTTGATAAACGCATCAAATTAAACCTGTTTTTTAAAGACGCCAGAAGATTAAAACACCCAAACAACAGAAGCAAAACTTACTGGTAAATAACACCGTTCTGTTTAATAACACAGTCAACCCAGTGAAAAACACAGAGCCGCCACACAACAAGTGAACTTTGACACCTGAACATGGCATCAGCCTTGTTATGATTCATCCATGTTCCCGGTGAAAGGGCAAAGACAGTGAGGGAAAGGTCAAAGCGCGCCCCAAACGCGTAGAAAAGCCCATCAGCAGAGGGCGTTTGACATGAAAACAGGTCCAGCTACAACCACACCGCGCTAAAACGAGCATCTCCCCAAACTTCTCCGCGTGCGTGCGGGCGGGCGGGCGCGCGCGCCTGTTCTGTGCTCCGTGGTTTGTAGTACGCCGGTTTTTCCTCGCTTTTTTTGGACGTTTCGACGCCGTCGCTGCGGTGAAAACACACACGTGATTTGATGACGCCGTCCTCACTGCCCCGGTTACGTGCTCTCCATTCGACCTGCTCCGCTCTGGAGCGCAGCTCCTCTGTCACCGACTTACACAACAGACTCACTTTCATCTGTACTTAAAGGGGAACTCTTGTGTTGCATTCATGGCGCGTCTGAAAAATCTGTGCACAGATGTGAGGAATGTAAAAATTCACCTCATGAAAATGATTTCACAACTTTTAAACATTTCTTTCCATACGTGCTGCATTTATATCACATTTTGTCAGCATATATCACAAATAAAGGCATCATATGTAATTTGAGGATATGTTCTTTTGGATGCTAAATCTGAATCTAAATATTGATTATAAAAACTAAATATGAATGAACGAATGAATGATATGTAAAGTGTAAATGGCAAATGTAAAGTTATATATAAATAATACATGTAAATGTTATTTCTAAACACATATCTAAATCCTAAACATAATTGTAAATGTTAAATATAAATGTCATATCTAAATGCATACCTAAATGTTAAACCTAAATTTTAACTACAAATATAAAATATAAATAAATGTCAAACATATAACTAAATGTTAAATCTAAACGTGAAATGTTAAAACTAAAGATTAAATGTTTAATCTAAATAAAAATGTCTGAGGGTCTGAATACTTTTCATACCCACTGTTCATTACTCACAAAAATCTATCTTTCATACAATTCTAAAGCACTGAATGTCAAATTACCACACCGTCCAACCAATTGGTTCAACACAGCCATCAGGTGCGCAAACACTTGTTTGCTTAATTGTAGACACACCAATCAGGTGTGATCAATCAGCACTAAAAGAAAGCAGCAGGTAAGTTAATCTGTCATCAAGCACAATGGAAAGAATTAGAGGAGGAGGAGGCGGCGGCGGCCTCCAGCAGCGGCGGCGGCGGCCATGCTGGAAGAGGAAGACGAAGACGAAGACAAGAACATAGGATGTGGGTCAGGAACAACAAGGCGGAAGGCGTCAGAACAGTAAGAGAGGGAGATGGTAAACATGGTTTTGGCCAACAATGCTATAACATTCAAACAGCTCCAAGCTAACATTGCCAATAACCATGACAGTTTAAAACTCAACACTTGCACGCTTCCTAAAAAAACTTATATTCACATGAAACAAATTTATTGAGTGCCTTTCGAATTCCGAAAGGGTAAAACGACTGCAGCATGATATTGCACAGGTATGTAATCACTTTAGCAGTGTGATCTTGTATACGGTCTCATAATATTTTAATTTACTGCAATATGTATTCTAGATCCACACTGAACTACACAATTTTGCCTGGCACTGTTCTTCAGAGGAGATCCAGCTTGAGTTTGTTACGTTGATGAGGCTGGGTTCAACCTGACGAAAACACGAACACATCAGCTCTCTCTATTGCAGAATCACTGCTGTTTAGCATAAAAATCACTCAAAAACGTCTTGGATCAGGAGAGGTTCACGCTCTTTTTGTGAACCGGAATTACCATTGAGTTTTAACGAAAACAAAACTGAAGTACTGGTGTTTGGACCAAATGATCTTGGAGGACCGTCCCCAATTGATCTGGGTTTTTCGACAGGGTTTTTAAAGTCGATTGTTTCTAACTTGGGTTTTAAATTGGACATTCATTTTAAACTTGATCACCAGATCAGATCTGTGGTGAAGCCGAGCTTCTATAATCTTCTGCAACTTTCAAAGGTGAAACCATTTATACCACCTGCACATTTTGAGACAGTAATCCACGTCTTCATAACATCTCGGCTGGATTACTGCAACTCTCTGTACCTTGGACTAATCCAGACACATCTATATCACGTCTCCAACGTGTTCAAAATGTAGCTGCCTGTCTCCTGGTTGGAGTACGTAAGCGAGACCACATTACACCGATTTCAGCATCGCTCCACTGGCTGCCTGTGCATTTTATGGTTAACTTTAAGATTCTTTTATTTGTATTGTATGATTAAGATAAAAACAAGGCATAAACAGTAAAAGCAAATAGATTAAAACATTCTGTACAATCTGTGCAACATGCTCAGCCTCGGAACGGGAAAAGACCAGGATGTCGTCCAAGTAGACGAACACGAAATGATTGAGCATGTCACCCAGGACGTCATTCACCAGGTTTTAGAAGACAGCAGGGGCGTCTGTTAACCCGAAAGGCATGACCTGGTATTCAAAGTGCCCAGAGGGAGTGTTGAAGGCCATCTTCCATCCGTCTCTGGCCCGCATCTGGACCAAATGGTAGGCGTTCCGGAGGTCCAACTTTGCAAACAGCCGGGCCCCTTGGAGAAGATCAAAAGCAGAGGACATGAGCGGCAGAGGGTACAGATTACAAACGGTTATTTTATTGAGGCCCCTGTAATCAATGCATTGCCACAGGCCTCCATCTTTCTTCTTGACAAAGAAGAACCCAGCACCAGCAGCAGAGGAGGATGGACTGATGAGTCTAGTGGCTAGTGACTCCTTGATGTACCTCTCCATGGCCTCCCTCTCGGGTACAGAAAGGGCAAATAACCCTCCCCTGGGAGGTGAGGTACCCGGCCACAAATCAATGGGGCAATCATATGGTCGATGAGGTGGTAATGCAGTGGCCCTCACCTTGTTGAATACTTCCTTGAGGTCGTGGTAAACAACAGGTACCTTGGACAGATCTGGATACGACTCCGCTATGGCTTCATCACGACTGGGAAGACTTGTTCTCGTTGCCCCAAGGCAGGTAGCAGGGCAATCCGCTCCCCATGCGAGGATGCTTCCCATCTGCCAACTGATGTGCGGGTTGTGTTTACGCAGCCAGGAGAGGCCCAGGATGACTTGGGGATCAGTATTACGAAGGCTATAATACGTAACAAACAGAATGGTTGTCGATCTGCATCTGGAAGGGTTCAGTGATGAAGCGGCTGACTGTAATGACGTGACCGTCTATGGCCTTGACCCGCAGAGGATGCTGGAGTGCTGATACCTCTCTTCTGCCATAAACTGCCGTCTGCCCCAGAGTCAATCAGCACGGTCTGTACGTATTGCTGTTTCTTAATGCTGAACACAGCTCTGGTCTTGAGGTCGGGCTGAGAGGAGGAAAAGGTCCGGCTCAAACGCGTCTCCTCTGTCCGTTCTTTTACTGGACAGGAGTGGATACGATGGTCTGGGGAAGCACAGTACAAGCAGAGGTTCTGGCGAAATCGGCGATTCCTCTCATCCTCAGGGAGTTGTGTGCGGCCTATCTGCATCGGTTCCTCTTCGCCAAACCAAGGGGGGGAGCGCGATCTTGGTTGAGAAGACCTGGGTTCCCGAACAGACCTCGAAGCCCGTAGTCTCTGGGATCTCTCCCCCTCTCTCTGTCTGAGGCGTCTTTCAATGCGGGATGCCAGGGACATGAGCTTGTTCATGTCGTGTGGTAGCTCGCGTGCAGCCAGTTCATCCTAGATGTTATCAGACAGACCTTCATAGAACATGTCATACAGGGCATGATCGTTCCATTTACTGTTGCATGCGATGATCGTATGACATAGTCGTCAACAGTCTCTTTACCTTGTATCATCCTGGCTAGTTATCGTGCGGCCTCCCGAAGGGGTTTCGTTGGGTCAAAGATCCCCTGGAATTCATCAGCAAATTGTCTATGGGAAGAACAAACAGGTGAATTCCGGGCCCACTCGGATGTAGCCCACTGAGCAGCTCTGCCTGTCAGCAATGAGTTCACAAAAGCCACCTTGGCTTTCTCTGAAGGGAATGCAGACGGCTGTAAGGAGAAGTGGAGTTCGCATTGATGGAGGAAAGTCCGACAGTGAGTGGAATCCCCATCAAACCATTCTGGAGAGGCTAGCTTGGGTTCAATTACAGGCTGCACGATCACATTGGGGACTTTGCTTTGGGAAAAATACAGGGCCTCGAGCCTCCTTGTAATCTCGGATATCCCAGTTGTCAGGACTGCCATACGAGCATCAAAATTCTTAAAAGCCTGAGCCATCTTTGGGTCAATTTTTGGCTGAATTGTTCTGTCAGGATGTGCCTCAGGGACCCGAATTAGGACAAACTCAGGAGTAGAAGAAAACCAGGTTTATTAAAGCCTTTGACTCAGATGTTTCCCCCCCAGGCCTTGGAGATCAATGGCAGATGGAGGTGTGGAGAGATGACAGCAGGGAAGAGGAGGAGTGCAGTCCTCTGTACGGCAAGGAAGGCGTGGCTCCAGGTAGAGGCGATAGGGGAAGAAAATGGACTCCAAGAGGGAGTGGCAAAACTCAGGATCCTGGGGCTTAGCCACCAGTTCTTGAAACACAAAATCACCAGGGATGTCTGGGAAGGTTTCAAAAAACAAGAAGGTGCGGGGACTTACGAGGCTTTGGAAGATTTGAGCAGGAGAGAGACAGGGGCATGTAAAGGCAGCTGCTGGCAGTATGATGTCTGGATTAGGCTGAGAAGTATAGCTGGCATTCAGGCTGAAAGCTGAGCATGAACACCGCTTGAAGTTTCTCTGGAAGCCTGTAGTGCAACGATTCAGCAGAGAATGAAGGGCAGAGGGAGAAATATATAGGAGCAGGCACAGATGGAGGGAATCAGGCAGGCTGCTGCTATGACAATTCACACTCCTCCTTTTTCAGCCAGTAGCATGTCCAACGTCATCCTGTTCTGGAACGTCATCAGAGTGGTGGCAGATAGCTGTTCATGGACTGCTTGGAACCCTGCTTGTGTCCAATTTCTCAGCCTCTGAACATTGTAGTGGACATAGTTGATCCTGTCAACATTTTATTAATAGTGCACCACCAACAAATAGAAGATTCAAACCCAGCTGCAACCTGGTCTACAAGTTTATACTCATCAGGAACTCCGCGTGGAATTTCTATGGCATCTGTGAAGGTGGGATCTCGCTCATCTTGCCAAGATGTTGATCGACTTTTTTGTGGGCCATTTCCCTAGACTCAACACTGTTAGGTTTTGTGGTTAGTTCACTAGTTGACATAGGGCACACCGACACTGGTAGAAGTCACATTACCAAAGCACATAGTCCAGTTTTGTTCTTAGGCATCCTGTCAGTCTTCCATTTCCACACCACCACCACACATCTCCTCTAGAAATTGGTTTGAAATCAAAAACTGTCAAGATGTCTGAGCACCACCTTTCTGTAAGATTCCCTAGTAGTTTGCCTTTTTCTGTAATGTTAACACATAACATTTCCATAAGCTACTTTTGTAGAAAACATTGACTTGTGATTTTCAGCCATGATTTCAGGGAACAAAGAATCCTATTCTGAACATGATTTATTCAAGTTTTCTTTGGTCACTACTTCCTCTAGGCAGTCAGGCCCAACAGGTGCTGGAATTATCCAAAGTAAAGGTATGGGTCCCATGTAGACCACACAACCTTTGCTTGTAGCTTTTGCGGCCTACTCTGCCATTAACAGCCAGTTATTTCCCAGGTTATAGCTAATGCTATTTTTTGTTGTTGATGTTTCATCGTTACTCTAGATCTAAAGAACTTTGCCTCTATACTTTGTCCTGGGGTCCAATACTTATATTTGTCTGTTAGAAGTCAGTTCCAGCTGAAATCTAATACATGACCTGTTAAATACCACCAATGCTTTTCCCAACCATGACCAGTGATTTCAGTTCGACACCAGAATCATTTCAATGAGGTTATATAGTACTAACAGTTCTGGTATTTTTGGCACAGTTACCCGTGTATCATCATAAGCCCCTAATATGATCCCTGGCACTCCAGACCATCCTGTCTTCAAATCCTCAGTTGCTTTTAGGTTTCTATTTGTTCTGTGGAGAAGTTGGTCCTTTTGGGTGTCATTTGGAGCACTGGGGAAGGTAAGGAGAGTCATCAGTAGTTTTGTCATTCCTTTTTTCTAACATCTGTCTGATGCAGTCAGTCAGATTGTGTTCCTCATTTGTTTCCCATTCATTCTTAAAATGTGGCAGTCTGTATGGTCTGCCACACACGGTTTCATAGGGTGTTAACCCTGAAGTGCTTGTTATGTTTATTTAGAGCTTCACTAAATCTAAACATTGTGTCCAAAGCCTGTCAGTTTCTTCCATTCCTTTCTTTAGTCTGTTCTGCATTATTCCATTCATCCTTTCTACCAGTCCTGCACTCTCAGGATGATAAGCATAATAGTGTTTTTGATCATCATGGAACAAAGCTCCTATTTTTGAAATCATTTGATTCACAAAATGGGTTGGATTATCACTGTGTATTTTCTCTGGTATTCCGTATCTGGGAATGATGCCTTTGGACAAAGCTTTTGCCACTGTTAATGCATCAGGGGTTTTTGTTGGAAAAAGTTCTACCCATTTAGTGAAGGCGTCTATTATTACTCAACAGTATTTTTATGTTCTGATTACAATACTTCTATAATATCCATATGTATTTGAAAATTATATTGTGGTTTAGGAAATCAGCCTCTCTGTGGTCTGGGATTTCCTTGGGGATTGAGCTTAGCGCATGTTAAACATGCTCTACCAAGATGAGATAAATCCGTATGTAATATAATGTCTATTTATTTGTTTTATCATCCATTACATGTGTAATGCCATGCTGCCCATTTATAAAGGTTGCATGGTAGGACTGGTTTCCTTCTGGTCACCTAAAGGGTTCCTTTAAAAATTCTGCTCCATTTTTAAACCAGAATTTTCTTTCATGTTTTTGGTCTTTGTTGTTGCGTGTCTTTGAGTACATGGTCATTTATTGTTTGTTGAAAATCCATAGTCAACACTTGCATTGTTTAGCTGCTGTTTCTATTGCTGTTTTGTCTGCAAAGGCAGATATATCAGTTCCATTGGTGTGAGCTGTACATTTGCAATTTGTCTTTGCTGTCTTTGTGACCTTCTGATGCTAAATGTTTAAGCAATACTTCAGGATCTTGTTGGCATGCATGTCTCTGTTTTTTGGGGAAGCCAGTAAAATGTCATCCACATATACCAATATTTGGCTTCCTCCTAGAGGGGTGAACTTGGACATACTAGCTGTCATAGCCTGAGAATAAATTGTGGGGCTCTTACAGTAGCCCTGTGGTAATTTGGTAAAAGTGTATCTTTTTCCATTAAATGTGAAAGCAAACCAAATTATGCTATCTGGATGTACTGACTTGGAGAAAAAGGCATTTATAATATTGTAGCAAATAAAACAATGACTGAAGCTGGCAAGCGAGTTGAAGGAAACTCTGGCTTTTATTTTTGTTACTCAAATTGTTAACATCACGAGGAGGATCATTATTCTCCCCCACCTTCTCACTCATGGAGCAGAGCAAACCAACACAACAGGACAAAATAATAAATGCAAACAATGTAAAACAGCCAGACAACAAAACACATTATGAAAACCTTCAACCAAAGAAGTAAAGGAAAGTGTGTCCCAAAATTCCTAGCGCTGCCAAATGAGACAGCAGGCACAATGTTTCTGTGACCACCACTACAATATCTACCACAGTAAATGACGTTGCATCTGCTCTTAACAAATTTAGAAGAGTGTGAGTTTCAGGTACACAGGGAGCTCTCTGAATTACTGCATTTTTAAGCTTGTAAATGAGGCTTGTAAATCTTGTACCATCCTCTGTCCTACAGATGGGGGTTGTTTCTTTAACTGGAAATATGGGCGTGTTACATGGGGAGTCATTGCATTCTATAATCACACTAGCCTGAATCAGACTTTGAATCACTGGCGTTGTTCCCTCCATAGCATCAGGTTTTAAGGGATACTGTCTCACACACGGCTTTTATTCTGGTTTAGGTCATAGGATTTCTGGTCACGGTCCTGAAATCAGACCCACATCTGTAAGCCCTTTTGACCATAGTTTTCCAGGGATGTCTTTCAAAAGCTCATTTACTTCTTCTGTCAGGAGAATCTTTCATTTCAGTGAAACTGAAATGTTTATTCATTTCTTTATACCAAAGTCATCAGTGGCCCTGTCAATTCTGCATAGTTTGGTGTCCATGCTCTGCAGTAATTAGTCAGACCCAAAAATAACATCATTTGCTTCTTAATTAGGGGTTGAGGAGCCTCTAAAACTGCAGCTTTCCTTTTATCCAAAATAGCTTTTTTCTTTGCAGAAAGATGATGTCTCAAGCAACATCTTTCTGCCACAACAGAAGTTTCAAGATAGACGTGTGGGAGGAAGACGTCGAATGGATGAATGAGCAGGAAGACACGTCACAGGATCAACCGAGAGTCCACAGACTGTTGTTTTTTCTTGTTTTTCTTTTCTTTGTTCCCCCCTCTCCCTCCTACTCACATTTAAATCAATTAAAGGCAACACATCCCCTGTAAGTACCCATTTACTCATGTACGAGACAGGCGCGCAAGCACATACACGCGATCCTGCACACACTCCCTGACATCCCGCAAACATCTCACATAGGCTCATATAGGACACATTCAAGTAACTCACAGCCAGAAAACGTTCACGCGCACAAACACACAGCTCTCCTCTGCGCACTGGTCAGCGGGCACGCGCACAGGACTCACAGACGCACGTGCATTACTTTGCATAACTCTCTCAGTCAGTGTAGTCGTGTCCAGTCTGAACATCTTTAGCTGGAATGTGCGTGGACTTGGCTGTGGGCCAAAGAGGCTGAAAGTTTTCAACCATCTGAATGATCTAAAAGCAGATCTAGTTTTACTGCAGGAGACCCACTTATCCAAATCAGCTGATCATCTCCTGTGCTGCTCACAATTCCCGTCCATCTTCTCAGCTAGTTACAACTCCAAATAAAGAGGAGCTATTTTGATTAATAAAAATATTGTAAAAAATATGACATTTACCCATAAGAACATAATTGTTGATCCAGAAGGCAGATTTGTAATTATTAACATACCGGTTCAAAATAAAGATTTCTGTATAGCCGGTATCTATGGTCCCAATGCTGATGAATCCTCCTTTCACAGATTCTTCACCTCACTCTCGGTTCACTCTGACTCCACAATAATTATAGGAGGAGACCTCAACTTGGTCCTTGATCCTGAACTTGACAGACTCAGCACAGCAGAACACCAGCGCACATGGCGGTCTGCAAGTATTTTGAAGCAGTACATGGATGAGTTGGGTCTCTGCGACGCTTGGCGCTCATGTCACCCAGACGCTAAAGGGTTTACTTTCTTTTCTCCAGTTCACTACTCACAGTCTCGCTTAGACTACTTATTAGTCAGTAATTCTCTTTTAAAAGATATCAAGGGTTCCAACATTCATCCAATTATCATTAGTGATCATGCACCAGTTTCTGTAAATATTTCTAGAGAAATACCCAAACCTTCAGGCTTAACCTGGAGGTTTAACACTTCTCTGTTAAAAGATCAAGAGTTCATTCAGTTCTTTAAAAAAGAGTGGGCAACCTTCTTAGAATTTAATGATACTCCGGATATTTCACCATGTGTTCTTTGGGAAACAGCAAAAGCAGTGATGAGAGGAAAAATAATCTCTTATTCAACAAAGAAAAAATACAAAGAGAAAGCAGATTTATTAGAAATAGAAAATAAAATCAAAGATCTAGAGGCTGCTTATGCTGCTTCTGCACAAGAACACATTTTGGGAGATCTGAAAAATTTAAAACTTCAGTTAAATGACATCATCAATAAACAAACACAATTCCAAATACAAAAATACGACTTGAAAAACATGAAAACTTAAACAAATCTGGTAAATTTTTAGCTAATCAGCTTAAAATTAATCAAAGAAAATCAACAATTACATCTATTATAGACCACACAGGAAATGTCACTCACGACCCGGTTAAAATCAATAAAACGTTTAAAGATTTTTATAAAAACTTGTACACATCACAGGTCAATCCATCAAAGCAGGTATGAACTCATTTCTTAATAATTTAACTCTACCCAGATTAAATGAGGATCAAAGCTCAAACTTAGACTCTCCGCTCTCATTGGCTGAACTTCATGAAGCTCTGTTGCTGATGCCCAACAACAAAGCTCCAGGACCTGATGGCTTTCCTGCTGAGTTTTATAAGGAATTCTGGGAACAGCTGGAACAAACTTTTTATAAAATGGTTACATTTATCAAGGAAAGCCAATCACTGCCTCCTCACATGAATTCAGCGAACATAATCCTCCTTCTTAAACCAGAAAAAGATCCCACAATTCCTTCAAGCTATCGCCCCATTTCTCTCATCAACGCAGACGTAAAAATTATTTGCAAAGCATTCGCGCAGAGAATAGACAAAATCACTCCTCATATAATTCATCATGATCAAACTGGATTCATTAAAGGTAGACACTCAAGTGATAATGTCCGCAGACTTGTAAACATAATAGATTTTGCCACTAATAAAAACCAGGAAATGACCATACTCTCATTGGACGCTGAAAAAGCATCTGACAGAGTAAACTGGAAGTTTCTCATTGCTGCCCTCCATAAGTTTGGGTTTGGGGAATCCTTCATTGATTGGATAAAAATATTATATCACAACCCAAATGCATCAGTGAGAACCAACAAACAGACTTCTGACAGGTTTTTTCTTGGTAGAGGGACCAGGCAGGGTTGTCCACTCTCCCCCTCTCTGTTTGCTATATTTATTGAACCTTTGGCTGCAGCAATAAGACAGCGTGAGAGCATTAAAGGAATTACAACAAAATACAGTAATCATAAAATTAGTCTTTATGCTGATGACATATTACTTTTTCTAAACAATTCACATTCCATTAGTGAAACAACAACAATTATTAATGAATTTTCCTCTCAGACGACTCAATTAACTGGAACAAATCCGTTTTATTGTCACTGAATGGTACTGCGGAGCAAACGACCTTAATCCCAGTCAAATCAGGCAATATCAAATATCTAGGTATTTATTTCTCCCAGAAACTATCAGAGCTGGTGCAACTAAACAACACCCCATTACTGAAAAGTATACAGGACGATCTAACCTGCTGGGTCAACCTGCCTCTGTCACTCATGGGTAAGATAGCCACAGTAAAAATGAACATTTTACCCAAGGTTAGTGATCTCTTCTCAATGATCTCCACACAACCACCACTGAAATGGTTCACGGGGGACCGAGCTTCTCCCCCTATCTCTAAGTGAGCGCCCAGCCACCCTACGGAGGAAGCTCATTTCAGCCGCTTGGATCTGGGACCTCGTTCTTTCGGTCATGACCATAGGTGAGTATTGGGGCGTAGATGGACCGGTAAATTGAGAGCTTTGCTTTCTGGCTTAGCTCTCTCTTCACCAAGACGGACCAGTACAGAGACCGCATGACGGTGGACGCTGCACCAATCCGCCTGTCGATCTCACGCTCCGATCTTCCCTCACTCGTTTACAAGACCCCAAGATACTTAAACTTCTCCACTTGGGGAAGGAGCACTCCACCCACCCAGAGAGGACAAACCACCTTTCTCTGGTCGAGAAACATGGCCTCAGACTTAGCGGTGCTGACCCTCATCCCAGCCGCTTCACACTCAGCTGCAAACCATTCCAATGCATGCTGGAGGTCCTGGCTTGATGAAGCCAACAGGACAACATCATCTGCAAAGAGCAGAGAGGAAATCCTGTGGTTCCAAAACCAGACCCCCTCCGAACCCTGGGTGCACCTAGAAATTCTGTTCATAAAGACTATGAACAGAACCAGTGACAAAGAGCAGCCCTGAAGGAGTCCAACATGCACCGGGAACGGGTCTGACTTATATGGCTCCTCGGACCCCATACTCCCAAAGTACCCTAAACAGGACACTACAGGGGACACGGTCGAACGGCTTCTCCAAATCCACAAAACACATATGGACAGGATGAGCGAACTCCCACGAATCTCCATTACCATAGACAGGTTGTAGAGCTGATCCACAGTTCCATGGCCAGGACAGAAACCGCCTTGTTGTTCCTGGATCTGAGGTTCGACTATTGGCCGGAATCTCCTCTCCAGTACCCTGGCATAGACATTCCCAGGGAGGCTGAGCAGTGTGATTCCCCAGTAGTTGGAACACACCCTCCGGTCCCCCTTCTTTAAAAGGCCCCCCCACCCCCCGTCTGCCAGTCCAGTGGTACAGTTCCCGACTGCCACGCGATGCTGCAGAGACGTGTCAGCCAAGACAGTCCCACAGCATCCAGAGACTTGAGGTACTCAGGGCGGACCTCGTCCACCCCCGGTGCCTTGCCACTGAGGAGCTTGTTGACTACCTCAGTGACTTCAGCTTGGGTAATGGACAGCCCCACCCCAAAATTCCCAGCCTCTGCTTCCTCAACAGAAGGCGTGTCAGCAGGATGTCAAAGTGTATTCTCTTCAAGTTTATCTGGAAAAGTAAGACACACTAAAAAAAACGAAAATCACAATTAGTCAGAAATGATAAAAATGGCGCCTAAAAAGCTTTAGATGTTGAAACACAAACTGTTGCATATAGAATAATCAGATGAAAGATTGTGTCTTCCAGCCTCAATCTATGAGGTCTCATATCCCAAACAAACTCTTTGAGAGGGTCAGGGAGCTAGAACTCTTGCTGAAATGGGATTACAATCTGTCAAAAATACCACTGAATACCTTGAACCACACCTTGAAGCTGTCAAACGGTTACAAGCAAGCATTAGGATTTGGGAAAATGCTTTTGACTCACATTCTCCCCACATCATACTGTTTTATGGAACACCAGAGTTATAACTGTAAACAAGAAATCCTTGTTGGTGAAGTGAATGATAATGGTGTTTTTTTTGTTTATGCTGTTATCATTTTGTAACCAAATACAAAATTGAGGTTCTTTGTATTATAACAAAGTCTGAAAAGCAATTCCCATTCCTTTACTCAATTGTATTCATAATATACTACAATACAATGCAATCAAACCACACTTCCCAGTGTTGACCATCAACGTTTTTCCCATGAAAGATAAAAAGCAGCAATACATTTGCAAAACATTTTCTGCAACTTGGATACAAGTAAAAGATGCGATCTGGAAACCACTTTGATGGACAAATCATTTTCTTTATACACAAAATGCCCTTTGACACCTAAAATGAAAAAAATGAAACACATTTTAAAATAATATCTAAAATTTTCTCTGTTTGAGATTTTTTTAAATAAAAGATTTAAATGTCAATCTGAACCATGTATTTTCTTATGAGTCACCTGATGCAGCTATATTGTAAAAAAGAAAAAGCATTTCCGCTTTTGACTTTTATTTTGAAATTTGAGTCACATTCGCTTCCATACTTCCTGTTCATCTGAAACAGAAACATTAGAGCATCTTTTTAATAATTGAAAACACATGAAAATATTCTGGACTGACATTCATAGTTGGTATTTAGTATTCCCTGTTTTTCTTTGCCTGATGTTCAGAAGTTTCTGATGTCATCAATCTTGGTATTATTCTTGTAAACACGTCATTCATTTATGTAAATGGAAAAACACACGCCTGTTGTTTAGTATCTTCTGATTTATTTTTCTGACTATTTTAAATGTCTTAAACGAATGTCAAACAAAAACAAGAAAACTACAGTAATTTATCAAAAAAAAAATCAAAACTATTGTTATTTTAAATCATATCTTGCCTTGTCCCGACTTACTTTTTTAATATTCATTTGTACATTCTGCCAATTTTGTTAAATTTAAAATGCTTTGTTTTTAATTTAATAAATAAAGCTTTGGGGAAATTCTGCTTCCTTTTCGTCTCAAACGCACGTCCAGCCAGAGCAGCCAAGTGGGAGAATTTAAAGAAAACATAGAAGGTTTGTGAAATGAAGGCATAGACAGTTCCTTGTAGTTTTAATTATTTCTTTGTTCACAAGTGTCTGTTTTGATATTTGAAGGAACTTATTAGGCTTCCCACTGCTGGTGGTCCTGAAGCAGAGGAACCATCAGCAGCTTTGTGGAAGTGGTTCTCCTTAATGAATGAGGCCAATGGCAGCAGAGCATCAGTGAGGCCTCATCCTGGGAGGAGAGCCTTCCACATCCTCTGCACCATCACCTGCCTCAGTGCCACAAGAACAGGAGCAGACAGGGAAGAGGAAGAGGAGACAGAAGAGGCTCCTTCAGCAAAGAGGCCACGGCGTGGCGGCCTATTCAGTCTGCTGGAGAAGGAAGAGAGGAGGAAAGGGCAAGAATGGAGGAAGAGCGAGAAGAGAGGCTCTTAACTCTATTAGAAAAAATGTAATTTGAATTGATTTAATTAATCAATTTGCAAATAAGATTATCTGCATGATTTTTTAAAAATATGAGCAATGTGTGGGTTTTCTCCGGGGACTCTGGCCTCCTCCCACTGTCCAAAAACATGCTTCATAGGTTCATTGGCCACTCTAAATTGTCTCTAGGTGTGGATGTGAGTGTGTGTGATTGTGATCCCTGCAACAGACTAGCGACCTGTCCAGGGGTCTCCCCTGCCTTCACCCATGAGTGGCTGGGTTAGGCAACCCCATGACCCCGAAAGGGAATTTTTAACAATCTCAAAGCTAATTTCATATAAACATCAAAGGTAAATATTTACAATTTCCTTTTATATTTAACATTTACTTTTTCTGCATTTTAGCAATAGTCATAGTCCTGAAGAGCCGTTCATCTGACAGTTGGAGCTGACAGGAAACCAGAGATTTGTCCTCGCAGACGGACGCCACTTTGCTCATCCTGCTGGTTCCTGGTGTTGTCCTCCTGCTGTGGCTCAACATCTGTTGGCTCCAATCAGACCCCTTCACTGATGCTCTGATCATCACTGATGGTGCAGGATGGAGCTGAATTATTCAAACTGCAAAGGTTGGTTTTACTTCCAACGCCTCTAGAAACATTGCTCTCCATCTTGTCTTCATCGTCTCAAATGTTCTCTCCACCTCAGAGCGTGCCCTGGCGTGGTGCCCTGGCGTGGTGCCCTGGCGTGGTGCCCTGGCGTGGTGCCCTGGCGTGGTGCCCTGGCGTGGTGTCGGTTGTAACGGGTCTCAAACGCATTCCTCACAGGTTGTCAGCAGCGTGATGGGATGCACAATACAGAGATACCCACTGTCAACCAAAATGATGAATCCTTCAGGTGTTTGATAAAAAATGGTCTGTTGCATAGAACCTGTGAATCATGGACTGAATTTAGACACCCACCAAACATATCTAAAAATTCTACATTAGAATCACATACAGCCTGCATTTGGATTGAATATAAAAGCTTCCTGTTTAAATAACAAGCTGCATTTTCTTTTGGGGCCTTTATTCTTATGTGGCAGCCGTCGATGCTCACGACCTTTTGGAAAGCAGCAGACCCAGCGAGCTGCTCAAAACCAGCAGCGACTAATGGCAGTTCATCCACACTGGAGACCAGCATGACGCTGCGCATCAGCTGGAGGATGTGGTCTGCTGTTCTGTGGACAATGTTACAGTGGAGCGTGGCGAGTCAAAGGTCCTAATACACGGTAAGATGTGACAGACGCCAGCCAGGAAAGGAACACCAGGACCTCAGTCTGTAAATATTTTTGTAAATAAAATGATTTAAAACACTTTGTGTTGAAGGCTGATATAGTTGGACAATAAAGAAAAAACACAAAAAATAAAAATAAAGATTGCCATGGAATAGTTATCTATCAGGTAATTTCTGTGCAAAAACATTAAGTTTCTTCACAAAAATGTTTGTAATTTTATTAATTATAAATCAGCCAGGTTGTTTTTATCATCAGAACACAGTACATTAATTCATTCAAAAAGTGAATGAATGAGAACATAAATATTTGATTTGATTTGATTGGTTTGTTTATTTCAAGCATAAGTAGGACAATACACGAAAATAATTCCACAAAATTATCAAACTCATTATTAAGACAATGAAATGCATTGATTGAGAGGAAAGAAAGAAAAGGAAAAAAAACAAAAAAGAAACCAATGAAAAATGAACAAACAAAAACAACACACTTAAGTCACATTTGTAACATATGTTAAGTATAGTGATTAATAACTGACGTCTAGTAGAGCTTGATTAATTGCTTGAAAAGGAGTGGGAAGAAACAAATTTATATAATCCCACCCCTACATAGTTACTTCATTTCATAGTCTTGCATAGTTTTCATAATCCGGTTCTGATCAGAAACATTATTGATTCACACTTTAGGTAATCAATATGTAATAAACATTGATTATCATTAGAACACTAATTACATTGATCTAATAATCATTGGTACATATTTCCAGATCAAGTAAAGAAAATCGGTAGTTCATCAGTAGATTGTGATTACCTTTCAAGTAACATTTTAGTGATCATTATTGCACATTACACAATTTAATAATCATAGGTAGTAATTGAAAAAAAAAAAATATTTCAGCACATTCCAGTTCACACGTCCACATATTTGTAATTATTCAAACACCAGTTGATCTTTAACTCTTCTTGTCTTCATATTGTGAGATTAGAGTTTCTTTGAACATTTTCTTGAATTTTTAGATGTTTGAACATTGTTTGAGCTCATTACTTAACCCGTTCCAAAGTTTAGAGCCGCACACAGACACACAGAAACTTTTTTTTGTGGTTCTTATCTATTTGATCTTGAAGTTCCTACATCCCCTCAGTTTGTAGCCTCCTTCGTTTTCTAAGAACTGTTTTTGGATATTCATGGTAATGTTTTTCTACTGGCTCTATATAGAATCTGGGCAGTGCAAAAATCAACAAGATCATGCAGTTTTAAAAGTCTGGATTGATAAAATAAATTGTTTGTGTGATCAAGAAAGCCGGCTTTATGTACAATTCTGATGGCTAGTTTTAGAAGTAAAAAGAGAGGATGTAGTGAACTTTTATAATTATTACCCCAAACTTCTATACAAAAGGTGAAATATGGTAATAAAAAAAGAAAACTATTACAGAAGCATCTGAAGTTGTGGAATCAACAATTCAGAAGTGATGGCTGAATTTGATTATTTAATTTTCAATACATTTTTATTTATTGTTACTTTTGTAAGTTTCAAGTGATTTCAGTGAGAATTGTGGGTTTTTCCTTCTTTAACTGAGGGGTACCAACAATTTTGTCCACGTGGTGGTCCAGTGGTGAAATGTTAAATTTGTGTAATTTTAAACCTAAATAGTACTTTTAACTAAACGTTTAACTTTAAATAGTAAATAGTCTTCGTAATATGTTCACATTTATTAGGTTTTTACTTCTGCAAACCCACGACATAATTGTAGTAGTTCGCCTCCAGACCACGTGGTGGCGGTAATGCGACCATTCTGTTGTTTGTCCACCGCCACAAAAACAACACCCGAAGAAGAACGACGACCAAAAAGCAGTGAGTATGGTGTCCGAATTGCTTTTAAAATCCAGGGCACTACTTAGTCTAGCACTATATAGTTTTTTTTTTATTAGTTATGGATTAGGGCAGGAATTTGGACACAGCCTAGTTTTCTTTCCTTTTTTTCGTGGCGCAGTTTCAATGTGTTTGTATCTGCGTCTTTGATTGGCTGAGGTCTGTGACGTCACAACAGTCTCCTCCTACTCTCCAGCAGAGGACAGAGGAAATATGGCGTCGTCCCTGAGATCCTTCCTCCGTTCAGGAAAGGTACATGCATTCATACATGACTTTTGAAGCACATGTGTAACTGTAAAGAGTTGTGATCACTGACTGCTTGTCCTTTTGCTTTCAGAATGTCGTCTTAGTTCTGGGGCGGCGGAGTTTTCACAGGAGTCCTTCCGCTGCGGTGCAGGTCAGCATTAGCGTTAGTGGCTAACAGGCCAACAGTCACTGGGGAGACGGATTTGAATTCTGTTTTTTTAATAGACTGTCAACTGTTTTAAGATAAATGTGTTTTTGTGCCCATGTTGTTACTATATCATGTTTGCTTCCTGATGCCTGCAACTGGGCACAGCTTTTAATGAGGAGAACGTACACTTTGAACATGGATCTCATAATGTTAGCATAGTTGCGTTTGGCTCAGAATGTGTTGTTGTTTTGATGTGTGGGCCTGTAGAATGTCCCTTTATGGCTGCGGTGCTCCTGAACTCATCCCAACCCGTTGTGCTGGGACTGTCACTGCTGTACTGCAGTTTCTATTTCATTCCTGTGTGATCTAATGTAGTCAAGAATAGTCCTTTCCTTGACTCCTTCCTGGTGTTGGGAGTTTAAACTCCTTACAACTGTCGACAGTGTTTCATGACTCTCACAAGATCATTGATCTGCCAAAGCAAAGCCATTCCGCCTTTACACGTTGGTGTTTCACAGTGAGGAGCTGTCTCCTCGCTGGCTTTGGGGTTCCGCTGCCCCATGTTCCTCAGTGTTCGCTCAGTGTTGCTCTTCTGCTGGTTCCTTCAGGTGACGGTCCGCGATGCCCTGAACCAAGCCATGGACGAGGAGCTGGAACGAGATGAGCGGGTGTTCCTGATGGGAGAGGAGGTGGCCCAGTACGATGGTGCCTACAAGGTGGGCAGTTCCTCAGATCTTACTGGTAGATTTTTTTTTTCATCCATCGGCCAACTTGACTGGTGAGTCAAAAATGAAATGTTGACCAGCGGGGTTTTAACTCAAACTTAAAGAATCAAACCACACGCAGCAAAACCTGCTTGAAGGTCATAGCCAACAAAAGTGGGAGTACGACAAATTAGTTTCAACACCAGAAACGGAAACTCTGTCAAGAGCGAGAAGTGTTTGTTTTTAAGAGATGCTTAAGCTAGCTGTGGCTCACCAAACATCTGCTGCATTGATCTACAAACATGTTTACAGCTTGAATTTAGTTGAACTTTGTATTTGAGTGGATTTCCAAATGAGATGTTAAAATAAAATAGTTGTAGTTCAATATATTCTGTCATTTGTATGTTTTTAAAGAAGGTAAAAGGAGGGAGAAAAAAAGATTGATTTAAATCAAAAATCGAATTTGTCGAATATGTCGCTCTTCGTGATCATCGTTCTATAGATTACTGTCTGATTCAGAGCACACACAGGTTGGTTCAGATAAAGGCAGAACGAGGAAGGTTTTTAAAGACAACTACATCAGAATAAGATCGGCGAGCAGCTGCTAAAATACCTTTACAAAGCAGCAACACATATTTGAAGCTGTTGGTGTCTCTGGAGTCCCACCAACATCAAAGTGTAGGATCCTCCAGAGGCTGCAGTTCTACGTAGACCTTCTATTGAAGAGTATTGCTTTCATATTACATTTATTTATTTCAATTTGTCTCTTCCAGCCCACACTGGCCATGAAATAAATAAATCTATCATTAAATGTGCTTTTTAACGGCTATTGTAATGCAACATGCATCAAAACATTTATCTATTGATTTTCAATTTTATTAAATGCCAGTATTAATGAATTAATGACACTTTTGCTGCGATTAATGACACTGCGATGCAGGCAGTTGTCAGCTGAGCAAAGCTTTGGAAGGTCTACCTCCTTCTCTGTTGGGAACAGGACTCCTAAATATTAACCACTGGAAGCTGTGTTTGTACAGCAAACAGGGCTGAACTGAGTGTCAACATTGTTGTGTGGTGTTCTGTGTGTGTGTGTTCAGGTTAGCAGGGGGTTGTGGAAGAAGTATGGAGACAAACGCATCATTGACACTCCTATCTCAGAGGTGAGTTTCCTGATGGTGTCAGTGCTTCGTCAGTGTGTTCTCACCTCACATGCTGTTTGCCTGTGCTGCAGATGGGCTTCGCTGGCATTGCGGTGGGAGCTGCCATGGTGAGTTTGTTTTCTGATTGCTGGACATTTCTGTATGAATGGACTGTTCATTCATGTATTCTTTCATTGTATAAATGTGGGTCTATTAACCAAACAGAAACATGAAGAGTTACCTAATCTTAAAGTTGATGCCTTAAGTTCTCGTCTTACTTTGGAAGACTTATATTTTACAAAAAAAACAATAAGAAAACACAAGTCCATCAGTATAGTTGACCTCAAACTTTGGGATTTCGTGTTGCTTGGATTGCTCTGGGGCAGTTCTGCACTGGTTGCTCTGCTATGGTGCCACTGTTCCCTGGACTCCAAAACAGTGTAACCGTGTTGTGAGCATGTAATGTTTCACAATGTCATGTACCAGTTAAAACAGTTCTTCTACAATGAAAAACAACACACAAGACCATTTGGATTTAGACAGAAACTTTCCAAACGGGACAAGGAAGGGGTCTTTTTGGTCTGTGAGTTTCTGTTTGAAATTTAGACAAAATAGTCTAGAATTTGCTCTAGGAAACCCACAAAAACTCAAAATCTGTAACCTTGTCAATTCTTGCAGATTTAGAGATCAACAAACATGTGGTGACAAAATTATACAAAATAAAAACATAGTCTTGTTGATGTAGATAAGCCGTGATTTAAAGACTCAGATAAGAAAGACGCTGAGAATCCAACATCAAATTTTCTGACAATACTCTAATTTTCTGAGGCAGAGTTTGGGGTTTTCTTTGTATGCAAGCAATAGTCATCAGTGTGTAAAAGAAAGTAATATTTAAGTTTGTGTAAGGATTCTATATGAATCTTTAGTAAGAGTATACACATTTTAAAGCTCTCACAAAATTTCATTCAATATTCCCACCAAAGCAGTTGGCGTTCTGTTTATCATCAAATCAAACTTTATTTATTAAAAGCAGTTCTTCTGCTTTGAGCAACGCAAAGCGATTTACAATTGAGAGCCAAACGAGAACAAAATTTAAAGTAGAACCAATCTTCCCCTTTAAAACATTTAGAAACTATTTAACAAAATCAAAACAACTATCAAAATCAGTCCTGAAACACACTAGGATATGGGTGTAATGAAATGTTTTCCTGCCCCCTGGTTCTTGTCAGAACATGTGCTGCTGAGTTCTGTAATAGTTGTAGGTCTACCTCAGGTTTTTGGGTAAACCAGAGAGCAGGGCTTTTCAACAATCTAACCGACTGAAATTTAGTTCTGTCAGGAGGCTGTCAATGTTAACGGGTTGACACAAGTGATTAATTAAAAAAAATTACTGGTTAATTATCATTAACGCAGATTCATTATAGGGCAGGGCGATAAAACAATAACTATTGATATTGCGATAGTACTTTTTCTTAATAGTAAAATGAGCGAATCGTGATACACTTTTATTTTTAAAGGTCCCAAATGAACGCTCACCAGTCACGAGCATTTTCTCCTCTGTCGAGTAAAAAAGTTAGAGGTTTAGTCACCACATGGAGAGTAAATGTTTGTGTAAACTTTATCATGTTTATTAGCTCTTCTGGTGAATTTCTTTTGTCCTTTTTTTTTTCTACAAGTGAGGTAACTAAATGAACTCTTCACAACACCTCACCCCCGCGTTCACTTCACCTGTGCAGCGTTTAGTTTGGCTGATGAAACGTGGAGATTTCTAACAGGATTCAGTCAGAACTGGAGGATAAAACTGCTTCACCTAAAGCAGCAACAGACGGCCCTCTTTAAAGTCAGACCGCATTTTCACAGACACTGATGAATACAACACGGTTTATTCATAAAACATTCATAAAAACGGTATTTTCTAAATAACAGAATTGAATCCACTGTTTCAGCAGCGTCTGTGTATCATAACAGAGTCTGTTACACTGAAAACTGTGACCTGTCTGATGCTGTGCTCAATCCTCCTTAAAGCTGCAACTTTAATTTCAATATGACAATAACCCAAAATATATTCTCCAGCAAAAACAGCAAAGTTAAGACTGTCTAAACTACAAAAAGAAATTTAGAGAAGTTGTTTTTAGTTCCTAGCTTATTCACAGGATGTTGACAATATATTTGTTCTGTAAAACTTGAAAACATTAGAATTTATTTGTAGAATTAATGCTTTATTTTTAAATGAAACTGATCAAGCAGTTTACATTGAACATGTTCTGTTTCATTGATGTTCTCTTTTGAAGCTTTTGCTTTTTTTTTTTTTTTTGTAATATTTTTGCTTTTTTTTGTTTTCTGGCAAAAAACTGTTGCATCATGTTCCCTCAGTGCATCTGTGACGTTTAAAATATAATATGAAATAACTTTTTAACTGAGCAACCTTCTGATGATTACACATTTCTCTAATGATCCACAGAGTGTTCAAATTAAACTAATATAGTTATTTAATTTATATTGGGAAATATATCCTTGTCGTCTGATATTAAAAAAAAAAGCAAAAAAACAAAAAAAATATCGTAATATAAAAAATTCACTATCGCCCTGCCCTAATTACCCGTCGGAAACAACCGTTTTTCTGAAAATGCACAGTCCGTCGGGCACTGTCCCTCTTGTACCATGGTGACTTACAAAATAAATAAATCTTTAATCGAGCTTTAGTCCTTGGGTTCTTTTTGGGGTTTTTGTTGTTGTTGTTTAGATCGATTTCTTACAAAAAGTGGACTATGTGATTGGTGGTGCAGCCCAGTGTCACAGTAACACAAGATTGCATCATTTTGGGCCAGCAAACCGCGACTGCAGCGACAAAGGAAAGCGATACATATGCTGATCGTCACACTGGGTTCAATAAATCATCAGTTCAGAACCGCTTGTTTTTGTCCAGAAGATGAAGGAAAAGTTTGTTTTAAAGAAGCCTGCACAGTGATATAGAACATTTGGGCTATGCGACTGGAACTTCTTTTTTAACTGTGCGTCAACACCCAGCAGCCAATCAGATTTGAGAATTCACCCGCACTATTTAAGTGCAGAAACACAATGTTACACAAAGAAACAATGGCTGCAAATCAGTGTCTGTGTTTTTTGGAGATATGTTTTCTGAACACAAATTACATTTCTGGGATATCTGGGTTAACATTGTACAAATAAAACATTTCAGACAAAAATGAAGTAAAAAATGTCTCTTATTTTGTTTGAAAGCTGTATATTGCCAAATTAAAATTATCTAGAAAAACATTGTGATGAATCATAATCCAAAAGTGTTTTATCCCTTTCGGGGTCACGGGGCTGCCGGAGTTTAACCCAGCCACTCATAAGCGAAGACAGGGGAGTCCCCTGGACAGGTGGCCAGTTTGTTGCCACAGTCGCACACCCATGCACACTCACATGCACACCTAGGGACAATTTAGAGTAACCAATGAACCTATGAAGCATGTTTTTGGACAGTGGGAAGAAGCCGGAGTCCCCGGACATAACCTACACATGAACGGAGAGAACATGCAAACTCCACACAAGAGCATGTATCCATTCTTGCTTAAAAGTTTCTATAAGTGAGTAGAAATAATAGCACTTAATTTCTGGAGAGACCCGCTAGACTCCTGAGTCTGCCTAACAGAATCTGGGGATTCTACCTCATCAAAGATCCAGGAGCACCAGGACAAAACTGCATCCTTCTAATGTCTGAACTTTTTTAAGCATGAGGAAAAAGTCTTCTACCTTTCAAAACCAAGTTGTGTATCTTATTGTTGTGTCCTGTTACTTTGAAGAGCTGACATACGTCTATATTTTACTGGGAAAGTTCCAGTTCAACGTTTCTTGGTCACATTCACAACTTGAGGTCCACATTTTCAGGTGTATGTCCCCTTTTTATTGATTCTGAATTGAAAACAGTTACATTGATTGAATGTTGCTGCTGAAATCCAGATGTTCAAATCTCCCCTAAATGAACTGTTTGACATAGAAAATGTGGTTCCCAAAGTCAAATCCCTTCAGAAACGGACCCCTTCCTGCAGCTACAGCTGTGTCTGTCTGATCTCCTCAGGCCGGTCTGAGACCCATTTGTGAGTTCATGACCTTTAACTTCTCCATGCAAGCCATCGATCAGGTGATCAACTCTGCAGCAAAGACCTACTACATGTCAGCTGGGCTGCAGCCAGTGCCCATTGTTTTCAGAGGGCCCAACGGGGCCTCAGCCGGTGTGGCTGCCCAGCACTCGCAGTGCTTTGCTGCCTGGTGAGTTTTTCTGCCTTTTGTGTTAATTATATTTGCATCCTTTTCATTTCTGTGATCAGGGGGCTCAAATCCTTGTAACTGTGTGCAGGTGAGGTGCTGACAATGTGTCTGTCTGCAGGTACGCTCACTGCCCGGGTCTGAAAGTTGTCAGTCCCTGGAACGCTGAAGATGCTAAAGGTCTCCTGAAATCAGCTATCAGAGATGACAACCCTGGTGAGGCGCTTTCTCAGCTTTAAGCAACAGCATGTCAACAGGCTGGCAGCTTCTAAGACCAAACGAAACATTTTTCTTTATGGGTCTGTTTGTTATTTTCATCTTTAAAGTCCCACTCCAGCTTTATTTTTGCCAAAGTATTCCCAGTGGTCTTTTAGTAATGACTATGCAGTTTTTAACAAACTCAAAACCTATGTTGTTTTCTAAGACCCAGTTTCTCCAGAGTGACAGGAGTTCATCAGAAAATCAACAGAGTTGTGGATGGGACTGTTGGCACAGAGTAAGCTGTGCTGATATCCCATCATGCTGTTGTTTACGCTCTCTTCCGCTAGCTTACAGCCCTTCACAACCCCAAACTCTCATTGCTGGTGCAACACAAATGGCAGGAATATTGGAGCTTTGCAGCCGTACAGTTTTTCATCCAGATTCCAGCTCAGATGAAGAAAACAAAGATGTTCATGGATTCATTTGTCTGGAAGTGGACGCATCAGAATGGAGCAGAGCAGGGAGTTTGTGGCTCGCTGTTTGTAGTTTGTACAAAACAACTACAAGCTTTTTCCAACTGTATTTTTTCATCTGCTCCTAATTCACAATGATTTGAATAAATAAATCTTCCGAAATGCATTTGTAATCTTAATTTTTCTATGTTAACTCTATCATGAGAAAAAGGCTGCGAGAACATGTTAAAACCACTTTTCAGTGGTTTTCAGTGGAGTGGGTCTTTAATAAAGAACCTCAGGCCAGTAGACTCTTCTAATGTGTGACCCAGGTACTTGTGCTTGTGCTGCAGTTGTGTTTTTGGAGAACGAACTGATGTATGGGGTTCCCTTCGAAATGACGGAGGAGTCGCAGTCCAAAGACTTCACCATTCCTATTGGCAAGGCCAAGGTGGAAAGACAAGGTCAGTGAGGTGAATGCCAGCTTCAAACCAGCTGACCTGAAACAGAGCTGATGTTTCTGCAATCTGTCCTAAAACCTATTCTGCATGGCTGTGTGTAGATTTCCTACCTACACAGGTATTCATCAGATAAAAATGACCAAAGCTCAGAAGGTATGACGCATGCGGCCTACGTGAACTGATTCAGTTTGCTGCTCATGGGAGAATGTTGGAAGGGGAAGCAGCACATTGGCTGCATGAATATTGTAGAACAACCAGAAAATCAATCAGATATGTCCAAATGCTTCCTTTATTTGCATGTTTTTGTATATTGCCTGTTTTTAAAAGGTCTTTACACCTGTGAAAACCTTAGAGTGTTCCTCTTGAAACTCAAAGCAAATGTTTGTGATCATGTTTTCTGGCTCATCTTGTGAAGCTTTGACAAATGAATGGGGTCAGGTCCTGCAATAGTCCAAGCCCCCCAGTGATCCGGTTCTATGGATCTGAAGACGGAAATCCTGAGCTCATCACTTTGCCCAGCGTGAAGACTGAAGTTAGTTTGTGCTGCCTGACCCAACAGCCTTTCCAGCTGAATCAAAACCATCAAAGCATCCTCACTCTCTCACACCGTCTGCTGTAGTGGTTCTTACTGTGGTTTTCATGTCTGGTTCCAATGGTTTGCTCTTTCTGGACCCTCCTGCTTTTTAGGGAGTCATGTCACCCTGGTGTCTCATTCACGCTTCGTCGGCCACTGCCTTGACGCCGCCGCTGTGCTTGCAAAGGAAGGAATCGAGTGCGAGGTAGAGGCGTGGACTTGAGATCGAACAAAGTTTGGCTTCACCTCAGCAGTTTGTCCTCATGGCCCCATGTCTCTGTGGGTGTTAGGTGATCAACCTGCGGACCATTCGCCCCATGGACGTGGAGAGCATTGAGGCCAGCGTGATGAAGACCAACCATCTGGTGACGGTGGAGGGCGGCTGGCCGCAGTTTGGAGTTGGAGCAGAGATCTGTGCCAAGGTCATGGAAGGTGACCGACACACAAACAGCCCCCACCCCACTGAGAAAAGCACTACCCTGTAAGAGCAGAGTAGCAGGCATTTAGAACAAAAGTTCTACACTTTCAAAGGCTGACCCTTTAGAACCTTTCCCCAGAAAATGCTCAGAACTTGGCCTACAACAGGGGTTGGTTGTTACCCCACTGCTAACTGAAACTACTTTACTGAAGGCAACCGCCAGGTAAAGTTCCACAATCAAAACCAAAATCTGCTCTGAACCTTTATTTCCTGCAGTTGGTGTTTTCAGATTATTTCTGTGAACTAGCTTGGAGTAATCAGCCTCCCACATTTATGGTAATCATTGCAGTAGTGAAGGTCTGCTCGGTCATGATGAGATGACAATGATTTCAGTCATTGCTCTCAGTGAAGTGCAGTCAGGGGTGGCAGGTGAGGCTATACCTGAGGCTGTGCCTCACCTGCAAAATGTTGCTTAAAAATGCAGATGGATAAAATAAATAAATAAAATACATAGACTTTTTTTCAATTGAAAAATAAACCAAATATTTTTTAGACATGTCTTTTCTATGATCTCCTTTTTCTGTGTGGGTTTTCAACATATCTTTGGGAAAAAAGCAGCAAATTTACAAGTTTCCTGTTTATATCTGTGAGACAGCGGCTGGTGAGACAGCAGCAGCCCCTCCCTTCTCTGGCGCTGCACACGCTAACACGTGCGCTTTACTAATTCTGTCTTTTTATTGTCATAAAAGACGCCCTATTTTAAAATGACCTAATTTGCTTATTTCTCGCCATCTGTCTGATTACGTTGGTGTCAGTTTGTGTCTCATGTCGTCTAGTTATCCGCTAAAAATGCGCTATAGAAATATACTTGGTGAGGCAGGCAGTACGCTTGGCTCAAGGCAGAGGGCGCTGGTGAGCCCGGAGAATGTGACACCGCGCTGAAGAATAATAGAATCTGCGGTAGGCAGTCAAGTGCAGTGTCCAGTTACTCTTTCATATGTTTAGCATCATTTTCTAAATAGAGGAATACGTTTTTTAACCCTTAAACTCAATAATAACATGTCAGTGGTAGTGATCTCCACTGAGACAGAAAGACTTTTCAAACTGAAGAAAGAAAAGGAAGACTTCTACGAACAGGTTATTACTGCATTTCTTCAGGAGCGACCACAGACATAAACAAGGGAGCGACACACAGACTTCATTTAGAGCTAACCGTGAGTCAATAACAGTTTGGGTGATTTTGTTTTTTTCTTTGCTAGAGTTTGAAAACTGAAGAAAAATGTAGAAATGAAATATTAAACGACCTACTTTAACTACTGCCAATCAAGTGGTGAATAAGCTACTCTGTAGAATGAATGTGTTTGTAAATCTGACTGATGACGTCAGAGCCTCACCAGCCGTGAACCTCGCCGCACGTCACCGATTACTCTGCTGTTCTAAGCTCCTGTTTTCTTTTGTGTTAGGTCCTGCCTTTAACTATCTGGATGCTCCGGTTACAAGGGTAACGGGTGTTGACATCCCCATGCCGTACGCCAAGACCCTGGAGGAGCACAGTCTTCCCCAGGTCAAAGACATCATCTTCTCTATTAAGAAAACCCTTAATGTCTAAGGCCCCCACACCTGGGAAAAATGCTCCTTTAGAGACCCTGGAGCCCGGATGTTGGTCCAAAAAAACCTTTGCTCAAGGATTTCTGCTGCTGAAACAGGGAGGGGAATATTTATGGGTATTTGTGGTGATAAAATGACTGGAACAAAGTTCAGTCCTTTCCTGGAGCTTTCCCTTCCAAACAGAATAAATGAGTCAAATGATGTAAAGAACTTTTTATTGCCAGAAATGGGAAATAAAGCACCTCTGAAATCAAAGCCTCAGAACTGGAGCAGCTTTTTTTTCCGATGCTCAAATGGTTGGACTTATGCTGAAACTGCTTTGAGGTTCTTCATGACAGCCTGCTGAGAACACAGGAGCTGAAACTGCCAGCTGCTTCATTCAAGTCCTTGGGATGTGTGGTGAGGTCTTTGCCTTTGCTTTCATTTGTTCTACTAAACCAGGGGTGTCCAGATCTGGGCTTTGAGAGCAAGGGTTCTACACGATTTCCAACCAACCTGCCACTGAAGCTCCTTATTGGCTAAACACACCTGATCCAGGTAACGAGCAGCAGATGAGACAGGAGGCCGGCCCTCGAGGCTGGAGGTGGACACCCCTGTTCTATACAGTTGTTAGCTTCCACAGTTTTCCTTCCAAAGTGACAAACATTGGGTTTCAGCAGAAAGGCACTTTAATTTTACAGATCCTTTCTTCCACTGGGCTAAAATAAAAGATACTAAACCTTCTTATAGTAAGAACTTTTTTCAAACCACGGTGGATGAAGTTTATGGTGAATACTAAAAATAAGACATTTGTGGTTTGACAGACTTTTGGAGGACGATCTGGGTGATCTTTCTGCTGATCTGTAGACATCCAGGCAGAAGCTGGAATCTCATCCAGCTTTGTGACTGATGGTGAGGAAGCTGTCAGGTAACTGACAGGTCCAGCTTTCATTCAGACTAACCTGCAAACACAAGAACCCTTGAAAGCTTTTGGTTCCACGAAGCTGCTTTAAATCCAGTGTTCTGATTGGACAGGACGTTGGCGTCTGCCGTCTTCATCAGCTCTGAACGTTCTCAAATACTTCAGAAACTGCACATCGATCTGAAGCAATGAGACTATTAAAACGGACTAAGCTGCATCACTGGAAAAACAGCTGGTGAGTTTTCAGAAAGCTGTTCAGTGGAGACGGTCATGTGATCAGTTCTGGTGGGTTCCACCAAAGCTGAGGAGTACCTCAGCAAATCTCTTGTGGAGGTGGACCTCGAGCTGTGGGCGGAGCATGAGGCATCCTAAGGAGCCGATAAGTCAGATCTTCCCACCTCAGAGTGCCCCTTCAGGAGGCCGAGCCGTACCACCACTACCTTCCTCTTTTTCTGATCCGACCCTTCTCCCTCATCCTCCTCAGATTCCTTCCTTTCCTTTCCTTTTTCTCTTCCCTTCCTCTTTTCCTCCTTCTGCCGCTTTGCCTTCTTGCGCCTCTTCTTTGCTTCTTTCACTTTGACTCCAGGGTCATCATCTTCCTCCCGAATCTCATCCTGCACTTCTTCCTGTTCCACTTCCTCCTCTACGGTCATCACCATTTCTTCATCCTCCTCATCTTTGTTATCCGTTGAAACGTCTCCCATCTGTTTTTTCCTTTGTTTGTGTTTTCCCATCATGCCCAGTTCTCCGTCCAGCTGTGGATGACATGACAAAGTTTAGAAAGTGTGATGCTGGCTCTATAAGGACAAAACAGGGACTACAGACCAGCAGACAATGTAAACAACTACAAGACTGCTCTTAAGTGATACACAATGTAAAAAAATCTTCCTTAAAGCCAGACCACTGTGTAAGGGTTTTAGAACACAGTCCTGCTTCTTTAATTAGGAACAGGGACATTCCCAAGCACCACCTGACAGGTAGCACTGACCACACCACCTGACCTTAATATATCCTTTTCAAAATATTAGATCATCATGGAAAAGTGCTTTTATTTTCATAGTTCTGTTTGAAAAAATGTAACTTTTAACTTTGCGCCCAGTGTTTCATCGATTCTTAGGCCAAACCCAAATTCTTCCCGTGTTCTTACAGCTTAAAAAAAAACCCACATTCAGATGCATTCAGGAGATGAATTGTTGGCCAGACGTCCAAGGTCCTGTTTTCTGATGAAATGAAAGTATGTCTTTCATTTGGGAATCAGGGTCCATGAGTTTGGAAGAAGACTGGTCAGGAGCAGAATCCACTGTCTTTGTGGATTTGGGCTGCAGTGTCCAGCGCTGGCCTTTGTAAACTCTTTCTTCACTCCAATACATCGGGGCTCTACACTATATTTTACATTTAGTTTTACATGGTGACTTTCCTTTTTATTTGCTGTCAATATCACCATTAAGGACTTGAAAATGATAAACTTACAAACTGGTAAAAACACAATTCAACAATAAAGGTAAATTACATAAAAAGTTAGTGTTCAAAGACCCACCCCAATGAAAAATGTGTTTATGAAAGAATTTAAGACTAAAACTGCATTTCTGAGTTTTTCTTTATTCAAATCGGAGCAAATAAAAACATACCATTTAAAAAAAGCTCAAGTTTTTAAAGCAAATAAAATGGGTGAACTGAAATCTCCCTGCTTTGCCTCACTCTGATGCGTCCACTTGGAGACAAATCATAGACCATTTCCCTGTGTACAGCACTTTGGGCTTCCTTGACTGGTGGTGCAAGGTGATAAATAAATAAATAAATGAAAATGAAATGGGGAAAAAAAAATATCTACGAATCGTGATGTGGCGTCACAATGGAAAATGCCTTAGCTCTGGTTCTGGTGAAATGAAGCCAAATCCGTCTCCATTGCTTCCTGATACGTCATTTTAAAACCAGACGACAGCGATTGGTCCGAGTCAGTCTGAGTCACATTTATAGAGGAACTGCTGTCACCAATCATCAGTGAGCTAAAATCCACACCCCTTCCACTGAAAGCAGTTTGGTAGTATCTGTCAGTCAAACGTTTGAGGAGGGGCCAGCGAGCACCACGTTCTTTCATTGAGGCTTCTGATTGGCCAGTTTATCATATGTGATAAAGACAAAATATCTTTTTAAAAAAATGGGAATAAAGGTAGATGTTAATAAGGTATCAGAGCAAGAAGGATTTTTCTGACAAATTAAATGACTGAGTAATAACTGTGTATTTCTAAATAAAAGTCTATGGGATTATGACTTCTTGGAACCAGCAGGTACTTCCTGTTTGAGAACATGAGAGGAGGGATTGAGATGTCCATTGTTTTTACGGTCTGTGAGACAAATAGATCTGTGAACGGCCTATGTTGGAGCTGGATTGCTACAATATTGCTGCCATTTTTGTTGCACCGCCTATTTTAGGTTGGGGTTGTGAAGGGCTGTAAGCTAGCGGGAGAGACTAGACAAAGATTTGATTGAAGTGGAGGGTTACTTCCACGCCAACAGTCCCACCACAATTCAGAGGTGAATCTCAAATGAACTCCTGCTGCTCTGCAGAAACTATGTCCTAGAAAATTTAGGCTAAAAACAGCAAAAAATAACAGACTTTTTGACATACCGTAAGTGTCCAACCATTCAAATGTGAATCAGCGGATTCTGACATGAAAAACAAGCGACTTTTCCTTCTGGTTTGGCATTGATACACAATACATTTGAGTGCTGCAGCGTAAAGCCGCTTTTCTCCACGACAGAATCTGCTGATAAGCGTTGTTGATGTAAACACGTCACAACTGCATGGCGCTGCGTATCAGAGCAAGGCTGCTGTTCTCCGCTGGAATGAGGTTAATTACGGTAACGGTTGAAAAGTTACTGTAAACAAAAGAATGTAAACACTGGAGCTAAAGCCCCGATTCAGAGTTTTTCACCTGTTTTAACTTCTCCCAGCACTGGGCGCGTGCGCACGGACCCAAACTGAACGACTCAGATTTACCTTGTCATGAACAAAAACAATCGTTCTTATTTGAGGTACGTTAGACCTGTGCACACAGGGATGAGACTTTCAAAGCTGTTGAAACTCAGAAAGGCTGAGCGCACCGGTGCGACCATGGATTGTTGTTTTTTAGGTCCACCATTGAAAAAATCCGGTCGCACTCTAGAGCCCTGGACATGAGACAATAATGCTCAAGAGATGATGGGAAAATTATGGGAATACTTGAAGAATGTCCACAACAGCTGTGAATGTTATTCATTTTGTCTCCTTACATGCTGGTGTATAGACCACACTTAGCTCTAAACTATGCAGAAAGAGCCTTTGCTGTCATAGACGTGAAGCGCTGAATCCTTACAATCAAGGGTCAAACCAAACGCACTTCATCTCAGCCTGTTATGTCCACAGATTTACATGTCAGAAGAACACTCACTGCATCTTTGCCGTTTCCCAGCCGGTGCAGCAGTAACCTGACGGTGTCTTTGTTCTGACACAAGCCCATGGTGTTGAGGGTGTCGAGGGCGGAGCCAGAACAGCCCTGCAGTCGTAGCTCTGCCCCCAGAGCAGCCTGCAAGAAGTTGTTCCTCCAGTTGTTTCTGGTGAAAAGGGGGATGGAGAGTGCCACCACAGTGCGGCGCTCCAGCAGCGTTGCCGCCTGCTCCTCCGACAGCTGACTGTACATCAAACAGAAGAGGCTCAGAACATCCACAGCAGCCAGAAAGAAGCCGACCTTCAGCGATGGGACTTACTGACTGCTTTTGAGGAAGGCGTTAACGTCAGGGAACATGGAACGCAGACAGGTTCCCACCAGCGGAGCTTTTTCCTGAGCCCAGTTTGCACACCGCCGCCAGGGAAGGAGGACAACGGCTTCCTGCCCGACACCTTCAGGTGGAAGGGGCTGTCCGTCTGCCGAGACAGCTCCTTCATCTGCAGCGGCACGCAACAAGAATCCAACAGCTGCTGAGACTCAAAGGGTTAAAGAGCCTCCATTCTGACACCTGCCCCACTCTCACCTCCATCTTCAGCTGCTTGCTAAAGAAATCTAACATGGGCTTGCGGGCACCTTTGGCTGACCAAAGCACCTGGAGAGCAGCCTTGTAGCTGGCCTTGCTCACCAGCAGCGCCGCTGTGCTCTTCTTCCCCATCCTGCAGCCACCTGCTTGCTTGTCCTTGGTCTGCAGAAAGAGAAGAGTCAGGAACAGCCTCCTCTGCATGATGCCTTTGGTGCAGACAGACTGCTGACTGATGCACAGCTATAGTGGAGAGAGAAGTTTCACACAGCAGCATTTTTAAGCAGTACAGGGATTTCTAAATGGCCTTCAGACACAAATTTCCCCCAGATGATGTTGCCATCAAGCCAAATGTTAAATTCATAAACAGAAATCAGGACAATTAAGCTTATGAGCTAGAATCCTGGTAGCGCCGTTTTGAGCTCTTTGAAACATCAGAGCACGCCAAAGTCACATGACCACAGAAACAAAGCCTTGTGACTTCCGGTCTGTGTCGAGCAGCTCGCTGGAATTGTGAAGGGGTTGGGTTTGTCAAAAACTACAATTCTGAGCGATCCTGCATTTGTGCCATGGCAGTTGTGACTAAGAAACCTCAGGCTTTCCCACATGAAGGAGAGATCCTCAACCCCGGACGGACAGGTGATGTACTAGAACTATTAAAGGAAAGTGAGCTTAATTAATTCAATAAATACATGGTTGAATATCAAGTATAAATCTAATAAACAAACACGTCTAGATAAACAGCTACAAGTTAAGATAACAGTTAAGTATTAAATGAACAAAGACATGTTTGAATAGTCTATCAGATGGGCTTCATCAAGTAGGAGTTGTGGAAACTGCTGGGGTTGCTGGAAGAGTCAAAGGTGAGAAGCAGCTACACCAGCCGCAGACCAGAACAACTTATGGGTCTTTTAGACAAACGTATTGGTCTTCGTTACCATAGGCTTGTTTTTGTTGAAGGGACAATCCAGAAGTCACACACAGAGGAGTCCAGAAAAATCTTGCTGGGCCCTACCTCTACAGAGACGACCTGCTTAGATCCAGGCCAGCATGGCCCGCAGTTTACTCACTGACATGAAAAACAACGCATGAATCGAGGTGTCGCATCACAAAAAGAAAATGCCCAAACGCCTGCTCTCGTGAAATGAGACCCAATCCATCTCCATTGCTGCCTGAAACTTGTGCCTCCATTTTGAGATCTGTCAACAGCGTTTGGTTTATAGGGGAACCACCGTCGCCAATCACAAGTGAGCTTGTTCCAAATCCACACCCCTTCCACTGAAAGCAGCTTGGGAGAAGCTGCCAATCAAACGTTTGAGGTGGGGCCAGCGGGCACCACGTGCTTTTATTGAGGCTTCTGATTGGTCATGTTCGCACTTGTGATAAAGACAAAATGTCAAGAAAAAATGGATTAGAAAGAAGATGTTAAGAAAAAGGTATCAGAGCAAGAAGGATTTTTCTGTAAATAAAAAAAATGAGTAATAACTGTTTCTACATGAAAGTCTACGGGATCTTGACTTCTTGGAACCAGCAGGTACTTCCTGTTTGGAGCACGAGAGCGGGGGGGTTGAGATGTCCACTTTTTCAATGGATTAAAGTAAATGGATTTACCCAAAAAATCTATGAATCAACAAACAAGCCCATTCTTAATATCCATATTGATATGAATTAGAATAAACAATGAAAACATAGACGGTTGCACGAGCACTCTCCTTCCCATTGTCTCTGATTTTGTTAGATGTAAAGATCTTCTGAAAAGCCCCTCCCCCGTTTCACTATGATTACATAACCAAACGTTATCTAGTTGGTCCTTTGTTTCTTCTAAAATAAACTTTGAACTCTTTGTCAGAGATGATGAATGTCATCTTCAGTCTCATCTGCAGTCCGCTGCTTGATGCTGCTAGAAGCCTCAGTACATGTCGATACACTGCTGTGTCAAACTGACTCAATGGTTCGTGGAGCCTCATTTTTAACATCCCTACGTTTATCACACAAGTCATAAAACATCTAGTGAAATGACACATGGAATAAGTATTGAACACATGAATATAAGAAGGTGGACAATGACAAAGAATGCCAGTAGAACACTGGAAATCTGTCAATAATCAAAGAGATCGGATCAGGAATGAGTCCATCAGAGGAACAGCACATGTTAGAGGTTCTGGAGATAAGGTCAGAGGTCAGACTGAGATGGTTCGGTCATGTCCAGAGGAGAGACGTTGAATATGTTGGTGGAAGGATGCTGAGTCTAGAGCTGCAGGAAAGAGGTCTAGAGGAAAACCAAAGAGGAGGTTTCTGGATGCAGAGAATGAAGACATGAAGGAAGCTGGTGTTAGAGGATGCAGAAGACTGGGGTAGATGGAGGAAGATGATGGGTGTAGCGAATTCTACAGAGCGGCAGGCTTGTCCTTTCTAGGATTTTTCACATATTCATATTGTTCATTTCATATTCTATTCTGTTCCATCTACTTTTACAAAGATGTCTTTTCACTGTAGTATTTCTCTGTCCCCAACTGTCTAACCGTTGTTACTAAAGGTCATCTATTGAATCAGAATTGCAGTTTCCAAATGTGAGCGACTCCTGAAGAGAAAAAAACCAAAGGAAAAGAAGTACTGAACAATGATGACTCAATTAAAATGTTCTGGGTTTTTTTTGTATAAATGCAATTTGTGGCTCAATGGCAACAACTAGTGAAATGTAGTGTCAGAGGCCCTCTTAAAATGCCCTCGCTGATGAAAATCCTGGTGTGTCAAAAAGTTCTTCTGCTGCTGTAATCCAGTAAATGCTTCTGAAAGCCTTTCAGAAGGTTTTCATTTACATTTGTGGTGTACACCGTGGTGGTGTACAGCTTTTCTACCTTCACTGCAGGCCCAAAGCTTTACAGTCACATTCACACTGATGGAGGCTCCGCTGCTGAACACTGGCGCCAACCTTCCATCAGATCAATGTGGGGTTCAGTGTCTTGCCCAAGGACACTTCTACACATGGGCAATGTGGGAATCGAACCTGCAATCTTCCGATCAGAGAATGACCTCCCTACCGCTTCACCACGGCAGCATCACATGCTCCCTGACGCACAGTGCTGCGTTTAAACCCTGTATGCGCATGCGCGAGCAGGGGGCATCAGTGGGGCAGCAGGGCCGCTGCAGAACAGGCGCACGCACCTTGCTGGGCGCGGGCGGCTTCAGCCACAGACTGCGCTTCCCGCTCTGTTTGCGCCTCCCTTTGGAGCGGATCACCTGCGCGCACCTTTCGCACAGGAAGGACTTCTCCGTGACCGTGGACTCGGGGAAGACCCAGCGCACGGTCTCCGGGGTGGTGAAGGTGTACACGGCCCTGCGGTTGAAGGAGCGTCCGTGGCGCTCGAACAGCAGCTGGCAGCACGAGCAGTTCCTGTCCTCCGGCCGCGAGGGATGCCGCGGCGGGACCCGGGATCCGGCGTCCCGAGAGTCTGGGTCCGTTTCTGGACAGTCCACCTCCGAGCCTAGGGCGGGCTCCAGAAGCTCCTCCGGCATCACGGGCTCCGGTCCGGCCGCCGGGTCCAGCGGGCCGGGCCGGGTCCTGTCCGCCGTGTTCGCGTAGTCGTGCTCGTTGGACTCCGCCGCGGGTCGCTGCTCGTCGCCGCTGGCCATCGGGATGTTACCTCCTCACAGGGGGTCACGTGACGGACAGGAGTCTGGAACACTGACTGACCGGATCACGATCCACCTAAAGTTCGTGAGGAACAGCAGCCCGGTCCGGGCGGCAGCGGCGGCGGGTTAACCGCGGGCCTTTTGCCATGGAAACGGATGACTTCCGGTGAGGTCACGTGGAGGAGAAGTCCCCTGAAGGCGGCCGTTGATGTGGACTGAGACGTTTATGAACGACAACAGAAAGAAAAACACCAACACGTGAAACGGAAAAATCCGGGAACGAGGGGCTCCACAGGAAATAAGCTCTACAACTTCCGGCTCTCCACCAGCTGATGGACGCTGATGGCGCCCCTAGCGGCAGAGAGTGGGCCTACACAGGACAACCTTCGTTTTTGCTCAGAAGCCACAAGATAAAAAAATAACCTCTCTTCTGACCCTCTGCAGATGGTTTCTGAGCCAAGTTCTGGTCTTTCACCGGAGCCATCAGGGGGCTGGAGGGCTGCTAACTCTGAGGGAAAACGCCCAGAAACGAAAGGTACGTATTTACACACGTAACTACGGTTCTATGAATCTTTTTTCTCCTGATTGAAAAACTAAACGGTTCGATGAATCCCGGATGATTCCCCGGTCCCTCGTGTTCATTGCGTTCTCGCGAGACGTGTTGGGCCCGCGTTCCTGGTGCCACGTGATTTTACTGCCCTACGTGGGTCACCCGGAGGTGACCGCATGCGCAAGGAGCATTCAGTTCCTGAAGCGCCGCCACTGGCGGTCAGGAGGGATGAAATAGATCCGCTCCAAAACACCCGAGCAATCAATCAGTGAACCAAATGCTGCATCTTCATGGAAACTAACAGGAAGCAGCAAAGCATCTGAGAAAACAACGTCCAACCTGCACAGGGTCTGCTCCAGAGGGTCTGCTCCAGAGGGTCTGCTCCAGAGGGTCTGCTCCAGAGGGTCTGCTCCAGAGGGTCTGCTCCAGAGGGTCTGCTCCAGAGGGTCTGCTCCAGAGGGTCTGCTCCAGAGGGTCTGCTCCACAGGGTCTGCTCCAGAAAGCAGCTTATGTCACATCCATAAATATAGAGCGTAAGGTAGTGGAAAAAACTCTGAAACTTTTGGTTCTACGAACTGAGGACTATTTCAATGTCTGTAAGGAAACGCCTCCATCAGCCACTCCAGTGCAGGTGGTGTTCCAGTTTGTTTCAGAGAGGTCTGAGCACGCATGCACAAAGGATTCAATGCCTTTTTTCCTGTGACAGCGTGACGAGGCCAGACAGATGTCTAACCATTTTTCAAAAGAACAATACTTTTCAAACTGCTCCAACCTCTATGGACTGTTCTTTACAGAGCGCAGCACGCTGAAGAAGCATGGGTGTGAAGAGCGCTTTGTACAACAATCCTGGTGTTGAAATGGTTCCGACATGTTTGTTTCCATGAACAAAAACTCCTGGAATTCTACAGAGTAGCAGGTTTGTCCTCTCTAGGATTTTTCACATATTCATATTGTTCATTCTATCTACTTTTACAAAGATGTCTTTTCACTGTAGTATTTCTCTGTCCCCAACTGTCTAACCGTTGTTACTAAGGGTCATTATTGAATCAGAATTGCAGTTTCCAAATGTGACTGGGTGCATTTATAAGACCCACATTCCTATCAAAGCTCACTCTGTAAATGAAGGACACTGTGTCCACAACTTGAAGTTGCAAGTAACTGAATTTCTGCCTGGACCACAGAGCAAATATAACTTAGCTCACAGTTATACACGAGCCAGGATGGAGATCTAGTGACCGCACGACCTCAGGGTCAGTCCAGGGAGGACCTATCATCATAGTGGCCTGTGCTGTCCTCCGTACCTTTGTGACCCTAGAAGGAGACAGACATTCCCCAATGAAGGGGGTGGAGAAGCAGCTCCTTATCTGGATAACATGTGGGACAATCACAGAGACTTGATGTGTCAAAATCACTATCTTTTAAGTGTTTATATTAAACAATGATTCATTTCTTCATTTCCTGAAATATAGAGTTTTTAATTATTTGGTTTAATATGTAACAAAATCCTTTTCACATTCAGTCCCACCTTAATGCGGTTATCCAGTACTTCAAGTTTGGCCTTTTATATGGATATCTTTTTGCTCCATTTTCTGCCCTGTTTTAAATGTTTAAAATAAGAGTACAGTTAGGTCATATTGAGGTCAAATCAAATAATCCTGCACTTTACCAGCTTCATAAGAGGAAAGGCTTAATGGAAACCTGTATCATTCTTTTCAGGTCCACTACAGGAGAGTCTGTGACTGTTTCTTCAAATTCACTACAGGAAGATGTAAAGAAACTGTCAGCTGAACTTCCTGTTGAGCATTATTGGACATCAGCGTTTGAGAATGCAGCTTTAAAATCAGTCTGAAGTTCAGGCTGCTGCTCCATGGAGTGATCTTTGTGCCACCTTATTGCAAGCAAAAGTCACAGTTTTGAGATCACAATTTTCCAAATGTTTTCAGTTCTCACTTTGTGTTTGTAAGTTTCTGTTCGGTAAGATATTTGTGCCACCAAACAGCCGGCTGATTGGTCCATTCATTTTCGGGGTCACGGAGTCATGGGGTCAGAGCCTAACCCAGCTACTCATGGCGAAGGCAGTGGACACCCCTGGACTGGTCACCAATTTAATTAGCATGTTTTTGGAAGCCAGAGAAAACTTACGCATTTCAAGTCCCCCAGCCAGGACTTGAACTGGGAACCTTCTTGCTGTGAGGCCAGGGTGCTAACCACTGCGCCACTGTGCAGCCACTTCAGCAAACTGAACAGTCTCTTTTACACTCCATTTTAAGAAAGAAATCTTTTAAAATCATTTTTAAAATAATTCATACTTTTTGTTTAGCATTGACTTCATTTTATTTAGTGTATTGTATTTATGTGTATTTATATGTATATATGTGTATTTATGGCTGGGAATCTCCTTAGAATAAACTGTAAAGTCTATCTGACTTACTGACTTACTCTAAACAGGCGTGTGTGATCTAGGAATCCTCTGGAGCAAAATATTGATAAAAAGTTTGATTTTCTTTAAGATGTTTGTTATTTACATAAAATTGAAGCCCATAATATCTTCTGCTGCACAACAGTATTTTGGATTAGATTAACAGCAGTAGTCAGTAAGGAAAGGAATGGTTCACTAAAGCAGACTTCATGTATAAGGAGAAGAAATGGTATTTTGAACTTTTAATGTTAATTTTCAATGTCTTGAAAAAAACTAAACTCATGTTTGCTTTTGTTCAAAGTACAAAAACAAAATTATTCATAAAAAAATGCTGTTTTTTCTTTCAACATTTTCTTCATGAAAAAAAAACCTACCATATATCTTCCAGTAATGGCCTGTCTCTAATAGACGCTGGTCTCCAATAAAAGCCTGGTCTAACAGGTGTTAGTTGTTTTTAGACGCCGGTCTCTAATAGTGGCCGAAATCCTTTAAGACCCAACACCCCCCCACCCCCTGTGCTGCGTACTGAGCAGGCAGAGGGTGGGGGGTTGGATGTCTGTAGCATTAAGCCAGTGTAGCATGGATCAGAACATTTTGACTCATTCTATTTTGTTTAAACTTTTGGAATATACCAAAGAACATTCTGGTGAGGAATTTTGGGATGAATCCTAGACATATCAGAGAATGGTGCAAGCAGTTAGATGAAAGAGCAAAGACGGCTGCAGAAAGAAAAGGAGAAAACCCATTTCCTGGTGTTTATAGTGGATCAATCCCTGGATTCTCCAGAACTGCATTCATTTTCTTAACCCACTGGATCCCTTTCGGGCAGCAAGATTTCTGGAACCGTCCAGTCTGCTGCTTTTGGACTAAGGCAGTACACTTTAGAGCTGAAGCTCGCTATGCCGCCACCGGGAAGGAGCTGGCAGCAGACAGAAAGCCGGTCCGGGATGGGAAAGCAGTCTGCTCGGGCCTCCTGAACTTTAGTTACATCGACGCCTCAAAAAAGGAACCCTCATTTTATTCAGGTTAATGCGGGACAGAAAGCCGTCAAACTCCGTAAGAGAGAGAGGAAACACCGGGAAGCAGCCGTTCAGACACATGTGGAGAGAAGCTCTCGTAGCTTGTAGGAAATTCTAAATGTTTTCATGAACCCAAACATTGAGGCATGATCACTGATGTTTTTGTAGAGCTTTTCAAAATAAATCAACCTGATCTCTTGACATCATCCATGTCTTTCAGGCAAAGTAAATGAGATAAACACAGAGATCGCTCTGTGTAGCCAACATGCTAATAACATTATCTACTAGCTCCATGTAGCTGACAGGCTAAAAGCATTAGCTGCTAGCTCCATGTATCTAACAGGATAAAAACATTAGCTGCTAGCTCCATGTAGCTAACAGGTTAATAACATTAGCCGGTAACTCCATGTAGTTAACAGGCTAAAAGCATTAGCTGCTAGCTCCATGTAGCTGACAGGATAAAAACATTAGCTGCTAGCTCCATGTATCTAACAGGATAAAAACATTAGCTGCTAGCTCCATGTATCTAACAGGATAAAAACATTAGCTGCTAGCTCCATGTATCAGTTCTGGGGTGAATCCTAAATAGCAGAGAGGCTGCAGAAAGAAAGAAAAGGAGAAAGCCTGGTTTCCTGGTGAGCAGAGAAAGCAGCAACAAATCAGAAGAACTGGTTTGAACATGGATTACTGAGCAAAGGAAAAGGTGCTCGTGTCTCCAGGAAAATGATCGGCATGAAAATGAAACAGATTTTTGATACGGAGATTGAAGTTCACAGCCAGTGTGAATCAGAACAGAATAAAATGTTATCATCTTTTTAATAAATTCTGAAATGTTCATCTGTTCTTTTCTGCATTTTGTGACCAAATTTTACGCAAAATGAACCCATTAACCATCATCATTCTGTCTGTGACGAAATGAATGCTGTGTCGGCTGTCATTTATATTATATAAATGTCCCGTTTACTTTTGGAAGATATACGGTATATTTCATTGATACAAATCATAGCCGTAACATAATATAATGTCCGGTTGGAAGGAGGTGAAACTGAGGCGGTTTATCTGCTGCTGACATTTGAAACTCTCTGGCCTCTACACTAACATCAATAAATACAGAACCCTGTTCTATATTTTGGTTGTTCTGCTCCTTCTGAGTTCTGCTCAAAGAGAAACGGGCCAAAATGGTTAAAGTTTCCCTGTCAAACAGAACCGAAACAAAGTCTGTGTCTGCCTCCAAGCTCCATCCATGCAGACAAAGACACTTGATTGGATAGAATCTAGACCAATCAGCATGAACCCTCTTGTCTGTGATTGGCTCTCTGGTGGCACAAATATCACATGAAACATAAACTTACAAACACAAAATAAAAAATAGAGCAAAGGCCAAATGAGACACCATGCATCTGAAAACATTTGTTTCAAACGCAAAATTATTTTTTGAAAGCAAAAATAAAAAATGTTCATTCGGAAATTATGAAGTTTTTTACTTAAAACTTGACATTTTGTTTGCAGTTTAGAACATTTTGACCTCAAAACTGTGACTTTTCCGTGTAATATGGTGGCACAAAATACCCTCCAGACTGCTCTGCAGCCATTTGAACTTAGTTTTACCAAATATGGTGTAGCAGCTGCCACTCGCTGCCCCCAGCTCGCTCTCAGAGAGAATGCAGTTGACAGTCAGGAGTGCAGAAGCCTGTTCTGCAGCACATCAGGTGAAGGTTTGTCAATGATAAAAAAAGGACATTGGCCATTCTCTATGTGCAGATAGAAAAACAGCACAGCGACCTTAAAGAAGATGGAGATCAGACACAAAGGTTCGGAAGAAACTTCTTAAGGTCAAGGCAGAGCTGAGGAGCAGCCGGTGGTGTTTCTGCTACGCGTCACATGATCCAGCACATTGATTTCTACAGCTGAATGTTAAATTAGTTTTTTTTTTTACAAGTCGCCAGGCTTTCATTTATTTATTTTATTTGATTTTTTTTAAAATGCATAAACCGGTCAGCTGTCTTCTGCAGGGTCACCATCCTTCTCTGCTGAAACTTTAAACTTATCTGAGCATTTCAGAGACTGAAGGAGCTCCAGCTAAGATTCGGCAGATCTGAAGCTTCTGGAACAGGATGGAATCAAACTGACAAACAGTTCCACTGGAAGACGACAAACAAGGAAGTAAAAAAAAAAAAAAAACAAGAAATGTTCCATTTCTTTTCTTTTCTGAAGAATCCCAAACCCAGAGGCATCCAGCAGAGGGGAGGCCTTTTTGTTCCCTCACCGTCAGCCTGTTCTGTTCCCTGACATGCATTCTTGTGCCCGACAGGCACCATCGGGACCCTGGCAGGACACAGTGACATGGCAAGGGGGTGGGGTGCTGCAGCAGAAAAGGTTCAGTTTGAAGGGTCACATCAGTGGGACACAAAGACCCTCATAAAGGCGTCAGGTTCTTTGTGAAAGAAGCAGCAGAGGATCAAAGATGCTGGAGCTGCATCCACATCTGCAGCTTCAGATATGATCCGACTTTGGCTGGGCTCAAGGTCTTTTTTAAACTGGAAAAAGCTCGGAAATATCCTCAAAACAAACATGGGAGATGTTACCTACAGCCGAGTGTTGCTTCTGCAGGTGGAAGGAAACGACCCAACCACACATTTTCCCCTTTCACAAATGGTGACAAATATTTAGGCAAAGCTGGATCAGATTGTTGCGGCGCAGCTTTTATCTGAAATAACCCAAAGGGGGAGGAGCTGGAGCGCTGTGTATTCTGGACGACAAAGACCTAAGCACTGTCAGGCCTTCAGGATCCAGGGTCAGCAAGCGAGGTCCCAGATCTAAGGTGCTTCTGTAGTTTTTATTCTTTGTATTCTCTTGCCAGGTCGCCAAGCTTCAGGATCCAAACATTCAAACTCAGAAACGCTGAGCACATGGAACAAATGATCAGAAGGTCTGTGAGGGTGTTTCTGTGATGGGGTATGTGGGGCTGCGGGGCAGGGTTTGCGAGGCAATTGTGATGCCAGCGATGGGTGGAGCGGGTCAGATTACGGGTTTGCTCCGGTCTGCCGTGCTGGCCTTCTTGAGTTTGCCTTTACTGAATGTCTGGATAGAGCTAAGCAAGGCGGCGCGGCCCCCTCCCGCTCCGGCAGGCGGGGGCTGGGGGGGACTCGGAGAGCGCTCCAGGATGGGAGGAGCAGGAGGAGGAGCTGTGTACAGAAGGAGAAGAAGCCACATGAGAAACAGTTTTCTTATGTGCAGCAGAACAGGTCCTTATCAAGCTGGTCCGACAAAAGCAGAACACCAACTGGTACCAGGTCCAACAAACCATGGAGCCTCCAAACATCCGACTGAAGGCTGATCTTTTCTGAGTTCTACAAGTGAAGAACATAAATCTGCCCTCGATCAGTTCGGATATTTGACCTCATGAAAACCATCTTTAAAGAGAAGCTGCAGAGGATCACATTAAACTCTGAAGGTCTCATCCAAAATGCGGCTTTTTCAGAAAATAATGGATTCCATTTTCTTTTTAGGTCAAACATGGAAAAAAAATCACCAAGAACTTTCCAAACTGCAAATTCAACAAATGCAGTTCAGGAAAGCAGTTGGAAGCCTGCGGCTCCATCTCAGGCATGAGTTCCTCGAAGCTCTGCAGATGAACTCAGTGCAGCTTCAAAGCACAGCTTTAGGGAGGAGCTTCACCGCATCTATGACCTTCAGTACAGTCAAAGACCGGAAGCTGTCTGCTCACTTCCTACTGCAATGCATCCTGGGACATTAGATCAACCAGAGCTGCCCTCTTAAGATGGGTAAACTTTACCTGGGTCAGCTGATGGGGAACTCAGTCCAAACCTGCTGTGTTCTGTATTTCCGGAGCAAAAACAGCTGAAAGTCGAGCATGCAGAGGTCCTTCCACAGCCATCTTTCTGATGAGACAGACTCAGGGCACTTTCTCCATCACATCCTGAACGTCAGCTCAAAGCTGCTGTCAAACAGAGCTGGATGACAGCAGAAGAACTCCTGTGTTTGCTTCCAAACTCTTTAGCTGTCTGTAGCATAAAACACAGACTGGTCTGGATTCTGTGTGCACTCAATGTTTAGATGAAAAGAAAATACTGAAAGCCTACAGCGGTTTGGGGGCTTTGATGGTAAAACGGTTCCAGGTCGAATGAGGAGTTCTTTCATTGAGGAGTGTTTGCGTGTGCTCGAATGAACATGCTACATCACACACAGGCAAAGAGCTGGAGACGCATTACCATCACGTATATTTTAAAGATTTGGCAGAAACAAGGTTACTTTTGAGCACCGTGTAACTGCACTAACGCGTGCTCGCTCGCCCGCCTGCGCTGACACGATGCTCAGGACTGCATCACACTCTTTATATTAAAGGTTTCACTTTGAATCTTTGTCCAAAAACACAAAGTGACTGCATGTGGAAACAAAGGAGTGATAATATAAAATAAACTGTAAATAAACGTTTTTCAAACTCAGAACCAGAGCTGAATGGGACTCTCAGAGAATTCTACATGTAGTGGACACCATGGGATAAGATTCAAAGAGCTGTTCTAATCTGCCTGAAGGCTTCACAATCTTCTGGACTCAATTCAAAAAGACTGTCGATGTAGTGAAGGAAAAGATCTGACATGAATTCATGTTTGTATCTCTGGCAAGAACTCTCCGGCTCAGCTCTGCTTCCACTTTTTCTGACCAAAATCTTAATGGAGGAAAAGGGTACTGCACCTTTAAAAAACCCATCAGAGACCACCATCACTGTTCTACTTTACCCAATGTCAGTATGAAGCATGCTCTAGGGGAGGAAGAAGAAAGAGAGAGGAAGAGGATGGTTATTGGTTCACTACATCAATCAGCACTTCCGGGGGTGAGGATCACATCTGTGTTCAAACATTATCTTCTTGCAGATAGAACAGGTCATACAGGAAGAAATAGAGACAGACAGATACTGACATCAGACCCAATAGGAAAGCCTCCCATAGATGGAGAACAGACTGAGGGGTAAATGTGCAGACAGACAGAGGAACCAGAGGAAGACACACAGACTCACCTGTGGTGGATGAAGGGGTGGGGGAGGAGGGGCATGTGGGAGGAGAACTGGCTCCAGAACCTGCAGGAAAACAGACTGGTTAGCCCATAGCCACCTGCTGAAGACTGCAGTCCTGCATGTGATCCGGTTACAGTTCTGAAGACACAAACTGGACTTCCTGTCAGAGTTCCTATGAAAAAATGCTGAAGAATAACAGAAACTGGACATAGTTTCCTCCAAGTTCCTGGTCAGAGGAGACAAAGCCAACACAAACACAACAACACAAAGATGGAGACCTGTATGGAACCCTCTGAGGCTTTGATCTGATCCAATATTAAATCATTATCTGTAAGGATCAGACAGCAGAACAAAAGACACAAAACTAGCAATCAATTCTCAAATGCTAAAGGTTTAGCAACACTAAAATAGCATGTAAAATCTGATGTTTGGGCACTAAACACACACCTGATGAGAACAATACCTACCAGAGTTGTTGCTGTTTGGAACAGACACGTCTTCTTTGTGCTCAATATTTGTCTGTCTGGATTTCTACAAAGAAAAGAAGAATACAAACGTTTTCTGAGAAGGGGGAATGTGAGTCCATTCTGTTACTGCTGGTGGACTCAGACTAAAGAGACACAAGCTGGACAGCCCGCTGCCTCAGGAGTGTGAATGTGTAGGTGGAGCTTGTGTGAAAGAAAACAGCCCCTTGTTTCTATTCGTCTGAGTGTTTTGTCTTAAGTCACGAGACGCCGCAGCGGCGTGGGACTCTGGCTTTCAGTCCTCTGGCTTTCAGTCCTCTGCTTAACTCTTCGTAGTTCCATATTTTTGTCAGCTGACCTTCCTCGCTAGAATCTTCCTCCTCTTCTTCTCCTCTTCTGAGCTGTGGTGTGACTGGGCCCGGGTCAGCCTCCGATGATGATGGAGCTACAATCACAAGAGGTTGAACATCGTCAGCCTGTAATTACCCACACCGTTGTGGACAGAAAGATTGTGCATAATTAGAAGAGAATAGCAAAAAACATAGTAGTGCTGTCATGTGATTAAATATTTTGAGCGGTTAATTAATCACGACCTGTAATTCATTCATCTAATTGATCTGTTTTTAATCCAACTGAACAATTGCTGCTAGAAGCCTCATTAGGACGTTTTTTCATTTGAATTGATGACATTGTGGCACAGTAAAAGATTCTGCTGAGGATTCGACTTCCAGCAGGACCTGACCGCTGCCTATACACACGTGGACAAAATTGTTGGTACCCCTCAGTTAAAGAAGGAAAAACCCACAATTCTCACTGAAATCACTTGAAACTTACAAAAGTAACAATAAATAAAAATTGATTGAAAATTAAATAATCAAAATCAGCCATCACTTTTGAATTGCTGATTAACATAAATATTTAAAAAAACAAACTAATGAAACAGGCCTGGACAAAAATGATGGTACTTCTATAAAAGATTGAAAACTATTTGACCAGACTGACATGATTAACTCAGGTGTGTCCTTTAATTGACATCACAGGTGTTACCAAACTCATAATCAGTCAGTCTGCCTATTTAAAGGGAGACAAGTATTCACTCTGCTGTTTGGTGAAAAGGTGTGTACCACACTGAACATGGACAACAGAAAGCCAAGGAGAGAATTGTCCCAGGACATCCGAAAAAAAATGATAGATAAACATCTTAAAGGTAAAGGCTATAAGACCATCTCTAAACAGCTTGAACTTCCTGTGACAACAGTGGCTCATATTATTCACAAGTTCAAGACCCACGGGACAGTAGCCAACCTCTCTGGACGTGGCCGCAAGAGGAAAATTGATGACAAATTGAAGAGACGGATCGTTGGAATTGTATCCAAAGAGCCCAGAACAACCTCCAAAGAAATGAAAGGTGAACTCCAAGGCCAAGGTCCATCAGTGTCAGATCGCACCATTCGTCGTTGTTTGAGCCAAAGTGGACTTCATGAGAGACGACCAAGGAGGACACCACTGCTGAAAAACAATCCTAAAAAAGCCAGACTGGAATTTGCAAAAATGCATGTTGACAAGCCCCAAAGCTTCTGGGAGAATGTCCTTTGGACAGATGAGACCAAACTGGAGCTTTTTGGTAAGGCACATCAACTCTATGTTCATAGACTCAAAAACCAAGCATACGAAGAAAAGAACACTGTCCCTACGGTGAAACATGGAGGAGGCTCAGTCATGGTTTGGGGCTGCTTTGCTGCATCTGGCACAGGGTGTCTTGAATGTGTGCAAGGTACAATGAAATCTGTAGACTATCAAGGCATTCTGGAGAGAAATGTGCTGCCTTGTGTCAGAAAGCTTGGTCTCAGTCGCAGGTCATGGGTCTTCCAACAGGACAACGATCCAAAACACACAGCCAAAAACCCCCAAGAATGGCTGAGAGAAAAGCGTTGGACTATTCTAAAGTGGCCTTCCATGAGCCCAGATCTGAATCCCATTGAACATCTGGGGAAGGAGCGGAAACATGCCATTTGGAGAAGACACCCATCAAACCTGAGACAACTGGAGCAGTTTGCTCATGAGGAGTGGGCCAAAATACCTGTTGACAGCTGCAGAACGCTCATTGACAAATACAGAAATCGCTTCATTGCAGTGATTGCCTCAAAAGGTTGTGCAACAAAATATTAAGTTATGGGTACCATCATTTTTTTTTAAATAATTATGTTAATCAGCAATTCAAAAGTGATGGCTGATTTTGATTATTTAATTTTCAATCAATTTTTATTTATTGTTACTTTTGTAAGTTTCAAGTGATTTCAGTGAGAATTGTGGGTTTTTCCTTATTTAACTGAGGGGTACCAACAATTTTGTCCACGTGTGCATTACCAGAAGCACCAAAATTCACTGCCTATACCATCACAGTGCTTGACTGGCCTGCCAACTCGCTGAACCAAAGCCCCATTGAAAATGTATGGGGGTATTATTAAGAGGAAGATCAGGGGCACAAGACCACTAAAAGAAGAGCTGATGGCCAGCATGAAGTAAATCAGAGCTTCCATAACAGTCCCAAACTGATTGCATCACTGAGGCAGATAATACGACCACAGGATTCCTGATGATGTGAGCTGAGCAAACATTTCCACTGAAAGAAAAGGATTGAGCACATCCCAGGGTTGCATTAACAGCATCATCCAGATGGAGAACAGACGCACCAGCCTCTGCTCTTCCTGTAGACGCTTCTCCAGCTTCTCCTTTGCTGTCCTCAGCGCCTCCTTCAGCTTGCTGGGAACCTGCAGAACAAGCACAGAGGAAAAAGACGTCTGACCACCCCCTCTCTGAGGTTAGACACAGGTAAGAGAGAGCTGAGCTCACCTTGATCTGCAGCTTCTCTGACTGTTTGAGCCGGACATCACTGAAGAGCCTGAGAGACAGAAATGTGAGTCCGGACCACGCCTTCCAAACATCCACCTTTCTGGGAGTGTGAAGTGAAGCATGTGCTGCAGGAGCTGCAGGCTGGTCACAGAGCGAGTGTGTGTGTGCACACGAGTGTGAAGGACTCACGGAGTCTGGATAAGCGCCGACACAGAGGGCATCCCACTCTTACACGCCTCAGTAGACAGGATGGACTCCAGCACCGGAACTGAGGCACAAACGCACAGAACCACACAAAGCATTCGCAGCTCCAAACAACTGCAGTGTGAAAAGGATGATATGACCCCACCACCCACACTCCTCTGAACACAGACTCTAAAGTCTGCTCCTCTTACAGCTCACCGGAGCGCTGCGCTTTCAGCAGAAACGGGAAAAATCCCGTTTTTTCAGCTCTTGTTACCACACTTCTCAAAGACGACAAGAACGTTTCACTTTGAACTTACAGGTAATCCCACGCTCAGTCCACTAGTCCACTTCACACAGATCTACCAGAAAACTACTATTCTACCAAATAAGAAGCCTGCTGGAGGTCCAAGTACACACCCACAGATGAATGTGGGGCGGCGGGGTACTGATCCACGGGCACGCTGTCAGGAGGTTGACCATACGTCATCTCGTAAAGCAAATAGCCGAAGCAGAAGACGTCGATGCTCTCGGTGGTCTGCAGACACAACACCCGTCACTGACACAACCTGGATTCACTGTCAGGCTCATTTGACCCGTTTACATACGTTGATCTTCCTCAGTTTGCTGAACGTTGCTCGCAGCATAGAGGGAACTCCCAGAATGCCGTTCTCCACCTCAAGCAGTCGACACATGTCGTCTTCCACCATGATGTTGGATGTGTGCAGGTGACCAAAAAACACGCCGCTGTCATGGAGGAGCTTCAAGCCCTGAACACAAACCCACAGATGCCACTGCAGTTTGCTGGGGCACATGCAGCCCCCCCAGGCAGGTGAGTGTGCGTACCTCCAGGATCTGACGGCCATACAGTTTGATCTGCTCCAGCTCCAGGCCCTGACTCCTTTTGGGATTACAATACTTCTTCAGGTAACTGTCTCTGGGTTTCACCTGCAGAGAATAAACTCTGAATCTTAAAGAAACAGCAAAGACAATCCAGTTGTTGCCTGAAGTGCAGGGGCGGAGCTACAAGCCGACCTGGGGCCCCAGAACTCACCTTGCAGATGTGATCTCTCAGGCAGCCGCTCTCGCTGAAGGGCCGGATGAGCAGAGCAGCAGACTCACTCACATTGGAGAACAACAACGGACAGAGGTATGGAGTCTGTGGAAGACAAGAGGTTGAATACTTTTCTGTGAACTCTACCATCACACTTAAATCAACCTCATTGTCTGAAGCTCAGTAACGAGATACAATCTGACTTATGAGCAGCTAGTTCACACAGGAGACCTTTGACCACATTTATTTATGAATCCAGTTCAGTTTGGGACTCAAGGCGGCAGAATGTTCTTGTTTAGAGAACGTCCAGGAGCCCCCTGTCAGTGCTGGAAGTCAACAACAACATGGAGACAGGCAGCTGCCAGCCGTCCTTTAAGACCAACCTACAGATACAAATCCACCAGATTGTGGGACGCAGGTAAAGTAAACAGGTCTGAACAGACAGGAAAAGAGTGACGGTGCTTTCTCAGCTCATCTCCAACAGCACCAGCGTTTGTGTGGCACTTACAGAGAGGCCGGTCAGCAGCTTCAAGGCCGACTGCAGGTCCTTGTCCGACAAGACTTTATCAGAACCCAGATCCACCTGCACACAGGCAGAACCAGAGTCAGATCAGGGCTTTCAGGTTCTCTGAGGCTTAGCATTAATTCAACAAGTTTCCTCTTTCAGAAAAAAACCCATCAGAAAGGTGCTAAAAGCAGCTACTACCACACCCTCGACTGCACTCAAAGTCTGGCTGGTGTAGAGCAGAAGACCTGACATCAAACTGAGCTAGGTGGATGAGAAGGTCCGACCCAAACTGACTGAGGGTTGTGGCTCCTACACAACATTACAAAACTAACAATAAAGCTTTTAAAACAATAACAAAATCCAACCTCAACAATTCTGGAACTGTGGGTTCAGCTCCAGCATCAGAGACCTGAAGGCCTGCAAGGGTTTGTATGTTTGAAGACGGGTTTGGCGTGGTAATGTGTTATGAAATATCGCTGACATTCATTTTGATGCACCTCAGTGTATTTTTGTTCTAAATCGTGTAAAAGTCTTTCACCGCTGAACACTGAGGCAGAGCATTGGGGGTCTAAAGGTGGACCGCGTCTTTATTCTGTGGCAGCTGAGGCTTTACCATTGCATATGTATGCATCACTGACCACGGACCGCTTCCGCCTCACAGATAAACTGGAGACACTTCAGCACCTTCTCCACTCATTCTTGATCTTTCAATGTATTATGCATGTCGATATTTCTATAGTAGAACAAATGAATAACTACTGCCAGACTTTTTGGATATACTTTTTGGAATTTGAATGAATGAATGAATGAATCAAACTTTATTTGATCTCACTCTGGGGAAATGGAATTAGTCATCATGGCCTGATAGATTTGCTACCATATTGAACATTTCACCCTAGATTATGTTTAAGCCTATTAAATAATGCTCCTCTTCACACAACACTTTTCTTATAGAATCATAATGATGTTGTTGCTTGAAATTGCCTACAGTTCATCATCCTTCACTTCTTTTTTTAACGACTACATCTGGAACTTTTACAGTTCTTTTTATACTTTACGGTACTTAACATTTTTATATGAGGAAATTTGAAATCTCTCAGCTGTTTCAGAATTAAGCAAATAACTTCAGCATTTTATCCAAACACCTTTAGACATTTTTGCTTTAGCTTTTTTAAAATAAAGCAAATTGTTTCAGCTTTGAATAATCTACACTTGCATTGTTGGAGGTATTTAACTGTTAAACTCCTCATCTTGTTGCTTTGACAGAGACTGCTTGTGGTTTAGATACTGAAGCAAACCATATTATCTTTTTTTTTTTTCAAACTAACTTCTTTTCAAATTAAAATTTTGCAATCAGAAACACGTGCATACATTGTGATATTCTTTAATCACCAATTAAAACTCTAATGATTAAACTACTAATAAACTACTAATTAAACAAATTAAAAAGCAATTTGGGGTCCTGACCGTCAGGCGTTTCTGCAGCAGACAGAAGAGAACCAGGTGTGTTTCTTGATCAAAATTAGACCAAGAAAGTTTAGTTGCAGCTTTTTAACACATTTAGATGTGACATTAAATCTCTCTTCAGGGCACATTTCTAATATTTCTCTTTTTCTCCATTTGTGAGCTCGACGGTCAAAGGCTGATTGAATCAAGAACAACAGAAATAAGAGATGACATGAAGCAGGGCCATGCTTTCCTGAAGAAATGTCAAAACACAGGGGAACCTACAGATGCAGAAGCGGTTCCACTCACCCAGCTCAGCAGGTACTTCTCTTTGGGCAGCTCTTTGTTTTTAATCAGGAAGTACTTCTTCCTGATTCGCCAGCCTGAAAAACACAGAACAGTTGATGCGTGTACATCACCACACATGACAGTGTCAGCCATTAAATCTGTTCTTCCTGTAGGATGACCAACAGAAGATAGTTGAGACAAACGTGAGCGCATGTCTGATATGACTTAGAGTCGGGATCTCCGTGTCTACAATGAGGGAAATCTGGTGTCCTCTCCACATAACTCTCACTGCCTTTGATGTCTCTCTAAAAATGAGTTAAAATAGAAGACTTCTTCCTTAAAAAAAACACAAGAAGAGTGGTCAGGTCGTTTCCAGCACCTCACTGGCAACCACAGAGAGGAAGCCCAGCAGCTATGGAGCGACGGAGACCATCTGGTCATTTTGCTTTCCTGCCATGCTACACATTAGTGTGGTCCTGGGTAAAAATGTCAGGCAGGTGTTACATTTGGTGTCACTCTGTCCTGTAAAGATCAACATGTTTCCTGTTGGCAAAGAAACATCTGAAGATCTCCACATAAACATAATCCGATTTTAAGAGGATCACCATCAGCCCTGACCTGAGCTGCATAAATATGCAGAGTGGAAACAGAGGCTGGGGTGGTGCTTTTTATTACTAAGTATCACTACAATTCCACACTGTTACGGCTGTGGCCACCGTTTGTTTGCAGTGGGAGGTTTGCTGTCTTTCTGTTTTCTCCTCCTGTCTTTGTTTGCATATTGGTACCCCAATAGTCTGCAGCACTGGATTGGTTGAGGACGTCCAGCAGCAGCGTTTAATATTGCCACATCATCAGGTTTCTCCCAGTGCAACTCCGCTGAAGTGTGGTGTTCCTCGTGGTGTGGGAGTGGAGGCTGCCACAGGCACTGTGGACGTCACAGAATCTGAGCGAGGAGTGGAGGTGAGGGCAAAGGCTCCCACATTTGTTCCTGGTTTTTAGTTCTGACCCAATCCCATTACTTTAAGCGAGAGTTGACACTGAGGATTTGAGGCTGATCCTTCGTATGAAGGAGATTGATCTCCAGACTAAGTCACGTGAAGTTGAGCTCATGCACCTATATGTGCATGCTCTGGAATTGGAAAGCTCTCCAACTGCTGCCACAAATGTGTCCCTGTTGCCTCTGTGCTGCTGCACAGCAGTTTGACGTTGGTAAACACACTGCACTTGTTCCATCTTTCAGGGAATCGAAACTTGATTCATTTTTCAATACGTTTGAGGACATCGCTGCCACTTTGGAATGGCCAAATAATGCGTGGAGTTTGCTGTTTGCAGTGCCAACTCGTAGGGGAAGCACAGGCAGTGTGCTCTACCTAATCCATAGATGAGAGTTTGGGTTATGATGTTGTGAAAGCCACTGATTTGCGGGCTTATGAGCTGGTTCCAGTAGCTTACCTTCAGAGGTTTCGTGCTTGCAGAAAAGCTCTCAGCCAAACTCATGTGACGTTTGCGCGCGAGAAAAGCGTTGTGCTTGACCAGTGATGCGCAGCGTGCAAGGCAGAGGCTCAACTTTGTGAGTTAGTTTTATTGGAGGAGTTTAATCCTGCCTCCCACAGAGGATCGTTGTTTATTTGAATGAGCAGAAAGTCTCCTCCTTATCTAACGTGGCCGTGCTCGCTGATGAATATGTGCTGATTCACCACACCGTGTTTCCATCTGTGCGCGCAGATAATCCTCCACCTGTTTTAGTCGGTTAAAAACCCAAAACTTTGTTTGAAACTCCACTGCGCTCAAAACCGCCTTCTGTTGAGAGCGGTGTAACACACATTCACACCTAGGGGGAACTTAGAAGCATCAATTAACCTATGAAGCATGTTTTTGGACTGCGTGAGGAAACCAGAGTTCCTGAAGAAAACCTACACATGGTCCCAAAATGCAAAGGAAAGCAGTAAAAACTAAAGAACCAAGGAATCATGGAATTACTGGAAGCAGTCATTCAGTCTCACCCATGTCCCTGAGGGGCTCCAGAACCTCCCACTTTGGGTCCGACCTGAAGAACATGGAGACCTGTTGAAGTGCGATTTCTGATGAAGAAAAGACAGTTGAGGCACATTATTTAAGCTTAAAGAGAGCTCAGGGAGAGAGAAATTATTCAGATTATTGAAATCTCTCCTGGTTCAAAGTCCTGCGAGTAATCAGTAGAAAGAAAGAAGAGGAAACCCATCCCTGCTGTCTACTATGAACACCACGGGCTAAATTTGCTTTCAGGAATAGTGCGTTCTTGAACATGCGTCACATCCTGGTGTGTCCATAGCAACAGCTCAGACTTAAACTTCAGCTGAACTTCAGTCACACAAACACTGACCTCTGACTTGTACTGAAAAGACTTGTGTCAAGTTCAGGACTAGTGGACAATCTTGTATTCAAGCCTTTGTACATAACATACAAAGCATTTTGACACAACTATCAATTTTTATTAAAAGTTGTGTCTTTGTCATGAATTAGGTCTATTCTGTTTCATTAGTTTCAGTTATCAGTTCATGTTAGCAATTAATTTCTGAAACAGCTATTAACATGCATCTATGAGACTTTGTAAGTATTTCAAGCCAAATCCTGAGTCAGTAGGACATTGAGTGTAATACAGTACAGTTTCGGTCAATTTTCATTTTTATTTTTCTTGGCACAGACAATAAACAAAGAAGACGACACATTTTATTTTGACACTCATGTTTCTACAGACAGCTTCAGTCACATTTGTGACATAGTGTGCATTCACACTATAGTGTTCCTGTTTTTCTTCATTGTGTTAATCCTGTAAAGCATTCACACTATAGTGTTCCTGTTTTTCTTTATTCTCTCTTTATTCGCTCTTGAATTTGTATTTTTCTTTTGAAAACTTCTTACGGTTTTTGAAATATCGCAGGTCTAAGTCGACATGTCATTTTTGAGTGAGTTTCAGTTTTGAATAAAAGTCAACTGACGAGCAGTTTGTCTGAGCCAGGAGCATAACAAATGGAACTCTAGTGTTGGTTTGCCTTAGGCAGGGCAGAGAAAAAAGGGGGGAGCAGCCCCTAGTGACAGAACTCGTGTCGGTTTCCCTTAGTCAGCATAGTAAAACACATAGAAACAGAGTGGGCAATAGGATTTTGCCGCTTTTTTAGTATCATGCTAGCCGTTTCCAGTTATTTCAGCTAATTTGGAATTTAGCTAATATTTTAGCATTATGCTAGCTGTTCTGGCTAAATTAGACATTTTTCCAGTTATTTCAGCTAATTTGGAATTTAGCTAATATTTTAGCATTATGCTAGCTGTTCTGGCTAAATTAGACATTTTTCCAGTTATTTCAGCTAATTTGGAATTTAGCTAATATTTTAGCATTATGCTAGCTGTTTTGGCTAAATTAGACATGTTTCCAGTTATTTCAGTTAATTTAGAGTTTTGCTGTATTTGCTAAATTAGACATTTTTCCAGTTATTTCAGCTAATTCAGAGTTTAACTAATATTTTTGCAATATACTAAGTGTTTTGGCTAAATTAAAGTTTTTTTCCAGTTATTTCAGCTAATTTGTAGTTTAGCTAATATTTTAGTATTCCGCTCACTGTTTTAATTAAACTTGACAGTTTGCCAGTTTCTTTAGCTAATGTGGCATTTAGTTAAAGTTTTTAGCAAACTTTCAGCATCAGTTTTCAGGTATCAGTTTCAGCGTTTTCAGCCATCAGCACTAGCATTTTCAGCTGCCAAATCCAGCTTACAGCATTCACACTTCACATAGCATTACCTAAGGTAATGCTATATATATAGTTTTATTTTGTTTTCACTCTTCCTCTTGGGTGTGTTCCTCCCTGAAGGGATGACAACTCCTGCCTTATATGTTTCACCTGTGTCCCATTGTCAGTTCTCTCCACTATCAGTAATTAATGAGTTTCCTCTCATCACTTCCCTGCAGGTTTGTCTCTGGTCTCCATTTCCATGTCTCTCCTGCTAGGTTATTTTTTGGAGGTCCCGTTGTGATTTTTTTCCTGGTGTGAATTTTGCTTTATGCCTTCGTGGCTTCCTAAGTTTTTGTGGAACTCTGGTACTAAAAGCTTTGCTTTTTTGGTGCTGCTGAACAAAATCTGACACTGCCTCGCCTTCGGTGGGGGTCTTGTGTGGGGCACTGTCTTTCTTTTTACATTCCATCATCAACCACAGCAGAGCATAGACAATCACCTAAGCACAGGTGTCAGCTCACCTTTACACAGATAGTATGATGTACTTGACGTTTGTTTGTATGCATAAGTGTGTGAGCTATAGTTGTATTGTGTATGTATTGACATACTTGTGTGTGAAGGTTTTTTTTTTGAACCAACAAATATGTTTGTAACATATGAATGTGTCTCTGGACAGGCTCCGCCCTTACGACTAACATCTACATCTAACAGTACTGATAAATCTCCAGCAACATCTTGCTTTGTGATTCTACTCCCTCTCCTACTTCTTTAATCACCCTTCAACTTTCTTACCTCCTTTTTTTCTCCCCTGTCTTTTGTACCCATATCCCATCTCTTTTTTTACTTGTTCTGTCCAACAGCTGAGCAACAGCTCAGAGTTGAAGGCTTCTTGTGTTGGAATGCCAGAGAGCAGAGAGGCAAAGGAGCAATGTAAGCTCCAGCTCAGCCAGAAGAATAGCCCCTCGCCACTCCTGTCTTTAACACCCTACTCTCTTCTTTTTTCCGTCCGGTCCAACAAGAAAGTATACAAACATAATTGATCTAAATGAAGTTTAGTCTCAAATAGAAAAAGGGGTTTATTTAAATATATTGTATTGTATTGTAAAATATTGTGCGTCAGAAGATTCCTAAACTTCTATTGGAACAGTAAAATCTGTCCAACACAAGAGGCTCTCAGCTCTGATCTGTTTGCTCGGCTGCTGGAAAGGACAAGTTAAAATAAATAGACAAAAAGGGCAGGTCTTCGCTTTTTTTCTCTATCTTTTACTCCATGATACAGATGTGCACTAGGGGTGGACGTCCATCGTTGAACCATGATTTGGTTAACAGAATCATGGTAGATGGGTGTAGGACTGGCACGCACGCTCTTTCCTCCATGGTGTGCAATGAGCTTAATTCCGTGTGGGTCTTTAGGAAAGACCCTTCATTCTGCTGCCTAAACATGGGCCTCCAAGTACCTTGAAAATACAGGGTTGTGACAAGAAGGGCAACCGGCATAAAACTCTCTGCCAAACCCCCTGTATACATCAGTGAAAGCTGGTGACCATTGACAGGACAAGCCAACCAAGAATTGTGGCATCTATTCTAAAAACAAAATTGCAGCAGTTTCCCACAAGAACTTCTGAAAAGAATTTTATCTGAGGACCAGAACAAGGGGAGGGGCAATGGAAGGGCAAACAGGGGCGACAGTGGGACATTAGAAATGCAGCTAACCAAGTAGAAGCCAACGGGCATTGCCATGAAAGGAAGTCAGTAGACCAATTAGGGTGCTTGAGTAAAGTTTTTGTTTGAGAAAACGTCTTTGAGTTTCACAGAGAACAAACCTGTGTAGTTGGCAGAGTAGTTGTTGGGGTCTAAAAACTTCTTGACTGTGAGAGAATTTGAGAGCATGGGATGTTGGGTAATGGAGTCCAGATAGGTTTGCAGTCCTCTCTGCCTCTCAGCAATGAACTCCCTGTCCATATTTCCAATCAGCTTCTTTGGAGGGAGAGGGAGGCTGATGCCACACACCTGGGGACAGGTAAAGGGAAAGGGGCAGGTGAAATCAGATGATTGTATTTACTTGAGCTGACAGGAAACACCCTGAGTAAAGATCAAGTTTTGACAGAGAAATGACTCGCTCTTAATGTTTGAGAAACTTGTGCTCCAGTTCATATTTTTTCAAAATAAAAGTGCTGCCTTCTAAATCTAGATTTCTGAAATAAATCCATGAAAAAGTAAACCTTCTAGCTGGTTTTAAATGTACCTATGAAACCTGACTGTCTTTTTTCAAGCAACAAGTTCTGGATATTCAGTTTGGAAAATTAGAAATTGGAGATTCAGATGGTGCTCGTCTGTCCTGATGTGTCAGAATATTATGAGAAACAAATGTGAAAAGCTGACGTTTTGGGATGCAGAGATAACAGCAAAACAACACAAGCTAATGCCACTATAATTCATAACACAACTCATCCATCCTGAACAGCATCACAATCCAACTTCGTGGCTTTTTGCTGGAGCAGCCCCTGTGGGGGGAAATGACTTCCTTCTGTTCCACAGCAGCAGAGCCAGCACAACACATTTGGTAGACTGAAGAGGTCAACAGTTTCATGGAATTGTTTGTTTGTGTGTGTGTGTGTGTGTGTGTGTGTGTGTCTGAATCCTAGTTCAGATTCTGGCAGCAGACAAAGGCAACTGAGGGCAACGTGGAGATGGAGTTTACAAACTGAAAACGCTGCAGTGGTGATGTTGAATATTCAGTATTTTGGCAGCTCACGGAGGTTCTAGCTCCAAAGTTGGACACACTTGCTGTCCCCTGCAGATCACTGGTGTCGTTTTTCTGAGCAGTCTGTAAAAACCGTGTGGAAAATGGTAAAGGCCAGAACAAAGACGCAACTGTTCTTCTGCCACACTACCCTGTCTTCCTTCTCAGGAGATCCACAGTCGTGACAAGTGAAGAGCTTCAGTCAGGAAGAAGCAGGTATGACACAAAAGAGGGGGTTGGGTTAACTGCTATTTTCTCCAAGTCTTTTGAAAGAAATTCCCCATTTCAGCACTCCTTTAAATGCTCTGGAGCTCCTGAGGTGATCACAGCTTAGCTGCAATGAATTATGGTCTGTTTTCTGATGGCCCATGCTCTGTGAGAGTCATGTCCTGTGAAGCTGTGAGTGCTCTCCTCAAGCTTCACGCTTGCTTCTTGAGTGGGGCATTTGTGAAATCCAAAGCTGGCGTTGGATTTCCTCAGTTCTACCTGGTTTCTCCAGCCTCAGGAGCGTACGGGCCTTCAGACACCAGACCTCTGTTGTTCACAGACCAGATCATGACCCCATCTCTAGATTTGGTCTCGCTCCAGAATAACGCTCCTGGAACAGTGCAGACTTCCTGGTTTGGACAGTCCCACAACTCCCACCTTTGCCTTTTGATGAACACTTGTGGGTCAGATCTGAGTCTTGGCAGGACCTTCAACAAAACTTTGAAGGTTATAAATGAAAATTTAAGATCCTCACCATCAAGCTGCTGTTGAGGATGTCAAAGTCACTGTAACGGCGAATCACCTGCAACAAACACACCTGCGTCAGACATCGCCACTGTGTGAACAAATGTAGTCACATGACAGAAATATAGGGGGTTTTGTACACCACGCTCTAAACTCACGATCTACTGAACCTCCTGCCGCTCATCAGCAGGCCTTTCCAGTTAACCTTACATCAATGTACATATCACTAGCTGCTTACTCAGGTTGTGATTGGTGAGTTTACCTGCCAGCTGTTGTCGGAAGACACGCCCCTTTGGACTCGGATGATGTACTCCTGACAGACAGAGGCAAAGCTCATCAAAATGTAAAACAGTTTTCATTTCACATGTTTGTCCTCTTATGATAACAAAATGATTCCAGAAATGTATGCCTGTTTTACAGTTTAGCCAGAGTTTAAACCAGAGCTTCAGTCTGAATGGAGGCCGTCTTCTGCCCCAGCAGTTCTGGGTGACATATTTACCAGAAGAATATATTTATTGATCATGCATCTGAGATATCAGAAGAGTCTCAAAGTGCAGCAGAATTTGAACTCAACCAACCATTAAAACTGCAAGAAACAGTAGGAAAATCTCAAAAACCAGCAAAAAGGTCGCAAAAATGTTTTCTCTGAGATGCTGGAGACAGACCTTGGGTGAGGAACCAGCCCCCCCAGCACAGAGTTTTCTCTAGAAGCAAAGACTTCTGAAAGACCCATTCCACTGAAAATGGTGTTTTTAACATGATCTTGTACCATTTTTCTCACAATAGAGGACATATAAGACATAATTTAAGTTTAAAACTGTGTTTCTGAGTATTTCTTTATTCAAATCCTGATCAGATCAGCTCAGATTGCTTTCTATCCAACCATCTGACTCAGAACAGTACGGCTGGATGGCTCTGATTTTGCTTGCTGTTTTTTGTTGCACCGGTAATGTCAGCTTGAGGTTGTGAGAGAGAGTGTAAACAAAGGAAATGATTGGAATTAGCGGAGGGTTACTTCCAGGCCAACAGCTCCACTCACAACTGAGGCAAATTTCTAATGAACTACTGCTGCTCTGCAAAAACTATGTCTTAAAAATGACACAGGCTTTTTATTTTGGCAGAAAACACCATACTCATAATCAAAAGACCACTGGTAACACTTTGAAAATAGATAAGCATGTAGTTGTAATGGGAATTTAAGGTGCGAAAACTGAAGAGTCATCAGGTAAAGGTGTCTATGAAATCAGCACTTGTGCCAAAGTTCAGGAAAATTGTAAACATCTATAGAAGAATGTTAAAGGCTTCAGAAAGACGACAGAAGAAGAGAAAAGATGACATTTTGACACAAACATGGCAACTGCTGGACAGATTACACCCCAGGAGCATCTCTTCAGGAAAACTGCTGATCCAATAGGGCTTGGCAAATAATCGATTAATTGAATTTGTTGTTTTAGATGATTTATTTTTGGAAATGTGGGGATTTTCTTTACCCAGCTCTCTGCTTTCTTGGCCTGGTAAAGTCAGCCTGTCCATCTCTTGCAATGAGCAGACAGGAAAGCGGCAGGAGGAGCACAGGAGCTTCTTCTCCGAGGTCAAGAAAAAAAAAAGCTTGTTGCGCCATATTTACAAGCGTACGCGACACAAAGCGTCCCTCACCTCCACCCCCACAGCTTCTGTACACTTCTCTGTGTAGCGTTTAGCTTAGGCTGATGGAGCAGCAGGACGTGGAGGTTTTTAACGGGATCCAAACTGAATTGAAGGATAAACCGGCTGAACTCACAGCAGCAACAGCTTACTGAAAAAAAGTGTTGATCTGTAGACCGCGATGTTGCTACACATTGATGCTATCATGCTACGACCAATGCTATGCTAACGTGCTATTCCAACTGTTGTGGTTCATAAAAAACATAAAAACTGTACTTTCTAAATACAATAACAAACATGAATCCACTTTGAATGTAACTTTATCAACAAAATCTAACATTACAGAGGCGGTGTTGAGCCCCCTCATAAGAGCGCTGCATCTTTACTGTGCATGACACAAGAATCTAAACCATAATGCTTTTAGGCTGTTTTTGTTGTGATTTCATATCAAAATAAATCACCTGGAGGACAAATTAGAAAAAAATTAGCATTTTTCTATCAATCTGCAGTACTCTAGTGAATCTGTCCTTGTTTTCTCAGCATGTTTTAATTTCAGTTTACAGTTAGATGACATTTAAGTTGTGTTCATGCTATTTATGAATTAGGACTTTTAATATATCATCCCCTGAAGTCCAAAACAAAGTTTTTACTAGATTTTCCTGAATTACTGTACACTTGTATACCTACACATGACCCCGTGTTGATTTTGGGTGATGGTAACATTCATGTGTGTTGCCCTGACAAAACACTCGTCAGGGACTTTTTTAATTTGTTGGATTCTTTTAATCTTGTACAGTGGGTCTCCAACCCAACACACAGTCATGGACATACACTGGACTTAGCTCTGTCTTTCGGGTTTCCTCTCACCTCAGTTGAGACTGTGAAGACTGCGTTCTCTGACCATTCAGCAGTGTTATTTGACTTTGTTCTGCCATTCGCCATTGTCCTTAAACATGCTCCTGTCAGATGGGTGCGGGGCTTGGACGAAGGAAAAGCTGAGGAATTTTCTGCTATATTTTCGTTGGAGTGGCCGTCTTTATACTCTTCTCCAATTACCACAGATGCTTTTCTTTTTCAGTTTGACAACCTGTGCTTTAACATTTTGGATGAGATTGCCCCCCTCACCATCAAAAAACCAAGGCACATATCTGAACGCTGGATCTCTGAGGGTTCTCTTCTTTGGGTTCTTTATTGGACTCAGATGGGAGTAGAAACTCAATAGAAGGCTCTGTGGAAAATTGTGAAAAATTGTGTGTATTTTTCTATGGACAAGGTTGCTGGTATTAGGTCCTCTCACACAATGTTCCACTTATTCTCCTCCAACTCCACAGAAACCAGTTCCTAAGCTTGATTCTTTTTCACTGGTGTCTCTTACTGAACTAGAAAGAGTGGTATCAAGGCTTAAGCCAACTGGGTCCTCCTGTGATGTTCTGCCGGCTTGGTTTTTAAGAAAGTCTTTGTAGTGTTAGGACCAGCAGTTTTAACTATTATAAACACAAGTCTTACGTCCACTCAAGTTCCACTCAATTTTAAACATGCGGTTGTAAGGCCACTGCTGAAAAAACCAGGGCTGGATGCTGCTTTACTGTCAAACTACAGGCCAATATCCAACCTGCCTTTTTGTGCAAAAATCTTGGAGAACATTGTCTGCAAACAGTTGATCTCGTTCTTAAAGGCACATGAGATACTGGAACCTCTGCAGTTAGGGTTCAGGTCTGGACACAGCACAGAGACCGCTCTTTCTTAATGATGTTTTAATGGCAACAGATGCAGGTGAACAGGTCGTTCTTTTATTACTGGATTTATTAGCATCTTTTGACACAGGTGATCATGAGATCCTGATTGGTCGGCTTTCTGGGGAAGCACTGCAGTAGATGTTGTCTTACCTTTCAGACAGGTCTTTCTGTGTTAAGATGGGCCCTTACTCATCTAAGTGTTACCCCCTGAAGTGGGGGGTCCCTCAGGGATCAGTTCTGGGCCCATTGCTATTTTCTATTTATTTGTTGCCACTGGGAATGATATTGCGGAAGCATAAGGTGGATTTCCACCTTTATGCTGACGATTGCCAAATTTATGTCCCTATATGTAAGGGACCTGACCGCACGATTAAAAGAGTAATTGATTGCCTTGCTGAAGTTAGGTTGTGGATGTCAGCTAACTTTCTCGACCTAAATGAAAACAAATCTGAGGTAATTGTGTTTACCCCTAGTGGTCGAAAGGATCATGATGTTGATCTTCTCTCTCTTGCCCCTTTTGAACAGTCTGTGGTCACTAACTTGGGGGTGAAACTCGACGCTACTTTGAAACTGGACCTCCAAATAAATGCTGTGACCAGATCCTGCTTTTTTCAGATGCAACGTCTGGCTAGGATTAAGTCTTTTATTTCAAAAAAGAACCTGGAAATAGTCACCAATGCCTTTGTGCTGTCCAGACTAAATTATTTTAGTTCTTTATATGCTGGGTTACCCAAGGCTTCAATAGCCAGACTGCAGCTGGTCTGAAATGCAGCAGCCAGATTTATTTGCGGGGCAAAAAAGTTTGACCACATTACCCCAATCTTGGCCTCTTTGAACTGGCTGCCGGTGCAGTACCTGATTTTTATGAAAATTCTTGTTTTTACTTTTAAGGCCCTGGCAGGTACTGCACCTTCTTACTTTCTTCAGCCTACTTGTAAAATATTCCCCCCCACAGTCCTTACGCTCTGCAGAAAAGTGTGTGTTACTGGTTCCTAGGGCCAAATGTAAATGTTGGGGGGACCGTGCTTTTCCTGTGTTGGCCCCTAAACTTTGGAATCAGTTTCTACCAGCAATTAGAGAGGTCAAGCACTTGGAGAGTTTTAAAAAAGAATTATTCCTGTATTATAGCGTTTTAGCATCAACCTAGCCCTGCTATTATCCTGGTTTTAGTTTTACATTGTTTTAAATTGGTTTTATTCTTTTTAATGCTTTTATTCTCTTTGTTTTATTATTACACAGTGTTAAATCTATGTTTTCTATGTTTTCCCCGTGTCCAGCACTTTGGGCTTCCTTGACTGGTGGTGGAATGTGCTCAATAAATAAATAAATGAAATGAAAATGATTTTTATGCCATTTCATTTTCTTAAAAAAAATCATTCTCTATATCTCTCAATGGTTTAGACTGAAGGTAACTGACAGCTCTCCTCATAGGGGTCACAGGGACACTTTTTAATGTGCTAAAGAGAAGAAACAGAAAACAAAAAACTGTGTGAAAATGCCAAAAGCAGAGCGCAAAGACTGAATAGAAATCAGAGTCACTTAAAACTGTTGTTTTTATCTCTCTGTATTCAACATAATATCATTTTTTTCAAATAACACCTATAGTTTGTCTTCTTAAAATAATGTCATAATTTTTCCGGTAAAAAGCGCCTGACTGGTCGATTTTTTCATCCACCAGTTAACTTAACTGGTGAGTCAAAAATGAAATGCTGACCAGTGGGGTTGTGATTTCAAACTTAAAGCATTTAACCACACGCAGAAAAACCTATTTGAAGGTTGTAGCTGCAAAAAGTGGGAGTACAGCAAATTTGTTTCAACAGCTGAAACGGACAAGAAGTGTTAGCGAAAGGTGCTAACTGTAGCTCACAAAACATCTGCTGCACTGCTCTATAAACATTTCTAAAGATTGTGTTTAATTGGACTTTGTGTTTGAGCATATTTCCAAAGGAGATATTAAAGTAAAATAGTCTTTGTTAATATATTCTGTCATTTGTAATTTTTTTTTTAAAGTTGGGAGAAAGACACAGAAAATTGGGTGTGAAGAAATCTGAGATTTTTATTTCATGGCTAAATTGCCTAGCTCTATGATCAAAAAGCCAAATGCTAACCCTCCAAGTCCATCACACCTAGGTTCCAATCCTGCTTTTAAAGGTTTAAATGCTTCAGAGTGAATTTTGCCTTCAAATATGATTTTTTTGTAGGAGAAAGGTGTGAATGTGTCATAGAAGAACGATGCTAGTGAAAGAGCAGATGCCTGCTGTGGATCATTACCTCCCAGATCACCGTAACATATCTGGTACAGCATCATAATATCACTGCAACAGGAGAGCAGCCTTGCAAAAGCACTGCAATATTAAACTCAATTTTATTTATTTGTCAGGGATAGTGCACATTAAAAGCATTGCATGCAATGTGCCAGAATTAGCCCAGCAGCTTTTTTCATCTGTTGTCCATGGACAGATGTTAAAATTGTCATCCTAAAAAACTAAAAACGAGAAATAAAAATACATTTTTAAAATATATTTTCAACATCTCTGCAACAGCCTTGCAAAAGCTCTACAACTCACTTGCAACAGATCTGCAACAGCAGAGCAGCCATTTCACACACAAGCAAAATCTCCACAAACTCCCTGCAACATCTCTGCAACAGATTTGCAACAGCCCAGCAATGTCTCTGCAACAGCAGAGCAGCCTTGTAACAGCTGTGCAACGTCTCTGCAACATTTGCAGTCTGCCGTTACAGATCAGGCAGCAACAGGCAGAAATTCACATTCATAGTGTATATCTTCCAATTGTCGCCGGTGTCTAATTGATGTCGACCTCTATTAGCCTTTAAGATCCGCCCATATTCCCTGGGTCGTGGAGACGCCAGGTATCTGTGGTAATTGTGTTGTGAGCCAGTGTAGCGATAGCCAAGTAACGTTCATTCCATGTAGCGTTTAAACATTGTGTGGCGGCATACGCCAGAGAAAATTCTGCTGAGGAAACTGCACAACATTCTGGGGTGGATCTTAATGTTTCTGAACATGTTGCAGGCAGATGGGGGATACTGAGAAGACGGAGAACTCGGATCAACTCCGGTCAATTTTCAAAATATAACCAAATTTTCACCATAAAACACAAAGTTAAAGTCGAAGTTAAAACAAAGTTAAATAATTTCAGTTATATTCAAATTTTATTTTATTTATTTAGAAAAAATGCAGGATGCTGTTATCTAAGTTTTTATTTGACTTTGCAAGAGGTGCTGCTGAGCCTGAGAACTCCCTTTATTTTTGTTGAGTTTGAACTTAAAACAAAGACAAGTCATTGTAGTTATATTTAAACTTTACTGCATTTTCTGTAGAAACATTTTCAGAAGTATTTATTTAACCATTTATTCAACTTTATAAGAAATGTGTCTTAGTCTAGGAAATTCAGGCACTTATTAAGCTATAATTTTCTATTTGTGTGATTACTAAACATGCTTTCAGCATTTCAATGAAGTTTAGTGTTTGCATTATTCAATTTTATTACGCCAATTTTTACACTTTTACTGCAAATTAAAATTGGCTCCAAATATTGGTTACCGGCCTCCTCTAACTACTAATAATCAGTATCGGTCCTGAAAAACCCATATCGGTCGATCTCTATAAAGTTGTCTTTAAATTTTTGTAATTCATTGTAATGTATGTTTTGAAATGCAAATGCAATCTCCTGGTAATTTCAATCTTATTCTTCTTCCTGTTCTGTATATTTGTCTTTTTTTGGATTAAAAAAAAAACGAAAAGAAAACAGCATGACCTTCTGTCTCTGGTTCTACACATTATTTATACAGTATCCCGCAAAAGTATTTACACCCCTTGAACTTCTCCACATTATAAATAAAATTATAAATATTATAAATAAAAAAAACATAAATAAAACACATACATAAAAACAAAAAAGTGCAGTAAATGTATTCAGCCCCTTTCCTTTGAGTTCATCCAATTATCTTCAGAAGTTGCTTGATGATTGGTGACTGACCAGATGTTGACTTCATGACTTCCTAAAGTCCATCTGTGTGTCATTTCATCTCAGTAAACAAATCCAGCTGTTTGGTGACAGTCTCTGTGGTTTGTCAAGAGAATATTGGGGAGAAAACAGCATCATGAAGTGTAAGGAACACACCAGACAGGTCAGGGAGAAAATTGGGGAGAAATTGAAAGCAGAGTTAGGATAGAAAAAGATTTTCCAAACTTTAAACATCCATGAACCACTGTTCAGTCCATCATCCACAAATGGAAAGAGTTTGACACAACTGCAAACCTACCTAGACATGGTCGTCCACCTAAACTAACAGACTGAACAAGGAGACACTGATCAGAGATGCAGCCAGGAGTCCATGATGACTCTGGATGAACTGCAGAGATCTACAGCTCAGGTGGAGGAATCTGTCCATAGAACAACCATCAGTCATGAACTGAACACATCTGGACTTTACGGAAGAGTGGTAAGAAGAAAACCATTGTTAAAAGAAAACCACAAGAAGTCCTGTTTGCAGTTTGTCATAAACCATCTGAGTGATCCAGCAAACATGTAGAACAAGCTCTGGTCAGATGAGACCAAAATGGAACTTTTTGTTCTAAATGCAAAGCGCTGTGTGTGGAGGAAATCTAACACATCACTCTGAACACACCACACCCACTGTCAAACATGGTGGTGGTAGCATCATGCTCTGGGGCTGCTTCTCTTCAGCAGGAACAGGGAATCTGGTTAGAGTTGATGGAAAGATGGATGGAACCAAATCCAGAGTAATATTGGAGGAAAACCTGTTGAAGTCTGAATAACACTTGAGACTGGAGCAGAGATTCACCTTCCAACAGGACAACCACCCTAAACATGAAGCCAAAGCTACAATGGAATGATAAAAATGAAACGGATTCATGTGTTGGAATGATCCAGTTAAAGTCCAGACCTAAATCCAATCCAGAATCTGTGGAGAGATCTGAAAACTGTTGTTCACAAATGCTCTCCATCTAATCTGACTCAGATTGGATTGTTTTATAAGGAAGAATGAACAAAGATTTCAGTCTCTAGATGTTCAAAGCTGGTAGAGACACAAACCCCAAAAGACCTGCAGCTGGAATTACAGCAAAAGGGGTTCCACAAAGTATTGACTCAGGGGGTTGAATACTTTTACAGTTCTCAGTTTTTTATTTGTAACAAAAATGAATTCTTGTATAATTTTCTTTCCACTTCCCAAGAGTGTTCCACTTTGTGTTGGTCTTTCACATAAAATCCCAACAAAATATATTAATGTTTGTGGTCTTAATGTGAGAAAATGTGGAGAAGTTCAAGGGGTGTGAATACTTTCACAATCCACTGTATATATAGAACTGGACTGAGAAAGTGTGATGTCACCTATAGAAATGCCTTTTCCTCCAGTTCCAGGAAAACGAAGCCAATTCATTCACCATTTTTCCATGATATGAACGCCGCCACGTTGGAGCCACTTGATAGAGATTGGTTGAGTTGGTCTGAGTTAACATTTCTATAGAAACTACTGTCACCAATAATAAATAAACTTGTTCGAGTCACCACCCCTTCCACTGAAAGCGACTCAGGAGAATCTGTCCATCAGCCATTTCAGTTGGGGGCCAGCGGGCACCACATGCTTTAACTGAGGCATATAATTGGTCAGATTATAACTTGACTAACGTTCAATTGAGAAAAAGGTATCATGAAAATAAAATTGTGATTAGCAAAAAGTTGTTAAGAAAAATGTATCAGAGCAAGAATAGTTTTTCTGACAAATAGAATGACTGAGTAAAAGCTGTCTGTTCCTCAACAGAAGTCTGTGGGATTCTGCTTTCTTCTTGCCAGAAGCTACTTCCTGTTTGGAACGCGAGGGGGAGGAGTCAGTCTGTCCAGTCAATGGGTCTCTCGTTGACTGTATTGACCAATGAGCGAACTTCTTGGTATTGACCGTTTCTGTTCTCATAAACAGTCAACTGTCTCTGGACTGTCACGTGACTGTAGGTGAAGGTGTTTCCGTGTTTCAGCTTCGCCAGACTTTGGTTTGACGGGAAAATGAGTTCTGGCCGACAATCAAAGCCGACAGACGTGCTGAACGGTTTCCGTTTTAAAAGTTCTGCTCTCGATTGAGACACCGGAGCGAATCGAAACATTAGGGTTTATATTCCCGCCGTTCGACTGTATTTACCTCCAGGTAACAACTCACCGTGTGGGACTGTAGGTTCTGGCTGGCTTCGATCACTGCCGTCAGCGGCACCGTATCGTCCAGCTGCTGCCTACTAGGAGGCGGCTTCTCGGTGAATGACATCCCAGATGACGGACACTAAAAGCTCAACAAAACTGTCCGATTGTCACCGGGACCAAAGTCCTCGGAGCCGGATGAAGACCCGCAGAATTCACCGGCTGTTAACTCGATCCACCATAACACGGAAGCGCTGGTGGTCTGATCAGATTTTCAGAATAAGATACCGCGCCCCCTGCTGGGAGGGAGTGGGAACGCTCCGGAAGAGTGGGAGAGGCAGAGAATTCAAAGTATGGGATAAGCCATCTTTCAAAAAGAAACGTATTCATAAAGACAAAGTTTTATTCATAAAGACAAAGTTCTATACAGAAAACAATACTTTGTGCAGAAATTTGTAGAAAAATATGAATACAACATTTTACAAGGAATGCGTCTGTTTTGAAGATGATTTGTCTTCATTTTTTAATTATAATTATTATTTTTTAATTTTATTATTATTTTGATTTATTCACATCACTGATTCTTTGACGAAACTATTCTGAAAAAGAAAAAATATACATATTTTGATCATTATTCTCTATTATAATTATTTTTGCATAAGCTCCAATCAAGTCTAAAATAGTGTTGTACTTACATGCAAAGCAGTATGACTTACTGTTACTCAAGGATGTTTAATTACTTGTATTACTGTCAGTACAGTATAAATACCTTATTATTAGTTACGAACCGGTTAATATCTAATGTAAAGTAAATGGTGTGGTTGAGTCGGGGTGGGTTTATATAAGTTCGCTTCCTCTCACTCCCTTTCAAGCAGTCTATCTTCTGATGTCTAGTTATCCTATGTTTGACGTGACTACTGATGCAAATCTTTGTTGTTGATTGTGTTACACATGTCTTATATGTCTTATATATCTTGTCTGCTTGAAATAAACCATTTCAATCATTTATTTTGAATATGGCTTTTCTCGAACACGAAATTGGTCCTGTCAATACCAGAAACATCAAGCATGTTTGTCGCTGGGGTTTATTCTTTATTTATTAATAAACTAAAATATGAACTATTTTGAAGTCATTGATCCTGTAACAATGAAATTATCTTGATAGCCATAGCTTTGTTAAAAATTGAATAAAACAGATAATTTCAAGCAATGTGATCATGTTAACAATGTAGCATAAGATAGTTTCAGATCCAGAAGTGGTGGAAGGCAGCCCAGTAAGGAGTGGCAGACAAATCGCTTCACTCATAAGGTATGTAAAAAGGTCCCTGTCGGTCAGAATTGGTTTATATTAACGGAAAAAAACAGCTAAGCTAACTCAGAGCTAAAGTTTGCTAACTTGCAGTTGGCTAATGCAGTAATTAAAAAGACTGAAAAAAAAGGCAGTGGAATCAGAATACCAAACTTTCTGTCTTTTCTAATATTTCTTTTTTTTCTTTCTAACTATTGCTACAGCCTAAGTTAGCCTAGCTGTTTTTGTTATTTTCCATCCTCCAGATCCAACATCATCCAGATCCAGCATTATCCTGATCCAGCATTCTCCAGATCCAACATTCTTCAGATCCAACATTCTCCTGATCCAACATTATCCAGATCCAATATTATCCAGGTCCAACATTATCCAGATCCAACATTCTCCAGATCCAACATTCTCCAGATACAACATTCTCCAGATCCAAGATTATCCTGATCCAGCATTATCCTGATCCAACATTCTCCAGATCCAACATTCTTCAGATCCAACATTCTCCTGATCCAACATTCTCAAGATCCAACATTTTCCTGATCCAACATTCTCCAGATCCAACATCATCCAGATCCAGCATTATCCAGATCCAACATTCTCCAGATCCAACATTATGCAGGTCCAGCATTATCCTGATCTAACACTATCCTGATCCAACACTATCCAGATCCAACATTTTCCTGATCCAACATTATCCAGATCCAACATTCTCCAGATCTAACATTCTCCAGATTCAACATTATCCTGAACCAACATTATCCAGATTCAACATTCTCCAGATCCAACATTATTCAGATCCAACACTATCCTGACCCAACATTATCCTGATCCAATATTCTCCAGATCCAACATTATCCAGGTCCAACATTATCCAGGTCCAGCATTATCCAGGTCCAGCATTATCTTGATCCAACATTATCCAGATCCAACATTATCCAGATCCAACATTCTCCAGATCCAACATTTTCAAGATCCAACATTATCCTGGTCCAACATTATCCAGATCCAACATTCTCCAGATTCAATATTATCCAGATCCAACATTTTCCTGATCCAACATTATCCAGATCCAACATTCTCCAGATCCAACATTATCCAGGTTCAAGATTACCCCGCTCCAGCATTATCCAGATCCAATACTATCCTGATCCAACATTCTCCAGATACAACATTATCCAGATCCAACATTCTCCAGATCCAACATTTTCAAGATCCAACATTATCCTGATCCAACATTCTCCAGATCCAACATTATTCAGGTTCAAGATTATCCAGGTCCAGCATTATCCAGATCCAACACTATCCTGATCCAACACTGTCCTGCTCCAACATCATCCAGATCCAACATTCTCCAGATTCAATATTATCCACATCCAACATTATCCTGATCCAACATTTTCCAGATCCAACATTCTCCAGATTCAACATTATCCTGAACCAACATTATCCAGATTCAACATTCTCCAGATCCAACATTATTCAGATCCAACACTATCCTGATCCAACATTCTCCAGATACAACATTATCCAGATCCAACATTCTCCAGATCCAACATTTTCAAGATCCAACATTATCCTGATCCAACATTATCCTGATCTAACGTCATCCAGATCCAACATTCTCCAGATTCAATATTATCCAGATCCAACATTTTCTTGATCCAACATTATCCAGATCCAACATTCTCCAGATCCAACATTATCCTGATCCAACACTGTCCTGATCCAACATCATCCAGATCCAACATTCTCCAGATTCAACATTATCCTGAACCAACATTATCCAGATTCAACATTCTCCAGATCCAACATTCTCCAGATTCAACATTATCCTGAACCAACATTATCCAGATTCAACATTCTCCAGATCCAACATTATTCAGTTCCAACACTATCCAGATTCAACATTCTCCAGATCCAACATTATTCAGTTCCAACACTATCCTGACCCAACATTTTCCTGATCCAACATTATCCAGATCCAACATTCTCCAGATCCAACATTATCCAGGTTCAAGATTATCCAGGTCCAGCATTATCCAGATCCAACACTATCCTGATCCAACATTCTCCAGATACAACATTATCCAGATCCAACATTCTCCAGATCCAACATTTTCAAGATCCAACATTATCCTGATCCAACATTATCCTGATCTAACATCATCCAGATCCAACATTCTCCAGATTCATTAAATGTCAAGGTTGACGTGCGGACACAAATGCAGACGGACTCGAAATAAAGAAGAAATAGATTTAATGACTCGAGAGAGGAACATTAAATCAGAGCAAACAAAACAAAACCACCCGCCCACCCGTGCAAGGGAGACGAGGCCATATAACAGGGAGAGGGGATTGGTTAACCACATACAGGTGTGCCAGGAGGGAGGGAACACACAAGGAGGGAAGTGTCAAAGGACCTCGAAAGCAATGGTGAGCACAGGAAATACAACAAAATAAAACAGGAAGTGACAAACACAACAACAATTAATGTCCTGGGTCCATAACCCCTACATTATTATCTAGATCCAACATTTTCTTGATCCAACATTATCCAGATCCAACATTCTCCAGATCCAACATTATTCAGGTTCAAGATTATCCAGGTCCAGCATTATCCAGATCCAACACTATCCTGATCCAACACTGTCCTGATCCAACATCATCCAGATCCAACATTCTCCAGATTCAACATTATCCTGAACCAACATTATCCAGATTCAACATTCTCCAGATCCAACATTATTCAGTTCCAACACTATCCAGATTCAACATTATCCAGATCCAACACTATCCTGATCCAACACTGTCCTGATCCAACATCATCCAGATCCAACATTCTCCAGTTCCAACACTATCCTGACCCAACATTATCCTGATCCAATATTCTCCAGATCCAACATTATCCAGGTCCAACATTATCCAGGTCCAGCATTATTCAGGTCCAGCATTATCCTGATCCAACAATATCCAGATCCAACATTCTCCAGATCCAACATTTTCAAGATCCAACATTATCCAGATCCAACATTCTCCAGATTCATTATTATCCTGAACCAACATTATCCAGATTCAACATTCTCCAGATCCAACATTATTCAGATCCAACACTATCCTGACCCAACATTATCCTGATCCAATATTCTCCAGATCCAACATTATCCAGGTCCAACATTATCCAGGTCCAGCATTATCCAGGTCCAGCATTATCTTGATCCAACATTATCCAGATCCAACATTATCCAGATCCAACATTCTCCAGATCCAACATTTTCAAGATCCAACATTATCCTGGTCCAACATTATCCAGATCCAACATTCTCCAGATTCAATATTATCCAGATCCAACATTTTCCTGATCCAACATTATCCAGATCCAACATTCTCCAGATCCAACATTATCCAGGTTCAAGATTACCCCGCTCCAGCATTATCCAGATCCAATACTATCCTGATCCAACATTCTCCAGATACAACATTATCCAGATCCAACATTCTCCAGATCCAACATTTTCAAGATCCAACATTATCCTGATCCAACATTCTCCAGATCCAACATTATTCAGGTTCAAGATTATCCAGGTCCAGCATTATCCAGATCCAACACTATCCTGATCCAACACTGTCCTGCTCCAACATCATCCAGATCCAACATTCTCCAGATTCAATATTATCCACATCCAACATTATCCTGATCCAACATTTTCCAGATCCAACATTCTCCAGATTCAACATTATCCTGAACCAACATTATCCAGATTCAACATTCTCCAGATCCAACATTATTCAGATCCAACACTATCCTGATCCAACATTCTCCAGATACAACATTATCCAGATCCAACATTCTCCAGATCCAACATTTTAAAGATCCAACATTATCCTGATCCAACATTATCCTGATCTAACGTCATCCAGATCCAACATTCTCCAGATTCAATATTATCCAGATCCAACATTTTCTTGATCCAACATTATCCAGATCCAACATTCTCCAGATCCAACATTATCCTGATCCAACACTGTCCTGATCCAACATCATCCAGATCCAACATTCTCCAGATTCAACATTATCCTGAACCAACATTATCCAGATTCAACATTCTCCAGATCCAACATTCTCCAGATTCAACATTATCCTGAACCAACATTATCCAGATTCAACATTCTCCAGATCCAACATTATTCAGTTCCAACACTATCCAGATTCAACATTCTCCAGATCCAACATTATTCAGTTCCAACACTATCCTGACCCAACATTTTCCTGATCCAACATTATCCAGATCCAACATTCTCCAGATCCAACATTATCCAGGTTCAAGATTATCCAGGTCCAGCATTATCCAGATCCAACACTATCCTGATCCAACATTCTCGAGATACAACATTATCCAGATCCAACATTCTCCAGATCCAACATTTTCAAGATCCAACATTATCCTGATCCAACATTATCCTGATCTAACATCATCCAGATCCAACATTCTCCAGATTCATTATTATCCAGATCCAACATTTTCTTGATCCAACATTATCCAGATCCAACATTCTCCAGATCCAACATTATTCAGGTTCAAGATTATCCAGGTCCAGCATTATCCAGATCCAACACTATCCTGATCCAACACTGTCCTGATCCAACATCATCCAGATCCAACATTCTCCAGATTCAACATTATCCTGAACCAACATTATCCAGATTCAACATTCTCCAGATCCAACATTATTCAGTTCCAACACTATCCAGATTCAACATTATCCAGATCCAACACTATCCTGATCCAACACTGTCCTGATCCAACATCATCCAGATCCAACATTCTCCAGTTCCAACACTATCCTGACCCAACATTATCCTGATCCAATATTCTCCAGATCCAACATTATCCAGGTCCAACATTATCCAGGTCCAGCATTATTCAGGTCCAGCATTATCCTGATCCAACAATATCCAGATCCAACATTCTCCAGATCCAACATTTTCAAGATCCAACATTATCCTGATCCAACATTATCCTGATCTAACATCATCCAGATCCAACATTCTCCAGATTCATTATTATCCAGATCCAACATTTTCCTGATCCAACATTATCCAGATCCAACATCCTCCAGGTCCAACATTATTCAGGTTCAAGATTATCCAGGTCCAGCATTATCCAGATCCAACACTATCCTGATCCAACACTGTCCTGATCCAACATTATCCAGATCCAACATTCTCCAGAATCAATATTATCCACATCCAACATGATCCTGATCCAACATTATCCAGATCCAACATTTTCCAGATCCAACATTCTCCAGATCCAACATGATCCACAACAATACACAAGCTCTAAACTTTCTGTATAATTTCCCTGCCACAAGTCCTTCATTTTCCTCTTGTGTTTGCTCTAGTTTCACAAATCTTGCATATTCTCAGACAAGATGACTTTCTGACATCTTGACCTCTGCCTGTCTCCTCTTCCTTTTGCCACACAAATTCTTGGCCATCACCTGTCTGCATTTTAAAAATAAGGCTCACGGGTAAAGGCTCATATTGGGATCAGCTTAAAGTGAATGAAAAACCAGATTCCAAATAAAAAAAAACATTTAAAAATTTGAAAACAAGACATTGTAAGTTTGAATTTTTTTGGAAAATTTGAAAACATCTTTAAACTTGAAAGTCCATCTATTTTCTTCCGTTTATTCGGGACCGGGTCACGGGGGCAGCAGTCTAAGTATAGATGCCCAGACTTCCCTCTCTCCGGCCACTTCCTCCAGCTCCTCTGGAGGCACCCCGAGTCATTCCCAGACTAACTGAGAGACATAGTCTCTCCAGGGTGTCCTGGGTCTTTCTCAGTGAGTCCGCTCAGTGGGACATACCCGTAACACCTCCCTAGGGAGGCGTCCAGGGGGCATCCAGATGCCCAAGCCACCTCACATAACTTCTCTCGCTGTGGAGGAGCAGCAGTTTCATGAATCAAAAAAGTCATTTACAAAAATCAGTATTAAAAATATGTGCAGATTTCTAATTTTCATTGGAAAACTCCTTTAAGTCATAAATCAATCTTTAGGGAACCAATTTTAGTGATTTGATTGGATCCTTTGTCCAAGACGGAATTCCTGCATTCTACTTCCTGATTAACAGCCATCCTTCTGGTTAGAACAGAGTTAATAAAGTTCTCCTTGTTGTTATGACTGGAGACTTTGTTTGTCAGGTTCATAGACCTTCAGCTTATATTACAGCAAGTAAATTAAGCTCGAGTTGTCTGCAGGGCAGAAATCGCTGCTGAAAATCAGGTCAAAGTTGACCTAAAAGCCAGTGGTAAAAGCTAGATGTCATATTTTCTTGAAATCATACTTCTCAATCACACCTCTCAAAGTCTTTCATGTTGTTGATAACAAGTACCTTGGACAGGTCTGGTGGACTGAGTGGTTTAACGAATATCCTGGAATCCACACCGAGGATCTTAGGATCTGCTTACGCCGCATTAAGAGCCTGGTGTGCTTTGCCAGTTCAGCATTTTTTTGGTAAGATGGTTGTCCAAATAAAAAGAAGATCCTTTCAGGTGTTTTCTTCATCATAGCTTTTTGTGCTTTCGATTCACAAACCTGAGAAGAATCCTTGTTTTATCTGATTCCTTTCTACTGGGAAGCAGGTGGCAAATCTCAATAGTATTTAAATCATTAGAAATGATCCAACTTGACTCTCCATGCTCTCACCTGCAGAACCAACAGCTTCACTAGCTTCTGTGCTAAAGTTAGCTGTGCCAGGCCTAGCTCGGGGTTTGAGTTGTAATCCCGTCAGAATGATATTATTCATTCTTATTTGTTGATCCATCTCCTTCACTCTTCTCTCCAGGAGGTCAAGCAGATTATCTTGTTGTTCATTGCGAACTCTGTCCTGTTGGATCTCTTCCACGAATTGCATCAGAGGTGTTAGCTCAGCTTTGAGTTCTATCAGTGAAGTCAGCTTGGTTTAGATGTCAACAAGCACAATTCTGAGGTCTGCAAAATCAGATGTGTCTTGGTTTTTCTTCAGTGCCATGTTACCACTTTTATTTTCAGTAATTCGGTGATGACTCAAGTTTAAAGTCACTTAGAGACTACAAAGTTGAGGAGAGCTAAGGACACTCGTCCGCTCGTGACCTGGAACTGGAAACAGACAAGGGTTTTTTAAAACCAGTTTGTATGAATCTAATTATTATAAGTAGCCTACTGTATATCATCCTTCGTCTCTAATTGATGCTGGTCTCCAATAAACATCAAGTCTAACAGGTGTTTGTTATTTTAGACACCGGGCTCCTTTAACCCCCCACAACCACCATCAAGCACTGTCGTGCAGATGCCGGATGTTTGTGGTACTCGAGTTGTGAGCCAGTTTTGCGATTTAGTGTTTAAATTAGTGCGGCATACAATAAAGAACATTCTGGTGAGTCATCTACATCACATTACATGGTGTATCCTAAATGTTAGAATGGTGCAAGCAGATGGGGGATATGGAGAATACAGCTGAAGAAAAAGGAGCAAATTATTATTGGGCAGTAGGGCAAGACAAGGACAAAGTCAGAGAACAGGCCTGGGCCAAAACACAGAAGCAAGGCGGGAGGCGAAAGAAACAGGCAAAGGTCAAAAACCAACAGGCAAACAAGGAGTAAAGGCTTAGTCAGAACTACAGGGGAGAAGTTCAAGAACACGCGGCACAGAAGGGTTGAACAGGCTTAAATATCATGGTAATTGACGTGAATGAGGTTCAGCTGGACAGGAAGGAAACCGGATGCAGTGCATGCAGGGAGATGGAGTGAAGAGGCAGCTGAGGCAGTCAATACTCGGGAGAGGACTCCCTCTGGTGGCCGGCGGTAGAGATGGATGACTGAGTCATGACCAAGCGGCTACACTAGCGGGCTGCAGGTGAAGCCAACCAGGAAATAACAAACATTGCAGTACTGCAACTGACCAGAGAGGCTGGTGCTTAGACTGAGCAATTTCTCATTGACTCTCATGTTAAAATCATCATTTTCACCCTTCAAAGAAACCCCTTTAATGGCTGATGCTTTAACTTTTTATTTCATCAATGGTTGGAGATTTGTTTCAACTCTGGGGGAGCACATTTTTTTGCTAAATCTGTAGATTTTTTATAAACAGCTTTTATTTTCGCTTAATGATTGACGGATGATGATCGCATTGGATTCTGGGAACAGAGCTCCTGTGTTTAGCTCGTCTGCTCCGTTTTACCTTTAGCATTAAAGCTATATTTTGGTTTGTGTTCTGGTGCTGTGCTGTAAACTGTTCTAACACGCTTTCTGGGAGTCCTCTGTTATCTTTTCTTTGGTGAGAACTAAAAAATACTTTATAGTTGACGTTTTTAAACCATAAATATATACATATATAAATATATATTATGATCACTTGTCTTCACATTAATATCTTTTAACTAGTTTTTATTATTAATGTTAAAAAAATGTACATTTTCTCAGTATTTTTGTTATTTACTTTGATCAAAGTCCTTATATATAGGAGCAGGATTCAGATATACTGCAGTAATGCCAGAATCTCTTAATGTTAAGTTACTAACGTCACACAGGTGATCCAGATTTTTAAAGTTAAACTATGTAGATATATACAGAAAACATTAAGTCTACTCCAACAGGGGAATTTAATTTAATTTAAACATTTATTTTTAACAAAGTTGAACATGTTTAATTGTTTGCTTTTTGTACTTTACTCTCTTTTAATTTGATGTGTTTGTCTTGTATATTCCTCTCTAGGCCTGCATCTTGTCGTGGTGAGTGGACTTATAAACCAAGACAATCCAACATTCAAAAATTTAGGGCTGAAAAATGTTTAAATGTGAAATGTGTAGATGACTCCTGCTCAAGTGTGATTGAATAAAAAATAAATTTTAACATGTTTGAGTGACCGGTCTCTTCTGTTTATTCACTTTGATTTTTAAGTAAAACAAAAGGAAATATGGGTCAAAGTCAGATCTGAACGACATTATTTATTTTATAGCAGATTAAATTATTCAAAACATCACAAGAATTAACCAGACAACTCTGTGCATTTCTTTTCTTCATTTAAAGAAAGTAGAGACTTCTTTAAAGTATCACTTGACATGATGGCTGTCTGCCACAGAGGAAGAGTGATGATATTGGTTTTTGATGATATCAACTTTAAAATAAACAAAAGAGGAAAGCTTTCTGTGAACAATGTCGTGGTTACAAAGTATAATCTATGATAACCCTGTCTGTGTTTGACATTTTAGGAACATAATAAATAATCCTAAAGAGTGCATTTCAATCCACTGAAAACAATTTTTATTAAGAAATTAAAGAGAAAAAAAATAATTTCAGTGCCAGGGTGAGCGCTATGCAGCTGCTGGATGTTCTCTCTCATCCCAATGACCAGTTCCAGACTCCTGACGTCACAGATTTACTTCCTCCTTGTAGACTCGAAAATAAGAAAGGTAAAAGGCCACTCCACCACCATCGGCCTCAGCTGAACCAGGAGAAATGGATCCCTGCCAGCCTCAAGGCACTGTGATGGTTTTGTTTAACTGTCCTTTCTGATGCCAAATGGACATGACCATCACTGATAATCCAGACTGTAATTGTAAGGAATAGAAAATACATTTTAATCAATAAATATTTGTACACGTGCGGGTTTTCCATAGATATTAAAGAAAATATTTAATATTGTTTATGCTTAAGTTACATGCAAATATATTTTGACAAAATCTCTACAAAAAGGAGTTTGTCTTAGACATAACACAACAGTATTTATTTTTCTTTGGATTGTCAGCCGAAGATCATCAGTCATCTTTAACCTCTTCAGACCTGCATCCACATACATGGACCTCACATTTAGGGTTTATTACTGCAGTAGTTCATTCTGCTTAACTGGGCCCTGTGACTGTGAGGCTTAACTGAAATATTAGCCTGGGCTTAAGAGGTTAATGCATGATCTACTTAACTAAGGGGTAAACAGAAAAAAAAAAAACAAGAACTCCTTACATTATAATAACAACATTATATGTAATCATATGTCAACAATTTTATTTAGCAGAAGAGAAAAAAAAGATGTCTTACATGTTCATCTATTACTGTTATGCCTTTTATATTTAAATGTGTATATGAAGGCTACAATAATAAAAATTAGGACCACAGAAATAAGATAAATGTTCAAACAGGTTATGAAGGGCCCTTCAGTTTGTACAAAACACGTAATGCGGGAAAATATACATTTTATTCTTGTCTAAATGTCACTTTCACCGCTTTACATAGTATGTGTAAAACACCAAGTACTTACAGTGTTTTAACTGGGGCTGTACTCTCCGTCTTCAGCACCAGGTACTTTAACTTCAGATGTAAAAATCACAGGAGTTGTGAACCCCAATTCACGGGAGAACCTCCATGAAAAAAGAGAAGTGAGAGAGTCACTCAGGGCACGGGGGAGGGGGCCTGAACAATCAGGGAGGCCGGGGAGGGGGAAGCATTTGTAGTCACGAGTTTTCTTTTTTCTGTTTATAAAACATTAATCTGTTTACCAAAATAAATCTGTCAGTAATCTGAGAGCACGGTTTATTAATTTGAGAACAAGATATATTAATCTGAGAGCACGAATTATTGATCTGAGAGCACGATTTATTATTCTGAGTTTGAATTATTAATCTGAGAGTAGGAATGATTAATCCGAAAGGACATTTTATAAATCTGAGAGCACAATTTATTAATCTGAGAGCACGAATTATTAATCTAAGAGCATGATTTATTATTTTGAGAGCACGATTTATTATTTTAGGAGTACAATTTATTAATCTGAGAGCTCAATTTATTAATATGAGGGCACAATTCATTAATCTTTTAGCAGAATTTATTAATCTGAGAGCACAATCCATTAACCTGAGAGCGCAAATTATTATTTGGAGAGCACGATTTATTATTTTATGAGTACAGTTTATTAATCTGAAAGCTCAATTTATTAATCTGAGGGGACAATTTATTAATCTGAGAGCTCAATTTATTAATCTGTTAGCACAAATTATTAATCTAAGAACATGATTTAATAATTGGAGAGTGCATTTTATTAAACTGAGAGCACAAATTATTAATCTGAGAACACGATTTAATAATTGGAGAGTGCATTCTATTAAACTGAGAGCACGTTTTATTAATCTGTGATCGTGAAATTTTAATTTAAGAGCACAATTTATTAATCTGAGAGCACGATTTATGAATAAGACAGCACAATTTATTAATCTGAGAGCACGATATATTATCCAGGGAACAAATTAATAATTCGAAAGCAAATTTTATTAATCTGAGAGTACAATTTAGTAACGAGAGAGCATGATTTATTAATCTGAGAGGACAATTCATTAATCTGAGCGCACAAGTTACTATTTTGAGAGCAGTTTTTATTAATCTGGGAGCATGAATTTTTAATTTCAGAGCACAATTTATTATTCTCAGAGCAAAATTCATTTATCTGAAAGAACAATATATTAATCTGAGAGCACGATTTATTCATCTGAGAGCACAATATATTGTGGCGGGCGTTGTTTCACGTAGGGCTAGATGGAGCAGAACTCAGCTATGCGAACTAGCAAGGTGCTAGCGTCTACCGCCTAAACTTCTCTGGCAAAAGAATGAGCTGACCCTTGTCTCATACACCACAGAACCCCAGGTAGCTGGAGAGTTTCGGAGGTATAATAAAATGGCAGAGTCCGATGCACTTAGCAGAACCTTTTTAATATGCCATTTTAACATTCAACACAACACAACAGATTGAAACATTGCAAAGGTCTTGCATAGCAATGTTCAACTCACTCATGGTTTAACAGAACCAAACCTAACTCCCACAATGCACTTTTGCTGTGTCCAGGATCACTACACAGCCCCCCTCTTAAAGGGTTAAGTGTCCTCACAACCCTTAAATGTGCTCTAATACAAAGTTTTGCAAGTATGCAAGTCTTTGCCGAACACGCACTGGCCTTCCCTTCGGCGTGTTACCAGGGCCAGGCTTGGTTCCGAGTCCATTATTATAGATCTCTGCATCGATGTTGAGGGGTATGGAGCCATCACTGACTTCGTCAGTCTGTTGCACAGGGGCCATGGGTCGGTATGGTGCCAAATGGTCTTTGTGGAGAACCACCTGACATCCACGACCTGGCAGGCGGATCCAGAAGACCACATCAGAGATCTGGTTCATGATCTCCCCCGGTCCTTGCCAGTGATGTGTCAATTTGGGGGAAAGCCCCCGCTTCCTCATTGGGCAGTACACCCAGACTTGATCCCCAAGTGCGAGCGGCGGTCTATGTGCCCTGGAATCATACGCCAGCTTCTGACGGGCTCCGGCTTCCTGTAGAGTCCTTTGTGCCACTTGATGTACCTCATCAAGCCGCCCTCTCAGCCACCGCAAATAATCCAGTTCTGGGCCACCCACAATCTCAGGCTGAGGTGTAGGTTCAAAGACCAAACCCACCGGTGTTTGTAGCTCCCTTCCAAACATTAGGGCTGCCGGGGTGCACTGGCTAGACACTAGCTGAATGAACTACATCCCAACCAAAAGTGGTTCACGGTCATTGACCTCAGCAATGCGTTCTTCTCCATCCCACTCCACCCCTTAGCAATGGACTGGTTTGGCTTCACCTATGAAGGAAAGAAGTACACATATACAAGACTACCACAACGGTTCTCTGAAAGCCCCACCATCTTCTCTCAAGAAATAAATAACTGCCTCCACCAACACCAGCATGCCTCCACAACCCAGATCTTAATCTACGTGGATGACATCCTCATAGCCAGTCCAACCCCAGAAGAAAACAAGCGAGAAGCCATCTCCCTCTGTCAACACCTCGCCAAAACTGGCAACAAAGCGTCCCTATCTAAGATACAATGGTGCAAAGACAAAGTCATATTCCTAGGCCACGAAGTCTCAAGCCAAGGCCGCCACCTCACAGCTGAAAGAAAATCCACCATCCTGAACTCCCCAAAGCCAAGAAAAAAAGAGACAAATGATGGTTTTCCTAGGCCTCACAAACTACTGTAGAGCCTGGATAGCCAATTACGCCCAACTGCCTCAGCCACTGCTAGACCTCATCTATGCTGAAGACATGGCCCGGAGCCACCCACTCACCTGGACTGAAACAGCAGAGAAAGCCTTCACAGAGATAAAACACCTCATCACCTCTTCTGGAGTCCTGAGATTTCCTGACTACTCAAAATCATTCACCCAGACAGTAGACTGCAAGTCTGGCTTCATGACATCCGTCCTCCTCCAACCACATGGCACAAAGCAAAAACCAGTAGCATACTACTCAAAGAGATTAGACCCAGTGGCCTCTGCCCTGTCACCCTGTGTCCAAGCAGTTTGTGCTGCAGCCACGGCAGTGCAGGCATCTGCAGAACTCATCCTATTCCATCCACTGACCCTCCTTGTGACCCATGCAGCGGACATGCTACTCACTCAAACAAAGATAGCTTTCCTCTCACCTGCCAGACACCTGAGCATCACTGCCACACTGATGTCTCAACCCCATCTAACAATCCAGAGGTGCAACACCCTCAACCCCGCCACTCTACTCCCCACCTCTGAAGATGGAGACACACTCAGTTGCCATGAAAGAACTGAAGTATGCTGTAAACCCCGCTCAGACCTAAAAGACACGCCACTCCCAACAGGACAGATCGTGTTCGTAGAGATCATCCTCGGATCATCACGGATCATCCTCAAAAGCCCTGGATGGCTCCAACCACACTGGCTACGCAGTGGTAGACCACAACACCACCCTCAAGTCAGGAAAACTTCCAGGCAACTGGTCAGCCCAAGCAGCAGAGCTGGTAGCTCTGACTGAAGCCTGTAAACTTTTCAAAGACCAAGACGTTACCATCTGCACAGACAGCCAATATGCACATTCCACACTGCACATCTTTGCAGCCCAGTGGGCCAGAAGAGGAATGAGGACCTCCTCTGGGAAGACTGTGCAACATGCAGATCTCCTCTGTGATCTCCTACAAGCTCTACTACTTCCACACAAGATTGCTGTGTGCAAATGCCAAGCACACACCAAAGCACAAGACCCTATCTCAGTAGGAAACGCCAAAGCTGATACAGCTGCTAAATAGCCGCAAGAGGAACCCGAGTTCTCCTCCAACAGGATGACACAACCCCACCAGAAAAGACTGATAGACCCATTCCCCTACAAGTCCTCCTGGACATGCAGGACAACGCCCCAGACACAGAAAAACAACAGTGGTTCACGGATGGTGCTATAAAAGAACCAGATGGACTTTAAACTGTTGACTCAAGACCCTGTCTGCCCCGTAGTCTATTTTCAACTATAGCTAAACTGAGCCATGGGTTAACCCATGTCTCAACAGGGGGGATTATGAAAATGGTGGGGATACATTCCACTCTAGAAAAGGACTTCAGACCTACTTAAAAAACTTTTGTAGAAGCTGCCTGACATGCAGCAGACACAATGCCCAAGGCAACATCAGACCAAAAAGAGGGAAATGTCCTACAGGGACATACCCGTTTGAAATAGTACACATGGACTTCATTGAACTAACAAAAAGCCAAAACAACAAATACTGTCTAGTGATAGTAGACTCCCTAATCAAATGGGTAGAACTAGTACCATCAAAAATCTTCTCTTTCCCCCCAACAGGAACCACTAAGGCCAGGAGACCTGATCCTGCTGAAGGTGGTGAAAAGAAAAAACTGGACTAGCCCAAACTGGGACGGGCCATTCAGAATCCAGATCACCACCCCCACAGCAGTTAGAATCGTTGAGAGAGACACTTGGATCCATCAATCCCACTGTGAAAAGTCTACGAGCAAAGATGAAGACCCAACTACGGTAACTTGGATCCAGGTCTGTAGTATCAGGATCTAAATGACTCATCTTCAGAAGGGGCTTCACCACTGCTGTTTTACAGGCAGATGGGAAGACACCGTCTGAAGAGAGCAGTTTACTATGTTTAAAAGCTCTGACTCAAAGAATACATCAAATGTTTGAAAAAGTGCAGAGACACTTGGATCCATCAAACCCACTGTGAAAAGTCTACGAGCAAAGATGAAGACCCAACTACTTCTAACATCTGCATGTTCCTGTTGTATTTTACCACTGATGAAAAGAGCCATGCAAAAAGTGTTCCTGACTCAGATATATCATTATAACCAAATTCCTCTGCAAGAGTGGACAGAGGAAGCTGACCCCATAATCATTCCCTTGCCAACAGATGACCCCAATTAAATGTTATTTTCATTGTGATTGTGTTTCTTCCCTATAGATCCAGGCCATGAAGGTTATCGCTCCAAGCGGAGGGTAGGAAGGGAATTTTCCCTAAGAATTGTGCATTTAGGGTTTTTCGCCCTTCCCTGAGATCTAACCCTGTTGTGTTTTACCCTATGATTCACCACTCCTAGATCCACACTTGTGGACGGAGAGGGGATGATGTTTTTTAAAACCCACAACAGGGGGGAAATGTAAAATAAGCTTAAGTCTTGAGGTATATTAATCAAGAATGCTGTGTGTGTGTGTTTTAAAAACAGAAGACTCTTTGTGCTCACTGTGTCTCCCCAGCACCTGGAGGAGGTTTGCTACAAGTTATCTCTGTTCTGCATGCCAACAGACAGTTGTAAAGTGTGTGAACGTATAAGTTAAAAAGTATAGGCCCCAAATTGACCCTTGGGGAACCCCACAACTTATTTGATGGATTCTTGAAGAGCTTGTATTCATACTTGCATAAAAGTGTTGTTCTGTAAGATAGGAATAAACCACTTAAGAACATTTTCAGAGAGGCCCACTAGACTCCTAAGTCTATCTAATAAAATCTGGTGATCTACTGGATCAAAAGCAGCACTAAGATCCAGCAGCACCAGAACAGAAAGTTTCTGGGAGTCTAAATGAATGCTGAGATCATTAACGATCTTTAAAAGAGCCGTCTCTGTACTGGGGTTCATCCTGAAAACAGATTGATATTTTTCTAAAATGTTTTGGTTATTTAGAAACTCATGTAGTTGAGTAGCAACCGTTTTCTCTATAATTTGACTCTAAAGCGGTAACTTGGATCCAGGTCTGTAGTATCAGGATCTAAATGACTCGTCTTCAGAAGGAGCGTCACCACTGCTGTTTTACAGGCAGAAGGGAAGACACCCGTCTGAAGAGAGCAGTTTACTATGTTTAAAAAGCTCTGGTTTAAAGAATCCATCAAATGTTTGAAAAATGGGAATGGGATCTAAAAGACAGGTTAATCGCTGCCTTTAAAATTTCTTTAGAAATTGTTAATTTTGTCTCCCTATATCTCCTCTCTGCTGTCCTGCAGATCTGTTTCAGATGCTTAATGTCATCATTCTTCCATCCTATTTTTTTGTGGTTCATGATTGTTTGGTTTTGATTGGAGCCACTGCATCTATGGAAGACTGAAGTCTGTGATTAAAATCATCAACTATATGATAACAGAATACAGGAGTTTGTTTAAAGATATTAATAAAACCTGCAGCCTCTTTAAGTTTAACTGTTTCCTCACAGTTCTCACTGAGACTTCCTGATGGATTCCACTGGTGACATTAAAAACACACAGTAGTGGTCTGATATAGAGGAGTCAACAGCAGAGGAAACCCCGGCCGACAGGCCGTATGTAATGACGAGGTCCAGAGTGTTTCCTTTGTTGTGAGTGGCCTGTGTGACATGTTTAAAATCCATGCTGATCAGAAGATTTAAAAACTCACAAGTATAGATATCATTACTTTTATCAAAATGTAAATTACAATCACCAGTTAGTAAAATAGTATTATACCAAAGATGAAGATATTATAAAAATTCAGAAAATTCTTCAATAAAACAGGAAGGAGGTTTGGTGGTCTGTACACTGTGACAGATTAAACAGGTGGGTCACCAAAAAGGAAAGTATGATGCTCAAAGGAAGAATATTTGTGAAGGAAAAGAAAAAAACAAGAAAAAGAAAAACAAACAAAAACAACGCACTTAAGTCACATTCGTTAAATTTACTGGTTAATAACTAAAATCTAGTAGAACTTGATTGAGTGCTTGAAAAGGAGTGGGAAGAAGCAAAACTATATCCTCCCACCCCTACATAGTTACTTCATTTGATAGTTTTGCATAGTTTTCATAATCCTGTTCTGATCAGATCTAGTGCAGATTTTTTCAAGTTATAAAATTGAGTATTTATTGATTATGAGATTATATAATGAGAAAAAATTATTTCATGATTTCAGTAAACAGTAACATGAATCACACATCATGTAACAGTTACGTAATACTCATTGATGATCATTAGAATACAGTTTTATATTAATCCAGAGATTATTCCTACACATTGTAGATCAAGTTTTCAAGAAATAAAGAAGTGCTTATTGATCATCTTCTGAAAAATGCTAACATTTTTTTCAGCAAACATTATTAACTAAAACTTTAGATAACCAATATGTAATAAACATTAATAAACATAAACATCATTAGAACAGGTGATTACATTAATTGAGTAATCATTGCTACAAATTTCAGACAGAGTAAAGCTTGTCCTAAATACTTATTTCTCCTGTTAAATTGCTGTCAAAAATACATCACAGGGTCACAGGCATAAACATCGAGTCCCAGAGCATCGATTCAACTGACTAAGCATGACAGAATGAAACTTTTTAGAATGATATTGATTACCTGGCAGGAAAAAGATCTTGTTATCGTTGCTCTGCTGGAAAAAAGATTTAAACAGCCAAATCCTGCCGCTTTTTTTTTGCCAGGCGACATCAATGGAGCATAAAAACAATGAAAAGGACCCGGAAGCTGTGACAAAAAAAGAGATGTTAATAAGAGAATGATTAAGGAAAAACACCCTAGCAGGTGGCAGAGGGATCCCTGTCTCTCTGCTGCTGCCGTTCTGCCTGCCTTTGTGTAAATAGATACATACTCGCTGCCAGAATGTGTTTCCACAGTCTCAGACATTGTTCTGGCAGAGTACCTTGGCACAACACCAGCGGTGGCATATTAGCGCGGGGGATCCCCGCTTAGCCGACAAAAGCTAAACTCCAAACCTAACATCTTTTTTAATGAAATCAATCAATACTGTAACATTATCAAACAACTTCAAAACAAAAAAGCAATTCGAACTAATTTGATTTGAAAAAATAAATAGTTCTTCGTGTGTTTTGTTTTACAAAAGATGTCTGACCCTTATGTTTATGGTCCGACCTCGGCAAGTACAATTACAACATTACGTCACATCGCTACGCCGCACGTGCTGCTGTGACCTCATCCTAAAAGCTAGCTTGTAGCTTGTAATGCAGTCAGGTGAATGCAGGCTGGTTAAAACAACGTTGAATGTGATCCACATTGTTTCTCAGTGTTTTCCTGACAATCTATTTCTCATAAACACTTATCATCTTACATTCATATCCAACGTCTCCTCCGTACTGCAGCTGCTAACATCCTCTGAGTTAAAGCACACGGCATGGTTCTTGCCAGTAACCAACCTGCAGCATTCCTCCACCGTACCAAAGTAACAAGTAAAAATATGTTGTTTCTGTCGTTCAAAACTGGTTATCGAAATACAAAGTTTTAATAAGTTAAGCATCTCGACGAGGACTTTAAAGCGCTGCACCTCCGACTTTCTCTTGTTTTGATTCGCCTCGACATTTCCTGGCCAATGACTGAAGAGTGTGGGGTTATGGACCCTGCTTTATTTTGGGATTTGTGTTTTGGTTTCCACTTCCTGTTTTATTTTGTTGTTGGTTGTACTTCCTGTGTTCCCCTCCTGGTGTGTGCTCTCTCCCTCCTTTTTGGCACACTTGTTTCCACTTACCTCATGCCCTCCTCCTAGTTATAAGTCTTCGTCTTCCCTGCACTAGTTGTCGGGTGGTTTTCGTAGCTTCTTGGACTTGTGGGTTTTTGAGTTTCGAGTACAGCTTCAAATAAATGAATACTATTCATTTAAAATCACCGTCTGCTTTTGTGTCCACACGTCAACCCTGACAAAGAGATCTTAAGTCACATGGTTTTGTTTACAAGCTTTGGTACGAAACAGAAGTCTCCCGTAGACGCCAGTCTGAATACAGACCAAACTCAATCTTTCTGAAACAAATTTGTGTTCTCGGACCGAACCAAACAATTTAGTCAGTCTGAATAAACCCTGAGTTTGAATTCTTTGTAAAATCTCAATTCTAGCTTCATTTGACGTGTGGACGAGATGTTAAAGTCTGATATGGATTCATTGTAAATATTCCTCTGCCAGCATATGCAGCATGTTTATGCATAAAGAGTGTGTGTGTGTACTTTGAATGATGTTATTAACGGAACAGCTAAACCAGAACTCTAACAGAACCATTTGGTCCAGTTTCTTACTGACCAAATCAAACTAGAGCCATAAAATCTCACTACACTTTTTATGAAAAAACACACTTCTTTAAGGCCCATTAGGCCGTTTAACTTTTAAATATTTACAATAATTAAAATATAACAGTGTTATATTTTCTATAGGCTATATAGCAATTATGATTTCTTTAAATCTGACAGCAGCAGATTCAAGTTTCTTTCAAGATAAAATTCAGTGCAGAAAAGAGCCTCCTAAAGCAGTAAATATACTTGAACTTATTATTCAATTCTCTCATTGAAAAACTTTGCCTCTGAACAGAAACTATAGGTACTGCTGTGCAGCAGTACTCAGTACTCATTTTACTCAGTACTCTAACTTGTGTGCATTTTGGAGGATTGATAAAACACAAAGGCTTTTTAATTTAGTGTCATGTCAGGAGTGTTTAAAACAAGTTTATTTTATTATTGTAAGATCATCTCATTAAGAAATAAACCTAAATGACAAAATGAACAAACAAACTCATTATTGATCCACAATAAGAATCAAATGAAGCTCCAAACAAAAGCTTCTGCTGAAACATTTCAATAAAAGAACATTTTAGAAACAGAAACAACAAAACTCATGACTACAACTGCACCCCCCCCCCCCGCTTGCTCTGGCCCCTCCCCTCAGCACCACTCGGTGTGCGTTCAGCGACACCTCTTTTCTTTTTTCAAGAGGCACCCAGCTGCAGGTATGTAATGGCAGATGGACATCCACTCAATGTCGTAAGCAGAAATAGTTCTACGTGTGCAACGTATATCTTCCAAAAATGGCCGGTCTCCAATAAAAGCCGGGTCTAACAGATGTTATTGGTATTTAGACGCCGGTCTCTAATAGTGGCCAGACTCCTTTAAGTAATTCATAAATGGGTGTTCATTATTACCTTTAGATTGTATGTTGCATAACATTTTTTTACAGCAGTTGTAGCTTTACCTTGTTTTACTTGGTTTACAAAATAAAGTGTATATAAACTGGTGCTCTTTTCAAGTTCTTAATGTTGTATATATGACGGAATCTCGAAGAAAACTTGGTCTTAAAAGGTCGGCTGAGGTTCATTGTGCCAGCCTGGGATATTAGTTTGGAGTTTGAAAAGTTTTTTCATTACTAGAAATATTAAGAGTCGGCTGAACAAACATGTATACATTTGATCTAGTATAAACACAGCAACCATTCATGTCTCTGGAGCTGAACATTGTTTTCCCTTGCTCAATTGAGGTTTATACGCCATTTTGATTGCAATTTGACGTCATCGTGTTGGAACCAGATGACGTTAGTTAATGAGCGGTGATTAGTCGGTCAGTCTGAGTCAACATTTCTTTAGCAACCACACTGCTAATCAGGAGTTGGAAAACCACACCTCTTCCATTGAAAATGGGCTCAGGAGTCTCCCAATCAAAGGTTTCGAGTGTTTGAGGTGGGGGCCAGTGGGTACCAAGGGCTTTTATTGAGGCAACTGATTGGTCAGTTTACAACTTGAATAACGTTATAAAAGTTATTCTCAAAAATAGAACTAGTGAGTAACAGCTGTTTATTTCTGAATAAAAGTCTGTGGGATTTTGGCTTTCTGGGACCAGTGGTAATTCCTGATGGAACTGGAGGGGGGAGAGGATAATGTATCCAGTTCTCACAGACAGTCAATGATCCCACCCACAAACAAAAATGAGCAGAAGCTCCGCCCATGCCCCACGTCATTTCACACTTAGATTTTAGGGTTTATGGCCAGGACATTTTCCTTTACATTAAGGCATGTTGACAAACTGCCACTGGTATGAGAAATATTTTTACAAGATTACTTGGCTGCAGTTATTTATTTTAATAAAGGCTTTTACAGTACTTTTGACGGATCCCCACCCCCACCCCACAGCGAGTAAACTGAACCCCCCCCGGTAGCTTCCGCCTCTTCTCAGCGATCTGACGTCCACACCGCCGTTGTTGTGGCCATTTTACCGTCGTCTGTCGACGCAGTTGCGATCGGGGAGTGCCGAGGCAGCGCAGGTGAAAGGTAATCTCGTCCTCTGAATGTGTAATTGTGCGTGTGGGTCACATTTCGGTTTCCTGCTCGGTAAACGGGTCCGTGGATGAGTGGCGGGCTGCGGCCCTGCCGGAGGAGCTGAAGCAGTCTCTCCAACTGCTCGGAGAAAGGACTGGAGAATGTTTGGCGAGCGGAGCTTGCAGTTAACAGTTCGCTCTGAAATCGACGAGATTTCTATCTAAAATATTGAAAGTTGTAAATGAACTATTCGGCTCCCGCTGCGTGAAAACGCTCTCCATTCAGTGACGGCTACCAAGCGTTCAAGCGCAGCGTTATTTTGAAAAACCGATGTCACCGACGCGAGGGGGGCGCTCGAGAGCAACTGATGCGTCGCTGTTTGCTTACGCATCGTAACCTAATCCTTCGTTGGCTAGCTTGTGCTTAGCGGGTAATATGTTAGAATGGGCTAGCATCACAATCGTGCCATTTCAAATAGTGTCTCCATGTTTGGTTTTGTGTGTTGTAGTTGTGTTTGGGAAGGTTTTCAATAGTGTTTTTGTGTAGAATGACTTTGTTTTATGCCCTGTAGTTAAAAATAACATTTGTGTTTTTATTTATGTGTGAATACTTCACAAATGAGCAAACAAACAAAAATGAAGCAAACTATTAACATTTCTGTTCCATACAATCGAAGGGTTATTTTTTCTATTTTACTACTTTTGAATACTTTACCCTGGAGAAACAAATTCAGTCTTAAGGTGCTGGAGCAAGGCATCCATTTTCAATGTTACGTCAATGTAGAGACGCGATCTAAGGCCTTGCGATTTAGGCATCAGTTGCGGGGTCCCTATTTAGGGAATCAGATTTGGGCATGTGATGTTTTTAATGACGAGATCAAAGGTTCAGAAAATAGATTCAACTTAAACTTTAGTAAAGCATCTTATTTATCAACTGTTGTGTTCTTCTGTTGTACTTTGCGGATAGATTAAGCCACAGACTACTATGTTCTATAATCTAGACATGTTTGTTAATCAGTTGCAGCATGCAGCGTAAGAGCATCCAATTCCGACATTCCACACAACTCTCGTAGATACGTCACATGACCAACATACTGAGAGTACTTCTGGGCCGGGTGATAAAAAAACAGCATTGCCTGAACCAAGTGTTGAAAGAAAAACAAAACACAATATTCTGTCTGAACATTGCATCCTCCTTCCTTTGGAAAAAAAACAAACAAACAAACAAAAAAAACTAGTCCAAACTCGACATTTAGCATACTGTTAGAACTAGAAATGATGCACTGTTCCCAAAACATTTGTCACTTTCAACACTTGACTTTCAAGGTGAAATAATGCCATACACACTGTCAAATCCAGCTTGACATGTACACATTTTTTTTATGTAGGGCAGCAATCTACCTCAAGCTTTGCATTGTGTTGTAAGTCCAGTATAACTCTAGGCTTGACCAGCAAATCATTCCTTGTTTGGTGGGAAACCACAAGAGTTGTTTAATATTGTGTCCAGTGGAACAGACTGATTGTTGAAAGATCCTTTTTTACATCAGGAGAAGCCTTTAGCATGTCCTTGACATAAAGAAGATGACTTCTCTACTCTTGTCTTTCATTGGTGCATGCAAGGAATAATCTGTCAGTGTGTCAGCTGGCTGAACGATAACTGCTGGTTTCCAGAGTCCATGCTCCTGGAACTTGATATTTTGTCCTTGATAAAGCTGTGTCATCTGTTTTGTGGATCTGTCTTAGAACCCCTTCTGACATTGTTTTTACATACAGTGCCTTGCGAAAGTATTCGGCCCCCTTGAATTTCCACCTTTTGCCACAGTTTTCTCCAGGAACTCCAGCTTCCTCCCACTGTCCAAAAACATGCTTTATAGGTTAATTCTAAATTGGTCAAAAGTTTAACTCTTAATTGGTCACTCTAAATTGTCCCTAGATGTGGATGTGAGTGTGCATGGGTGTGTGATTGTGGCCCCTGTGACAAACTGGCGACCTGTCCAGGGGTGTCCCTTGGCTTTGCCCATGAGTGGCTGGGTTTGGCTCCAGTAGCCCCATGACCCAGAAAAGGATTAAAAACGGTATAGAAGATGAATGAATGAATTAATGAATGTAACATGAAAATATAAAACTGTGATTTTTTTTTTCTTGTGAAGAATCAACAACAAGGGGACACAATCGTGAAGTGGAACCGAATTTATTGGACATTTTTGGACACTTTTCACAAATAAAAAACTGAAATATTGGGCGTGCAGAGTTTTTCAGCTCCCTTAAGTTAATATTTTAGCACCACCTTTTCCTGCGATTACAGCTGTAAGTCCCTGGGGTTTGTCTCTATCAGTTTTGCACATCGAAATTTTTGCTCATTCCTCCTTGCAAAACAGCTGGAGCTCAGTGAGGTTGGATGGAGAGCGTTTGTGAACAGCAGTTTTTAGCTCTTTCCACAGATTCTGGATTGGATTCAGGTCTAGGCTTTGACTTGGCCGTTCTATGCATGGATATGTTTATTTTTGAACCATTCCATTGTAGATTTTGCTTTATGTTTTGGATGGTTGTATTGTTGGAAGACAAATCTCTGTCCCAGTCTCAGGTCTTTTGCAGATTCCATCAGGTTATCTTCCAGAATGCTCCTGTATTTGGCTCCATCCATCTTCCCATCAATTTTAACCATCTTCCTTGTCCCTGTTAAAGAAAAGCAGGCCCAAACCATGATGCTGCCACCACCATGTTTGACAGTGGGGATGGTGCGTTCAGGGTGATGAGCTGTATTGCTTTTATGCCAAACATAACATTTTGCATTGTTGCCAAAAAGTTGGACTTTAGTTTCATCTGACCAGAGCAGCTTCTTCCACATGTTTGGTGTGTCTCCCAGGTGGCTTGTGGCAAACTTTAAATGACTCTTTTTATGGATGCCTTTAAGACATGGCTTTCTTCTTGCTACTCTTCCATAAAGGCCTGATGTGTGCAGTATATGACTGATTGTTGTCCTATGGACAGACTCTCCCACCTCAACTGTAGATCTCTGCAGTTCATCCAGAATGATCATGGACCTCTTGGCTGCATCTCTGATCAGTCTTCTCCTTGTTTGAGCTGAAAGTTTAGACGGACACTCCGGTCTTTGTAGATTTGCAGTGGTCTGATACTCCTCCCATTTCAATACTATCGCTTCCACAGTGCTCCTTGGGATGTTTAAAGTTTGGGAAATATTTTTGTATCCAAATCCAGCTAAACTTCTTCACAATAGTATCTGGAACCTGCCTGGTGTGTTCCCTGTTCTTCATGATGCTCTCTGCACTTTAAACGGACCTCTGAAACTATCACAGAGCAGGTGCATTAATATGGAGACTTGATTACACAGGAGGATTCTATTTATCATCATTATCATTTAGGTCAACATTGGATCATTCAGAGATCCTCACTGAACATCTGGAGAGAGTTTGCTGCACTGAAAGGAAAGGAGCTGAATGATTTTGAAAACCCAATTTTTCAATTTTTTATTTGTGAAAAAAGTTTGAAATATCCAATAAATTTGGTTCCACTTCATGATTGTGTCCCACTTGTTGTTGATTCTTCTCAAAAATTAGAGTTTTATGTCTTTATGTTTGAAGCCTGAAATGTGGCAAAAGTTTGAAAAGTTCAAGGGGGCCCAATACTTTCTCAAGGCATTGTATCCTTGTAGCTGACTACTTTGGGCTGAAGCTGTTGATGGGTGCTGGTTTGGATGGAAAGTAAGCAGCTGTGCTGGTGATCTGGTGTTATCAACAGGGGTGTTTTGGGACTCCAGAAGACTCAGATATGGATCTGTCAGGTCCGCCTTTGCCTTTTCTATGAGGGATTTTGCAATTTGTACTGACTTATCTGCCAAACTATTAGTTTTTGGGTAGTGTGGGATGATTGTTATATCCTTAAAGTTCAATTTTCTAGCCAGCTCTTCAAACTCTCTATTTGCCAGGGTCTGTCAAGGATCTGGTGGTTCATCATAGGATCTGCCCAAGTAACGTGTATTTTGGTCAACATTCTTGCACGCAATGTGTTGGGATCACTATTTTCTCACCTTTGAAGATGATACTGTTTATCTGAGAAAACTCATCTTGGTGATGCCAGACTTTTGATATTCTTTGGGGGTATGTTCTTCTTTCTTCAGACCATCGTTCTCTGATTGTTCTCATTAGCAGCTTCATTTGCATGTCTTTCTAGTCTTTGTTGTGATTTCTTTCAGTTTGGTGTTGCTGGCAGGTAGGCTGCTGTATATCTGCATGTTCTTGTCCTCAGTAAGGCTGCTGTCTGAATCTGACTGTGATTTCATGGAGAGTGTATCAGCAACAGAAATGTCTTTACCAGTTTGGTGGACAATGGTGAAGCCATACCTTTGTAACTGAAGTATCATCCTTTGAATTCTTTGAGGTGCTGCTGTGAGTGGATTTTGTATGATGAACTCAAGCGGTTTGTGGGTTAGGGTTAGGGTTGCTCCCCTGATAAACACATGCAGATGGCAGAGCGGCTGCAAAAAGGTTTAAAGTGTGACTGTATTTTCCCAATGCAGTTGCAGACAACGCGTGCTATCAGATGAAACGCAGTGTGTTTTTTGGGGGAAACTGTGTATCTCCTTCACAGACAATATAAATATATATAATGGTATGTAGATTGTATTGCTTTATTTTGCTCCCTGATTAACAGGCTTCCTTCTGGGTTTTAGAGAGTCTATGAAGTTTTTCTTCTGTGTTATGTCTGCAGACATTGTTTGTGGGGTCCTTGTACTTTTGCAGCTGATATCGGAGCAAGCGTATTGTCAGCAGATCAGAACTATGGAAGTTGGAAATCAGCGTCACAGTTGAATTTTAGAGAGTGGTAGATCCTGTGCGTCATAATTTTTAAAAAACTGTTTGGCTATTCTATTTCTCCATTTGTTTATTCAGATGTCCGTGATCAAGCACTTTTCAAAATCTCTCATTGTTGATAACCAGTGCCTTGGACCATTCCAGCAGACTGAGTGGTTAAACGAAGATCCTGCAGTTCATCACCCACATGTTTAGTGTCTCCTTGCGCCGTTTGAGCATGCTTGGCTATTTCAGAATTTCTTTTTGTTAAATGGTCAATTATACAGACAATTGATTCTTTTAAAATGTTCCTGTTCTTCACCAGAGCTATATTGTGCTTTTGATTCACAAACCTGATAAGAATTGCTGATTTGCTTGCCTTCTTTCCCCTGGGGAGCGGCTGGCAGATCTCGATGATATTTTAGATCCAGGGAGATCCCAATAGACCTCAGAAATGATTCAATTTGACATTCCACACTGTCTCCTGGATAAGAAGCAGCACCACTGGCATTGCAGCTAGCAGTAACTTCGGCAGGCCTCACCTGGAGTTTGATCGGTAATCCTGTGAGAATTACATTATTATGCCTTCTTTGTTGTTCCGAGTCATCCACTCTTTGCTCATTTTGTGCACGCTTTCTCCTGATCTCTTCCATGAGTTCCATCAGAAGAGTTAGCTTAGCTTGAATGTCCAGCAAAGGGGTTAGCTTTGCATTGATCTCGTCAATAGCCTGTTTGATGTCAAATTTGCCATTCATCACTTGGTTCTTCCTCGACACCATGGTAGTAAAGGAATTACTACTTTTCTTTTGCAATGGTTCTGCAGTAGGTTTTTAGGTGCTTGTAGACGAAGATAGGTTCACAGAACTTGCAACATGCGTTCGCTTGTTGAACCGGAACTGGAAACTCTAAAATGTTATAACGTTGAACGCAAACAGAGAGGAAGTCACACACAAAAGCACAACACCGTCTCTGTAATGTGTATTGTAGTGTCTAGCTTTGTTCAAGTATTATTTGTGTTCTGTGATTCTGTTTTCCGTATTCATGTGGGCTCTCAGTATAATAGATGAATACGATTGGATGAGTGTGGTTGGGGGCTGGAGGAGTGAGTAAGTATAAGGGTGTGTTGTGAGAATGCAAAAAAGTTGGTATAAGGAAGCATTAAAATAAGTTTTTTTCTGCTGTATCTGGCATGGTTGCAGCCAACATCAATCATTGAAACTGCATTGAAAAGTTTCATAGTCAGAAAAGGCCATCTACGACTTTGATATCATCCAGTCGGACATTTCAGTATTCATGTTGTATTCTTCCCCCATGTCTTAAAGTCCGGTCCATGAAGATATAGTCCAACCTGCAGGGTTCCTACGGTCATGAAAAACCTGGAAAAAGTTGTGAAATTGAAAATGTAATTTCTAGGTGCTTGAAAAGCTTGTGAAAAATGACATCTTCTGTAAAGTTTTGGAAAAGTCATGACATTTGAATATTTTGGATGTCAAAAACAAAAAAAAGAAATAGTTTAATATGCAGCAATTGTAAATTCAAGTCAACAGCAAGTAGTGTGTGTGTGGTGTGTGTGGGTGTGGGTGTGTGTGTGTGTGATTCAGTTAGCTACTATGCTCGCTAACTCAAGCTAGCAAGTAGAGCAGCAATGTCAGCTCAGGACGTTTCCAGCTCAATAGTACAGTTTTAATTTGATATTCTGGCAAAATGTGCTTTAGGTGGGTGGACATATTTGGGGTGGGTTCAGTTCTGGAGCTTTTAGTTCCTTATTAAAATACGTTTCAGTCAGGGTTGAGTGGTCAAAGGAGGAACTAATCAGTGTCTCACCTGTCGTCATGACATTTATGACCTACTACTAATAAAATAAATATGTGAGTTGGGGGACCCTGGTTGCCGCTGCTGCCTTGGCAGGGGTCTTGGTGTGGGGATGGCTGGGAGTTCTCACTACTTTTTGTTTTACATTCCATCATTCACTTCAGCTTAACATAAACACTCACCTGAGCACAGGTGTCTGCTCACCTTTACACCCTCAAATAGTTTACGTGACAGAATGTAATGCTTTACATGTGTTGGTTTGTATGCTTAAGTGTGCGTGTGAACAGTATGTGGACAAGTTTGTGAAGACTCTTGGAGCCGGCAGGTATGTTTGTCTAACAGCTGAATGTGTGGAGAGGCCGCTCCCATTTTATACAAATACACATTGTGTGTCCGATGATTAATAACCCCTAATTGTAACAGTAAACTCTGTCCAACACAAGAGGATATCAGCTCATATCTGTTTGCTTGGTTTTTGGACAGGACAAATAAAAAAAAAAAAAACAGCGCTATATAAATAAAACTGATTAATATTATATATTATTATCACCTAAATTCATGAAAAGTAAAAATACGAGAACAATTTCCCCTTTTGTTCTTTTAAGGCTATTAAGTTATGTGAGAACTTCATTATTTCATCCAATCATGGAAGCCGCCATTTTTCTGCAATTTTGCCAAATGAGACATGCAGCACCTCTTGCAACAAAAATTGGAGTAGTCGACGCAGTACACATACCGTATATCTTCCAATAGTAACTGGGGCGTTTATTTAAAACAAAATGTCGGCTTACCCAGCGTTTATTTGAGACTGGCGTTTATTCCATCACAGACAGAATGATGATGGTTAATGGGTTCATTTTGTGTAAAATTCGATCACAAAATGTAGAAAATGACAGATGAACATTTATTGAATTTATTGAAATGACGACAACATTTTATTCTGTTCTTATGGCTGATAACTGTGAATGTCAATCTGTGTATCAAAAATCAGTTTGTTACATGCCGATAATTTTCCTGGAGTCACGAGCACCTTTCCCTTTGCTCAGTAATCCATGTTCAAACCAGTTCTTCTAATTTGTTGCTGCTTTCTCTGCTCACCAGGAAACCAGGCTTTCTCCTTTTCTTTCTTTCTGCAGCCTCTCTGCTATTTAAGATTCACCCCAGAATTGATACATGGAGCTAGCAGCTAATGTTTTTAGCCGTTAGCCACATGGAACTAGTAGCTAATGTTTTTAGCCTGTTAACTTCATGGAGTTAGCAGCTAATGTTTTTAGCCTGTTCGCTGCATGGAGCTAGTAACTAATGTTTTTAGTTTGTTAGCTACATGGAGCTAGCAGCTAATGTTTTTAGCCGTTAGCTACATAGAGATAGCAGCTAATGGTTTTAGCCGTGAGCTACATGGAGTTAGCAGCTAATGTGTTTAGCCGTGAGCTACATGGAGGTAGCAGCTAATATTTTTAACATGTTAGCTACACCGAGCTAGCAGCTAATGTTTTTAGCATGTTAGCTACACATAGCTAGCAACTAATGTTTTTAGCCGTTAGCTACAAAGAGCTAGCAGCTAATGTTTCTACCCTGTTAGCTTTACTAAGTGATCTCTGTGTTAATCTCATTTACTATGTAGTTACATTTTGTGCTATGTACAAAAACATCAGTGATCATGCCTCAACATTTGGGTTCATGAAAGCATTAAGAATTTCCTACAGGCTACCGATAGCTTCTCTCCACTGTGTCTGAACGGCTGCTTCCCAGTGTTTCCTCTCTCTCTTACAGAGTTTGACGGCTTTCTGTTCTGCAATAACCCGCAGAATAAAATGAGGGTTCCTTTTTTGAGGCGTTGACGAAACTAAAGTTTAGGAGACCTGACCAGACTGCTTTCCCATCCCGCGCTGGCTCTCTGTCTGGCTGCCCGCTCCTCCCCGGTGGCCCATAGCGAGCTTCAGCTCTAAAGTGTACCGCCTTAGTCCAACAGCAGCAGACTGGACGTTTCGAGAAATCTCGCTTCCCTGAAAGGTATTCATTGGGCTAAAAAAATGAAGGAAGTTCAGGAGAATCCAGGGATTGATCCACTATAAACACCAGGAAATGGGTTTTCTCCTTTTCTCTCTGCAGCCGTCTTTGCTCCTTCATCCATCCGCTTGCACCATTCTCTAATATGTTTAGGATTCATCCCAAAATGTGGTTCAGATTCCTCACCAAAATGTCGTGATCCGTGCTACACTGGCTTAATGCTACAGACACCCAGCCCCCACCCTCTGCCTGCTCAGTACGAAGTATGGGATGGGGGTGGTAGGGTGGGGGAGTAGAGGTGGTGTTGGATTTTAAATGAGCCTGGCCACTATTAGAGACTGGCCGTTATTGGAAGATATACGGTACGTCATTTGGGGACAGCAGCCTGGACTGTTCACGCTTTACTGTGTACGATCAACGAGGATCGCTACCGCTTGTGTTGGACTAGAAAGGTCATTGCTTATTTTAGAATACTGTCAGCCTTATTTGACATAAAATAGGATCTAAGAGTGTTACCAAGAAAAATATTATGTTTTGAGATAGTTTATGACGGTCAAAAGAAGATCCAAGACGACGCACTGATTGGAACACATTTAAAGAGATCACAATAATAGCTGATAATTGAGATTGTCGTGCGTTCTAAGTAAACTGCAAAACTTTGTATTAATTTCTTGCGTCTTAAGTATTTTTTTCTGGTTGGTGATGGATGCTATGAAGATTCTTACCCTGTTTTCTCTGTTTACCTCTAAAACATCCAACTCTCTGCAACAATAGCATTTGCGACCAGTCGGCATTGGTCCACACATGAAGCATGAGCATCATTCAGTTTTTCACCATTCACTTTCGTCTCACGATGGTTCTTCTTCATCAGTGACACACATTTGCGCACTTTGGCCGCTTGGTGCGCTGAATGTGAACATGGCGGCCTCCATGATTGGCACAGGAAATTCAGAATTGTTTTTATATAGCAAATGTCATGAATGAATCAACAAAATAATGGTATGATCTTAGCTAGTACTAGTCAATGTTTAGTGGGAATTTTTTGTTGGATGGTGATAGTCCTTTAAATCTTACTGTATTTTCTGTGAAAAAATGTTAGACATCTATTTATTTAACCTTTTATTCAACTTTGAATTAGATGTTTCTTAGTCAAGGAAATTACGGCACTTAAGCTATAATTTTCTATTTGTGTGATTAATAAACATGCTTTAGGCATTTCAATGAAGTTCAGTGTTTGCATTATTCAATTTTTTTACGCTAATTTTTACACTTAAACCGCAAATGAAATGAATTCGATTCCATTTAGCTTTATCTATATAGCATAATGTCACAGTTGTAGACATCTTATTGGGCTTACACCGGTGTTGCAAGAACAAAAAGTCAAACATGAAAATCTAAACAATAGCTGGTTGTCAAACAGACTAAGCTGGACAAAGATCCCTGTCCTTACACCCTCTTTCCCAGTGAGGAAAAACTCAAAAAAAAAAAACCTGTCTCTTTTTGGGAAAAAAAATTTTTTTTTGGAATCGTTTTACAGTATATATTTTTAAGAAAACATAAATAAAGTGCTTCAAAACACAAGCATACACATTTAATACATCAAAAATGTGCTTGTTACGGCTTTTTTTTAAATAAAAACAGAACACAAATAACATCTTTGATCTCATGAAATTCCTAAATAAAAAAACTGAATATGTTCATATAAACAGAAGTGTATCATTGGGTGCATCTTTAAATAAGTAGGATGGATGGATGGAAGAATTTACAACCCAAAATTTTTTTGCATCCTCTGCTGCTGCAATAACCCCCCTCTCCCCCCTTCACTGAGCACACACAGCAGCCGTGTTAAAAACTCAACTTGGGCAGTAACATGTTGATGATGTGAACAGTGAAAAGCCAACTTGGCAGAAAAGCTGGCGGTTGTCGTTTGTGCTCTTCCCAAACTTTTTACATTTTCCTCATTTATATCAGGACAATACTTAAAAGGTCTTCTAATTTTAGGTTTTAGTTTTAACTGGCCTATACCACTCAAAATCAACATTTAAGTGTATTATAATCTTCATTCCTCGCAATTAACAATTCCAAAACGGTATTTTGATCCATTCGCACATTTATTGAATATTCCTCTAAAAATCTGCGCTGAGCATCTGCCCCTCTCAACCCACAAAAACGAGCGGGTTCTGATAAGTTGACATCACAAAGTAGGGGTGTAACGGATCACTAGCAACGATTCGGCACACACTTTTTATATAACTGTCTTGATGAAAATAGGAAAAAACATCATACCGTTCAAGAGGCTGGAGCAGGCTGTCCCTCCGTTCCGCAGGGAATCTCTGTCTGGTCGCCACAATGTTGGATGTGTATTCTACCCGCTGTCACTGAAACCGTCACGTGCCCAAAGTTGAGTCCCTGATTGGTTCACAGAGACGTGGCGACCTCCACAGAGTTGCGAATTTTTACTCTGGCTCGCTGTGCTGTGCCGCTCAATTCACACTGTGTCCAGACTCTTGTGCCACACTGGCGGCTCTATTCGCGCCACACAACCTCAGTTGTGCGTGTGGTCTAAACTATTGACTTTACGTTGAAACTAGCCGCGATCGCATGCAGCACTTTTAGGAATTTGTCCATTTACCTCTATTTCTAAACCTTTTTTACGTTTTGTGCCCTTTCCTTCAAGTTTTTTTCAACTAGCTCAAATTTTTTTTTTAAATCTCTTTTGGCATTTTCAATTATCGCTGGGGAAAAAAACTGCTTTGGCCTTCTGTTTGCTTTTAACCATTGTATTTCCTAATGTTGTAAATAAATATCTATAACTATGAGATTCAGTTTTAATAGCATTTTTCAGTTCAAGATCCATCTCTTTCATTTTATAATGGCAATTTTAGAATGGCAGAGGTCATCCAGGGTAGCTGGTTTTTTTTATCTCGTTTTAATTTGATTCTTAAACTAAAGTTTTTCATTGTTTCTTCAAGTGTTTTTGTAAATAGTTCACAATATCTTTCACAATCAGTTCCCTGCAGAGCTCTAAGCGGGTTAATGTATGCACTGGTTGCACCGGTGCGCCTAATTTTTTTTCTTGGGTGTACCAGCACTAAAGTTAGGTGCTCCCACCTTCTTAAACACATTGCATTTACAGTAACTCTGGAATTTTACATGGTAAGTTTCCTTGTTAATTGCTGTCAATATCAGCATTAAGGACTTGAAAATGATAAACTTACAAACTGGTACACATAAAGCCCTTTATTTGAAACAGAATTCTACAATAAAGATAAATTACATAAAAAGTTAGTGTTCAAAGACCCACTCCAATGAAAATGTTTTTTTTTTTTTAACATGTTCTTGTAGCATTTTTCTCATGATAGAGGATCTTTATGAAAGAATTTAAGACTAAATCTGCATTTTTCTTTATTCAAATCGGAGCAAATTAAAAACATACCGTTTTGGCTACTAATGTCTGTTTTGTAATTTATTTTAAAAGAAAGATAAAATTGCACTGATGAACATAAAAATGAACTAGATATATAGCATTACCTACGATAAAGCAAGTGTGAAAACGTTGATGCTGAAAGTTTGCTAAAATTTTAGCTAAATACCAAATTAGCCAAAGAAAATGGCAAACGTAAATGTAGCTGAAACATTGAGCATAATGCTAAGATATTGGCAAAAATATGAATTAGCTGAAATAACTGCAAAAATGTCTAAATTAGCCAAAAGAGCTAGCATAATACTAAAATATTTGCTAAACTCTGACTTAGCTGAAACAACTGGAAAAATGTCTAATTTAGCAAAAGCATCTAGCATATTGTTAAAATATTAGCCAAACTTTAAATTAACTAAATTAAAAGTAAACATATCTAATTTAGCCAAAACAGCTAGCATAATGCTATAAAATAATAGCTAAAGTCTTAATTAGTTGAAATAACATCAAAAATGTCTAATTCAGCAAAAACAGCTAGCATAATGCCAAAATAATAGCTAAAGTCTTAATTAGCTGAAATAACATGAAAAATGTCTAATTCAGCAAAAACAGCTAGCATAATGCCAAAATAATAGCTAAACTCAAAAATTAGCTGAAACAACTGAAGAAATGTCTAATTTAGCCAAAACAGCTTGCATAATGCTAAAATAAAAGCTAAACTCTGAATTAGTTGAAATAACTTGAAAAATGTCTAATGTAGCTTTATAGCATTCACACAATAAGATGAGCACTGACTACTTTTCATTGTGTCAGAGTCATTTACACAGTGTTGTCCCATGATAAGATTTAAATAAATGTTTACAGAAAGGTGAAGTACTCACTTTTGTGAGACACTGTAAATGTAACGGTGAGGAGCAGCAGCAGCTGCATGGCACTGTGGTAGAAGAAAGCCACTGCTCAGTCTGTAACCACTGGGAGGGGGTTTATTGTAGCAGGGGACACAGTAAACAAATCCGAAGTAGTAAATTCGGATATCCCCTGCTTCTCTTTTTTTTTTTTTTGTTTAAAATACATTTAGTTTGTGTTTTCTCACAATGTCTTGTTCAATTACTTCAGTGTCTCATAATGCACGTTTGCTTATATGGACATCCTGAGGATCTTTTAGAAATAGGAATATCTTGAGTTCAAATACGTCATTTATGTTTGGTTTTTATAAATAGACCTCAATGAACAAAGGTTTTGATGCTAAAACACAAGGAGTATTTTATACAAGCTTTCATTTAGGCCAGTGTAAAAGCATCCTAAGTTAATGAACCTGTTGCAGGAAAAGTAAAATCTTATATTCGTAATAAATGTTTTTGTTTACGTATCAGTATTTGTCTGTTTTTTTCTCATTTAATCAAACTGTAGAAATTAGTGTGACTTTTTTTTGTTTTTGTTGCTCTAAAAAGAAAGAAGGTTCTTCATTATTTTATTTTACTCAAGTTGCATCTTTCTTTTTTTGTCTGCAGGTTTTGAAAAAATGTCTGACATGCCAAAAGGTTCCCTGGTCAGCCGCCCACTGGCCTTCACAAATGAAGAGCGCAGAGCTGTTCACTCCTGGTCCCGGATCTCATCAGCAGGCCTCAGCGTCCTCTTGGATACTCAGAAAGTACTCAGCCCAATGTCCCGAGATCTCTCAAGCACAGAGGAGCTTGTGACATTTCTACAGGAGCTGTGCGAGGAAGGCCACAGGCCCATTGTGCTGCGAAGTAAAGAAGTTTATGGTTACCGCTCCTACACAAGCCAACCTCTGACTGAAGACATGCTGAAGCTAGCCACTAAGAATGTGAACAGGCCTGCAGCCAAGAAAAGAAAGAGGAAGCCTATGGTCAAAAAGAGGGAGGTGCACCCATCGTGGATCTCATCTGATAGAAGCAATCCTAGGATTCAAGGGATCCGACCTGCAGAAGTATTAGTGGACCATCACACGGTTGTCGGTAGCAGGACAGCCAGTCAAACAGTGGAGATGTCGCTGGTGGACTTGCAGCCGTGCCTCAGACTGACAAACATAGAGGGTTTGTCTGGTTTTCACACAGCCAGACTTCAAATCCACACAATCAGACACCCGTCATCCGAGATGCAAACTGTTCCCTTTTCATCACAGCAGCACTCTCCAACTCTTTCAGGAATACCCTCTCAGCCTTCTCAGAACGGAGGTGGGGCCTCCACAAAAGCTGTGGCCTTGTTTAGTCAGAAAAGCCTGTCCTGCCCTATTCGTTTGGATGGCGCCCTAATTGGAGATTCTGCTCCAGTATTTAATCCCAATAGTCGGGTGTTCCCGCAGACTCACACAGAGATGACCAGCAATGGTTGGAGGGGAAACGGCGTTCACAGAGATGTTCAGGGATTCAAGGAGGATCCTGCTGGAATGAGAAATAGCTGGAAGGACAAGAAACATTTTATTCGAAGAGTAATAAAAGTGGATGACTCTCGCTCCGTCGATGAGGCCTGTCAAAAAGCGCAGAAAATACTGCAGGTCAACCTTTCTCCTGTGATACAGATCCAACCTCTTAACCACGTGCTAAGAGACTTCACACTCCAGAGAAAGTGATTATATACCCACCCTGATTCTCTTAACCTCCGTGACTTCTTCTCCAGATGTTATTTTACTTTCATTAGCTCCACCTGCTGACTTTCTTCTGTCTGTAGCAGATACATCCTATTGATTTCTGTAATTGCTGCCGGATGTTGAAAAATGTTTGCAGAAGTTTCTGATAATGCAAGGCGTTTGAAGTAGGGTGGTGATTTTCCTAGCAGGCTGGGAATTGACTGAGTCAAATGCTGGTACATTTTTATTGTCATCCTTAGTTCATCCTGCGCAGAACTTCAACAAAACATTCATTACCCTTCAGAACCAGACCCAAAATTCTATTTGGTGGTTGGACAAAGAACTTCTGTCCTTAATGAAAAGCTTGGCTGTGTGTGCAGAGTAATCAATGAAAACAAATTAAAGCTAGAAAGCTTTTTGAAGTGTTTTTTCTTTCTTTAACAGTTATTGTGCCTCAAAAAGACACTATTGTGTCATGGCACCACACTTTTCTTGGTCTTCCTTTTTGTCATTATCACCTGGGAGGCTCAGTCCAGACTCAGACGCAGGGCTCACTGCAAGTTAAATGCCTGCAAATTTTTCACTTGGAAACACAACCCTTATGATGGCTAATGTGCCATTATGGCAATATTTGATGTTGTTGTGGCACAGTAATTAGGATGAAAAAAGCTATTCTGAAAAAGCATCCAAGCTTTGTTTAAACTAAAATATCCGAATTTAGTCTAAAACCTTAAAAATCAAATCTGTAGGATTTTAATTTTCTGATTGCATTTCAAAGAATTTTTTAATTAAAAAAAACAAAGTTTTATGATAAAGGTTTCAGTTATGCTAGTACTAGGCCTCTGTCCATGTTCTGAAGTTGAAGTTGCTTCACATTAGATTTTCTGATCAGAAAGATAAACAGTTAAGCTGTGTTTCACAGTCGATTGGCAGAACTGATGTTTTCAGAGGTTTTTGTTAAATCTGTGGCTGCTAATCTGTTTCTTGAGCCATTTGATTGAAAACTATAGAATTGGTGTATGGTTCGCATCCCAGCATTACCTTGTGGTCTGTTGAACTGGACTGTCTAAAACTATAGAAAAGCAGACCTGTAGTTACTAGAGCTCCTCAAACGTGGTTATACTGTTTCAAGCCCACTTGAAAATCTAAAGAAATGCACTTTGATAGATAAGGGTTGATGGTCTCTTAAAACAACACACTGAGATTTGATTCGCTACAAAACCGCTAATGGCTTCCTTTCAGAAGATGCGTATTAGCACTACAGGTGCTAACATTTTCATGTTGGTGCTGGCACGGACGGTGTCTTCTGCTCTCTCTTACACTTGTTCTGACTGATGCATTTCAGAAAAATCAACTCCCTGTTGGGGATTGATGCCATTGAGCACACCAAACTGCCTTGTGTGCTTTCCGAAGTGTTAATACTGTGAGAAACCACCCAGATCCTTCAGTTCATTTTCTTTAGTAAAAGCCGTGTATTTTGCATTACAAAGTCACATTCCACAGTATTTATTTTATTTTATTTTTCAGAGCTAACATTTAGAAACACATCTGTACGTAATGTAATGTATTAGCCTTTATTTAAATTCTCAATCTTAAGTAAATTACATCAAAGTCTATGAAAAAGTTGCAATTTACTTAAATTAGATCTGTTTCATGATTACAACAAAAAAAAAAACTACCCGTGGTTACAATAAATGGCGGTATTTTCTAATGTTTTAACCCTGTTGCCTTGCTCAAGCTGAGAACAAGTTGGGATTTGACGACCACATCCACATAGTTCACATATTTTTTTCTTGCTCTCTTTTATTTTCATTTATGCAGGCACTTGTGTCATTTTTTCCCCTAATCTATTCTGTTAGACTTTTTGTAAAATAATGTATTTCCTACGCAACCTTTGTAAATGTTTTTGTTCAATAAAAACAAAAGGACTCTTAAGTATCTTTCAGTTGTTGCATTCTTATTCTTCAAGTTATGTTTTCACAACAGGGGAGCAGCTGGATGGTTCAGTTGGCTGCATGCAGGACTGACCCATGGGAAACCAGGGTTTGTTTCACAGGGCGTGAGCTTCATTTTAGGAAAGACCCTTCACGCTATTGCTAAAATATGTAGCCACAAGGGGCTGGGTCTCCCTGTTAAGGTCCGCAGCCCAGATAAAACACAGGATTGTGTCAGGATGAATATCTGACGTAAAAATCTCTGCCAAACAAAAATGCTTGGATTAATGTGGCGGCTCTAGATAGATAAACACTTTATTAATCCCAAAAGGAGATTGGTTGTGATAGGGCTACACATTCAAGACGTCTTGCCCAGTGGTGGGCAGCAGTCACATAGAAATGGTGGCGCTAATCGCCCAGAAAAGACACATGAGGGGGGTACAGGAATGATGTCAAAAATCAAGGTTAATTGGTCACTCTAAATTATCCCTAAGTGTGTGTGTGGGTGTGTGATTGTGGCCCCTGCAACAGACTAGCGACCAGTCCAGGGGTGTCCCCTGCCTTCGCCCATGAGTAGCCGGGTTAGGCTCCAGCAGCCCCGTGACCCCGAAAGGGATCAAGCGGTTCAGAAAATGAATGATGAATGAATGGGGTTTTAGGTTATAGGTGGTACAGCTTCAGAAAACATCTTTACCACAGTAATATTAACGTTTTTCTCAAAGTACAAAAGTCAATGAAAAGCCAGCAATTTCTGGAATAGATTTCTGCGATTCTAGGTTCCACACCTGTGTATGAAAACATGGATCACATCCATATCTATGGAAAGAGAACTACAGAAATGAGCATTATCACAGGGAGACCTCCAGTACACTGAAAATCCATCCCAGATTAGAAAAAGACCATACACAATGCTGCCCAACATTACATATACTCCTGAATTATGTTCCAAGTAGATATAATCTTGAAGAAAGCATTTAAGACAGACTTTTTTGATTATGACTGTTACGTTTTGTCTTGTGAGTGGATTAGTTCTTCGGCTACTCACAATTTTAACCTGGTTTTCCTTAATATCTCTTTGCTGTTCATGTCAAAGCACCTTTTGCTCTACTTATGTATGAAAAAAAAGATTTGCTATGCAAATAAAGTGATTGATTTACTAACAAAAACATACTTTATTTCCACTCCAATGCAATTGGTGTTTTTAACATGTTCTTGTGGTATTTTTCTCATGATGGGGGGGGGCACATTTAAAGAAAATTAAGCTTAATACTGAGTTTCTGAGTATTTTTCTTTCTTTAGCTATTTATTCAAATCTTTGTCAAATCTGGAGCAAATAAAAAAGCAGTTGTAAAAAGCAAGTGGCAATGATGTAGCTGTTACAGAGTGTGAGGAGTAGAGGCTGACACGTCCCATCCCGCTCCCAGATCAAACTGGGAAAAATAATCCTGTCCCTTGCTCCCGGTAACCTGACTCCCGCTCCCGTACAGTTTTGTCTTTTTTTTCATTATGTAAAGCATTATATGTGTTGTGTCCAGATCTAAAATAAAATGATCTTTCCTTTAGGGAAAAACGACAGACATGACTGCTCTTCAGCTTCTTTTATTGAACGAACATTCTAGCATCCAACATGTTACTTCTCGAGTTCAGAACGGACTTTTTCAACCACATGCAAGCCCCCTCTAGTGGATAGGCGGGGCAGTACCAAGTTAAGTCTTCCCAACAATGGTTTGGACACCACAATATGTAACTTGTTTTAATTTGTAAGGCAAATTACATTGTAATTTTTAATACCAAGCTGCACATGACGTTGCATCACCATCACACTCAGCTCTCGTACATTTTTTTATTGCGTTTGACTTTCCTATTAGCTTTCTGAACTTATCAGAAGAGTCTTTCATCTTTACTCTTCTCTGGATGTCATTTTTTTCTGTCATGGAACTTACCATGGTTGTAATTCTCTTCATCTCTGCCATCGATATACCTCTGCTGCACTTTAGATTTAAGCAGGAAACCGTGACTAGAAACACTGATGGCTTCTGGGTAATATATTTTCAAACGAGTGACATTGTAGGCATATTATTAGATAACTACAAAATGGCTCAGCTTTTACTTTTTGTCCTCGTTCTCATTGGTTGTAGTGATGGGAATTCTGATCTTAGAGAACCGGCTCTTTGGGATTGGATCACAAAAAAGAGCCGGCTGTTTCGGCTTAGAAACAGCTCTTTAAGTGTCTTTGCTGCTTTATTTCATTAATTACCAACAACTATATAATTATTCACAAAATTAATAACTAATGTTAAAAAAGTGTTTTTATTAATATAAGTGTATAATATATATCTGCTGTTATTTACTCCTTCCAGACAATATGTACAAAATAAATGATAAACAAAAACAACTATTTACAATTCAACTTTTAACTATACACATTTTTAGTTTTTTCATTTTAAACAAATTTAAAGCAAAACAATTGAAAACAATACAATCACAACACAAAATACAAATTAAAATGTGCAAAACCAGAAAGATATCCAGTTTTGAAGAAGGTTCTTTCAGTTCTCAGGTGTCTGTACAGGTTGGTTGTGGAGCCGGTTTTAGATTAAATGATTTTCCTGCAGACTCTACACTCTTCCTTTGTGTCATCAATAAAATGAAATGCTTCGTGATTTTGATTCTGTTCCTGCTGTCACTCATTTTCTGTACGTTTCGGTGTTGCTGTAGTATGTTGTTGATCATACTCGTTCATGCTGTGCGTGTAATCCCCCACCCGGCGCACACCTCCGCTCAGCGCAAGATTATTGACCTCTTTTGCTTGCCATAAAGTCAACACTATCCCGCTCGCGCAAACCGTAGACGAAAGCACGTCTGTATTGATCTACTACGTCCAGCTTGAAGAGAAAACAACCAAGAGGATGATTTTTTTATAACTCATAGGAAGGAGCCACAGTTGTCGTTCACTCTGAAGAAAAACCGTTTCATTCGCGACTGAATTGGTTGGCTCCCGCTCCCGTCCCGCTTCTGTAAGAACTTGATCCCGTCCCGTCCCGGTCCCGTGATCAATGGCAGAGATGACTCCCCGTGGGAAATGTCGGCCTCCAGTGAGGGGCTATAAGCTCGTGGGAACGCGTAAATGATAGGATGATTTTTGGTGGATGATGAGAAATGGGCCATTTTTACTCCAGGCCAACAGTTCCACCCACAACTCAGAGGCAACTTTCTACTTAGCTACTGCTCCTCTAGAGAAACTATGTCCCAGAAAACAACACAGGACTTTTGATTTTGGCTAAAAAACAGTATAATCATACTTAATGGAGAACTGAGAACACTTTAAAAATGGATCAAAAGATGATTGGGGTGGGACTTGTTGCTTCTACAGTGCAGGTGGACTGTTCACATAACTCACAATCTTACATTTGCAATAAAGTTAATAGTACATTTGAACCAATCCCCTTTGCCTGGCGCAGTTGCTTTTTTCACGACTACCATCCATCTTCTTCTTCTCATTGGGACCTTGCTGCAAGGGCAGCAGTCTTATCAAAGATGCCCAGACTTCTCTTCCCCGGCCACTTCCTCCAGTTCTTCTGGGGGGGGGACCCCGAGATATTCCTGGGCCAGCTGAAAGACATAGTCTCTGCAGTGTCCTGGGTCTTCCCTGGGCCTACACCCAGTGGGACATGCCTGGAAAACTTCCCCTGGGAAGCATCCAGGAGGCATTTGGACCAGATGACTGAACCACCTCAGCTGGCTCTGGATGTGGAGGAGCAGCAGCTCTTCTTCGAGCTCTCTGCTGGTGACTGAGCATCTCACCGTATCTTTAAAGCTGCGTTCACACCGAATGCAATTTGCATGTCAGAGGCAGCGCAATGGCTGTGCATTTTAAGCAACTCCTGGCTACTGGGCGAAGGCGGTTACTCCCTAGTTTGTCACACTCACTCACTATGCCGGCCCCCATGAGGCAAAGGAGAGGCAGCCGATGCAAATTTGATGTGTGAATTACGTTCAATGTGAACACAGCTCAAGAGAGTGTCCAGCCACTCTATGGAAGAAGCTCATTTCAGCCGCTTGTATTCTGGACCTTGTTATTTCGATCATGACCCAGAGCTTGTCATCATAGGTGTGTAGTGGGACGAAGATCGACTGGTAAATTGAGAGCTTTGTTTTCTGTCTCAGCTCCCTCTTCATCATAACAGACCAGTACAGCGACTGTATGATGGCAGATGGTGCTCTAATCCACCTGTCGATCTCACGCTCTGATTTTCCATTACTCGTGAACAAGACCCCAAGATGCACCCACTCAGAGAGGACAAACTACCTTTCTCTGGTCACGAACCATGGTCTCAGGCTCAGTGGTGCTGAACCTCATCCCAGCCGCTTCACACTAAGCTGCAAAACCACCCCAATGCATGCTGGAGGTCCTGGCTTGACAACAGGACAAAATAATCTGCAAAGAGCAGAGAGGAATCCTGTGGTTTCCAAACCAGATCCTTCTGGCCCCTGGCTGCACCTAGAAATTCTGTCCATAAAGACTATGAACAGAACCAGTGATAAAGGGCAGCCCTGCTGGAGTCCAACATGCACCGGGAACAGGTCTGACTTACTCACTGGACTCACTGAACTCCTCCCAGGACCAAGTTTTTGTCTTCACAACAGCCCAGGCCGAAGCTCGCTTAGACTGCCGATACCTGTCAGCTGCCTCTGGAGTCCCACAAGCCAGCAAAACTTCTTCAGGACTCCTTCTTCAGCTTGACAGGATCCCTTACATCCGGTGTCCACCACCGGGTTCGGTTGCCGCCATCACAGGCAACAGAGACCTTGCGACCACAGCTCTGAACAGCAGCAGAGACAATGGAGGTGAAGAACATGGTCCATTCAGACTCAATGTCAGCAGCCTCCCTCAGTACCCGTTTGAAGCTCTACCAAATGCAGGAGTTAAAGACTTCCCCGACAAAGTCAGATGTTCCCTGCAGACCTTCACAGTACGTTTGGGTCTGCCAAGTCTTTCCGGCCTCCTTCCCCACCAACGAATCCAACGAACCACCAGGTAGTGATCAGTGGACAGCTCTGCCCTCTCTTTATCCGAGTGCCCAAGATACACAGCCGAAGGTCGCCTGAAATGACTACAAAGTCAATCATTGATCTCCTGCCGTGTCCTGATGCCACGTGTATTGATGGACACCCTTGTGCTCAAACATGGTGTTTGTTATGGACAAACTATGACGAGCACAGAAGTCCAACAGCAAAACACCGCTTGTGTTCAGATCAGTGAAGCCGTTCCTACCAATCACACCTATTCAGGTGCTACTGTCATTGCCCACGTGGGCATTGAAGTCTCCCAGGAGGACAATGGAGTCCCCCATTGGGGCATTTTCCAGTATCCCCTCCGAGAGACACCAAGAAAGCTGGGTACTCCGAACTGCTATTTGGACTGTAAGCTGAAACCACCGTCAGAGACCTGTCCCCCACCCGAAGGTGAAGGTACGCAACTCTCTCATTCACTGGAGTGAACTCCTACACTTGGCAGCTGAGCTGAGGGCTCACGAGTAAGCCCACCCCAGCCCGCCGCCTCTCACCATGTGCAAGTCCAGAATGGTAGAGAGTCCAACAGTCCAAGACTGTGCGTAGAGGTGAGCCCAACTATATCTAGCCGGTATCTCTCAACCTCTCGCACAAGGTCAGACTTCTTCCCTCCCAGAGAGGTGACGTTTTATGTACCAAAAGCCAAGCTCCATGATTGGGGTTTGGGCCACTGAGGCACCTGTCTTCAACTGCAACCCAAACCACTTTGCATCGGCCCCTTCTTAGCTCTCTTACAGGTGTCGGGCCTGTGGTAGAGTGATCCCATGTCTTTTCTTCAAGCTGGAATGACATGAAGCTTGTGGGAGGAGTCTCAGTCATGAGGCGCTCACCTGCAAGCCCCAACACTGGGCCTGGCTCCAGAGTGGGACCCAAGTGACGCCAATTCTGGAGACGTTACAGAATCTTTGTTCATTCTTCTCATGAAGGGTTCTGGGTTAGGGTTCTCTCCGGGTTTTGTTTGCTTGGTCATGCAAATGCAGCATATTCCTATTTTTAAATTGTGTAATGTTAGCAGGATACATTTTTTTGTAGAGCAAATTCTTAAGGTATATTAAAGTATATATATATATATATATATATATATATATAAAATATAGTAAATATAAAAGTAGACAAGTGCCAGAGGATCTCAGGGTCCGCGAGGGTTCATATTTAGCTAAAAGATAGTAAAAGATAGTAGAAGTAAGAAGGTGCAAGATCGTATAAAAGCCGTTTAAGTATTTTTAAAATCAATCTTGAAGTAGATGGGGAGCCAATGCAGGGATTTTAAAATCGGGGTGATAGGAGCTTGCCTTCTGGTCTTGGTGAGAACTCGTGCAGCAGAATTTTGGAGAAACATTGATTGAGAGGAAAGAAAGAAAAGGAAAAAAAAAAGAAACCAATGAAAAATGAACAAACAAAAACAACGCACTTAAGTCACATTTGTAACATATGTTAAGTATAGTGATTAATAACTGACGTCTAGTAGAGCTTGATTAATTGCTTGAAAAGGAGTGGGAAGAAACAAACTTCTATAATCCCACCCCTACATAGTTACTTCATTTCATAGTCTTGCATAGTTTTCATAATGCGGTTCTGATCAGAAACATTATTGATTCACACTTTAGGTAATCAATATGTAATAAACATTGATTATCATTAGAACTCTAATTACATTGATCTAGTAATTATTGGTACATATTTCCAGATCAACAGGAATTTAAAAATATAAAAAGTTTGTTAAAAGCTTTTTTCGTCATTTCAGTCTCCTAACAGCTGAAGGGAAAGAGCGCAGCAGTTCTGGACATCATGGAGAAACTCCCAGAACTGTGGCTCCAGGAAAACAGTGAGTTACCGCGTTAAAGAAGCGGACCTTCCTTATTATGGAGTCACCGATGATTGCTGTCGTCGGGCAAACAGTGGAGGAGGAGACGCGGGCGCAGGTGAAGCGCAGACCGGTGAGGCGACAGCGGAGCGTCCCTGTGTGACGGCGGCGGCCTCACCCTGTAGCCGGCGGTCGGTCTGGGATGGCGGCGAGGCGCGGGCACCGCTGGAGTGGAAACGGACAGCCTCCTTCAGGATCCGACGGCGGGAGGAAGAGGTTGCCGACCGAGAGGAAGCGGGGAACTCCAGCCGGCAACGCTCGTCTGTGTCAAGAGATGTTGGAGTGACCATCTTCGTTTATAGACAATCTTTGGGAGTCTCGAGAAAATGCGCGAGCGTGAGGTTTTGGGGGGGTCGGTTGTATGAACAACATCAAGAGGACGTTGGTGTGCTGTTTCATCTCTTGCTGTTCAAGATAATTATTAAATACGTGTTCCACAAAGAAGCTCATCATTTGACATGGTGTCAGAAGTAATCCCAACTGAGGACGGATCTATGTTGCTGTAAAATGCCTCATTTCAAGTCGCCAGAGAACTTTACTTTCGGCAAGCCAGGAGAATGGGAGACAACGATTCCTCCGTTTCCGAACAGCAACAAAACTAAATGAGGAGGACGGAGATGTCCAAGTGAGCACATTGATTTACTCAATGGGATATGAAGCAGAGAACGTGATCAAATCCTTCTCCTTCACGGCCAGAGAGGATGAGAGTCACTTTGATGTGGTTTTGAACAAGTTTGACAATTAATTTATACCACAAAAAAATGTAATACACGAGAGAGCTCAGTTCCATCAACGGACACAGAAACCTGATGAAAAGGCGGAGAACTTCATTCGTGCACTATACGAACTGTCTGAAAGCTGTGGATTCAGGGAGCAGAGGTGAGAGAACATCCATGATAGGCCGGTCATGGGAATACGAGACAAAGAGCTATCCAAGAGGCTGCAGCTCGTTAAAGACCTCACCCTGGATGTAGCTGTTCAGATGGTCAGACAAGCAGAAGAAGTGGAGCAACAAATCAGCCAGCAGGGGACATCATCTCACAGCATCCATGAGGTAAATCAGCAAATGCGACAGTCCAGGAGAGGCATACACGCCACCGGACAAAATGAAAAGAAAGGGAGAAAATATAATCAGCATTGGAGAACTAGAGCTGAGAGGAGCACAGTTGACTTTGCTGGAGGAAAATGTAAAAGATGTGGGAAAACCCAACACAGCGATAAGTCAAGCTGCCTGGCACAGGGTTCTGTGTGTAGACGGTGCAACAAGAAAGGACACTGGGAACGCATGTGCCCGTCTAGAGCTGCCATGGAGGTCAGGGATGAAACAAAAGGGGACACTTCATTCTACCTCGGTGCAGTGGACTCAGAAAACACCAGAGACAACTGGTCAGTGACTTTAGGGCTGGGTGAAACACCGGTGTGCTTTAAGATCCATACAGGGGCAGATGCCACTGTGATGAATCTCAAAACCTTTAGCACTTTGAGGCAGAAGAAGACTCTGACTAAACCAGATGTCCCTCTGGTCAGCCCAGGAGGACAGTTAAAGAGTATTGGAGTTTTTAAAGCACTGGTCAGCCATAAGGAGCAACATCACATGGTTTTTGTGGTCGCCGGTCCAACTGTAAATAATCTGCTTGGGAGAGAAGCGGCTGTGGCTCTCGGCTTGGTGAAAAGAGTGGAACCTATAAGCGATGCATTTGGAGAACAAGGCACTGTCAGGTTTTGCTTCAGGAACCCAAAATACGACAAACTCCGGAGTGCAAAAAAACAGGTTTATTAAAGCTTTTGGCTCGGATGCTTCCCCCCAGGCTTTGGAGATAAACAGCAGATCTATGAGAAGTGGAGACAGGAGAGGGTTAATTATGTATAATTAACTCCAAGAGGACGTGGCAAAACACAGGATCCTGGGGCTTAGTCACTAATTCTTGATGCCACAGGTTATCACAAAATCCCCAGGTATTTCTGGGAAGGTTTCCAAAAAGGAGAAGGTGCGGAGACTTATGAGGCTTTGGAAGAAACTGAGCAGCAGAGAGACGTGGCATGTAAAGACAGCTGGTAGTCAGGTTGAGTGGTGAGCATGAACACCGCTGGAGATTACTCTGAAAGCTGCAACGATTCAGCAGAGAATGAAGGGCAGAGGGAGAGATATATAGGAGCAGGCACAGGTGGAGGGAATCAGTTGATTAGCAGCAGGCTGGCTGCTGCTGTGACAGGCACATTACAAACAGAGACGATCAAAATTCGTCTTAAAGAGGGAGCAGTGCCGTACACCGTAACCACGGCCAGGAGAGTACCACTTCCAGTTGTGTCCAAAGTTAAATAGGAACTCTGCAGGATGGAGAACCTGGGGGTTATTGAAAAGGTCACCCAGCCAATCAACTGGTGCAGTCCCATGGTGCCGGTCGTGAATGCAAAAGGAAAAGTGCGTATCTGTGTAGATATGAAAAGAGTGAAAGAGAAAAGAGCAGGTGAGAAGAGAGAGATAAATGCTTCCCACCATTGAAGAGATCCTGACAAAACTAGCAGGGGCCAAAGTCTTCTCCTCGATGGACGCTTCAAGTGGATTTTGGCAGATCCCTCTGCACAGTGAGAGTAACCTGCTGACCACTTTTATAACACCTTTTGGCAGATATTGTTTTAAACGTATGCGCTTTGGCATCAGTATTGCTCCTGAAATCTTCCAGAGGAAGATGCATGAAATACTGTCAGACCTGGAAGGGTTAGAAGTATATATGGATGATGTGATCATATATGGGTCAGACATGCTGGAACATGACGCACGCCTGGAAAAGGTTCTGGAGAGAACACAGAGAGCTGGGCTAAAACTGAACAAAGACAAGTGTCACTTCAGGCAGGAACAGCTGAACTTCCTGGGACACGTGGTAAGTGAGAACGCCGTTCAGCCAGATCCATGGAAAGTCAAGGCAAAAGCAGAGCTGCCAGCACCAACAAACCTGAAAGAGCTGAAGCGGGCGCTTGGTATGATTAACTATGTGGGAAAATACATACCTCATCTGGCGACAATCGGAGCACCACTATCAGAGCTCCTAAAAACAGATGTAGTATGGATCTGGGGAGAACCACAAGAGAGAGCGTTCTACAACCTGAAGCAAGCTTTGATGAACACACCTGTACTGGCTTACTGTGATCCAAACAGGCCAACAGTGGTATCAGCTATGGGCTCGAAGGAGTGCTTTTACAGCAACACAAGGAATCTTGGAAGCCAGTAGCTTACTGCTCTAGAAAACTTACCAGTGCAGAAACTCGTTACACACAAATTGAAAAGGAGTGTCTGGCAGGGGTCTGGGCATGTGAGCATTTTGGAAAATACTTGAGCGGGATGGACCGATTCAAGTTGATAACAGACCACAAACCTCTGGTCCCCTTGATCGACACCAAAGACCTGGATACAGTTCCAATCAGGTGTCAGAGACCGTTACTGAGGCTGATAAGGCTCAACGCTGCTGCAGAGTATGCACCTGGGAAAACACTAGTGGTGGCTGACACGCTGTCTCGGAGTCCGGCGTCCAGCACCACGGTCAGCGACAATGAAGCTGATATCCGCTGCTGCGTTGATCTGTATTGGGCAACATACCGGAATCCAGAGGAAAACTGGATGAAATTAGGAGGGCCACAATGACAGACAGCAAACTGCAAGCCGTAGTTAAAAGGATAAGGAACGGATGGCCAGACCACACCTGTTCACTGAGTACATTGGAGAGAACATACTATCACTACAGAAGCGAGCTCTCAGAGTCCGAAGGGCTTATTATTTGGGGAAGCCGTATGTATAGTGATACCACTATCAGTGAGAGCTGAGATCCTGAGCAGAATCCATGAGGGGCACCAAGGCCTCTCCAAATGCAGAGAGTGACCACAAGCAGCCAGACTTCCGATGCGGTTTGAGAGACTCAGTGCAGGCTTTTAAGTCTCATCAGAAGTCCTTCTGGGCATTCGGACAACCACCTCTTCACTGTTTTCCAGGGATCTTTGTTTGGGAGTCGAGAATGAAGAAGGCCGAGGGCAGGTGGAAGGATCCCATGGAGCTGTGTCCTGGAAAGCGGCGCTAAGCGAAGTTAGCCGCTTAGACTGGAAGAAGGAGACATCCATGAACGTGGAAGGTCGAGCGTCTTTCACTTTCAGTTCATCTCCTAAACGACGGATGTCTTCCTTGAGGTCGGTAATGATTGCAGCAGTTTTACCCAAAAATTGTGAGTCCAGCCCTGTGTCCAAATTCCTGCCCTAATCCTTTACTACTAAATAACTATATATTGCTGGACTATGTCCCCTGGATTTTAAAAGCATTTCGGACACCATGCTCACTACTTTTTGGTCGTCGTTCTTCTTCGGGTGTTGTTTTTATGGCGGTTGACAAATAACAAAATGATTGCATTGCCGCCACCACCTGGTCTGGAGGCGAACTACTTTCAGACGCCAAATATGTCGCCGGTTTGCAGAAGTAAAAACCTAATAAATGTGAACATATTATGAAGACTATTTATGAATGTACTGTGTTCTCATTCATTCATTTTTGAATGAATTAATGTACTGTGTTCTGATGATAAAAACAACCTGGCTGGTTTATAAAAAATAAAATTACAAACATTTTTGCTCAGAAATTAACTGATAGATAACTATTCCATGGCAATCTTTATTTTTATTTTCACACAGCTGAGCCATTTACAGGTTCATGCGAGGCAGTACTCTTTCTGTACTTCTTTCTCGTACTTTACTGAAAATACCTTTCAATATGAATCTTTACATGTTTCTGTTGGTAATAATTCAACTGTTTTTAGTTTGATCAAACTGAAAACGAGCTGAAATGAAGCACAGATGCAACGTCTGAGATTGCTTTGCTCAGGGTTACACCATCTGCTGGGCAAGAGTTTAACAATCTTTTCCAACACTGGATTTTGATTTGATTCAGATTATTATATTTTATAATTACCTGTAACACTCTTGTGAGTTCAGAGAAAGTGTTGTGTTTTTCTTTCTATTCAAATTATATCAGCATTCAAAACAAAGTGTTTTAAATCATTATATTGACCAAAAGATTTACAGCACACTCCTTTAAACAAAAATACTTACTTTCATATTTAAGAATTAATATTAAAATCCAAAAACCCAAACAAATAAATAGCATGAGATTTTCCATCATTGATAAATACTTTCTAAAATAAATGTCAGCCATCATAATAAAGAGAAACATTCCAAAAATAAAACTTAATTTAACAAATAAAATGATTAATGTTATATTTTACAAGGTCTCTCCTGCTTTGCCAATACAAAGGTTCTTGCTCTGGCCCTCTATGTTTATGGTCAGTCTGACACCAGACTGGATTTTCGGTTGACCCGAAGGACCACAGGGCGTCTGGTCACTAAGGACACTAGGACCCTAGCACCAGGAGACTGAGGTCCTGGTGTTCCTTTCCTGGCTGGCGCCTGTCACATCTTACCGTGTATTAGCCAGGACCTTTGACTCGCCACGCTCCACTGTAACATTGTCCACAGAACAGCAGACCACATCCTCCAGCTGATGCGCAGCGTCATGCTGGTCTCCAGTGTGGATGAACTGCCATTAGTCGCTGCTGGTTTTGAGCAGCTCGCTGGGTCTGCTGCTTTCCAAAAGGTCGTGAGCATCGACGGCTGCCACATAAGAATAAAGGCCCCAAAAGAAAATGCAGCTTGTTATTTTAACAGGAAGCTTTTATATTCAATCCAAATGCAGGCTGTATGTGATTCTAATGTAGAATTTTTAGATATGTTTGGTGGGTGTCTAAATTCAGTCCATGATTCACAGGTTCTATGCAACAGACCATTTTTTATCAAACACCTGAAGGATTCATCATTTTGGTTGACAGTGGGTATCTCTGTATTGTGCATCCCATCACGCTGCTGACAACCTGTGAGGAATGCGTTTGAGACCCGTTACAACCGACACCACGCCAGGGCACCACGCCAGGGCACCACGCCAGGGCACCACGCCAGGGCACCACGCCAGGGCACCACGCCAGGGCACCACGCCAGGGCACGCTCTGAGGTGGAGAGAGCATTTGAGACGATGAAGACAAGATGGAGAGCAATGTTTCTAGAGGCGTTGCATTTAAAACCAACCTTTGCAGTTTGAATAATTCAGCTCCATCCTGCACCATCAGTGATGATCAGAGCATCAGTGAAGGGGTCTGATTGGAGCCAACAGATGTTGAGCCACAGCAGGAGGACAACACCAGGAACCAGCAGGATGAGCAAAGTGGCGTCCGTCTGCGAGGACAAATCTCTGGTTTCCTGTCAGCTCCAACTGTCAGATGAACGGCTCTTCAGGACTATGACTATTGCTAAAATGCAGAAAAAGTAAATGTTAAATATAAAAGGAAATTGTAAATATTTACCTTTGATGTTTATATGAAATTAGCTTTGAGATTGTTAAAAATTCCCTTTCGGGGTCATGGGGTTGCCTAACCCAGCCACTCATGGGTGAAGGCAGGGGACACCCCTGGACAGGTCGCTAGTCTGTTGCAGGGATCACAATCACACACACTCACATCCACACCTAGAGACAATTTAGAGTGGCCAATGAACCTATGAAGTATGTTTTTGGACAGTGGGAGGAGGCCAGAGTCCCCGGAGAAAACCCACACATTGCTCATATTTTTAAAAAATCATGCAGATAATCTTATTTGCAAATTGATTAATTAAATCAATTCAAATTACATTTTTTCTAATAGTGTTAAGAGCCTCTCTTCTCGCTCTTCCTCCATTCTTGCCCTTTCCTCCCCTCTCCCTTCTCCAGCAGACTGAGCAGGCCGCCACGCCGTGGCCTCTTTGCTGAAGGAGCCTCTTCTATCTCCTCTTCCTCTTCCCTGTCTGCTCCTGTTCTTGTGGCACTGAGGCAGGTGATGGTGCAGAGGATGTGGAAGGCTCTCCTCCCAGGATGAGGCCTCACTGATGCTCTGCTGCCATTGGCCTCATTCATTAAGGAGAACCACTTCCACAAAGCTGCTGATGGTTCCTCTGCTTCAGGACCACCAGCAGTGGGAAGCCTAATAAGTTCCTTCAAATATCAAAACAGACACTTGTGAACAAAGAAATAATTAAAACGACAAGGAACTGTGTATGCCTTCATTTCACAAACCTTCTATGTTTTCTTTAAATTCTCCCACTTAGTTCTTGGCTGCTCTGGCTGGACTAATGAGGTGGGTTAGCCCCATTTCTTTTACCACTGCGCTAAATAGAAAGTAACAAAAACCTTTACCCCAATGACAAGGTTTCTGTGTAATTTCTAGTGCGCTTGTTTTTTAATTCTGGATTCGGAAAATGGCACTATTAGTGCACTATATAGTGAATAGTGAGTGAATTCGGACATAGCCCAGATCAGCCGCTGCTGTACCTCTGTCCGCCATGTTGTCTGCCATCTTTTCATCTTTGCACTTTGAACCTCAACTTTGAAACTGCCCGCTTCTAAAGTGCACATCACACTTAGTATAAACAGCTTTAGGTTTTAATGTATTTGGGGTGGCTAATGAGTTTCCTTTGCCAAATCTTGCGGTTGCTATAGCAACCTCAGGCGCTTGGCGCCGCCCCTGTCATGTCGGCCGGCTTTATTTGGACATACGACAAATTTGCTGTTCAAGTACGGGGTAGGGAATCTGTCCAAAAATAACTTCATCATAAAGACAAAGTTGTGTGCAAAACAATACTTTGTTTACAACTTTTGCAAAAATATATGATTACATTAAGTTCAAAGACGCAGTGGTTGTGCTCTTGCCTCACAGCAAGAAAGTTCCCTGCTCAAAACCCGGCTAGGGGACATGAAACAGCGTCACCGATGGGGGACCTTTCTGTGCGGAGTTTGCATGTTCTCTTTTCTATTTTGAGTTCACTTTTTTCCTCAACATATTTGGCGCCCAACGTGGGGCCGATGCGGTGACTGTGCTTGATCTGCAGACGGTAAAAAGCTGCAGCACAAAAGATTAAGAAGTAAGAGAACTATTCTTTTCATTTACCATTTTGCAGAAAACGCCACAGACGCCTCTCGGCCTGAAGCAAGTCTGGAAGTCTCTGTTACTTAAAGGGTAGAAGATTCTAACAAAATTAGTTCAACTTGAATTTGTGAAACATTCATTCAGAAGATTAAAGATTAAATGATTAAATGGAAACAAAAAGAAGTTCCTCTTCTCCAGGGGAGGAGGGAAGGAGGGGAGATTAGGAACCCAGAATGTTGAGTGTGTGCGCGGTTGTGTTACAAAACTCTGTTCCTGCTAAAGTAAAGCAGAGGGTACTGGAGTTTTAAGAGTTTTTTGGCCAAACGACCTACCTCAGGGTTGTCTTGTAACAATCCGCCCCGCACACTGGCAGGAGATCGTCACAACACCCTTTTTTAAGGCATAGGCGCATCAAATGTTGAATTACTCTGTGTGCTAATAACAACAATAATCATAATCATAATAGTGATAATAAATGCGCATAAACTCTTTCTTTGGACAACCCGTGTATTGTTGGTCCGATACAACTTAGAAAGCCCCACCCAAGACACTTGAAACATAAACAAATCAACTCGCAATCCCCAAAGTTTATAATACACGGAAAAAACACAGATCAACCCTGACCCCGGTCTGGTAAACAAATATACATAAACGAACAATACTCCTGAGGCGAAAATAGAAGGGAAAAAAAAAAGGTCCGACCAGTTCACGCGTCCGGTGGGAGGCCGCTCCGTCAGGCTGCAGAAACGCGTCCCACCGGCTGTCCAGGCTGCGGCTGTTCCTCATACGGGATGTCCCAGGCGCTCGAAAGTTACTCCATTCGAAGAGAAAAAACGTAGAATGCAGTGTGGAGGGTAATCCCAAACAGCACAGGAAAAGTAATCCCCAATGCGCGAAATCCCGCTCCGCCACGCTCCTGGTCGGCAGACAGCTGTCCATTCATTCAAAACCAAAAAAAAAGCCAGCCCCCCCGCGCACCTGATTCTTGATTTAAAAAAAAAGAAAACAAGGTGTGTCACAGTCACCTGACCTGGCAGGACCCGTTGGCCCAATAGGGTAATGACAAATAATCACATGACCATTAGAACCTGCAAATTCCACCTGTTAAACACATTACAAGTTACCAGTTCTTTTTTCTTGGTCATGGTTGTAACTGCACTGTAGGCAACCATTACATCCCCCCCCCCCCCCCAGCCAGCGGCTTATCGGGACCATAGAAGGGTTTCATGTTCACTACATTCACAGTATCTGTCTTTATTTTGTCAGTCAACCACCGCACCTGGTAATTGACGGGTCCCAGTTTCTTCTCTATCCTTGCAGGCCCTTCCCATTTGGGCGCTAATTTGGCAGAGAACCTAGTGGAGGCTTTGGACAGTGGGTGTGACCGCACCCAGACCAGGTCGCCTACCACAAACTGTACATCTTTGCGGCGGGCATTGTAGTACCTGGCTTGTCTAGCTTTGGCCACACCAACATGCCTTTCCACCTCTTTCATGAATTGTGTATGAGTGAGTAGTGTGCTGTATGGAGGTGTGTCAGGAGTAGGTGTCTTATGAATGAGGCGTTCTAAGGGTCCTGCGATACCGCGTCCAAGAGCCAACACAGCAGGGGTCACACCAGTGGTTTCGTGAACAGCTGTGTTGATGGCGAGACGGAATTCAGGCAGCCACCGGTCCCAGTCCTGATGGTGGTCCTCCACGTAAGACGCCAGCATAGTCTTGAGAGTCCTGTTCACCCGTTCTGTTAGATTTGTCTGTGGGTGATACGCGGTGGTGAGTTTCTGGGTTACGCCCCAAGAGGTGCATAACTGGTTTAAGAGTTGACTAGTGAATTGAGGGCCACGGTCAGAAACCAGGTAAGCTGGTACACCCCAGCGTGTGAAGATTTCATCCTTAAGGATGCGGCATACTTTCGGTGTTTTAGCGTCTCTGAGTGCAAACAGTTCGACCCATTTACTGTAGTAATCAACGACTACCATGAGTATGGAGTTCTGGGATTTACTGGACGGAAACGGTCCCATAAAATCCACCCCAATCATCTCCCCAGGTGTCTTGACATCAGTTGTTTGAAGCAGTCCAGTAGGCTTTTCGTTTGGCGATTTATACTGTTGACATTTTTGACAACAACGCACATGAGTCCAGACGTCCTTCCTTATATCTGGCCACCAGGCCACATCCAATATTTTGAGGAGGGTTTTCATGCGACCCAAATGTCCTCCAAATGGACTGTCATGATAGTAGGACAGGAACTCTGGAATGAGAACTGCTGGAACGACCATCTGATAATTGTATCCACTATATTTGGATGGCACACCCCGGTAGAGCACACCCTGTTGGAGTTTATAATGAATACGACCGTGAGTAGGTTCATTGATAGTGAGGAGGAGTTGTTGGCACACAGGATCCTTTTCTTGAGTTTTCTCTACCTCCTGCAATGAGGTTGGCAGGTCCGCCCAGTAGGCTTTTGCAGAGGTGACGGCCACGTAAGCTTCCGATGATGACTGGTTTTCCTGGACGGTAGCGCGAGAAAGTGCATCTGGGACAATGTTGGAGCATCCCTTTCTGTAGTGTACTCTAAAGGAAAAAGCCTGAAGCCGCAGTGTCCACCTGGTCAGCCGAGATGATGTCTTTGGGCAGTTGAAGGCCCAAGCTAGAGCGCTGTGATCAGTGTAGACGTCGAAGGTGTCTCCCTCCAGATAGTGTCTCCATTTCTCCACAGCCCACACCACTGCCAGGCACTCTTTTTCAGATGTGGAATAGCGGAGTTCTGGTCCCCGGAGAGCCCTTGAAGCGTAGGCGATGACGCCCTCCGTACCCTCCACGGACTGTGTCAGGACAGCACCCAAGCCGACATCACTTGCGTCACAGCTGATCTGGAAGCCTAGGTGTAGTTGAGGTTGTGCGAGAACAGGTGGTGAACGTAGCAGGTCCTTAAGATGTTCAAAAGCTGTCTGACATTCCGTGGACCACACCCATGGGACATCTTTCTTCTTGAGGTGATTGAGGGGTGCTGCAATGTCGGCCAACCGAGGTATAAATTTATGGTACCAACCTACCAGCCCCAAAAACCTCTGGAGACCTTTAAGGTCAGTGGGAACTGGATAGGTTGTGATGGCATGGACTTTGTCTTGGTCCACCTCCACACCCCGTGCAGACACTACATGACCCAGGAATGTGAGCTTGGTCTTGAAAAAGTGGCACTTCTTGACATTGAGGGTCAGACGAGCGTGGTGGAGCTTTTGGAATACTGCATTAAGGTCTCTGAGATGTTGTTCTTGGGTTTTCGAAAAAACAACGATGTCGTCTATATATACGAAACAGATGTTTCCTTTCAGGTTCCCCAATACCCGCTCCATCAGTCGTTGGAAAGTGGCCCCAGCATTGCGCAAACCAAAAGGCATGACTCTGAACTGGAAAAGTCCTCGGTGGGTTATCATGGCTGTCTTGTACTTGCTATCTTCTCCCATGGCAACCTGCCAATAACCACTTTGCAGGTCGAGCGAACTGAAGTACTTTGCCCCCTGCATAGATTCAAGTATTTCATGCACCAGTGGCATTGGGTAGGCGTCATGGTGCGTCTTGGCATTGAGCCCCCTGTAGTCCACGCAGAACCGGAGTGACCCGCATTTCTTTGGGACTAAGACCACTGGAGAAGCCCATGCTGATGACGATGGTTCAATGATGCCGTTAGATAGCATCTTGTCGAGATGTTCATCAATGACTGCTTGTTTCTGGGGAGACACTCTGTAGGCTCTTTTCCGCACAGGAAGCTCATCTGTCGTCGGGATATGATGTTTGATGATGTTGGTATTCCCGGTGGTGGCAGTCCAGACTGTAGGCCACTTCTGCAGCAGTGGCCAGACCACCTCAGGTTGAGCCTCCAAGAGCAGAGAAAAAGGTTGGTTGTCACTCGAGTCTTCGACAGCTAAATAAAAATACGCTGATGGCTCGACATGGTCCCACTCAAGAGTCTCTCTGGTTTTCCGCAGAAATGTATACTCTTTGCCGCCAGTCATTATATATTTTCCAAGATGCGGTTTTAAAGTAAGCTGACTTGTGCACAGAAAGTCCAGGCCAAGAAGCAGAGGCATACATAACTGGGTTTCTTCAAGAATGTAGACACAGACATGGTAGTGGATGTTGTTCAGGGTGAGAAGAAGGTTAGCTCTCCCCAGGGCTTTATTCTCTTGTCCATTGGCCATGACAAACTTGAGATTGTTATGCACACCCAAGGATTCACCTGCCTTCTTGATGTCATTCCAGAGAGATATGCTCATTAAAGAATACGTGCATCCTGTATCCAGCACAGCATCACCTCTGTGTCCCCGTACTTCCACTGGCACCACCAAGAGAGTTGGGGTCCCTTGTACTGAGGCCACGTCTGCTCCCTGTCCATGGCCAGTCCCCTGGGGTGGCCTCCGAGGTGTCCTCCTTGATGATCGTTCCGCCGGGTTGGCCTGCTGAACACGACTCCAGTAGTCTCGTGTGTGACTCCAGTCTTTCTCTATCAGAGAGCCCACTCTGACTAACTGCTCAACGGTGGAGACTATGCCCCGCAGCCCACTGGCTAGCCTTGGGTTGCATGCATCCAGGATGCGACGTACTATTTCTGCTTCTGGCATGTCCGGCCGCCATCTTAGGCAGAGTGCTCGGTGATCGTATGCAAAGTCTCTTAGGACTTGGGTTGGAGTTTGAACACTCTGGCGTAGCTGGTCTTCGATTTCAGATGAATAATCAGAAGGCAGAAAGGCGTCCAGGAAGGCTGTCTTGAAATCATTCCAATTATGGATTTTTCCACGGGCAGCCATCCACCAGCTCCGAGCCGGCCCCTTCAGGACAGTGTTTAGGGTGCCTATGAACTCGGTGGTACTTAACGGGCGGAGGGTGAGGAAATTTTCACATTGTTCGATGAACTCCGTAACATCAGTGGAATTACGAGACTCACCGAACTGCGGGAATTCCATCCTGATGGGTGGTCTGGGTGTGGCGGCTGGAAAAGCCGTAATGGTAACCTCCCCATCAGGTAAACGAGGATTCAACAGTGTATGAGCGGGTGTAGAAAAACCAGCGGGCCCCCAGAAGGAACGCGGTGGCCTGACAGCCTTTTTCAATTTTTCTTCCCACAGTTTATCTCTCCGTTCCAAACATGCTACCACGGTCTCATCCAGTTTCTGGAGCTTGCTGTCGATGTACTCCTTTGCTCGCTGGCCCACTGTGTCAATCGCGGCTCTCAGTCCGTCCTCTCTGTTCAACGTACTGTCCACTGTCTCCTTTAAGCGGATTTCTAGGGCATCCATTTTCACATGAATCTCCCGGAGGAGATCTGCGACGCTTTCACCCACTTCCTCTGCCTCCTGGGGTTCTTTATCAACATCATCCTCATCCTCCTCATCTTCAAGGTACATGGATTCCAGCCGACTGGTCAACTCTGCCACCTCAATGCGTGGGACTCTGATGGTGACACAACGTTGTAAACCGGGACCAGCCACTGGACCGGAATCTGGTGTTAGGTCGACGAGGGGAGAAGGTCCTGCTTCATCGGCCCCGTCCTCACTGGGTGGACCCTGCTGGTCACTCCTGGACATAGTTATTGTAGTTTGAGCGTAAGTTAATTGTGAAAATTGAGCTATATAAATGTATGTATAGCGGTGCAAGCTGAAATTAAACAATGAATATAGATTCTAAAACATGTTCCCATAAGAGGTGCTGTAACAGGAAACATTCACAAAAACCCCAATGATAATAAATGGCTGTGAAACCCCACGTTTGAAGAGCAACGATAATTCCTTTAAGGAATATATATACCCCTCCACCATAAATCATAAATCAGAAGGCTCAGAAAACAACAATATACCTATATATATGGGAATGAAAACAGATTTTATAATTACAAACATTCAATGCGTCCCCATACTGGCCACCACTCTGTAACAATCCGCCCCGCACACTGGCAGGAGATCGTCACAACACCCTTTTTTAAGGCATAGGCGCATCAAATGTTGAATTACTCTGTGTGCTAATAACAACAATAATCATAATCATAATAGTGATAATAAATGCGCATAAACTCTTTCTTTGGACAACCCGTGTATTGTTGGTCCGATACAACTTAGAAAGCCCCACCCAAGACACTTGAAACATAAACAAATCAACTCGCAATCCCCAAAGTTTATAATACACGGAAAAAACACAGATCAACCCTGACCCCGGTCTGGTAAACAAATATACATAAACGAACAATACTCCTGAGGCGAAAATAGAAGGGAAAAAAAAAAGGTCCGACCAGTTCACGCGTCCGGTGGGAGGCCGCTCCGTCAGGCTGCAGAAACGCGTCCCACCGGCTGTCCAGGCTGCGGCTGTTCCTCATACGGGATGTCCCAGGCGCTCGAAAGTTACTCCATTCGAAGAGAAAAAACGTAGAATGCAGTGTGGAGGGTAATCCCAAACAGCACAGGAAAAGTAATCCCCAATGCGCGAAATCCCGCTCCGCCACGCTCCTGGTCGGCAGACAGCTGTCCATTCATTCAAAACCAAAAAAAAAGCCAGCCCCCCCGCGCACCTGATTCTTGATTTAAAAAAAAGAAAACAAGGTGTGTCACAGTCACCTGACCTGGCAGGACCCGTTGGCCCAATAGGGTAATGACAAATAATCACATGACCATTAGAACCTGCAAATTCCACCTGTTAAACACATTACAAGTTACCAGTTCTTTTTTCTTGGTCATGGTTGTAACTGCACTGTAGGCAACCATTACAGTCTGTTCTGTCATGTGAGAGCGACCATTTTATAAGTAGTGCTGAAGTCTGGTTAGGGACTGCAAAGCGAGACACATTGAATTATGACCTTTAGAGCTTGGATGCGTAGATGACGTAAATCTTGATTGTGTCAGTCTGCAGAGTTAATGACGTTGTTAACTTAACAAAAGGACGGGAACAGCGTTTCTGCTATGTAATATGTAGAGAAATCTACACTAAGGGAGAGCTCCTCCAAGGACGGGTATCCCCGGAGACTCACTGAAGAACTTAGTGGGTGACAATATGGTGATATGCTGATCGAAATAATTATGAGATAACTGCTAGACTGTGTATCAGACACATACCTCTTTGAACTTTTTCTTGGATTTTTACCTTTTCAAACCTTCTCTCTTGTCTGTGTGCTTCACTGTTTCTATGTTTGTGTGTCTTAATGTCTGCATATGTGCACTCTCGCGATGCTGTGAGAATGCCTGAGACGGACTGTGTGTGCATGTGTGTGTGTGCGCGTGTGTGTGTCAGAGAACGAGTGCAAATCTGATGTTGGGCACAACACGGCTTTTGTGTGTGTTTGAGAGTGGGTGTGAGAGTCATTGATGTGCCTGCGTGAAGAGACGCCAAGGAACATGTGTGTGTGTGTGTGTGTATATAAGGATGTGTGTATGATTGTTGCAAAGGAATGTGTCTGTATGTTGTATTAATCTAAGATGAAGCCTGTGCTTGGGTGTGACTGTGTGTGAAAGAGAAGAAGTCCAGCTGGAGTTTATGTGTGTCATGCAGTGATTGTGTAACATGTGCTTAAATGGCGTGTGTGTGCGATTAAATAAATGTCTGTTTGTGTGTGAGGAATGGGGGCCATGGTTCAAATGTTTATTTGGGAAATAAGAAAACAAAAATAAGTTTATGTTAAACAGGAATTTGGTTCATTAAAAATGACAAAACTGAGGAAAATAAATGAAAATAAACAAATTAGAAAAACTGAAGAGAGCTGCTCTCAATCTAAAATGATCAAATGTTAATCTCACTTGAATAGAAACAACACAATTAGATCAAATAAACAAATAAAAAATCAAAAACTGCATGAGCTGTGTGACTTCAGCAACCTCCTCACTAACATGATCTAATATTTTGAGTTAATGGAAAAACGTGTGGTGATACAGAGTGATTCATGAGCAAGTGACGTTTATCTCTTAATCTTAATGTAAAAGTTTACAGCTCTAAGAGATCCTGGGATGATAAGTCAGAACAACACAGTTAAAACCTGTAATTTAAGTTTGCTGGACATAATTCCCAAAAGGAGATGTGTTCATTCTGCTCCAAGCTCAGCTTTATTTGATAGTCAGGAGCAGAGACAAAAATCTGTTGTTCTGAACTTCTGCTGGAGGTTTTATGAAGAGTCATAAAGTGATGTTTTTCTCTCAACCTCAGAATAACTATAGGTTCTAGAAAATGGTGTGGATGGAGGAGAATTTTTGTTGATTGTAAAAATTGAGTTTGTTGTAACCCCATTAGAAGTTGTGGTTTCGGTGTGGCTGTAAAAGTAAAAGGCAGTTGTTTACTGCTGATGGTGCGTGTCTGAGTTATAGAAATGAGAAATGCACAGTGTCATCCTGCATTTCCCCTCAGCTGCACTGTGGAGCAGAATGAATGTGATATAAGTGTAAGTGAATATAATCTGAGCTCAGACTAGGAACCAGTAGAGGGTATGTGCGTTTGTGTGTTCGTCTGCTGTTGGCCTGACTCAGGAACCTTGAACTAGTGTCAGGCTCCCACCTTTGCTCACTGAGACTGGAAGAGAGAAAGGAAAAAGGACAGCTGCATGGACTGCAGAGGATCGAGGTTAAAGAGAAATGAATCAGTTAGAGATAACTTATTGCTCATGAAACGCTTTAAACCTTTTACATTTTGACATTTTAAAAAGCCTCTAAGACTCATTTGTTTAAGAAACGTAAAACTTTTCTTCCTTACCATATTGCAATACCAGCCTGAAAGCAGTTAATAAAAGGTGTCGAAAGTGTGTAGATACCATATGAAGAGATTTTAAGCAGAGTTAAAGAATTAAAAGTTTGAAAAAAGTGATTGTTGGTACAATCAGTAAACGTTACCTTTGACCATGTAATGTAAACAACGGCAGAAGGAATTGAAAACTAAAACTGTGGTCTATTCATTGTGATTCATTGATCCCATTAGTGACTGAACTCACTTGTTCTGCAGCAATAAGGTAAATGTAGGAGGACAATGTAGTGATAGGAGTTATAAGTTTAAGGGTTTAACTGTGCTTTAAGCCGAACTAAGAAAATTCCATAAAAAACAGAAAATGTGGGAAGACTAGACTGTTCTAAATCTGTAATTACATGGTTAGTAATGAAGGTCAGAGTGTTTCTTGATTTCAAACAGACAACATTAAAGCAAAAGCTACTGAACGCTGTCTAAAGCTCTAATAAGCTTTCCCATGTGACCAAAGGTAACCATAACTTCAGGATAAACCTAAACTACTATTCCAACATAAGAATGAAAAAATAACACATATGTTGGTGTAGAGAAATAGTAAAAGAAGGACAACTGACTAAATGTACTGAACAATAGAATAAAGGTCACTTTAAAATTGAGTTCATGTTAAATTTGTGTCAATAAATGTCTGTTTAAGTTTAAAGTAAATTTTGTGTGAACCCCGCTGCTCATTTTTACGATTCATTTCTTTTGGCAAAAGTAAATGTTTGATAAAAATGACTGCTTTGACCTGGAGGGTCTCTCGGTGGCCTGAAACCCATTGGGGGTCAGAATCAGAATGGTTGAAATCTAAACCACTCAGAGGGATGGGGTCCTCACTGACATGAAGGTCCTGCTGACATGGATTCTTGGACATGACTGATGGGACAAAGCAATGCTTTCCTGATGGGAACTCAGTTCAGGAAAGAATTCCCAGAAAAGTGACGGTGAAACTCTTAACGCCCACTGGAGGACATGGTGTGTCTGGACTGATGCCAAAGAACATTCTGGAACTGCATGGTGATCCAGAGGTTCAGAGACAATCGAAACAGCACGTCGAGCCGACTGGACTTAAACGCTGCAGGACAAAGAAACGTCTAAAGACAAAGTTGCTCCAGTGAGAGAGAACTGAGAAAAGATGCTGCTTCCTCTTCTCAGTTCAGCTCTTGAGATCAACTTTTACCCATGATGCAACTGTTAATGATGGTGTGACCTGCTTCCAAAGAAAACTTTTTGGTTCATGGATGACTCCCTGATGGGGGGATGGACGCTGGGGATCCACTTCAGGAAATTTGTAACACAAGAATTTAGAATTTATTTATTAGGTCACAGAGAAAGTTCTAGTCATACATATTATTGGAGAATTAGATTTTAAATTAATCTGATATATAACCTTAAATTAACGTGCATACTAAGTATTAATTCTGTGAAATCTAATCTTAAAAGACTTATGAAACAGTGGACTTAGATTAAGCCCAGTACTACTATTAAGGTTCCATGTGGATACTCATGTAAGTTTAACAAGCAAAAGTTGGATGAATCAAACATAAATTAGAGGGACATTCAGGAAACAAAACTTTTTAAGGAAGATATTGACAGTAGTTTAAAATTAGGATTTAAACAAAATGCGTACAGAGGGGGTCCTCTTGAGTTTATGACTTAATTAAGTGAAAAGACGAATATTACCACACAGAGCCGAAAATAAATACTGAAAGGACATTTGAATATTGTTACATGATATTAATAATCATTTAGACAATTAAGGTTTAAAGCAAAACCAAGTTCATAAAATAGATTAGAGTTTTGATTACTTAATATCTTACTGTTGGAGAATGCAGGTTGGCTACAAAGAATAAATTAATTTTGGTCATCAGGAGTTAAGCTAAGCTTGTGTGCAGTTTAGTGGAACTCGATCACAGTGAATGTCCCCAAGTTAAAAAACTAGTAGGGGGTTAGTTTAAATGAATTTTGAGTTTAATAACTCAAAATTTAAAATTTTAAATGAGTTAATAACTCATTCCTTTGTGTATGAAATTCAAAATTCTACTTTGATATAATAAATTTTGTTTTAAAGCCTATTTCAACCAGGAGAGTACAAAATGAAATCAACAATCTTTTTTCCAAAAGTCCTGGCCCAGACAGCGGGACACATTAATACAAAGACTATTTAAACCGTTTTTAAGTTACAGGTTTCTTTTTTAAGTTTTGAGCAAAAGTTCCAGCTTACATTTCTAAACATGACAGAAATGTACAGTTTCTAGGCCTTCTGTAAGTTACTTTTTGTAAATTAGTCCAGGCATATTAATGTTCTAAGATGCTAAGGAAATAAAGTTAAGAATACAGGTATCTTGATAGATTTAACCCCTTATTACAAGGAGAATTTATATCCAATAAATAAAAGAAAAGTTTAGAACAACATAGATTTTCCAGTTTAAATGGATTAAGAATGAATAATTCCTAATAACAGGAACAAATAATTTGAATAAATATTTAAATGACATAAACTGTTGCTGTTGTGACCAAGGAGGTGGGTGGAACCCAAGAGCAGACACGTCTTAAAGGATGAGAAGGTATGTTTATTGAATAGTTGAATAGTGGAGCAGGATGACAGGGCGGGCAGGTAGGCAGGCTGGAAGCTTAGCTGTCGGAGCGGGGCTGACAGGCTGGTTGGCAGGCTGGCTGGCTGGCTGGCTGGCTGGCTGGCTGGCTGGCTGGCTGGCTGGCTGGCTGGCTGGCTGGCTGGCTGGCTGGCGAGATGACGTGGTGGCAGGCAGGCTGACACACAAGCGGCATAACGATCTGACAGTGGCTGAAGGTTTGACGCTGCTTAAGAACCATGGTGATGATGAACAGGTGGTGATGATCAGGAACAGGTGCGGTGCTGATGAAGGAGAAGGAACGCCTCCAGGGCACAACAGTTGCACTCTATTACATGTAGTCTTAAGATGCCGAACTAAAAAGGTTCTAGATAAGGTTCTATTAAGAAGATGCCGCTTTAGCATTTGAGATTTTATATGAATGTGGATTTTGTCCTGCTGTCCAAGAGTGTGTATAATTACAGAAAAGTGAGTGTTTATGCTGAGAGTGGAGAAACATACATGATGAGGAGACCCAGAGGTCCATGTGGAGCAACAGCGTGAGCTGGTGTGATCGAGAACGGGGTGTCTGCCGTTTGAACCACGGTCCAGGACGGAGAGGGAACCATGTGGATCTGGTCGTTGATGTCTGGATGCTTTATCTATCTTCATTCCTGACTGAGGGCTCCAGGAGGGAGTGCACCGAGGCACTGGGACGGTGGTCAGCTGGTCGATGGGTCACACACTGTTTGGAGCTCATGCTATGCTAACTGCTCACAGGAAACACGGAGCAGAAAAAGCCTGACAGGAACTCTGAGGAGAGAGTCAGGCGGAGAAGCAAGCCATCTGAGGGGGGAGGTGACCACAGAAGAGGAACAGCCTGGAATTTCAGTGAAGGTCGCCAACATCTGCCAAGTCACTGTGGGTGATGTACCATCAACTTGATGACGTTTGATTTGTTTTGACTGAAAAGCGTTTTTTGTGACTCCAGACTAAAGGTGTGTGGACGACAGGATAACAGAGGACATTGATGAGGATGACTATGATTTTTACAACGTTTAGGTGTTCATTGATTGTTGATTCTAGCAGGTATTTCTGGAGTGAGATTATAGAGTGACATATTTGTGTGATTATGACAAATATTTCCAGGTACAGGTATGGGCCCCAGAGGTGTGCATGTGTCCCTCTTTAGTTATTGATCACGAGTATGATCAGAGAGGAGCATTAGGTTTGGGTTAAATCGCTTTGCAGATTATCTGTTGTCATAATGTGTTTTGCTTTGTTCTGTTTTAGGAGATGCATCTGTTTTCATATGTACCCTGCGTGGGCACTGCTGGACGGCGCCAGAGCAGCAATAAAGTTTTTTCCCGGATCTAATCGACAATTGTGAAAATCACAGGTCTGATTGCCGCTGGGTTTTTGATATTGCACGTACGAGTCTCAGATGCACGCCTTTTAGTTTATGTCACTGACAGAGAGTTAGTAGTTAGGAGGTTATGATGTTTCCTTCATGTAGTATGTTCCATTTTACGGTTACAGTTACTATAGTAGTTAGCAGTTTTTATTCATTTGCATTGTTTTTGCTAGTATTTATACTCATTACGGCTTATTCCTTTTATTTTTTGACTACACCTCATGTGTCACCATCAGTTTCAGTTTTGATATGTGTCTCCTGCTATTATAATGTACTGCTATTGTTCCACTTTCTGTTCACTGTGCACTATTATATGTGTTTTAATTCTGGCATAATTCTGTTATACTCGTTTTTGTCTCATTCACTATTTAATTTTTACTTGTTAAGGTTCTGTACATTAATGTTTAGGTATGTCTGTTTGGTGTTTCTGGAATGTCTTGTGGTTGAAGTTTGGCTCGCACTCTGGATTGGATCATGTGAGTGATTTCCTTCAGGTGTCTTGCCGACTGGTGATGGTAATGTTCTGGTTGGTTGAAGGTCGCTTCGGGACCTTGAGGGGGTATTATGTTGACTCCCTTTTAAACTAAGGAGCCTGAAAAACAGCTGAAGTTCATAACCCACAAGTGAATCTCATGATCAATGTTTTCATTGTGAAGGCTATAATTCGCCGATTATGCCTTAGTGCGTGTTCAAAAATCGAGGTCTGGAACAATTTTGAGGTTTTACACCAAAAGATTTATTCCTGACACCAAAATATGTAATAAATGAGTTTAGGGTCTCCAGCTGTCCCTAGGAAAGCATCTAGCAGATGCTCTTCTCCGTGCACGAAGAATAGAGACACCTTTTTTCCCTTTGACCCAGAGTTTTATCACAATATGGATCTTCTCCTTGGAGATGCATTTTCCCACCGTCGGCCTTTTCCCTTTTGCAGGTGTCTCTGCTCCTCATGGACTCCTTATCAGTAGTGCCAAGTATTCAATGTCTACCGAGTTTATCACTTTTAACACAAAATTTTCATACTGGTTAATACTGAATTATTATGACACACAAATAAGTATTTGTTTATTTAGACTTAATTTCTTCAGTTGGCCCTTGCGGAAAATTATTCGCATAATGTTCCCATGTTAGTCACATTAACCTGGGTCATAACGACCTCAGTCAAACCAGAAATGTGTTGTAGCGTCCCTCTCCACACCGAGGCACCGAGACTTAATCTTCTTGAAAGTTCTTTATTTTTGGTTACTGTAGGCCGTAACCCACGCCGCACAGATCGCCAACCTCTTAAAAGTAAAAAGAAGAGAAAAAGAACGTAACAACGACGCTTACCCAGCCGTCTTATTTCCTTCCCTGGGCACAGACCTCCCCCTTAGACTTTTTCCCCCAATAGGTGAATTTGATTCATCAAAACCCCCAACAACACTTGAGTGACAGAACAGGGGGCAAATCAGCATCTCAGTCTGGTGCGTTCGCTGAACTCCGAAACTCAAAACAGCACTCAAACAGCCGCCCAGCTGAATCAGTCTGCTACAGTATATTCCAAGTTTCCCAGAAGAGACAGTGGATTTGCTGGAACTCCTGATGCGTCTTCTGACCAGGCAGGATGTGCCAGGAAAACATGTTTATGTCATTGCAATGAGAGTTGTGAAGCAACGTCTCAGATACACCCTCTGGTCTATAATAAGGGGGCTGGACAGAGATCAGGGGCTTCTTCCGTCTGACTGGGTTATCTGCATTTAGGCTTTGATCGATGAGCGGTTCTGAAATGAAGATCTTCTGAATTTATTCTTGAATCAACACACCTTTGAGCAGACAGCAGATTCCAGTCTTTTCTTGATTCTGAGTTTACTTTTTTTCCTCAACAACAACAGCTGATTGTGTAAACAATTGCACCGAACACAGAACTGGAGGGAAAAAAAGAGCAGCAGACATTCTTCCAATTAAATGTAAAAAGGTGTTTGTCACAAAAGAAGAAGAAAATAATGGATTCTTTTAGGTTAATACAGAATTGTCCTTTACTGGTTTTCTATTTTAAGATTATTTGTAAAACACATAACCTTTCTATGTTCACCTGGCGGTCGAAACGGGATGGTAAACTACATTGTTATGTGTCTATTTGTCTAATAAAAGTCTGAAAAAGATGAAAGTTGCACATCATTCCTGCCTTTGTTTGTAGAAACCTGTGTGAACAGAGAATTATTTCCCATGATTATTTGATTCGTTGCAGCTTCAGTGGTCATGATGATGCTTGGGAGACTTGGGCCAATGCTTGGGGGCTGGAGTTTCACCAATCGGGGTCAGTGTGTCATCCTCATACGACCACTTATTGGGGTGGTTTGTGTGTGTGTGTGTTGTGGGTGTCGACTTGCGATGCACCTCAGGAATGGAGCTACTTGGTAGTGGTCCCCCTCCGGTGGTTTGTGCATAGACTTGTCCCCGTCTCTCAGTTTTAACTGCACCTTTTAATTACACACATTCTCTGTATGTACGTCTCAACAAACACCCCCCAACAGACACACACACATACATTACACAAGGAAGGTGGGACCTCTGATCCTGCTTTCCCCTACACCTTCTCTGAGGGAGGGAACAGGGCCCTCAGCAACCTGCAGCTGTCTCTTGTGTGTCGGCCTCCTGTGCCCTTAGTTCTCTGGCAAGACCATGAACAGGGGATCAAATCCTATCTGAGCCTGGGGGTGGGGGGTGTTTATCCATGTTTTTATGGTGCAGGTTCTTGTCCTTGCCCGCTGGTGCTGGCCTCCCCAAAATTCCAATATGGGGTGAGCCTGGTCAGGACCCCCATTTCTCTTGGTTGTCCCTCCTTTAGGTGGGGGTGGCTAGCCTCTGCCGTGCTCTCTCCTGGATCTCCTGTGGGGTGGTTGCCTGGAGCGGGTCTCCCTTGGGGGCTCGAAACTGGGGCTGGGGGATGCTCAGAACTCCTGGGTGGTGGAGGTGGCTTGTCTGGAACAGGGGGACTCTCAGGGGGTGGGCTCCGCTTTGGCCCCGTGGTTGCTCTTCTGGCTGGGCTGGGGATTGCACTCTGCACTCCCGTACCTCACTGCTCTCGGGTGTTGGGGGCCCATGTGGCAGTCCTACGGGCCCTGGTCTGGGTGCTTGGCTGGACTACCTAGCGGGTGGATCTCCTCCATCGCCCTACAGTGCGAGTGTGTGTGTGTGTGTGTGTGGGTGTGTGTGTGTGTATGTGTGGGAGGGGTGTCCTGGTCGCTGCTGGTGCTTCAGTACTGCTGGGAATTCTTCCTCCTTTTTTCTTTTTTTACATTCCATCATCCACTTCACCAGAACATAAACACTCACCTGAACACAGGCTCAGCTCACCTTTGCACAAATAGTATACGTGACAGAGTGAAATGTTTATGACTTACATGTTCTTTTTTTTACTGAAGTAAGATGCTTAATCAATCTATAAAACTGTACTACAACTGTCCAGAAGTGATTTAGTTTCAGATCACTTTGTTTGTAATAACATTTTGTAAAAATACTGATTAATTTAGATAAAGTCTTTTGGTCACTTTTTACAAAGTGGTAGCTTTATTTTATGTGGTTACACAAACATCAAAAACACAATGTGCTTTGGAAAAGCACCAGTAAAGGAGTGCTGAGGAAATTGCTTTCACTGGTCGCAGCTGTGCACGTTTTCTTCATGCTTCGGCACTTCTGCTCTTGTCACTAGTGTCCTGCAAGAAAATTAAAAAATTGCTAAAGTTTAGAGAACTTGTGTCTTCTAAAGACACAGCAACACCTACACCTCAGGTTTGTGCTAATTCTATTTTAAAAGTTTACAAGTTTTTTTTTCATCACCAGCTCCAGGAGTTACATCCTTGACCTAATTCAGTCTAGTTTCCAGCCACAATGACCTATGTTTGCTGGACTTACCCCAAACAGCTCGCTGAGGGCACTGGAGCCGCTGTACAGAGGATTAGGGATGGACACCAGCGTGGGTTTGTTGGCAACATCCTCGTCCTCATTCTGTTAAAGAAACCCAACAGCAGCTGTCAATTAAGGATACACCTCAGAAGTTTTGGACGTGTCTTTGGCTTGTAAACATGCAAAACCTTTTTCACATTGCAGCAAAAAGCCACTGATGAGATGATCATGAATTTACAGTAAATTAGAAATCTGCGTTTCTTACTTTGAAGTAGTGGAAACGGAAGGCGTCTATTTTGTGCTTGAAGATGTAGTGGCCAATTGCAGCCAACATACACAACAGGAACAAGGACAACAAGATGGCTGACGCTGTGCTGCTTGAGTGTGCTTGGCCTCGGGCAGAACCCTGGTTTCCCTTCAAAAAAGAAAAAAGGATGACTTCTGCAGCTGGCACTCAGCAATCCCACATGCGCTCATGCAAACCCCTTTGTCCATTTGCCCAAAATTCTTCAAGCATTTTAGCTGCGACAGTCTCACTTTTTTAATCAAACCTGCTCCAATGGCTCACTCTCACAGTGAAGGGAAGCAAATTATGATGATGGATACTGTCCCTGACAGCACATTGAGGTGTTCCGTCAAGCTATTCTGAAGAATCAGAGATCTCGATTTTCTGTTGTAATCTGTGTTCTTCATCATAAAGACTCAGACTTTAATGAAGAGCAACAAATGAATCTTTATGCATTTAAAATGTTCCAGAAAGCCACTTGCAGCTGCCGTTCACCACAAATTTCCTGGCAACACAAACAGACAATTAGGAGGCCTTAACATTGCTGTATTCAGAACTTCAGCACCTCAAAAATTCCGTCCATAAATAATAATCAAGGGGCTGCTGGAGCCAGCCCAGTGTCAGGATTGACGTGAGGACACAAATGCAAACGGCACTTGTAATTGCAAAGTCTTCAGTTTTATTTAAGTCCGAACAGGAAAACTGACCACAAACTCGTGTAGCAACCAAAACCACCCGACAACCAGTGCAAGGGAGACGAGGACTTATAACCAGAGGAGAGGATGAGGTAAGTGTCAACAGGTGTGCACATTAGGGAGGGAGAGAACACACACTAGGAGGGGAGTGACAAGAGACCTGAAAAGAAAACAGTAAAGTGTAAACACAGGAAGTGAACCATCAGCAACAAAATAAAACACCAAACGAAAAACAACCATCCTCCCAGGTCCAAAACCCCACAGTACCCCCACCCGCCCGGCGCAGGAGGAAGCCTGGCTCCCAGGACCTCTGCTCGGGCCCGTACCCCTGCCAGTCCACCAGATACTGGAGGCCACGTCCCCGCCGCAGGACGTCCAAAAGGCGACGGACGGTGTAGGCCGGCTGGCCGTCGATGATGCGGGGAGGAGGTGGTAGAGAGGAAGGACGCTGCAGGGGACTCGTGATATGTGGCTTTAGTTGGGAGACATGAAAGACCGGGTGGATGCGCAAGGACCTGGGCAAGCGCAGCCTGACCGCCACAGGATTGATGACTTTCAGGATCTTGAAAGGGCCGATGTACTTGGGGGACAGCTTCTTGGATTCCGTCTGGAGTTTGATGTGTGAAGTAGACAGCATGACGGGCTGACCTGGTAGGCAAGTAGGTGCTGGTGTGCGCCGACGATCTGCCAGCCTCTTGTTGGTAGCCCTGAACGCAACAGGGCTGCCCGAGCCTCCCGCCAAACATGCAGACAGCGGCAATATAGGTGCTGAACCGACGGAACGGCCATCTCAGTCCTCCGCTCGGGAAACAGGGGGGGGGGGGGGGGGGGGGGGGGTGTGGTACCCCAGGGCACTCAAACGGGGACATACCAGAAGCAGAGGAGGTGAGGGAGTTGTGCGCATACTCCACTCATGGCAACAGGGAGCTCCAAGAGGTCTGGCGTCGGGAACAGATACACCGGGGCTGCCTCCAAGTCCTGGTTAGTCCGTTCTGCCTGTCCATTGGTCATTGGTCTGAGGGTGAAAACCAGAAGACAGGCTGGCAGTAGCCCCGAAAGCCCCACAGAACGCCTTCCAGACTTGTGAGATGAACTGAGGACCACGATCCGACACCATGTCTGTGGGGATGCCATGCAGCCTGAAGACATGCTTTATGACCAACCTAGCAGTCTCTGCAGCAGAAGGGAGTTTGGTCAGAGCCACAAAATGGGCAGCCTTAGAAAAACGGTCCACAATGGTGAGAATCACGCTTCTCCCAGCAGAAGGGGGTAATCCGGTCACAAAGTCCAGAGCAATGTGTGACCAAGACCGACCCGGGATGGACAGTGGATGTAATAGTCCAGCAGGTGGGTGCGTACTGACCTTGTTCTGGGCACAAACCAGACAACCTGAAACATAGTCCCGGTCATACTGGGCCACCAGAAACGGCCACGCAGATAAGAGCCAGTCCTGCGGATTCCTGGGTGAGTCGCATTGCATGAGCCCACTGGAGAACCTGGGACCTAAGAGAGCTGGGAACGAACAGTCTGTTAGGAGGACCCCCTCCCGGGTCCGGCTCCTGAACCTGGGCAGCCTTAACGTCCCTCTCCAGCTGCCAGGAGAGGGCGCCCAGCACACAGGAGGAAGACAGAATGGTGGCTGGTTGGCCGTCTTGCACAGCCGGTTACTGTTGTCGGGAGAGAGCATCTGGCTTTACGTTCTTTGAACCTGGATGATAGGACACCACAAAGTTGAACCGGTTTAAAAAAAAAAAGAGACCACCGTGCCTGCCTGGAGTTCAGCCGTTTGGCAGTACGAAGATAGGACAGGTTTTTATGATCTATCCAAACCAAGAATGGCGTTGCTGACCCCTCCAACCAGTGCCTCCACTCCCCAAGAGCTAGCTTAATTGCTAGCAATTCCTTATCTCCCACATCATAATTGTGCTCCGCCGGAGTAAGCCGGCGGTAGAAGAAGGCGCAAGGACGCAGTTTACCATCAGCTACCCCTCGCTGAGACAACACAGCACCCACCCTGTATATGAGGCATCCACCTCAACAATAAACTGCCTGGAAGGGTCAGGTTGAGCCAGGATAGGTGCAGAGGTGAAAAGACGCTTAAGGTAAACAAAGACAAAGCGATGTAAAAAGTCTCGTAGCATATCATTAATCAAGGCCTGGAACACAGTGGGAGCATTTGAGAGGCCAAACGGTATAACTAGGTACTCGAAGTGACCCAAAGGAGTGGTGAAAGCGATCTTCCACTTGTCACCAGCTCTTAAGCGCACGAGATGGTATGCGTTACGCAGGTCCAGTTTGGTGTAGATCCTGGCCTCGTGCAGTGCCTCAAACGCTGAGTTCATAAGAGGTAGAGGGTAATTGTTCCTGACCGTGATCTCGTTAAGCCCACGATCGTCTATGCACGGTCGGAGAGTCCCATCCTTCTTACTGACAAAAAAGAAGCCGGATCCCACTGGCGACGAAGACGGTCTGATAAGTCCAGAACTTAAAGACTCTGCAATATAGCGCTCCATGACCTCCCTCTAAGGTTTGGACAGGCTATAGAGCAGAGTGGCGCCGGGTTGGAGGTCAATGGCGCAGTCATAAGGTCTGTGAGGAGGCAAGGAGAGGGCTCGGGATTTAGAAAACACCTCAGCTAGGTCATGGTATTCAGGCGGAACCCTGGATAGGTCAGGTGAGGGCGGCCGCCCTACTGGGACGGGGTATAACCCTGCTGTGCTCCTGCTTGTGGTCCTGCAGTCTTTTGTCGATCCTGATGACCAGGGCAATGAGAGGTTCCAGGGAAGACGGCAGCTCCAGTGTGATGAGCCTGTTCTTTAGCTCCTCAGAAAGCCCCTCCACGAAGACATCTGTGAGCGCGGTTGTGTCCCACCCGCTAGCAGAAGCCAGGGTCCGGAACTCTATGGCGTAGTTAGCCACCCGTTGGTCCCACTGTTTTAATCTCATCAGCGCCCAAGCCGCTTCTTTGCCTGGTTTAGTATGATAAAACACCTTCTGGAACGTCTCCAGGAACGCTGAGAGAGATACGCAGGTGGGGGCTCCATGTTGCCACTCGGCGGTACCCCAGGCTGCGGCTCTGCCGGTGAGGTGGGAGATCATGAAGGCGATCTTGGCTTGCTCCATGGGGTAGTGAGGGCATGTAGCTGGAAGTACAGCTCACACTGGTTGATGAAAGTTCGGCAGTCCACGGAGTTCCCAGAAAACCTCCCCGGTCGGGCCAGCTGAGCAGCAGGGGCGACAGGAATCCCATCCGAGATCCCCTGGACTGGCATGGGAGGCGATGGGTGTGGAGAAGGGAAGGACGATGGCTGTTGGATCCGCTCCGCCAACTGCTCAAATCGCTCACCAACCGCGGCAAGTTGTCGCTCGTGACGATTTGACATCTCTAGCAAACCTCGATGAAGCAGGTCTGTTGCATAGTCACACACTCACAGGCACACCTTGGGGCAATTTAAAGACACCAATCAACTCCCCAACACACACCCGGGGGCCCTGACCTGAACACTTAATATAAATGTCTAAAATAAATGCTACACCCATTATTATTTAACTCTTTCATAAAAAAACATGCCAAATAACTGAAACTGGCATAGGACTGTCCCTCTGCTTCACAACTGCAACAGCAAGTTAGCAAGCAGAGAATGTGTTTGGGTAGGTGGACATCATTTGGGCGGGTTGGAAATTGGCATGGTGATTTTTAGTTCTTTATTGATGTGCGGTTGTGAGAGGCAGGTGAAGCAGCGCCGCACCTGTCATCCTCTTCCCCTGCCATCATGAGATGTATAGTCAACTACTACTAATAATAATAATAATAAAAGGTAGTGACTATTCGCACGTAACTGTCTAAATGTGGCCAAGAAAAAAGTTCAGCACTGGCCTCATGAAACTGAAAGGAGGTTAAGGTTGGCGTTACGGTAAAGATGCACTCACACCAAATGCGATTTGTGCGGTCAATTTGCGTATCCCACCCCTCCTTTGCCGCGCAGAGAATTCGCAGCTCACCGCGTGGCCAAAAATGTGACCCCTAAACTCGCCACCTCAGCTGCGTGTGGGAGGAGCTGCCAGCTAACGTTTGTAGCCTGGTTGCTACACAGAGCTGAGTCTGTTTTTCTCATTTACAATGCATGGGAGACGCAGATGATGTTTAGAGATCAGGTTTATTAATTTCAAAGAGCTCTACAAAAACGTACCCATGTTTGGGTTCAGAAGAACATTTAGTTTCCCTTTAGCTCCAGTGAGTTTCTCTCCTGCTGCTGTGTCTGATTGACGGTCTCTTCTGCTGTGTTTCCGTCTCTCTCTGACCGAGTTTAAATGCTTACTGTCGCGCATTAACAAGAGAGAGCAAAAATAAAAACAAGAATAAAATGAGGGAACCTTTTTTGTTGTTGTTTCAATGAAAATAAAAAAACATCCTAAAGTTCAGGAGGCCTGACCGTGAGCTCCTCTCTCCGGAGCCGGCATAGTGAGAGTGTTCACTACAGCTCCATAGGTCCTGCAACAGACCCACCTATGTACCCACCTGGATAAAAATACAGGGTTGTTTTAGCGTAAAAATCTCAGCCAAACCAAAAAGTGCGAATCAGTAAAAGTTGAAAAGGTAATTAACAAGTCCTGCTCTTCTTTTCTCTGAGGAGAGGCTGGCAGTGAGTGATTTGGTGACAGAAGTAGCTGTTGACACATTTATCTTCTGTTGTTCTCTCTCTGTGTTATTCACGTTATTTTACTTTAAGGCAGCTTTTATAACAAATCTCTCAACTGAATTGTGATTTGATTAAATGGAAAACTCACACCTTTTGACAGAACGTTTTTTCCCACCTCAATGAGTTTCCTGTCAGAGATTTTTCACTCATTTAGTCTTAATGCTTTGAGGCAAGCTCTTGTCCTTTCAGAAAAGTTTGGATTTGCATGCGTCCTGTCACCACGTAATAGGATTTTTTAAAATGAGGACTAAGTGCAGCTCAATGTACCCTGTATACAAAACATTATTTTAGTTGTTAAGACTAAGCTTCTCATTGCTTTTGCCTATGTTTGCTTATGTACAATGTATTTATAGTTATGGAATTATTTTAAGTCTGCTAAAAGGAAAAGAGCAAATCCAAAAGGTTTCAGGGGGCCTTCTCCCGATCATCACTAATTTCTTCGGTGTGACAGATTTTTTGGTTTGCTGTGTTTTCTCCCTTTTTTCCATAACATAAAACGCTGACATTCAGGCATAAAAACATTTATATAATTTCATTGTAACCATGGATACAGACTGTCAAACTATTTTACACCAAGCACAGCAAATCTTGACGCTGACTAATGTGAGCTGCTGTGAAGTGAAGTGCTGCTACGTTTTACCTGAAACCAGGTGAATGTCAGATATACTGATGCAGTCAGCAGCAGCCTGTTAAACTTCACTCACTGGTATGATGGGAGATGTTAGTGGAGCTTCAATGACATGGATGATCCCATTCACGGCAGGAATGTCCCACTTTAGCAGCAGTCGTTGGTTCACCATCTTGTAGCTCTGAAAAAATGAAGTATGGCAGCAGAAAATAAACACCGCTTTTTGTGATGTAAGAAAATTATCTTAAAAACGTTTTTATATTAAAAAAATGATATTTTTTGCTTTGTTTAATGAAATAATATTTTTAGATTGAGCAGCAGTTTGAGTTTCAGTGTAAAATTATCTCCAAAATTCCAGAAAATCAACTCAACTATACTTCCCAAAACAATGTCTATTTGCCATTCTAGTGGGTTTTTATTCCCTCCACAGCACAGAACATACTCTGAGAAAAAGCAAAACAACCTCCTCATGGCTGCTAATACTGAACTGAATTCTCACCCTCTTTGAGCTGGGTGTGTCTTTGACACTGTGTCCCACCAACCCCCTCAATAGACTGAATAAATCTCAAAAAATCCCTTTTCACCTAGGGCACCATGCAGCCCAGGGCTGAATTTCTAAGAAACTCCTGCCGCTCTGCAGTAACTGTGTCCCAGAAGACAACATTGATTTCTTTTTGTGGCTAAAAGCGGCATAATCATAATTTAAAGACCACTGGGAGAGCTTTGACAATAGATCGCAAAATGATTGAAGTGGGACTGTAAACATAAAAGCATGCATGAATTGATGGGCTTGGTCTTTATGTGAACTAATCAATCAACTGATTTACCATTTGTTAGCATTGTTGTTAAACAGTACAATTGCTCATAGTGAACAAACAGAAGTTTCACATTAACACCATGCTGGAACTGTCTCAGTATGTCAAAGTCATCAATGATCATCTGGAACAAAGAACTAGAACAACTAGTGATTACAGGCCCAGGTCATAAAGAACAACAACATTGGTTACCATAGCAACGCAGATAACACAGATATACTCACTGGCCAATTTATTAGGTGCGCCTGTACAACTGCTCGCCCATAAACGCACATTTCTAATCAGTCATTAACATTGCAGCAACTCAGTGTCTATTGGCATGTACACATAGTCAAGACGATCTGCTGCAGTTCAAACCGAGCATCAGAATGGGGAATGAAGGTGCTTGAAGTGACTTTGAATGTGTTGGTGCCAGACGGGCTGGTCTGAGTATTTCAGAAACTGCTGATCTACTGGAATTTTCACCCACAACCATTTCTAGGGTTTACAGGGAATGGTCAGAAAAAGAGGAAATATCCAGTGAGCAGGTCTGAGGGTGGAAATGTTGAAGAGGTCAGAGGAGAATGACCAGACTGGTTCTAGCTGATAGAAAAGCAACAGTAACACAAATAACCACTGGTCACAACTGAGGTCTGCAGAAGAATATCTCTAAACTCACAACACATCCAACCTTGAGGTCACACTGGGTCATTCACACAGGTTCACCAAAACTTGACAATTGAAGATTGGAAAACATCTGGTCTCAATTTATGCTGCGATTTTCCGATAGTAGGGTCAAAATTTGATGCCAACAACAGGAAAGCATGGATCCATCCTGCCTTGTAGCAAACAGTTCAGGCTGGTAGTGGTGGTGTAATGGTGTGGGTGCAAGACATTCTCACTCCTAAGTCACTTTGACACATGGGTAAGGACCCTTCTGTGTCACTTTTTAACGCTTTGGGTGATCAAAATGCGTTGCTTATTGATCTGCTGACTCATTTAATCAAATCCGGAGTCCGGTTGTTTTGTTGACGTGGACCAGACACGGATCAAACTGCTGCCCCGGAGGCACACCGAACCGTGGGAAGCAGCCGGTATCGGTACCATAACCCTGTCTGCATCCAGAACCCGTATCGCATCCGAAGACGATACTTGTCCGGTACCGGGTTAAGGTTAAGGAACCAGGTTATGGTTAGTGTTAAGTGACCAGAGCGATATGGTACCGGTTTGCGCCCTGGAGGTTGGGGAGCCTTAATTTAATTGGATGAGCCAGAGGGTCAAAAAGGATGAGCTGGGGTCACCCAAAGCATCAAAAAGTGACGCGGAGAGGTCCTTACCCCTGCGTCAAAATGTGCAAAAAATCTGCACCAACTGTGTGATCCTATCATGTCAATATGGACCAAACTCTGTGAGGAATGTTTCCAGTATCTTGTTGGATTAATGCCACCAAGGATTAAGGCAGTTCTGAAGGCAAAAGGGGGTCTAACCCATTTACTAATAAAGTAGTCGGTGGGTGTATACCTTTTTATAGAATATAGATTCAGGGGCCACTGTTTGATTTCAAATAGCACTTCGTAGATTGAAGTTGGCGGAGTAATCTACACCTGAACATTTCAAAAAAATTGGTGCTGGATTTCCACCAGATACCTCCTACTCCACAATAGGAGCAGAGGTGGGGGTGGTCACCACCTATAAATATCTTGGAGTTCTCCTGAACAATGAAGTGAGCTGGTCACCGAATGTGGACGCCATCTAAAATAACCCAGAGTAGAATGTACTCTTGAAGGAGACTTGTCTCTTTTAATGTGTGTCCCAATCTGCTTTTTATATTCTGGCAGACTGTTGTCTCCAGCACTCTCCTGTATGCAGTGGTGTGCGTGTGTGTGTGTGTGAGTGTGTGCGTGTGTGTGTGTGTGTGTGTAGGGGTGGATGTGTGCGTGTGTGTGTGTGTGTGTGTAGGGGTGTGTGTGTGTGTGTGAGTGTGTGCGTGTGTGTGTGTGTGTGTGTGTGTAGGGGTGTGTGTGTGTGTGTGTGTGTGTGTGTGTGTGTATGTGTATGTGTGTGTGTGTGTGTGTGCTGAAATTACTTGAGAAGTAACATTCCATAATTGTCATTATGGGGTGTTTTTCGAATTATTATTCAGGAAGAAAACTGATTTAATCCATTTTAAATAAGGCTGTGACATCATAAAATGTGGAAGAAGTGAGGCGCTGTGAATGCTTTCTGGATGCACAGTACTTTTCCAGTACTGTCCAGTACTGTATTCTCACTCCTAGCACTCCATATATTTAGTGGCTTGCAGAAGCATTCATAGCCCTTGAACCTCTCCACATTTTCTCACATTTTGACCTTGCGAGCCACTGTACCCTCTCTCTCTCTCTCTTACTCTAAATATATCTAGAGAGAGAGAGAGAGAGAGAGAGAGAGAGAGAGAGAGATGCTGAAACAACTCTTCAGATGGTCTTCCCCCAATGCAGAGAAAAATTATAGAGGAATTGCTGAGTTTGTGCTGCCATTGTCCAAGCCTCCCACTGTCACCCTCATGAGAGGGGAATCTCAGAGCTAATTTCCTCTGTATTTTCAGATCGTCTATAGATCGTCCTGATCCATTCTCTATTCTCTACAGCATGCTCTAACTCCTCATTAAATACTGAAGTTTGTCACTGTTGTTGAATGCACGTGTTCTTGTTTGATCAACAGCAAACATATCGTTGCCATATATATTGGGGATCTAGTGTAACTTGAGTCCCCCACTGTTGCTGTAGTTTTATCTGATTCAGAGAGGTGCCTCAGTTAAGTGAGTTACCAGAGGAAGTCAAGCACTAGGACAATGAAAATGCAGCAGATGTGCCTCTTTCATACCTGTATCAATTATCATTATTTTGTTAAAAATACCAGGTTATGTGCTAATAACACTTGACATATATAGTTTAGGTTAACAGATAAATTGCAGCAATTTTTTCACATCAGCAAACTCATGGACATTCCAAGCCAACTTTGGTGGACAGCTTTGGGTTTATCTTAATAGAAAATCAGTTAGGAGCAACATTTAGTTAATGTGTATATCCTGGTTATTCAATTTATTTGGGGTTTTCTGCTCTCTGGATGTGAGATACTAATAACACTTCTAGTAGGAACATGAAATCACACACTGACATAGAACTGACTTCTGACCTCATTTTTGCCCTGAGTAACAATCAGGTTGAAGCCAAGCCTTGATTTGATGACTTCTTGGTGCCTCAGATCTTTGAAGAGCCGCTTGCTGTGATCATTTGAGATGTGATATTCCAGGTCACTTCCAGACAGAGTCTAAAGAGACAAACACAGATCAGAAACAGGTTGCGTCCTTTGCATTTAATCAGAAAATCTGAGAATGACCTTCTAGTCTTTACTCATGCCTTTCATCAGTAGTTATCACCTTGATATTTACCTTCAATGTTCAACCTATGACCATCTATTAAATAGACGCTATTATATCTAACTTTCTATTGTTAAAAAACGTTTGCACACTTTTCTTATAGGTTTTTCAGTTTTACAGCTTTTTTGTACAATTTTGCCAGTTAATAATTGTGTGATGTTCTGTTTTCTATGCAGAACCCCTGTGAAGGGAGGGGATGCTTCAAATCACTTGATTATTAGAGCTGAATTTTCACATTATTAGGGGTATGTTGTTTTCACTGATAGATGAGTGAATCAACTGGAGGACTCAATTGTCTATTTTGCTCTGCTCAATCTGCCTGTTTTGGTACAATGTTGACTGGAGCCAATTTCATTTTGGCACAATATGGTACATTTACTGTGCAAAATCCTCTAGTTGTCATCAGAGGTTACTCCTCTGTTAAACATGTCTCAGTTGTTTGGAGCTATCATCGGTTCTGTGATTATCAGCATCCAAAACCTATGGCATCTTCACATAATTGTCTTGCACCCACTCCCAAGTTTTCCCGTTCATAATCCCAGACAGAGTCAGTCTGTTTCCACTGATGAGCCTTGAGATGTTTCAGCTGCTTAATTGAAGCCAACCTGTGGTCAATCCAGTGGATTGGACAGGATTTGGAAAGGCATGACTCTTTTACATGAGGTCCAGGGTTAGTGCACGTCAAAGCACAAACCAAGCATGAAAGAGCAGGAATTGTCTCCAGACCTCAGAGACAGGATTGTCTTGAGGAACAAGGCTGGGGAACGGTCCAGAAACATTTCTGCTGCCTTGAAGGTTCCAGTGAGCACAGTGACCTCCATCATCTGTAAGTGGAAGAAGTTTGGAACCACCAGGACTCTTCCTAGATCTGACCGGCCGTCTAAGCTGAGTGATCGGGGGAGAAGGGCCCTGATCAGGGAGGTGACCAATAACCCAATGGTCACTCTGTCAGAGCGTTCCTCTGTGGAAAGAGGAGAACCTTCCAGAAGGACAACCATCTCTGCAGCACTACACCAATCAGGCCTGTATGGTAGAGCGGCCAGACGGAAACCCTTTCTTACTAAAAAGCACATGGAAGCTCGTCTGGAGTTTGTCTAAAGGCACCTGAATGACTCTCAGACCACAAGAAACCAATTCTGTGGTCTGACCAGAATAGAACTCTTTGAAATGAATGGCAGGCGTTGTGTTTGGAGAAAACCAGGCACCGTTCATCACCAGGCCAATACCATCCCTACAGTGAAGCATGGTGGTGGCGGCATCATGCTGTGGGGATGTTTTTGGGAAGCAGGAACTGGAAGACTGGTCAGGATAGAGGGAAAGCTGACTGCAACAATGTCCAGAGACATCCTGATGAAAATCTGCTCCAGAGTGTTCTTGACCTCAGACTGGAGCGATTCATCTTTCAGCAGGACAATGATCCAAAGCTCACCGCCAAGATATGGAAGGAGCGGCTTCAGAACAACTCTATCAATGTCCTTGAGTGACCCAGCCAGAACCAGACCAGAATCCAATTGAACATCTATGGAGAGTTCTGAAAATGGCCGTGGACCCACGCTTCCATCCAACCTGATGGAGCTTGAACGCTACTGCAAAGATGAACGGACCAAACTGTCCACAGAAAGGTGTTCCAAGCTTGTGGCGTCACATTCAAAATGACTTGAGGCTGTAAATGCTGCCAAAGGTTCAGCAACTAAGTATTGAGCAAAAGCTGTGAATACTTCTGTACATTTCATATTTCAGGTTTCTTTTAAAATTTTGTTATACATTTGCAGGGGTGTTTCCTTGGCAGACTCTTCCTGGAAGGGGCTGTTTCACTTTGTGACATCAGCTAGTGAGAACCTACTTGTTTTTGTGGGTTGGGAGGGGCTGGTGCTCAAAGCGCAGGTTTTTAGAGGAATACTCACTAATGTGTGAATGGATCAAAATACTACTTTGGAGTTGCTTGTAGTGAGGAATTAACATTATTATACACTTAAAAGCTCAAACAGTTTATTTTTCATGGTATAGGCTCTTTAATGTAATAATATAATGTCTTATGAAGTAAGCAAAAGTTAACTTTTTGCCAAATTTTAATTGTAGTTGCACATTACCTGGTTGTATGCAAAGCCAGCATCATGAGGAACAAACAGTGTGACCTCTGACGTCCGATGAGATAATACCTCGAAGAGTTCTCTGCCTTTTGACATTGAGTTGCTGTAGTCCAACAAAAACTACAAAAACAAAGAGACATTCACTTTACAGTCTAACCAGAGTGCAAAGGATGTTCACTCTGTGTAGTAATCCACACAATAAACAGTAATTTCTGGATGAAAAATCTTTGATATGTAATATTGTCAGGTAAATTCTCTTAAACACTAAAGAAAAACTCAGTAAAGGACCACACAAACAAAGTTTTCTTATATAGCAGGGAGAGACAACAGTAGTGGGAAGATGCCACCATCCTTTCTCTCAAAGGACTGTTCTCTCCTGCTCCCATTTATTGAAAGTTTTATTGGGAGGTTACAACATTCAAACAAAGAAATAGAGTTGAAAAGTTCATTAAGGGTGTCATATAGTCAACCTCTTGGGGAATGTTTTCAATTCTAGCAGCACCCTTCCTTATCAGTGTTGAGAAAATAGCGGCTCCCTTTAAAACTAGGGAGCCTAAAAAACAGCTGAAGTTCATAACCCACAAGTGAATCTCATGATCAATATTTTTGTTGGCCCTTCCAGAAAATTCTCTGCATAATGTTCGCTGTGTTAAGTTCATGTTGACCTGAGTCATAGTGACCTCGGTCAAATCAGAAATGTAACTTCCAAGTTTCCCAGAAACGACAATGGATGTACTAGAACTCTTCATGAGAGTCTTCAGACCAGGCAGGATGTACCAGGAAAACATTTTTGTTATTGCAATGAGAGTTGTGAAGCAACGTCTCAGATCCACCCTCTGGTCTATAATAAGGGGGCTGAACAGAGATCAGGGGCTTCCTCCGTCTCACTTGGTTAACAGCATTTAGGTCGATGAGCGCTTCTGAAATGAAGATCTTCTGAATTTATTCTTGAATAAACAGACCCTTTGAGCAGACAGCAGATTCCAGTCTTTTCTTGATTCTGAGTTTACTTTTTTCCTCAACATCTGCTAGGGACAGTGTTGTAAAACCTCCTCATCCTGGGTTTGGGAAAGAAGCAGGCAATAAAACAGAACAACTGTTGCAAAGAGGTAAAAAGGTCATCTATAAACTATGGCTTGAGTTAACATTTAAAACACATTTAAGCAATGATAAAAATAAAGAATTTCTTTCCTATCAAATATGTAATCAATGCATTTGATTGACTTGCTGGAAGCCTCCACGTGATAACAACTGAGAAACATATATGTCCATACTTGCAAGCAGTCAGGACAAACATTTGGTCAGTACTGTACCACAACTTCAGATTGAAAAGGTACAACACAAATGCAACACCACAAGAAAGCCAGAAGACAGAGTCAGTGAGGTGGCTGTATCAAATGGCCAACAAGAAATTAAGAACAGAGCCCCAACAAATACAATTAGCAGCAGGAGAAAGATAAGATCATGGTTAGAATTAACACCCAGCAAAATCACCCTTGAAGCCAATGGTAAGCCACTTGGAAGTGTCCATCAAATATGGCATATACCTGCAGGTGGTACCTCCCCTCAAGCTCATGTCCTCTACCAGAGGCTTGAGAGCTTGAGGGTCCTACAGTATCTTAGTTGTTCCTAGTACTGTACATTTCTGGACTGAGATGTCTAAGGTCTTACCAGGGATCTGCTGTAGTCACTCCTCCAGTTTGGGGTTACAGCCTCAAGTGCCAGTGATTACCACAGGCAACACTGTCACCTTCACCTTCCAAGCTTTCTTCAGTTCCTCTTTGAGCTCTTTGGTATTTCTCTAATTTCTCATGTTCCTTCTCCTTGATATTACCATCTCTTGGTGCTGCTACATCCACCACAACAGCTTTCCTCTGTTCTTTATCCACCACTACAATGTTTGGTTGGTTCCTTTACCATCCTGTCCGTCTGTATCTGAAAGTCCTACAGGATCTTTGGTCTCTTATTCTCTACAACTTTCTGAGGTGTTTCCCATTTTGACTTTGGGGTTTCCAGTCCATATTCTGCACACATGTTCCTGTATTCTATTCCAGCCACTTGGTTGTGACGCTCCATGTATGCTTTACCGGCCAGCATCTTACAGCCTGCAGTTATGTGCTGGATTGTTCCAGGCACCTCTTTTCACAGCCCACACCTTGGGTCTGGTCTGTTGTGGTAGATCTGAGCCTTTATCGCTCTGATGTTAAGGGTTTGTTCCTGAGCTGCCAGGATGATCGCTTCTGTGCTGCCTGTAGGTCAGCCCTTTCTAACCATTGGTAGAACTTCTTGATACCAGCCATTTCAGTTATGGTTCGGAAGTACATCCCATGCAGGGGCTTGTCCTCCCATGAAGATCTGTTCTCCATCACTGCATCCTCTGTTGTCCATTTCACTGAGCACACTGTCAGCTGGGGTCTTGATCTTGATGTATTCATGCATCTTAGATGTTTCATCCTGGATAGTGGCTTCCATGCTCACTAGTCCTCGGCCTCCTTCCATACGGACTTGTGTGTTTGTACATACAGTGAGTACAGTGGATAGAAAGTATTCAGACCCCCTTAAATTTCTCCCTCCTTGTTATATTGTCGCCATTTTCTAAAATCATTTAATGTTTGGGATGACCACAACCCTTCCTAGAGCTGGCCGTCCAGCCAAACTGAGCTATCTTGGTGAGAGAGGTAAATAAGAACCCAAAGATCACTGTACTTGAGATGCTGTCGGGAGAAAGTCAACCATCACTGCAGTCCTCCACCAGTGGGAGCTTTATGGCAGAGTGGCCTGACGGAAGTCTCTCCTCATTGCAAGACACATGAAAACCTCAATGGTGTTTGCTGAAAAACACCTGAAAGACTCCAAAATGGTGAGAAATAAGATTCTCTGGTCTGATGAGACCAAGATATAACTCTTTGGCCTTAATTCTAAGCGGTATGTGTGGAGAAAAGCAGGTACTGTTGTGAACAAGGAGGTGGGTGGAACCCAAGAGCAGACACGTTTTAAAAGATGAGAAGGTGATGTTTATTGATTAGGCGAATAGTGGAGCAGGATGACAGAGCAGGCAGGTAGGCAGGCAAGCTTAGCTGATGGAGCGGGCTGGCTGGCTGGCTGGCAGACAGGTGAGCTGACAGAGTGGATGGCTGGCTGGCAGACAGAGCGGATGGCTGGCTGGCAGACAGGTGAGCTGACAGAGTGGATGGCTGGCTGGCAGACAGAGCGGATGGCTGGCTGCATAATGATCTGACAATGGCTGGAGGTTTGATGCTGCTTAAAAAGCCATGGTGAGGAAGATCAGGTGGAGATGATTAGGAACAGGTGCCGTCGCTTGACGGGGGGAAGGAATGCCTCCAGGGCACAACAGGTACAGCTCATCACCTGTCCAATACAGTCCCAACAGTGAAGCATAATCTCACACTGGTTTCTTGAACATTACAATGAATTCACTGGACTCAAATGACCTCCACAGACACCAGATCTCAACCCAATAGATCGTCTTTGGGATGTGGTGGAACGGGAGATCAACATGATGGATGCACAGCCAACAATTACATCATTTGTCAGATATATTCTGTCATTTGTAATATTGTAGTAAAAAACAAAGGGAAATAGAAAAAAAATAACTTAGATCTGAAATCAAATGTGTTTAAAAAATATCTGAGAATATATTTTTTGGGCTTTATCTAATATATATATTATAGTACCTTTTAGACTCTAAAAAGTTGTGCGCTGTTACCAAAGTATAACAGACCTTCTAATTAAATCAATAAGAATGTATTTTTGCAAAGTCATGCTCATAAGCAAAGACACTTCATTTCAACTGACAGTAAAAAGTACAAAATAGTTAGCAAGAAAAAAATGGTGATGAACTCAGCAGTGGTCTTCACTCACCTTGTAGAATAAAGAGAAGTTGCTGTATGTTGAAAGAACACTGGTCAGGACACTGTGGCAGAAGACTCCATTTCCAATGTAACCAGCTGGACACGCACAAGATACATCTGCATCCAGATATATGATGTCAGCTAGAGTGGTTTGCAGATTTGATCATCTAAAAATTGCTTGACATATTAATATACTCCTGACTCAATCTTTTAGGTTAGCTTTAGCATGCTTCACTTTAAAATGATCAATGATAAAATGAAAATATTTAGAATATGATGAACATTTTACTGCTTATAATGCATACAGGAAATCTAAAGGTTTGTGTAGCAAAAACATTTTATACTGGAACGTTAAAATAAAAATTAATTTCTCTGAAAATGTGTATTTTTCTGTATTTCAGATTAAAAAGTGAAACTGTTACATAGTAATGTTCCATGTTTCATATTTTCAAATTTTTAAAATTTAATTTGCAAAAAAGTTGTAACAGCTAGCAAAGTAGAACTGTCAGGATCTAGTAAGTAAGCATGTTAAGTTTTGCATGGAGAAATCCACAATTGTATGTCACAAGTTGATATTCTTAAATTCTCTTCCTCTGTTTACATTTTGTATCCATCCATCCATCCATCCATCCATCCATCCATCCATCCATCCATCCATCCATTCATCCATCCATCCATCCATCCATCCATCCATTCATCCATCCGTGTAATCAGTTCGTGGCTGGGGGTGTTTGTGGTGTTTCTCTTTCATTCATGCAACGTTGGGGATCCTTGTTATGGACTGTGACGCCTTGAAACTTTGAGAACCTTGAAGTCCCATGAACATGATTGCAGGACGTACAACAGTTTTTTGAGTTTTCTTTTTCCCAAGCTCTACACCTCCAAAGCTCACACCGAACTCGATTCACACTACAGTGGCGTCCAGTTTCAAGTTTAGTCAAAGTACAGATGGGACCAGATGTCCCGCTGTGCAATTTGGGCGGAGCAGCACATTGAATAGTAATATATGAAAGTACATATGAAAGTAAATACAGAGAAAATAGTGCTGGGAATACAGTAAACGTGTACTGCAAAATTACTAATGTGTAAACATAGTGAAGCCTTTGAATAAGGCAGGCTAATCTGTCATACCTTGGAGTCGGTAGCAGTAGGCATCATACTTGCTGCTCACATCCACTGGGTCTTTGTACAAAACCACGCCCACATGGTTGTCTCCACACTTAGGTGAGGGGAACTGGGTTACATATCCCACTTTTTGCTCTTTGATCCATCCCGCAACACACAGATGCATCCCCAGCTGGAAGAGCAGAAGAACAAAGGCTAAATAAACTCTGAAATCTCCACATATACTATGACAACGCTGAGATCTGGCTCCAAAATAATTTAGCTGAGTGGGCTGTTGCTTGTTTATGGGGGGCACAATTATCTCACATTTTCTTTTTATATTTTTAAATGCATTTATTTAAAGTCTCACAACACAAACTCAAATGTTGTTCAAACCTTAAATGCAAGTAAAAACATAAATGAGATTTCACAAATTTATGGTGTGCAAGCAAACTGGATAATTTAAGGCACTCATGTTTGGATTTAACAAGCATGGGCATCATCAGGACCCAACAAGTGAATCAGAGCGCTGCTGCTGTGGTGGAGTGGACACTCTGAAACAGCATAGTGGAGAGGCAGAGCTGATATGCTTATCACCACGGGACTTCGCTGCTCTTGGCTTGCTGATGCTGAAGTCGTTTTGATCACTATGCATTCAGCCCTGATTTAGTTCTAATGTCCATTTTAGCTATATTAGGGTACAGCAATACCGAGTGCTGTCTAAAGGATTGGAAAAATTTTGGCAGGAAAAAAAGTTTCAATCACAGACATAAATATAAATTAATGACGCCACCATTGACTTCTACACTCCCCTACTTGATTGTCAGTAAACTTGTGGGGTTATGGACCCAGGACATTAAGTGTTGTTGTGTATGTCACTTCCTGTTTTATTTTGTTGTATTTCCTGTGCTCACCGTTTCTTCTCAGGTCACTTGACACTTCCCTCCTTGTGTGTTCCCTCCCTCCTGGCACACCTGTATGTTGTTAACTAATCCTCTCTCCCTGTTATAAGTCCTCGTCTCCCTTGCACGGGTTGTCGGGTGGTTCTGTGCCTTCTAGGAATTGCTCTTGTGTTCTTTCGAGTAATTAAATGAAAGACTATTCATTTCTGATTGCCGTCTGCGTTTGTGTCCACACGCCAACCCTGACAAAACTGGTGATGCCAGAGGCTGTTGGCCAGAGTAAACGCTGCCCAACTCAGACTTTCCAAGAATGAAGAAAAGAGGCAGGACCGAATTGAGTTGTTTTTCTCCTTTTGTTTTTGTCCACGCCCATGATTTATGTTGGTCCCTCCTAGCTAATTCTAACTGCTTTAACTAAAGTTTCTGGTGAACTGATATTTACATCATGAATCTTTATCAGTATGTACTTGTTATTTTACACATCATATGCTCCACAGTAGAAACACAGATGCAATCTGGATCTGCGCTCTCGCTCCTCAGGCGTCATCCTTGTGTGATTAAGTTGCATGGGTTCAGAAGGCCCTAGATCATCTCTTCTGCTGGTGGCTGAGTCAGCCTCTGTATTGGAGAAAGACTGAGAAAGAGGAGGTCATCTAATACCTCTCTCTCAGTGTCTCGCCCTCATCCTTTGGTCAATCTGGGCAGCCAGCTCCACCAGGTCGTTGAGAGATGGGAGGAGGTCTCGAGATGCCAGCTCATCTTTGCGGGAATCATTAAGTCCTTGGTAGAAAACATCATACAGTGCGCTCTCATTCCACTAAGTCAGGAGAGAGCGTGTGGAAGTCTATGGTGTTCATGTCGAATGATTTGCTGCCCTGGAGCAGGCAGGGCTGCTTGCAACCAGCTTCAAGTGATGGAACGAGCAAATTGAATACTCGTCTGACAAACAGCAAACTGCCTGAAGAAGGAACAGGCAGTCCCCCATGGGCTGCTCTTCCCAAGAGCAGTGACACAGTGAAGGCCACTTTTGAAAGCTTGGACTGGAACATTGATGGCTGCATGGCAAAGAATATCTTACACTGGGCAATGAATTTCCAACAGTGCACGTGATCACCAGAAAACCCTCAGGAGGTGGCATGCAGGGTTCTGGCGCGCCCTCCTAGGCTGGCTGGCTGGATCCGGAAGTGCTGGGAGCTTCAGCAGAGATGTGATTAAGGCACTAGTCGCTCAAACTGTTTTTGTACTCGGAGAGAACCCCCGCTACGCAGACTCTCCATTCCTGGGTGTCCTTGGGGTCCATCTTGGCTAGTTCATACTGTTAAGGATGAGTGACGACCCAAGTTGAGGCACTCACAAGATGAGAAAAAAAGTTTATTTAGAAAGTTCAGAGGTCCCTTTTGCTGAGCAGATGCTCAGTGGAGCGAATGATGTGAAGTTGATGGATGCTGCAGATTCCGTGCGTGGAGCAAGTAGCTGTGTGTAGGAGTCTCCGTGCATGGGAGGCGAGGAGTGGGGCGCAGCAGCCTTCCCACAGAAACAGGGAGGGCGAAGATTGCTTGAGTGGGGAGGATAGGTTTAGCCAGAGCATGGCATAGACCTGAGTTGAGAACACATCAAACTGGTAGGGAATGAGTGAACACACAACCCTAATATACCCAGGAGCAAAGCTGAAACCACTCAGCGATCAGAGAACAGGTGAGTGAAGGAAGGCGGAAGTGGAGGACCAGGGACGAATCCTGATAACCATAGACTATTTGTGAACTGCAAGTGAGTGTCTCATCACCCATAGAAAACTTCTCCTGGCTCTAACTTCTGGCTCCAATGAAGTAAGTCACAATTTTTTTCATAATTTGGGCTCTGTCATTTGGAGCCAGATGACATCAGTACCAGTGATTGGTCCAAATTGGTCTTAGTGACCAATCACTCTTGCCATTTAGGAGTTAGCACCCCTACTGCTTTAAAGTAGGCTACACAAAATCTGTCAATCCGATCTTTTGAGCCGGGGGCACCACATGCTTTTATTAAGGCATCTGATTGGCCAATTTATAACTTTAGTAACTCGGTTGTTATTGATAAAATAGGATTAGCAAGAATGTGTGAAAATTAGGCATAAGAGTAAGAATGGTTATTCTGACAATAATGTCTGAGTTATAGCTGTTTATTTCTCAATAGAAGTCTATGGGGTATTGGCTTCTTGGAACCAGTGGGTATTGTTTGGAATGTCAGGGGGAGGGGTCACACAGTCCAGGTTTACATACAGTCACTAATAGCAACCTTCCTGGCCTGATTCGTGGATGGGCCGGCCAGGCCCATCTTCTGGCGCTGGACTAGCATTTTCACAAGTAGGTAAACCATGACTGATGACAAGGTCAAGAGTGTGCCCCCTCTTGTGAGCCGGCTGCATGACATACTGTTGAAATCCAGTGAAACAACAAAGTTGAAGAACTGAGTAGCACAGTAGTCTGACTCCTTATCTTTATCTAGGTTAAAATCACCAGTTATTAAAATCATGTTAAAGGAAGTGTGGTCAGATGCTGTCCTGCAACAGGGTGGCAACCTATCCAGGGTTTATTCTACCCTCGCTCATGAGTGGCTCTGGCAGCATAGAAACCCCAGAAGGGACCAAACAGGTTTGGACAATGGATGGACAAATGGACACATGCTAAGAACTCAGGAAACTCCTCAATAGGACAGAGCTCGGTTTAGGAGGTCTGTAAACTGTGATGAATAAAATTGGAGGGCTGTTGAAAACAAAGGCGTGATATTAAAATCTGGGGTACCGATCTAAAGAAATTTGCTTTACTGCAAAAGAGTTGGACATAATAGAAGCGTTACCGCCACCGTTTTTGCCCTCCCTCGTAGAAAAAAAAAACTAAAATTTGGTGGGGAGGCCTCTGTGAGAACAGTGGATGCATACGTGTTCAGCCATGTTTCAGTTAAAAAGAGACCAAGAGGGCTGTGATGCTGCACTTTAAGCCAATTTAAAACAATTTAAAACAGAGGTTAAAACCAGGATAATAAAGGGCTAGGCCAGGGATGGGCAACTCCAGGCCTCGAGGGCCGCAGTGTCTGCATGATTTCCAGATATCCAAGCCCTAGTCATGACTGATTACCTTGTTCAGGTGTGTCCAGCCAATTAGAACATGCCAGAGCATGGTATGTTGGAAAGCATGCAGGAATGCGGCCCTCGAGGCCTGGAGTTGCCCATCCCAGGGCTAGGCTGATGCTAAAAAGCTGTAATGCAGGAAAAATAATGTTTTAAAACTCTCCAAGAGTGTGACCTCTCTAATTGCTGGTGGTAACTTATTCCAAAGTTTAGGAGCCAGCACAGCAAAGGCACACGCACATGCACACGCACACACACACGCACACACACACGCACACACACACGCACACACACACGCGCACACACACACACACACACACACACACACACACACACACACCCACACACACACACACACACACACACACACACAGGTGTTAAGGACTGTGGGGGGAATATTTTACAAGTAGGCTGGAGAGGTAAGAAGGTGCCTTAAAGGGCCTTAAAAGTAAAAACAAGAATTTTCATAAAAATCAGGTACTGTACTGGCAGCCAGTTCAAAGAGGCCAAGATTGGAGTAATGTGGTCAAACTTTTTTGAGAAAGAGATCAACTGTTTGCAGACAATGTTCTCCAAGATTTTTGCACAAAAAGGCAGGTTGGATATTGGCCTGTAGTTTGACAGTAAAGCAGCATCCAGCCCTGTTTTTTTCAGCAGTGGCCTTACAACCGCCTGTTTAAAATTGAGTGGAACTTGAGTGGACGTAATTAAATTACTCGTTCTAATGGTTAAAACTGCTGGTCCTAACACTGCAAAGACTTTCTTAAAAAAACAAGCCGGGAGAACATCACAGGAGGACCCAGTTGGCTTTAGCCTTGATAGCACCCTTTCTAACTCAATCAGAGACACCAATGACATAGAATTAAGTTTAGGAACCAGTTTCTGCGGAGTTGGAGGAGAATAAGTGGAATATTGTGTGAGAGAGGACCTAATACCAGCAACCTTGTCCAAAAAAATCACAATTTTCCACAGAGCCTTCTATTGAGTTTCTTCTCCCATCTGAGTCCAATAAAGAACCCAAAGAAGAGAACCCTCAGAGATCCATCGTTCAGATATGTGCCTTGGTTTTTTGATGGTGAGGGGGGCAATCTCATCCAAAATGTTAAAGCACAGGTTGTCAAACTGAAAAAGAAAAGCATCTGTGGTAATTGGAGAAGAGTATAAAGACGGCCACTCCAACGAAAATATAGCAGAAAATTCATCAGCTTTTCCTTCGTCCAAGCCCCGCACCCATCTGACAGGAGCAGGTTTAAGGACAATGGCGAATGGCAGAACAAAGTCAAATAACACTGCTGAATGGTCAGAGAACGCAGTCTTCACAGTCTCAACTGAGGTGAGAGGAAACCTGAAAGACAGAGCTAAGTCCAGTGTATGTCCATGACTGTGTGTTGGGTTGGAGACCCACTGTACAAGATTAAAAGAATCCAACAAATTAAAAAAGTCCCTGACGAATGGTTTGTCAGGGCAACACACATGAATGTTACCATCACGCAAAATCAACACGGGGTCATGTGTAGGTATACAAGTGTACAGTAATTCAGGAAAATCTAGTAAAAACTTGTTTTGAACTTCAGGGGACGAAATATTAAAAGTCCTAAGAAAATGGAGGACGGGCCTAAATCAAAAAGACAAAACTCAAAAGAGTTGAAAAGTAAAGGTGATGTAAGGTGTCTAAAATTAAAATGTGATGTAAAAACAAAAACCCGTCCATCTCCTCTGCCCACAGAACACGGGACATTAAAACAGTTATCTGGTAAAAGCTCCAACAGAACTCCTGACTGAACAGGAGGGATCCAGCTTTCTACAATGCCCAAACAATCTAGCTTCTGGGCATTAAAAAAAGTCTTTCAAAATAAAGTTTGTAACAGATCGAGCATTGATTAATCCAAACATCCTTGACGTCGAGGCCAGATCAAGGGTCTCCAGTGATGACTTAGCGGCGGAGCGCTGATCTTGGATAAACTCGTATTGGCAGTGGGGTTTGGTGCATTTGCGGTTCTCTGAGTTAAAGGGCTGTGATCATAGCTCCAAAATCCTTTCAGTATGTTACCCTCGATGCAGTTTCCTTCATGCTCTGAGATTATTTATAAGGGTAAACTTAGACATGGTTATAGGAAAACCGCGATGGGCGGGCCATTTACCTGCTGTGCATCTGCCAGCTGTTTATACGTAGCTAAACTGGCGCCCTCAGCCTGGCAAGCGGTGTTGGCCTGACTGAAGTTCATCTTGTACTTCCCCTCAGGAGATTGCAGGTGGAATACCCCGGCTGTGTTGGCTGAGGAACAACATTTTAAACAGATTACTTGCCCTGTATTGCACAGTGGGAATAACTTATTTTTAAACCATGCTGCCTTTTAACCAGCTCCTCCTGATTGAACTAGATTTTCCTACAAATTCAGAACACCTGCTCCCTTTACAGATGCTAGGAGACAGCCTCCATAACATCTGATTCTGTTATTTTGTTAGACCTTGAAGAATGACCAGCAGGTGAAACCCGTCTGTGGCAAACATCTTGTAAAGAGTTTCATGTATGAGCTCTGAGCCTTTAAAAGCTTGGCTCAGTACTTGAACATCTTTGACATTCTGAGAAATCACCAAAATACCATAACACACTACCTAAGAAAGAAGCAACACCCACAAGCACTGTGATGAAAATGAGACTGTGGATGTAGTTGCTACCATAGAAATGGTAGTGAAGCAGCTGAGTTATGTCAATATGATTCCTGCCCAGCCGAGGCAGCACTGATGGTTCTTGATAACAATGCTGCTCATGCTGATGGGTAACTGCTTCACTTATTTTGTTATGGTAACAGGGTATAACTCATGTTTCAAGGTCATGTTGCCATGGTTATGTCATTTTTTTTATTTATAAGAACATGAGGGGATTTAGAAGTATGCAGGTTTGCACACATTTCCAAGTGTTACCTTGGTAACAGACATTGTGTTGACCAGTAGCTGGAGGCAAATATGTTGCTATGGTAACACAATCTGGAACTCATTTTTGGATAAAGAATAAATGCTACCAAAGTTATAAAAGCTGCACACAAGTTGCACATCATGACAAAAAATCATTATAGACATGTAGGCATGGTAAAATCAAGCCAGTTGTGTTACCATGGTAATGTAAGTCCCTGCAGGAAGCAACGGCAGAGCAGCCTCCATTATCCTCCTGGCAACGATCCACAGGGGGAACCACTTTTTCCAAACATTGTACACCATTTCCCACATACCCTTGCAGGCACTCACAGTCACGCTTGTTCTGAATGACAAAAATGACAATTTAAAGGAGAAAATTGTTCTTAAGTATTTTTTTCTTTTTGAAAGTAAAGTTGACATACTTTGACAAGAAGAATGAACACAGTTATTCTCTTAGCAAGAATCTATGTAATATCTTTGCTTTTTAGATTAGCACAGCTTCACCTCAGATGTTTAAAAATGATTTTGACTTACTGCACCAGTAAATTTGCAGGTGGCAAATTCACTGCAGCCCCCATTTTGCTCTTCAATACACCTAAACAGAACTGACAGTTAAACCAAATCTAAAAAAGACCTAACAGTCAAGGTTTCATGAACTGCTGAGATCACCTGTTGATGGGCTGGCAGGAGAAGCCGTCTCCATGGTAACCACCATGGCAGGTGCAGTTGACAACCAGGCCTGTCTGGTTACAGTCCGCATCCTGGTGACACCCTCCGTTGTACTCTGAGCAAAGGTCTAGAGCTACAAAGTTTCACAAAGCAAGCACCAATTTGCTCATAGTCCTAATAAGGAGTTAGAGCAGGAAGTGGTTAAAAATGTTCCCTTTGAATTCCCTTTCAAGAGCATGGCTAAGGGTTTTTAATGATAACATAAGGTACAATGTTTTTTTTCTTTCTTTTCTCTTTCACAATGATATGAATGGTTTCAAACATATTTTTGAAATCAACATTTCAAAAAAATTCTGTTATTTTCTTTTGGGAATGACTGTTTAGAACTACAAGTCTCAGAGTACACATACAAGTCTTTTAAAGAATACATTAAGATGTTTAACTTAAAAAAAACTGTAAATTCTTTTGAATTTTGAGAAGTTGTCTTGATAGACAACTTCTGTGTACTGTGCATTAACATCCTACTCTAAAACCTTAACCTAGCCAAACCACACACAAAGTGGTTCAGTGGTTGGCATTTAACTCTTTCAGACTATGTTCGGAACAGAGTTGTTTCTTAGAGAATAGAAGTCCACTTTGGTCTGATTTGTTCTTGAGTGGAACTGTTCTACAAAGGTGGTGAGAAGTAGGGTGGTCAACAGATCACAGCTTCGGTTCCCTGCCCCAATGCATGTTGAATGTGTCAGTGTGTGAATGTGTGTGCATGGGTGCACTCATTGTCAGGCTGCACCTGTTGTCAAGCTGCACTCATCTTCATACTGCACTCATCGTCACACTGCACTCATCATTGAACTGCACCCATCCTCATGCTGCACCTGTTGTCGAGTTGCACTTGTCAACGTACTGCATTCATCGTCAAGCTGCACCTGTCGTCGAGGTGCACTCATCGTCATGCTGCACTCATTGTCATGCTGTACCTCTTGTTAAGCTGTACTCATCGTCAAGCTGCAACTGTTGTCGAGCTGCAGTCATCGTCAAGCTGTACCTGTTGTTGAGCTGAACTCATCGCCGAGCTGCAGTCATCGTCATGCTGCACCCATCATCAAGCTGCACCTGTTGTTAAGCTGTACTCATCATTAAGATGCACCTGTTTTTGAGCTGCACTCATCGTCAAGCTGCACCTGTTGTCGAGCTGCACTCATCTTCAAGCTGCACCTGTTGTCGAGCTGCAGTCATCGTCATGCTGCACTCAGTGTTAAGATTCCCCTTTTCTCAAGCTGCACTCATCGTCGAACTGAACTCATTGTCAGGCTGCACCTGTTGTCAAGCTGCACTCATCGTCAAGTTGCACCTGTTGTCGAGCTGTACTTATCGTTAAGCTCCATCTGTTGTCGAGGTGCACTTATCATCAAGCTTCACCTGTTGTAAAGCTGCACTCATTATCAAGCTGTACCATTTGTTGAGCTGAACTCATCCCCGAGCTGCAGTCATCGTCATGCTGCACTCATCGTCGAGCCGCACTCATTGTCTTGCTGCACTCATTGTCGAGCTGCACTCATCGTCATGCTGCACTCATTGTCGAGCTGCACTCATCGTCTAGCCACACTTATCGTCATGCTGCACTTATCCTCATGCCGCACTCATCATCGAGCTGCACTCATTGTAATGCTGCACTCATCATCGAGCTGCACTCATCGTAATGCTGCACTCATTGTCGAGCTGCACTCATCGTAATGCTGCACTCATTGTCGGGCTGCACTCATCGTTAAGCTGCACCTGTTGTCGATCTGCACTTATCGTTAAGCTGCACCTGTTGTTAAGCTGCACTCATCGTCACGCTGCACTCATCGTAATGCTGCACTCATCGTCAAGCTGCACTCATCTTCATACTGCACTGATCGTCAAGCTTTTCTCATTCTCAAGCTGCACCTGTTGTTAAGCTGCACTCATTGTTAAGCTGCACTCATCGTTAAGCTGCACCTGTTGTTAAGCTGCAGTCATCGTCATGCTGCACTCATCACACTGTACTTATCATTACGCTGCACTAGTAATGCAACGTCAAAGTTGTACATTTTTCTAATAATGTTAAATAGTCATTTTCAAAGTGAAAAAATGCATTAATGTTGATAAATGCCTTGTGCTTTCACTGCTAGTAATGTGTTATTGTTCCAACAAAACAGACAAAAAGGCCATTAACCTTCATCACTATTGCTTGTCTCTGAGTTTTAGAAGGAAGCTGAATAAGTGAAGATAATTAAGATTGAGCGTCTTATGCTGAAGATTCTGAAAACATGAATTTCAATGTAACCCAAGAGTGTGATCATAGACCCTTAAGACACTGCATTGTGCTTTTTGTCTTGAGATTTTTAAAGCAACTTAAAATCTTAAAATCATTTTGCAGCCTGGTTCTTTAAATGTTGTAGCTCTGTCACAACCTACAGTTCTTAAAAATGCTGCAGTGTCTATCCTAACAACACTCACGTGGTTCTGAGATGCAGAAGGTACCATTTCCTTGAAACCCAGGCTTACACTGACAGCCAGTGACTGGCACGCAGTCTGCTTGAGCGTGGCACTGTTGGCACTCCTTTGGGATTGAAACTGATAAACAAAGAGAACACAGAGGGAACATACAGTGGGTACAGAAAGTATTCAGATCCCCTTAAATGTTTCACTCTGTTATAGTGCAGACATTTGTTAAAAAATTGAATTCATGATTCTCATTTGCTCTGACATGCACTGTGTGCTGGACGGTCTTATATAGACAGGTGTGTGGCTTTACTAATCAAGTCCAATCAGTAGAATCAAACACAGCAGGACTCAGATGAAAGTGATGATGATCTGAGATGATCACCATCATGAGATGATCTGAGCCTGGATTCAGTTCTCAGTATTACTACTTTATGCAAAAAAACATGTAATGTTACTTTTATTGAATTTTTACAAATGACAAATAACTTCTACATATCAACAACTTGCTTCACCAAATCCTCTTCATCTGCAAAAGAAAAAAATCTACATGTGTCGTCAGACATTTTTTAAAACTAAATTTCTAGTATTTGTGAAAATTTGGTTTTTCAGAAATCTGAAGCCTAAAATATTGAATGTCAACTTCCACCCCATTCGTACCAGTCTGTGAAAATACTGTCAGATATGAAACCAGTCCGCGGCCTAAAAAGGCAGGAGACCACTGATATAAAACAGAAAACGGCAGTCTACCTTCTACCTTATATTGGGTCCCTTAGAAGTTGCACATTAAGAGCCAACAATCATCTGTTCAGGAGAGAAACTCACCTAACTTTTTCTGACAGTTCTTGCCTTCCCAGCCCGGATAGCAGACACATGTTCCGGTTCCCTCCATGCCATCATCACACCTCCCCTGCTTCTCACAGCTGCAGGCTAAGGGACAGAAACAACCACAACATTTATGCTCTCATTATTCCAGGCACTGTTGTATAAACCTGGTTTGACATACATCCCTTGTGGGCAGGGCCAGATGTAGCCAGCCTCTGTTTAGGGTGAAGATTTATATCGGGGAGGGGGGCAAGCTTGGGTATTCTGAGATGTTGGGGTGTCAAATTCTCCCAAGTCCATAAAACACATTAAACCTATGCTAGCTGTGCTATAACTATTGTCTCCTGTGATCCACTTGTTTGTCTTCAAGGTTTTATACAGAATGCTATTCCTGACCCTCTGCATCCACCTAGACTTGGGACTGGCACCAATATGTGAGAGTGAAGCCAAGTCACCAAAGTCCTTCCTATCTGAACACAATGCAGAGAACGAGTGAGGCGTTTGTGGACCTGCTAAATGTGGGACACGCCCGTTACACTGACGTGATCAGACCGAGCTGTGACCCAAATTTTGGCTTACGGCACAATTCAGCGCTCAGCCACATATCTGCTCATTTTATCAACAAATCTCACTCTACTGAGCGCTACGGCGTCATATTATGGGACAAAAGGAATCCACCATATCAAAAGGCGCTCCAACACTCAATTTCACTGCATAAAATGGCATTGAAGCTTCAGTGAGCCAGCTGTTCCGACACAGCTCACGGCTGTGCGTCGAGACTCAAATCTCGTGTTTCGTAACCCACAAGATTTGAGTTGTGACCAACGAGTTGCTGAGCCACCGGATGTAGGTTGGAGCTGTTTGAAGCGCCAGCCTCTGCTGTAGTTTTGTTCATTCACTTTTGCTGTGTGCTGAACACACAGCATGCCTCATATCAGTCGTTACAGCATTAGTCGTCTGCTATTCTGCGCAAAAATCCTAACAAAAGAGTCAGTATCCAGGCTTCTTGTTATGGCCTTCTCATGAGCCAAAAGAAATCCTTTTTGTTTTCGTTCATTTAGAATGGTGCAGCAGAAAGGCGTAAGAACTCCGGACAAAGTAAAGAAAGAGCTTTCACATGATGCAGATGATACACCGATCACAAAGGAGGTCACATTATCTGACATTATTATTTGTTATTGACAAAAGTAATTAAATTGCAGTAATTGGTTACTTTGTAATCAGTTACCCCCAACACTGTATATAAAAAAAAAATTACCTTTGGCACTCGAAAGAACCAATTATTTATGAAAAATTAGTTATTTTCCTGAGCGCTTTTCCTATCCAAAAGTAAGAGGACTCAATTCATGACGCACTGCCTTTCGCTCCATGTGAGTACCGCCCATTTCATGACGTCAACCTAGAGCCAGCCTTGGCAGCGTGTCTGCATTTCGCCAAAAAAAAGAGAGAAAACAACATCTGAACTTTGCAAAGGTGGATGTGCATATTATGCACATAAAATGAAAGCTTTTTGCCAATCACCTCTAGCTCCACAGAGGTGTGTGTTACTCTGGGGGCGGTGCTGGCATCGCAGACTCTTCCTGGAAGAGGCTGTTCTCACTACATCACATTGTGAGGACCCCCTCTTTTCCATGGATCGGGAGGGGCTTGTGCTCAGAGCACAGGTCACTTACACTCAGAGATGTGTGAATGGATTAAAATACCGCTTTGGGGTTTTTCTAGTGAGGAATTGACAGGGTGTCTATTCATTTATTGAAGTTACATTTAAGGCTTTTTAGGATCATTCAAAACCAAAATTAAGACTATATGTTTAAAGAAAATGAACAAGAGTGAATTGCATTTGGTGCTTAGGACAACCTGAGCACCCCAACACAAACACACGCAAACACCCCATATCCCTAGCTGCACTGGAGAAGGAATGCAGTGAGGAGAAACAGAAAGTTTTTGTTTTGTTTTATCTTTTCTTCTCAACTTCCTTGTGAAGTCACATAGCGTTGATGAGAAAAAAAAACCCCACCTAAGATCTGTTGACCCAAAATTTAAAACTTTTGAAGATCTTATTTGTAGGGATACACCAAAGTGAACATTTTTGGACAAAGCAGAAAATTATTTAAAGTCCTTTGCCAAATACCGAATATTGCCCGTATATCAAATGAAGATGTTAAGTTTTTCTTTTTTTTTTTTTAATATTGAAGTAATAACCTAGAATAATTTTAGCATTTTTTAAAAAAATAAATCAAATGTTTATGTCATATTTTATCATTCAAATACTAGTGCATATGACTAGTATACCAGTCCAATATATGTCTAAGCCTTCAAAACAAAACATCAATTCCAGCAGATTATTATCATTAAATGTGTGCAACACACATTCGCTTTGGTGCTATCTATCCCTTGCAAATTTTTTCATCTTTTTAAACATGTCAGACAAGGAAAGAGTGCTGCTAACACCGCTTGGCTTCCTTTTAGCTCCCGCATCCATCTCTTTCTCATATTGCTCATGCTGTTCCGCTGTTCTGCCATGTTCAGCATTTAAATGTCCAATTAATGCAAATGTGGTGACGATTTTGAGAACAATGAAAAATTTAGTTCCGCAACCTCTGTAAATTGCAGATCTTTTATCGCTGTCAAGCACTTTGAAATATTTCCACTCAGCTGAGATTTTAAAGTTAGCGCTAGATCGTCGATGCGCATTGATTGCTTCATTTAATCAAGCACCGCTATTTGGCCTCACTCCCACCGAAGCTGAATGTTGTTTTTTTGCAGTATTTGGCCGAATACATTTGGCTGCCAAATATTTGGTGCATCTCTACTTACTTCAGTAAAATCAAATGCAAGACTTTTTAAGGACTCACTGTCACCCTGATTAGCATTATAACAGATTAAGCTCAAAAAGTTGACTTTGCATGATATAGGCCCTGTAAATGTCAAGGCTTGCTGTATTGAAATAATGCAAAATTTGTTGATAATCAATTATTTATAATAGTTAAACCATGTTAAAAATGTGAGGATTAAAACTGGTAATTGAGTGAAAATTGTTAAACAGCTTTTTTTCCTGAACACTCATGTAAATAATTTGGCATTTTAAACTAACATTGTTTTGAGCAAAAACTTATTTAAACCACCCAACAAATCATAACTGATACAATATATCCTATAGCTCATAAACAATGATTTTGCAAAACGTTTTGTGGATTTCATTAAAAAGGTTTAAAGAAACCTCTTAATTCCAGAAAAAGTACATTTTATGTCAAGTCTTTCATGACAACACCACAAGGATTTTACTGCGGCCCGGGGGGGGTGGGGAGATGTTGGGGTGTGTAATGACACCAGTATACATGAAGAAGAGCATGTGCTTTAAACTTTATAATAAACAGTTCTGACAATAGATACTACTACTCAGATATCTGGCGTGTGCATTTTGGAGGATTGATAAAAAACAGAAACATCATTAAGGTCTCTTAAGTGGTGGGAGGAGTGATTAATAGAAACCAGATTATTTTACTATTATAAGATCTCCTCATTTACAAAAAGCTTAAATTCAGTAACAAAATGTAACCAACAAATCTATTATTGATAATAAGAAACTGACCAGGTTACTGTTTGCACTGCTCCATGCAAAAGCCTCTGGTGAAACATTTAAGACAAAAACAAGACAGTTGCAATACCTGTTCTTGTGTTACACGCCCCTTGACTTGTTTTTGTGCTCAAGTAACTGAAATGTAATCGAAAGAATCTGGTCCATTTTTTAAACCCAAAGCTCTTTCAGAACAAAAGAGCGTTCAGGCGTAGTCATTTTACTCACCAAACTTTACAGCTCAAGTGATCAAAGGTTTAGCTGAGAGAATAAGGTTACTTTTCGAAATAAAGGATTTTGGGGATAAAAAAAAAAAAAACAAATTAATTGCTTCTTCCGTGGCCCAGTGGCAATTGATCTACAGACCTGTACCGGTCCGCTGTCCAGGGGTTGGGGGGCACTGATGCAGTGGGCTTTACAGGGTTGAGACACACAATTTGCTTTTCCTTAGATGTACCTGTACAGTTGGCGCCATAGTAACCAGCAACACATGAATCGCAGGCCTTTCCCTTGAATCCTTTGTAGCACTTACAGGAGCCAGAGCCAGTATAACCATCGCTGCATGAGCCATGGTTGCTGCATGGAGCTTCAAGACCACCTGGGCAAACTGTGCAACATGAAGACACAGTGGAATCACATCACACAGAATGCTTTACGTTTACAAAAAAACTTCCATGAGACCCCTTTCTGTCATACCCTGACAATCTCTGCCATAGTGGTTTTTGCAGCACTTTGGTACCCAGGGATTATACTGACAAATTCTCCTACAGCCAGATTGTCCAAAACGACCTTCCAGGTCTCCATACCAACCAGAGTAGGACTTTCTGAACGGGGACCTGTATCTTCGACAATGCTCATTCAAACCCTGCATGAATGTAGAAGCTTTCTTTACCTTTGCAGAATTTGTGCACAAGCCCCTAACATACAGTACATACAGAAGTTTATAGATTAGGGTTAAAAAGGCAGGTCTTACCGTGTAAACCTCTTTGAGTGGACAGGAGGGAGGATAAAAACAGTTTCCACATCTCCCCTGAAACATTTAAAATAGGAACTTGGAGTCTGACTTAAACTTACTTTCATTCCCTATCACTATTTTTCTTGGGATTAATAAAGTACTGTGTATACAGTATCACCATCATCATCCAAACATACATGACATTGACATTTTTCAGTAAATATATCAGAATAGATAAAACCTGGTATTCTTTTATGAAACTTTGATTAACTTGAATTTGTAAAATTAAGAATCTCTTGCCTTAGCTTCTGCCGCAGAAGATTCCCAACCCCTCTATGCTCAACTAGAATTACAGGATCCTCTTCATTTACAAACATCTCTGAAGAACTGAGTCATAAACTTTGAATAGATGTTACACCTTGTCCTGCTGGTTGTTGTCATCTTTCAAGTATTTTACTTTTACAGTAAATATTATAGACTTCAATAATTCCTGTTTTAAGGCTACTTTTGTCAGGACACAGAACTGAACCGATACCCCAAACTGGGACTTCATCAGCCCGTATACACTTTATTAAGTACACCTGCCCAACTACTCATTAACACACATTTCTAATTAGCCAATCACAAGGCAGCAACTCAATGCGTTTAGGCATGTAGATATGGTCAAGACGATCTGCTGCAGCACAAGCCAAGCATCAAAACAAGGAAGAAAAGTGATTGAAGTGACTGAACGTAACATGGTTGTTGGTGCCAGACGGGCTGGTCTGAGTATTTCAGACCTGATGCCAGAGGTCAGAGGAGGATGACCAGACAAGAGAATGGTTTCAGCTGATTGAAAGGCAACAGTAACTCAAATAACCACTGGTTACAACAAACAAAGGTTCACACAAGGTCTGCACAAGAGCATCACTGAACGCACAACCATGATGAACCTTGATGCAGATGGGCTATAGCAGCAGAAGACCACACCGGTACCACTCCTGTCAGCTAAGAACAGGAACCTATGGCTACCAATCACACAGGATCACCAAAACTGGACACTAGAAGATTGGAAAAACGCTGTCTGGTCTGATGAGTCTCCATTTCTGCTGCCACATTCAGATGGTTAGCTCAGAACTTGGTGTCAACAACATGAAAGCATGGATACATCCTGCTCTGTTTCAGTTGTTCAGGCTGGTGGTGTCATGGGGGATAATTTCTTGACACACTTTGGACCCCTTAGTACCATGGTTATACCGTCACACCCTACCTGAGTATTGTTGCTGACCATGTTCATCCCGTCATGACCACAGTGTACCATCTTCTGATGCTACTTCCAGTAGATAAGGCTCCGTGTCATAAAGCTGGAATCATCTCCACAGTCACCAGATCTTAACCCAATGGATCACCTTTGGGATGCGGTGGAACGGGAGATCGGCACTATGGATGTGCAAATCTACAGAAACCGTGTGATGCTGTCATGTCAATATGGACCAAACTCTCTGAGGAATGTTTCCAGAACCTTGTTGAATCGATGCCACCAAGGATTAAGGCCGTTCCTCAGTACCAACCTGGTACTAGCAAGGTGTACTTAATAAAGTGTCCAGTGAATGTATTTCCACCAAATATGCTTAATCAAAAATAATCAAATTTTCCTACTATTTGAAATCTGTTAGATCTTCTCGGGAAACACCAACACCCTTTTCAAACACACCTGTCTTAGGTGACAGCCCTCATCAGGCTTCTGTAGAGCTTGACAATGAGCTGAATTAGGTGTGCTTAACTAGCTCAAGAACATGCAGAACAGTTTACCGAGGACCAGGGTTTGGAAGCACTGATTTACCATCTCAAAAAGAACCAAAGATGAACTTGATGTTAGAGATGTATGTTGTGTTCAAGGACTGAACAACTTTCAATTCAGATGAACTGAATTGAAAGGATCATCTTTTTCAGGAGTTTTCCCAAATTATTTTGGCTTTTTGTGAAGATTTCACGAAGTTTGTACTTGGTTACTAAGTAAATTTTGTACTTTAAGCATGAGAAGGTAATTTGCAGCTTGACTGACATAGGTTGTTTTGTTTATTGCCATGTCGCAGAATGCTCCCAGTCCAGGTGGCTCCAGCAACTGGTCGATGCCATACGCCAAACCCTCTTTGAAGGTCAGATGGCGCTCCACTAGCTTAGCTGAGTTTTCATTGATCACCACTGATCCCTGACAACAAAGAAAACAGTTGAAAACAAGTGAAACAGCTCAACATAGCTGTAAGAACCAGAACTAAACACAGAACAAAAGTGTGTGGAGTTCAAAGCACAGTTTTAGACACAGTTTTAATCATAGATCCTCTTAACATTTTAACTGCACAATTACGATTTGAAGACTTTATTTTGGGCTGCCAAATGGTGTCGTGGTTAGCACTCTTGCCTAAAAGCCAAGGCCCAGATTTAAATCCCCCCTCTGTCCTTTCTGTGTGGAGTTTACATGTTGTCCTCATGCATTAGTGGGTTTTCGCCGGCTTCATCCCAAAGTCTAATAAAATGCTTCTCAGTTTAGTGACTTTATGTGGTGCTTTAGTGATGAATGTAAGTGTGTGTGTGGATTTCTGTCTTTGTATTCGTTCTTTGATGGACTATAGAATCATCCAGGGTGAACGCCAACAGTGGCTGGCAACCCTGTGACCCCAAAAGAGATTAGGCGAGTTCAGAAGATGGAACTGAAACAAAACTTCTGTAAATTTTTGCTGTGTGAGATGTAAAAGAAATAACAATAACAGAGTATTTTCATTCACAGCTGATCTTTACTGCCGGTGCGCACCATCACGCCTTTAGATTTATGGCTCTGAGTCTCTGCCAGTCAGTTCATTGATTGTACAGTTGTGTATTGGATTATAGTGTGATAGAAAATTCCAACACACAAATTCACAAATTATTAAGTAGAAACAAAATGGAATACATTAGAAAACAAATGTTTGTCATATTTGCCTATGCATGGCCTTTGTAAATGTGACAATGCACTGTGAGATACAACAAGGTACACAAACCCACCAGTTTTCTCTTCGTGAATACTGGTGCCTGTGTATTGGTTGTGTTAGTTCTACATATGCACATTTCCATCTGCTTTTTGTGCAGAAAAGATTTAAAGATTTAAGAACCTGGACATTTTTGAGTGTGGGCTCATTTCTTACCACCAACTTCTTGTCGCAACTGAATTTAATGGTGGATCCATGCATGGTTCGGAAGGATGACATCTTAGTTGGTTGACTGATGGCTCTCAACTGCACATAAACACACAGAGATTTTCATTTATCCACTGCATGATGAAAGCTGAGACTTAGTCCTACTCCATGGCCAATCTACTAATCCTATCATTCAATATTAAAGAACTGAGATAGAACTCTGAAACTATTTTTACTTTCTTAATTCTTTACTCTAAAATGAAACCCCTGCAGTTTTGGAGTTTTAAAAAATCATATGATGTGATTTATTAGTGTGGCAAACAACACAAAACTAGAAGGTACATGTTTTTACTGCTTGCTTTACATATCTTATACATGCAAAATGCTCAAAACAAACATTGAAAAGTGGATGATCTTTTGAAAAATTAGTGTGCCGTTTTTCACTGCTCAGTGCTCTCTCTTTCACCTATTATGACATGTTTCAGATTGTATTGTTTTTTTTATATTTGTGGTCGTGTTTTAGTTTTTGTCCTGTCTTAATGTATTAAATATTGTTTCTACTGTCAAGCCTCTGTTTACTGCCTTTGAATGGCAAATTATCTCTACCAATGGTAGAAGTATGATCATGCAAATCCCTTCCTTTGGAGGGGAGTTTAGTCTTCTCGTGTACCTACACCTTGGTTAAAAAAGACAGTTGGTCTACCACAAATGAATGCGCAGTAAAAGGTTGGGCCTGAAAGGTGGAATTGAGGTTTACTGTTACGCTATCAACCTGTTACTGGAAGTAAACCTGATTTGTTAATACTGACTCAGAAGAGACTTTTTCTGCTTTAAACACTAATGTCTCATTTTTAAACTTCATGGATCCTAAGATGTCAGATAAAAAAATAATTGCTGACTATGATACTAAAGATGCATTTTTGCTTTTAAAACTGCTCCAGTAAGAATCGCATGAAGTTTGTTACGTTACCTCGGAGAGTACAATATGAGCTTTAACAGTTGCTGCAAGCTGGTCCAGATGATCAGGGCTGGAAAGCCATTGCTGCCGTTCTGCTGGCAAGGAGGCCAAGGCCTTGTCAGTAGGCCAGAACATGGTGAAAGGCTGGTGGATTCTCATCTGGAGCACAGGAAGTAGACTTGCATCCTGCACAAACCAACAGCATAACATGATAGCTGCTTCAAAAGTAAAAAGAAAAAAAAAATACTGCCTGTCGTAGCTGTTAAGCGCTGAGGTAAAAGTGGCTTTGATGTTTTAAAATAAAAGTTATTGGTTTAAGAATGCACTTTGAATACTTCCTGACCTTTACTGACCTGTTCTCTGAGGAAACCATATTTACCAGAGAAATTTGTTCATAGGTGAATTCATGTATGGATGGCAGTATCCAGGTTATCAAACATCCATCACTTAACAGAGGGCGTTTGCTCTGCTTAAGATACCAAGTTACATCTAGTATCCTTAACCCTCCTGTCCTTTTTGGGTCAAAACTGACTGATTTACATCTTAAAACACTTTGATAATGTGCTTTACAACTGATTGCCTCAAGACTTTATTACTACACCCCCCCCCCCCACCACCACCACCACACACACACACACACACACACACACACACACACACACACACACACAGACTATGCACTTGGTGTAAATGGTGTATACTTATATAGCGCTTGTCTACCTTCATTGAAGGCCCAAGGCGCTTAACAGTCACGGTCCCTTTCAGGCCTTTTCAGGATCAGGATGATTGGAGGTGTTTCCTGGTTTGGGCAGAATATGTCCAGCGCTCCCTGAAGAAGGCGGCAATGGGGCTCTTGCCCTTTCAGTTTGAGTTTGTTGGTTGGTTCCATTAGTTGATGGCGAGGCATTCTATCTCGTCAGGGAGATCCTAGATTCCCAGCACCGGGCGGTTCGGCTTCAACATCTGGTGGATTGGGAGAGGTACGGCCCTAAGGAAAGCTCCTGGGTTGCTGCTGACGAGATCCTTGATTCCTCCCTGATCAGCGATTTCCACCGTTGCCACCCAGACAGACTGGCTCCCCAAGCTCGTGGACAACCCTGATGTCGGAGGACCCCTTGCTTCCGTAGCCACTCACGGGGTGGGGATCTGTCAGGGGTCAGAACTCTGTCTCCCCCTGTGGTTATCGGTGGGAGCTGTCTCCAGCGTACTGACTGCACTCAATCACCCAGCAACCCCAGTACACAGTGTCTGGATGCCTCCCACCCGACTCTCATCAGCTAATCAGTGCTTATACACCAAACGCAATTGGTGCAGGAGAGGCGGCCAATTATAAAGTAAAGTCAATAGTTTAGATACGAATGGAGGTTCTGCTGTACAAATTAAGTGACAAGAGTGGCAAAAAAGTGAGGAAATTGCGCAAATTGAGCGGTGTGAATTGAGCGGCTGCCATGCCTGGCCACAGTTAAGACAAAAAAAAGAAGGTGGCTGCGTCTCCTCAACCAATCAGGGACTTAACTTTGGGCACGTGACATTTTCAGTGACAGCGGGGAGAAAACATCCAATATGGTGGATCGATCCATAGTTCTCCTGAACTTCCATTCATTTTCTTAACCCGCCGGATCCCTTTCTGGGCAGCGGTGTTTCCAGATCCAGTCCCGGTTACTGCTGGGTGAAGGTCCGGTACACTCTAGAGTCTGTTGCAGGACCTATGGAGCTGTGAACATGCTCACTATGGCGGCTCCCGGGAGAGGAGATCGCGGCCATACAGAGGGCTGCTGCTGGATGGGAAAGCAGAATGCTCAGACCTCCTGAACTTTAGGATGTTTGCTTATTTTATTATTTATTATTTTGCCCTCTCATGTTAATGCGCAACAGTAAGCATTTGAACTCGGTCAGAGAGAGGCGGAAACACAGCAGAAGCGACCGTCCATCAGACACAGCAGCAGGAGAGAAACTCACTGGAGCTAAAGGGAGACTAAATGTTCTTATGAACCCAAACATGGAAACGTGAACACTGATGTTTTTGTAGAACTCTTTGAAATAAATAAACCTGATCTCTAAACATCATCTGTGTCTCTCATGTATTGCAAATGAGATAAACAGACATTGCTTTAAATAAAATAAAATCAAACTTTGTGTACTTGGTGTAACTCGAAGCTCTTTACATTTAAAAACAAAACAAAAGCAAAAACACAATAAAAACCCAACCAACTCTTTACCCTCTCAACCAATAATACAACCCACGACCCCAAACACAATAAGGACGCTACTAATAAAATAATTTCTAAGAGAACTTAATGCTTGGCTCTGCTGTGAGGAAACAATATTTGGGAATCATTCATGCCAGAAGCAGTTCAGTCACAGGAACGCCGCCACAGTTCCCATCCAGACCTGAACAGCAATGAAGTTCACTCCACAGCTGTGAGGCTGTAATGAAGAACTCCAACCCCCCCAGCAAGAGCGACCACTGCGGCAACGACCACAAACCAAGCCAGCAAGCTCTGGTACAGAAGATCCCCACAGAAACACCGGGGCTAAAATCATAGTAAAATACTAAAATGAAATACTTCAAATGAATTTAAAAACATAAAATAAAAAATAAGATTAAAAACATACAATTAAATACATAAAATACTATATATATTAAAACTCATAGAATAAATAAGAAGATAAGATCAACTAAAAGCTAAATGAAAAAGGTGGGTCTGGAGCCTCTTCTTTTAAACCTCTACAGTCTCTGCAGCCTTGAGGTTCTCCTGCAGGCTGTTCCACAGGCGAGAACCGTAGTGGCAGAACGAAGCCTCACCATAGGTTTTGGTCCTCACCTTAGGGACAACTAAGAGGCCGGCACTGGAAGACCGCAGGGTCCATGAGGGTTCTTACTTCCAAAGTAGATCACTTAAATAAGAAGGCCCAAGACCATTAAAACATTTAGAAACCATTAAAAGAACTTTAAAATCAGTCCTGAAACGCACAGGGAGCCAATGCAGAGATTTTAAAATGGGTGTAATGTGTTCCCGCCCCCTGGTCCTCGTCAGAACTTGTGCTGCTGAGTTCTGTTATAATTATAAGTTTGAAAGAGACTTTTAGGTAAACCAGAGAACAGAGCTTTACAATAATCTAAACGACTAAAAATAAAAGCATCAGCATCTCTGTGCTGGAAAGAGAGAGGAATTAACGGACTCTGGTAATGTTTTTAAGATGAAAAAGCCTGTCTTAATTACATTTTTAACATGTGGGATAAAAAGTACGCACAAGTTTCTCACACAGTGAGAAGGTTTAAACTTTATGAGTTTGGGTAAAATCATCTCTCTCTTGTCTTCAGGACTGATGATTAAAACTTCAGTTTTGTTCTGATTGAGCTGTAGGAAGTTCTCTGCCATCCAAGACTTTACATCTAAAATACAGTTACAAAGAGTTATTTACAGGTTCAAGGTCATCAGGGGACACAATGATGTAAAGCTGTGTATCATCAGCATAGCTGTGAAAATCAACACAAGTGTGGGTATCAGTTCTACTAAGCCTGTCAGAACGGCTCGGAGTCCTGCGACTTATGATGGCGTCACACCATTTGATTGGCTGTAAGTTGGTCCGATGACGTTTAATATAGTGATTGGTCCAGGTCCAGAAAAATCGATAACGATAACTAGGATAGTCTTAACTGTAACTTTCCGTTAATCGTGAGAAACATGGATGACACTACACCAATCTCCCACTACATTACACAAGGGACTTATCATAGCCTCACTTCAAAGAAGCCCAAGAGCAGAAAGGCGACCATTAAAAAGGCATCAAGGAATTACACAACTAAAAGTAAGTAACAATGTGACTTGGATGTGTGAAACTTTCACATTTGTAACACGCAGATGCCACTGTTTTTGAAGACAAGTTTATTACCAGTATTTATAGTCATTACACAGATACTAAGTTAACGCTAATTAAAATGAACATTTTCTTTTTGTGGTGTATTACATGAGTAGTTTTATTACAACAATCAGGGCAACCTGCACTTGTTTATGTTTCAAGCGCAGGTTTGAGTCATTTTAAGGAGCTGCCGTGACGACATTGGCAGTGGGGGTCATCATGGCAGACGGCGTACATTGGAGAAGCTTTTAGCATCATACCACTGGAAAACTGTACTGGAGGATGTAAAGAAATGTGTAAGATATTTGAACTATTTGAGCTGTGTGTTCCATGTATGTATGTATGTATGTATGTATGTATATATATATATATATATGTTTACATACATACATGTAGTACAATAGTTACGTTGTTGTAAATAAATAAATTGTATTAGATTTCACTTTCACTTGTTTTCTTTTTTAGAAAAAGGTTTTTGGGGAATTGGGAGTAAATGGTTTGTGTGCATAATAGGACTCAACACGTACGCATTTGTTCTAGCGCCAGTACTTTGGGTTATTTGGTTGTTTGTTTTGATAAAACACGAATAGATAAAAATTGAACAAAAAAGCTGTTTTTTTAGTTAGTTTACTTACAACATGTTTGAAAAGGGAAATATAAACTTTGCAATCATAACTGTTAAATCTGATGAGGTTCTGAAATTCCATAGTGTGGAATTTGATGAATGCTTAGAACTGTAGGCAGCTGCTTTTGATTATAGTTATCAATATGACCATGTTTTTTTCTGAGATTAAAAAAAGTAAAACTGACATTTAGGCCAATTTAACCAGTGCTGCTTTTGATCCAGTCCAAATAAGTTTATGTTGCCAATGGTTCTCCCTTAATAAATTAACAGAACAGACCTGTCAGTGTATTAAAGTACAGTTTACATTTGGTGTAACAGATAATAATGTCAGACACAACAAACAATTATGTCAGACACACTTTAAAATTAAAAATGACATTATTAGTTATGAGTAAAAACAACTTTAGGTTACAAAAGGAAACCTAAAATGAAAACAACAATATTATGAGCCTGAGAAGATCTCAATGCTAGTTTGTCCAAGTGGTGTTACCGTAGGGTGACGCCATCATCAGTAGAAGGACCCCAAGCCATTCTCACAGGCCGAATAGATCTGGTACCTACACCATGTCTCCTGATGACATTCCCAAAAGGCAACACGTATAAGTTAAAAAGTGTAGGCCCCAAATTGACCCTTGGGGAACCCCACAACTTATTTGATGGATTCTTGAAGAGCATGTATTCATACTTGCATAAAAGTGTTGTTCTGTAAGATAGGAATAAACCACTTAAGAACATTTTCAGAGAGGCCCACTAGACTCCTAAGTCTATCTAAAATCTGGTGATCTACTGGATCAAAAGCAGCACTAAGATCCAGCAGCACCAGAACAGAAAGTTTCTGGGAGTCTAAATGAATGCTGAGATCATTAACGATCTTTAAAAGAGCCGTCTCTGTACTGGGGTTCATCCTGAAAACAGATTGATATTTTTCTAAAATGTTTTGGTTTTTTAGAAACTCATGTAGTTGAGTAGCAACACTTTTCTCTATAATTTGACTCTAAAACGGTAACTTGGATCCAGGTCTGTAGTATCAGGATCTAAATGACTCGTCTTCAGAAGGAGCGTCACCACTGCTGTTTTACAGGCAGAAGGGAAGACACCGTCTGAAGAGAGCAGTTTACTATGTTTAAAAAGCTCTGGTTTAAAGAATCCATAAAATGTTTGAAAAAGTGCAGTGGGAATGGGATCTAAAAGACTGTCACAAATCGTTGCTGTAACTTCCCACCTCCAGTAAACGCTTGGACCCGTGGAGCAGGAAGCGGGAGTTTTCTGGCTGAGACCAGCAGCAGAGCCTGATGTCACAGTAGGAGCTCCTCCCAATCTCTGTCCCAGTGATCCCGGTCGGGTCGCAGATGCCGAATCGGTTCGGTGTGAATGCAGCATTAAGCACTGCTCATGGCCACGCTCAGTACGAAGTATTGTTTGTACCAGTTAGCCTGCATGCTGAACATCTCATCGTGATCTACCTTTTTATCTGACCCTGCTCTGTATCTGACTCTGCCTTTATACTGCCTGCCCCAACCTTTACCTGGATTCTGCCCTGATTTAGCTTTGTAGACTCTTAGTTGAGCTTTGCTCCTGTCTGCCGGTCTGTACCAATAAACCAGCTGCAAGTGGAACCAGCTGTCTGCCCGTTTCTGAAGTGTAGTTAGTGTGGTGGCAGGAGGTAAAGACTATCTAGGATTGTGTGGGTTTTTTCGCATTTCTTTTTTAAGATATACTCAAACAAAAATGGTCTTTTGTGCTGTTAACATGTTCTTGTAGAGAACCTATATAAAATAATTAATGATTAAACCTGCACTTCTGAGTATTTCTTAATTCAAATTGTGTTTAATCAGAAAACAGATTCAAGAAAAAGCTGGGGCTGACGACATAACTTCCCCCTGAGCGTTGTGAAGTCTGTTTGACCACTTAGCTCCTCCACTAAAAACTGCACAGTCATAATTAAAAGACTACTGGAAACGATATTGAAAAAAAAACTGGTTGAAGTATGACATTAACATGTGGCTCAGGTGCAAAAAATAATATAAATTTATTCTTCTTACTGCTCCTTTCCTGTAATGAAGATGTGTGGACTTATGTAGTGTACTTAATATATCGATGTAATGTGGTAAAGAAAGAGAGACCCACTCCAATAAAATGGGGTTTTTGGTGTTTTTGACAAGTTCTTGTTGCCGGTACTGACCATTGCCCGGGGTTTGGGAACCCCTGCCTTACAATGACCTGAGCAAGATGCTAGTGTTTTGTTATTTTTGTTAGATGTTGGTAACTAAGACTCTATTTTTTAATTTATCAACCCGTTTTTACCCTTACAGGGGCACCAGGGCCTAACCAGGCTACGGTTGGGCAAAGGCATAAAGGTTGCTGGACGCTAGTTTTTGGTTTACCAACAAGACTCTTACGAAAAGAAATGTTTGCATTGTACAGGTTATTGTGTTTAGATTTTCCACTTTAAACTGTCTAACAGAGCACAATGTTGTTTGCAGTTTGAAACAACATTTTTTTCATATGAACACGCCTAACAAAGCATGACTAAAAATAAGTCTAAAGCCTGAAAATGTTCACGAGTTCCTTTGTGTCACAGGATGCGGTCCACCTTCTTTCCCTTACCTCAATGAGTTTGTAGAAACGACTGTAACCATAAAACACTGCTGCTGTTGTGAAGTTCATCTAAAACACAGAAACAAAAAGGTCACACATAGGACTGCGAATTATGTAAACACATGAGAACAGTATACAAGCTTTCCTGCTTCTTTACAGATCATTACTTCTAGCTAGTAATATTTCACCAACAAACGATTGTAACTTTACCATTCATTCCATATAGTCCTATCTCTTTACTATTGTGATATATTTGGGCCAATTACAAGCAACACAGCAGTGTAAATTATATTATTTACATTTTCCAGTTCACATGGTAACACATTAAAAAAAAGAGACAAAGTTCAAGATTTTACAGTCTACGTTTGTGTGTGTATATATATATATATATAAGTGACATACAATAATTAAAATCTAACATTTTTCTAGAGTGAGCTGGTGCAGGCCAACTATAAAGAACCTTTTCTGAAGTGTTCAGTAGAGCTGAATGAGGATTTTTCTCTGGTCAAGTTTTAAAAAACAGAATCAAAGGAAAGTCCACAAATGCCCTGATGTAAGCATGAATGAACAAAACAAAATAGAAACATTTGTTTTGTTTCAATTGGTTTTCAATAATTGATTCTACTTTGTCACTGCACAACATGGACTTCCTTCCCTTTCAGAAACTTTCTACTCTATTTTAAAAGCATTTTCTTTGCATTATTTTTTAAGCAGACCTCTTTAGCCAGACTTTGTGGTTTGTCATCCAGGTTGTAGGGCGTCAGCAGGGTGTCTATGTGGTGAATAACTCCATTGGTTGTGGTGTAATCACTCCTTACAATTCTTGAACTGTTGTTGATCCAGACAGAACCCTGAAGCAGGAAATTACATTTGTAAAAAGACCATTTTTGTGATGATTTTTTGCAGGTCAAACTCAAAATTTTCTGCTTGTGTCTGGTCAGTGTTCCACCATTCTAATGAATCAAAATAATGTTGGAAATGCACCCATTACCCTTTAAAACTTTTGGATTGTACTGATTTTTTTTCTCAGAGCTGTTTATGCAAATAGATCAATTACCTATTACTTTCATAATAAAAATAATTATACAGATGTGTTTACATTTTTATTATATATTTATATGTTAAAAAAAAGATAAAGGCACTTTCCTCCCTTTGACACAGTCGCTTAAGCTCCAGTAGGAACCGTCAATGAAGTACTGTAACTCTTCAACTGTTTACGCTTTCAACAAAATTCCATGAATTCTGAAGCTGAGAAAAGCTGCTTTGTGCAACAGAATCAGTTGGAATTTCATTAAATGCATAAATGGTCAAAGACATGGTAGCTTAAAGAGTGTGTTATTTTGTGTTGCTAGGGACAGTTCCTCAGTTAAAGGGTCAAAGAGCAGTCCTGCACTCTCATTAAAGTATCCAAGTTTAACAACCACTGTAAAAGAGACAAAAAACAATGAAGCCAAAAGAAAATTGCAGCAAAAACACATCAAAACTATACTTTTCTTGTATCTGTTTTTTACCTTTCTTTAGTTCAGATTTTTTTTTAAATATTGGTCTCTTATTTTGGCGTGTTCTTTTTATTTACGGGAATGTGATAATTTAATAAAAATAATGTAATAATGATAATGTAATAAAAAAACATTAGAAAGGTGAGGTGAATTTTTTGTTTCTGGCATTAAACAAGCTTCAAGCCGTCCTTTTGCGTCCTAGCCCTCTCTGCATCTGGGTTCTTGAACGCTAATCTTTAACATTATGCTCTACTCAACTCAACTCGGCTCAACTTTATTTATAAAGCACTTTCAACCAGCAGGAAGCTAAAACAAAGTGCTGTACACACATAAGAAAAAAAAACAAGATAAAAAGACAATAAAAATAAATAAAATAATAAGAGCAATAAAATATCAGTAAAAACAGCTGGAGTCTCATGTTGTGTTAAAAGCAAAGGCATAAAAGTGAGTCTTTAGACGAGTTTTAAAAGTTGACAGTGATGATGCTTCTCTAATATACAAAGGCAACCCAACATATCAAACCCAGCAGAGTATGCTCAGGCTTGTGAAGGGTTGCCTCCAGCAGATAGCGCTTTTTCATTTGGTGGTGGGTTGGCTTAAGTAGCTGTATGTCTGGAGCTCTAATGCCGCCTGACACGTCTGGAACAGCCTTTGCCTTCACCCTGACAAACAAGACTTTACAGTTTGATGGCACAGCTAAGGATTGCAAGCGGTTTCCTATTGTGTGTCGGCTCAAGTTTGATTTCAACCCCACTGAGTTTCCATCAGAGAGGAACAAAGTGGCCTATGCCATACGTTTTTTGACAGGCAGAGCATAACGATGGGGTTTGGCTGAGTGAAATTGGGCGGCGTTTCACTGCAGATCCTTCAATGCTTTTTCCACTCATCTCGAGACTGCTTTTAAGATAAATAGATAAATGCACTTTATTAATCCCAAGAGAAATGTGTGATAGGGCAACACATACAAGATATATTGCCCAGTGGTGGGCAGCAGCCACACAGATATGGTGGCACTAATCACAGAGGAAAGACAAATGAAGGGAGTACAGGAATGATGTCAGGATTTTTTCAACCAGGGAAGGCAAAAAGGTTGGTGGTACTGCATCTATTATATCCAATTCCTTTGCAGTAAAGCAAATTACTATAGATCAGTATCCCAGGTTTGAACATCACACCTTGTTTTTAACAGCCCTCCATTTTTATGCATCACAGTATATAGACCACCAAAACCAAACACTGGTTTTATTGAGGAGTTTTCTGAGTTCTTAGCATCTGTCCACATTTCCTGATTTTAATAACTGGTGATTTTAACCTGTATGTAGACAGGGAGTCTGACCATTGCGCTACCCAGTTTATGGATTTACTTGCTTGTCTGGATTTTAAACATGTCATGCAGCCGACTCACAACAGGGGGGCACACTCTTGACATGGTCATCAGTCATGGTTTACCTACAAGTGTGTCCAGTGTTGTGGATCTGGCTGTCTCTGATCATTACTGTGTGCTTGTTAACATCAATGGTTTTATAAAACAACAGACCTCTGTGAGAAAGGTGAAGAAGCGCTACTTAACTTCTAAAGTGGTCAGAACACTCCACTTGTCTTACCAGCCCCCTGTGACGTTTTAAGTTTTAACAGCAAATTAACAGCAAATTAAAATCCAGTCTAGATTCAGTTGCTCCACTTAAATCTAAAAAGAAAAGAATTAAACCCACACCCCCTTGGAGAACTGAAAGAATGAAACAATTGAAGAGACTATGTAGATCCGCTGAAAGACGTTGGAGAAAACAGAAACTTGAAATAAACTATCATTATACCAAAATCAACTAAAACTATATAATCAATCAGTGAAACAAACCAGGAACGCATACTTTGCAAAGATCATCTCTGAGAATAAAAACAATCCCAGAGTCCTCTTCTACACAATTGAATCTTTGATCAACCCCGACTTAAATACAAACACAATGCCAGCTACCGCGCCATTGTGTGAGGAGTTTGTTGACCACTTAAGGAGCAAAATTGTCAAATCTAGTATCTTAAATGAACAAAAAAGCCTTTTCATTGAAAATGATGGCTTGATTTTACCCGGGGAAGCACTGGACAATTTTGACCTGGTTGAAGCTGCAACACTTGGTTGAGTTTTCTCCCAAGTTAACCCAACAACCTGCTTTCTAGATCCCATCCCCACATCCCTTTTTAAAACATGTTATGGGTCTTTGAGAGTGAGATTTTAAATATAATGAACTCCTCTCTTCAGAGGGGTATTTTCCCTATTGCCTTTAAAACTGCTGTTGTGAAACCGCTACTTAAGAAAAATAACTTAGACCCCTCAGTTTTTAATAACAACAGACCCGTGTGTAACTTGCCATTTTTAAGCAAGGTTTTAGAAAAACCTTTTATTCAACTGAATGAGTTTCTCGTACAAAACAACATTTTTGAGACAAACCAGTCTGGATTTAGAACAAACCACAGTACTGAGACAGCCCTGTTAAAGATAGTTAAGGATATCAGGTGTGCCTTGGATTCAGGTCAAATCTCAGTATTAGTCCTACTAGATCTAAGTGCTGCTTTTGATACTTTTTAACATCTATATGCTTCCTCTAGTGAATGTCATCAGGAGGCACAACATCAGCTTTCATAGCGATGCTGATGATACCCAGCTGTACATAGCTGTGTCTCCTGATGACACAGGGCCAATAGAAGCACTTTTTAACTGTATTTTAGAGGTGAAATCATGGATGGCAAATAATATTATGCAGCTCAACCAGGAGAAAACTGAAATTTTAATTATTGGTCCTGAAGCTAAGAGAGAGAAACAGTCTTTGAAGTTAAAAGAGCTTTCATTAGATTATTCAGAAACAGTAAGAAATCTTGGCATTATTTTTTACTCTAAGTTAACATTTATCCCACATATTAAACATGTGGTTAAAACATGTTTTTATCATCTTAGAAATTTGGCCCACTACTCCGAGAGTCCAACCACTACTCTCTCTCGCTAATATGGAGATGCTGATGCATGCTTTTATCACAAGTAGAATGGATTATTGTAATGCCCTGCTTGCCGGTCTTCCAAAAACTAACCTTAAGAATCATCAGCTTCTTCAAAATTCTGCTTCAAGACTTCTTACCAAGACTAGGCGACAGGCTCATATCACTCCAATATTAAAATCCCTGCATTGGCTCGCCATAAGCTTCAGTGCAAGACCGTTAAGATACTTTTAATGGTTTTAAAATGTCTTAACGGTCTTGCGCTTTCTTATTTGTCAGATCTTTTAGTTAAATATGAGCCCTCGCGGACCCTGAGATCTTCTGGCACTGGTCTTCTAATCATTCCAGCTGTAAAAACCAAAACTTATTGAGAGGCATCTTTTCAGCATTATGGCCCACGTTTGTGGAACGGTCTGCGAGAGGATCTAAGAGCTGCAGAGAGCATAGATATTTTTAAGAAAAGGCTCAAGACCCACCTTTTTAACCTGGCTTTCATATAATTTCTACTTTGTATTCTTTTTTACCTATTTATCTATTATCTATTTTATAATGTTCTATCAATTTACAATAAATTAATTTATTTTAAATTTTCATTACAATGTTTTATTGTTGGTTTTTTTCTTTTATCAATATGTTTCCTTTTAATTTAATTTAATTTAATGTTGTTTCCAGTGCTTCCTCAGTTGGGTCCTCTCTCTCTATGGGTCGGCTGCTGTTCACCTGCGGCGGCTCAGGATGGGGAACTGCATCATTCCCTAGCTGTGGTGAGGCGGGTCCCTGCTAGTGTCGCTGCATTTGGTTGGCCATGCCGCTATTCACAGAAAGAGAGGTCCTAACTATTAGCGTTTCTAAAAACAAACTGTCATGCTCAGCCTGTTTCTTATTGCCAATCTCCATCAGTTTAGGGGGTGGGAGGTCTGAAAGGGTCGTGTACGGATCTGGGGGCCGGGACTTTATGTTAATTTGAGCTTGTATTTATATTATTATTTGTTTTTTATTTGCTTACTTAGTATCATTATCATTTTGTTTTATTTATTTTTATTTTGTGTAAAGCACTTTGTGTTATGTTTTATATGAAAAATGCTATATAAATAAAGATTGATTGATTAATGTCAAAAATCGAGCATCATCAATCTGTGTCGCAAAGGAACGGCATAGATTGAAGTACAACAAAAATACATCAGCATATAAGCACAGTGATTTCAGATTTGTTTTAGTTCAGGCGAAGGAGTGTGCTCTTTGTCTGGGAAAGGTCAGATTAGAGACGACTTGTTTAGGTGCAGGCAGACGAAGCTTCTGTCTGCCGGCTGAATGTTCAGACTGCTTGTGGTATAATATCCACTAATGCAGCTCATGGTTCCCTTCAAGTCAAGTCGTAACTCGCTCCATAAGGATACTTTGATGCGATACACATGGGTAGATAGAGTATCGATCTTGGCCTCCAATCTGTACATTTGATCAGTTTGAGTCTGTACAGCTCTAAGCATCCCATCGCAAAGAACCCCCACCCTGCCTTTCGCTGTAAGCCACTTCACCAGATTCTGATACATCCAGATTCCGCCAGAGATCATTTCCAGATCGTTCCGAGATCATTTATCCAATGATGTAAACATCTTCAACGCCTTCCAGAGAAAATTGCGACAGGCAGAAAATTGTCCTTTTGCCCTTGGGTCATTCAGATATTCAGCCACAAACATATCTCCTGGGCAATTGGGGTCCCTAACTTCGCGCTGTTGCCAGAGAGAAATGTAACATCAGTTTTGTGTCAAAGACACCTAAATTCTCTAAAAAGAAAAGTTGCTAGATTTGTAATGAGAGTTGCTATGAGGTCTTAAAGCCGCTCAATTCAGCACCTCCATTTGTGAGGATTGATCGGCAGTTTGACATCAGGCACTTGTGTTTTTCTTGGTGTGTGCTTGCTAATGGCTCTGATGTCTGTTTTGCTGCATCTGATGTTCAACTAATGCTACATCCATAGAAAACTTGATTTGCATGAAGTTTATGAACACACTTTCAGACAAGTGTCTGCAGCGAGTTCAAAGTGGGTCATAAAAGAGGCATCAAATTTAGATGCACCAAATGAGGTGGATCAGAGAATAACAGTTTTTATTTTAAAAAATAAAATGTTACGCTGTGTTAACACTTGATGCGTTTTGAGGTGTGTACACTGGCAGACACTTGTCCAAAAGTGTGTTTATAAACCCACTCCTTACACAAATGAGCATAAAGAATTTACTATCAAAACAGTCTTTTTGCTACATAATAAGGGACATGAAATGTGTTGAAAGGATAGTTGGGTTCATTTATTTTAGAGAGCGCTACAAAGGCGCCTGCAAGTACGTCGTCATGTCTGGGTTTATATAGTACAGAGTTGCCAAGTATGTCTGGGCTGCTCCAGAAGCTGAGTTTGGACAACACTACTTCCTCCTCTCTGTCTGATAACATTTGTCACAGAAAGGAAAAAATAAGAATCAAAAATAAAATTAGTGGTCAGGCTGAAGAGACCATATCTCTCAGCTGTCCTGAAAATGTCTCGGAATTCCCCCGAGGAGAAAGTGGCTGGAGTGAGGAAAGATATTTGAACTCTGGAGACAGAATGAAAAATGTTCCTTGGGCATCAGAATTTTGGACGCTGGGCCGCCCTGAATGCGCTGCACCAAGAGAACTGCTCCACACCCAGCACTCAAAGAGAGAGAGAGAGAGGGAGAGAGAGAGAGAGAGACAGAAAGATAGATAGACATGCAAGGGGGGGTATGTATGTGAGAGTGAGTTTATATGTACGAGTGAGAATATATATATGTTATTATTTGTTCATAATGAAATATGTCTTACATACACAGGTCCTCTCATTGCATCTGTACATTGACTTAACATCAACACTGGATACCCCTGTGTGAATATTGCATAATGCAGACAGACAATTTATAGAGAGCTAAAGGCAGAAGAATGATTCCCACACATACCCGTAAAAGGAGGATCTGTTAAAGCAGAAACCCCTGTTTGAGAGACAGTGTGTGTGTGTGTGTGTGTTGACCTTCTGCAGGCTGAAGAGCAGAGTTTGCCCCGACACTGCCACAGCACGCTCAGTGGTTTTCAGATCACTCAAAGACAGGCTCTCACAGGAGATAATATGGTTGTAAACCAGGTCCTTAATGCGTCCCAAATCGTTCCATCTATTGAGTGTTGCCTGCATGGTGCGAGAAAAAGGAAAATCACTTATCAAACAAAGTTTTCTAAATATAGGTTAGTAAAAGACAGTTAACAAGACTGTTTAATACTTTATTTCTGTTTATCTTCAAGCAAGTTATTATATTGGGCTTACAGTGATGTTTTTGTTGGTTTTCTCAAGAGGAATGAAAACAGTCTGAGGCACTTTGCTGAGAACATAGTTTGAGTTGATCATCTAGGATAAACACAGAAAACAAAGCCTTTAAGCAAAGCAGTAATGACATTTTTTCCGGCAGAGGTGAATTTTTCCATGACATGTTTGTAGTTATTTACACGAGCTAAAGAGTAAGTAGAGGTAAATCAGCCAGGTTTTGACTTCTATCTGTATCTGCCTTAATTTGAAATAATCTAGTGAGTTGATAGGGACAAAAACATATTGGTGATTTCAGATTAAATGAGGCTCCGACTCTCCTTGTGTCCATCATTGTTTTGTCCACAGCACTATGTGATTGGTTACACAAGCCACAACACAGGTACGAGTCAGTCAGAACAATGGAAGAGACGAGGTGATTGGAAGTGCCAAACACACAGAAACGCTGGCAGAAACTGCATTACTTAACACATAACAATGCCTGTAAACATTAGCGGCCCTGCTATAGCATTTCCCACCATAAAACAATGATGCTTACAACAGCTACATTTCCATTGACTATGGAATTGCGCAAATTGGATTTACAATAATACATTTTCCTAATGGAAACACGACATTTTCAAAAAATCTTGCACTAATAAAAAAAAGGGGTTTGCACATGGAGGAGGTGGTGTTTGAGGCTAATTGAACTTGACAGTGTGCAAAACTTCAAGGGAAACACATTTTTTAACTAAAAGAGTCACATCAACGCTTAGTGCCTTAGGCACTGCACAACAGGTGCCATAAGGTCCCACAGCGAAATTGTTGAATTCACAGCTCCTCTGTAAAATCACTAACAACGATTTCCCAATATCATTTCATACGCAGCTTCTCCCACGTCTAAGAAGCTGGCCAAGTCATGGCCTGAATAAGATGCTGAAGTCTCCTTTGACAGATGGTGATAAGCGCTAGTGTGGTGGCAGAAATTTGAATGCATCTGCTGTAAATCCAAGTATTGTTCACATCCCTCTCCATGTTTTTGAATGACTTATCACTTGAGCTGGTTTGTGTTTATATTGTGTTTATTTGAATACTTGTTATTTAATGGAAACACTGTAATTGCAAATTTGTGTCTTTTTGACATTTCTAGAATTTCAATAGTTTTGCACATTTGTGTAATGGAAACGGGGCTATTACGGTTATGTAACAATTCAATAGGGAAACCAGCCAAGTAACAAAAGAAAAAATACACAAAATGGTTGACAGCAAAAGAATGTCTTCATGTGGAGAAACAAGTTTCCATGTGAAAGCAATGGCTTTGATTTTCAGACCCAGTCTCACATTTTCCATGACTCAAATCCCACCCCAAAACCTCATATGCAAATGCAGAAATACCAAGTAATTCATACAAATAATTCTGGTAAAAACTCAGTAGACACACTCAGTTCTAGTCTATTCCTGGACAGTTTAGTTCCACTCTGAAACTCTGACTGATATCCCAAAAAAGTAGGGGAGAAAAAAATCAACAAGAAAAGGTTTTGCTATAGTGATTGCTTTACTCTGGTATACCACTTAAAAAATGTTTTGATCACCGTGTTCATGCTCAGAGGTACAGTTGGTAAGCAGCACCAAACTCAGAATCAGAGCTCTGACTAGACCAAACACACCAGGAAGATCCAACACAAAGGCAACGGTAGCCAACTCCAAGAAGAACAGTTAACAAGTGTTGAGCTAAAGACTGCGGGACTGAGCTGACTAGCAGTAGCGTAGCTAGATCTGATGAATAAAGGTGTGAGGTTAAGACCAAAAGAACAGAAAGATGACAATATATGAAATTGATATTTAAATTGGAAAGAGGTCGCCCACTTATTAGCACGTCATCTACTGTAAAGCAACCAAGAAGGTGTCTTTAGCCATGACACACCAGGGTGTAATATTAGTTTTAGGTTAAAGGGATAAAGGGAAAAGCTTCACAGTTTGAGATTATGAGAAAAGGTCACAGTGTTGAGTAGTATGCCTAAATAAAGAACGACTGCAGAACTGAACCACCTTCAAGGTTGATGAAGCATCATTTAACAGTCTGAGCAAACCTCAAACTGCTGACACTCGTCGTTACGATTGGCTCTACGGTTGTTGCTCCACAGTGTCGCAACTCTCGTAAGCGTTTTACCAGGTTTAATCTTAAGCTTGCCAGCTTCTAAATGCATGAAGCTGGCAACCACTTTATTATTGTTACCTGCAACTGTACCACCTCACACTGACAGACTCTAACCACATTCTGGCAAAAACCAACCTTTAACATTTGATGAAAGATGGCATTCTGTGACTGCCGGTACACCTCCTGTAAGACAAAAAATCTTTAGTTGCAGGGGCTATGTGCAGCAGAGACAGGGTGGGCCAACAAAGGTTGCATGGCCTACACTTATTATAGATCCCCTGCAATCAAAACCATCCCCTATGTTGCCTCTCAAGCAGGTGCAGTTCCTCTTTCCCTGTCCACGGTACTCACAGAGGGCATATTTGCTGCAGCCGCCATTTTTCTACACACACACACACACACACACACGCACACAAAACAGTTGTTGGATCTTCAGCTTGTGATCAGAGGACTGATGAAGCAACTGCATGATTTTCAGAAATCCATTATTGCTTCTTCAATAACGAATGTTTTAAAAATATTTCTAGATCCAACTGTATTAAAATATTTTTAAATATTTATTTAGCAAGAAAAATGCATCAAAGAAGTGATTTAAACAATAAACACTTTTTTTCTACAATGACATTGTTTTACAATATGCAAAGAAAGAAGAAACATACAATACTGCAGGGATTGACAGGATAACAGAACTTTCCTGATCCTGTGAAGCCCATCTGACATGTGCAGGCCGTCTAAAAAGCAAAGACAATCAACAGTCAGTTAAACAGGTTCATCTGGAAACCAACAAATCATGTTTTGGATCCTGAAAGCAAACACAATTTTATGTCAAGAGCTTCTAAATGGTTTGAAAGTCCTTGGATGTATGTTCACATCAAACTAACAGCAGCTATGAAGCACATATTCTCAAGACATAAAGGTACACAATTTGTTGCTTATTCAAAACTAACTTAAGACAGAAAAAAGGTCCCCCGTCCTTTTTATTTTAAAAGGACCATTTCAGAAAAATGCATTTGTGGAATCTGCAGCAGAGTTGCATTGCGGGTTGCACACACATAAAAAAAAGATAAATCCTTCCACATGATAAGTTTTTGCTATGTTTTTATGTTAAACATTTTAGATAAATACATAAAATGGTATAATTAGTAGTGGAGCAAAGATGACTCCACTCAGGCTGCAACAAGCAGGTCTAAGGTTTCATCTTAGATTGCCCAAAGATGATGGAATTAGGAACAGTTGAAAGATAACTGCAACTCTAACTCAAGGACAGTCTGCTTGAATTTCCAATGTTGTTTTGCAGAACATTGTTTCTTACAATGTTGGGGCCAGTTCTGGTGCAGTCTGCTGCCTTGTGGCAGCCTCCATTGTTGACCAGACAACCATCTATCTCTGCAAACAAACAAAACATCAGAAACCGTTTCATGGAAGGATCCAGACAAGTCAGCATGTTGTGGATGGGTGGGTCTCATTTCATCTGATTTACACAAACATGCTTATCAACATGAATGCAGTTTCCGTCAGGGATCTAGCCAGACATTTAAGACATTTAACCCTTTAACACCAGAGATGTTGCCAGTGACACCTAAAGAACACGTGCTCTTTGGCAATACCATAACTCCTTGAACTTTAATACAATCACTGTGAATCATCTGGTTTGGACATGGAGAAAAGTGGATGTCATATTTTGCACCATTATGCAACACATTACTAGCATGTCACTAACTGTTGCATAACGGACCAAGCTGCTTTTTTATTCATTGGGATAAGCTGGTAATTCAATTGTTAGCATAGGAACTTCACTACTATGAAGTGTTGCATTCCATATCAGCGTAAAGTTGCTTTTCTCTGTTTCTGAGTCTGCTGGAATTACATTAACTGCATAAATGTTTGAAGAGTTACAGTTATAGAAAGGTAAAGCTCCCGTGTTAGGGGTTCATTGACATTTGTAGACACCAGAAAGCTTTTATTACCAAGGCAAACAACTCCATCTCCCATGTAGCCCTCCTTACAGGAGCAGGTTCTCTCTCCTGCTGATACCTTTGTGCAGATAGCAAACTCTGAACATCCACCATTGGACCGGCTGCATAGATCCATCTCTAACAGACATGAGGGTGGGCAGGATCTGTTAAAGCATGTGATGACAGGCTGCATACGTTTGCACTCGAACATGTGTTTGTACCTTTGCAGTGCGTCCCATTTCCCTCATACCCCGCAACACACACGCAGGCCGCCGCTGACCCCTTCGGCCCGGTAACACAGCTACACAGAGAACAAGCTTTAGCCGTCAAGTTAGTTGATTCCCCCTGAAGAAATGAAGTCTTAATAAACAAATACTTATGTGTGTGTCATAATAATTCAGTATTAACCAGTATGAAAATTTTGTGTTAAAAGTGATAAACTTGGTAGACATTGAATACTTAAACAAAAGTGTTTTTCATGGTTTAAACTTTGTAGACATTTTTATGATTGTGTAAATAAATGATAGGATAGTTTCTCACAGCATACAAGGTTAGTTCACATAGGGAGTCTGCTGCTTTGAAACAAATATGTCTGCAGGCGGGAGTGAACGGAGAGCTGATAAGGAGTTAACGAGGAACAGAGGCACCTGCGAAAGGATGGGAAAAGGCGGACGGTGGGAAAATGCATCTCCAGGGAGAAGATCCAACCTCTTATTTTGATCCAACCTTCTTTTTGCATATTGTGTATAAAACTCTGGGTCAAAGGGAAATAGGATGTCTCTATTCTTCGTGCACGGAGAAGAGCATCCGCTAGATGCTTTCCTAGGGACAGCTGGAGACCCAAGACTAATGTATTGGATATTTTGGTGTCTGGAATAAATCTTTTGGTGGAAAACCTCAAAATCGTTCCAGATCTCGATTTTTAAACACGCACTTAGGCATAATCGGCGAATTATAGCCTACACCCCACATCTCAGTGATGGCACAGCACCCATGGTCTGGATGGATTCATACTTTGCATTACTGGTGGGAGGCTTACTTTTATTTTGAGTTCATGTACCCACCATGTTTCTATGTGGAGATGTTCCTCCTGTGTGAGTGTTGTCTTTTATCTGAATACATCTTTTGCATTGTTGCTGGTCATATTGAGAAAAAAAATAGTTTGGAAACAAACCAAAGGAATGGAGGTTTGTGGGGTTAACAGTGTTAAACCCATCAGGTTTCCAGTACTAACAGACAGTCGAACTTTTTCAAGACTTGCATGAACTATGTTGTGACACTGTCAGCATAGAACATGGATGGCCAATCCTGGTCCTCAAGAGCCTCAACCCTGCATGTTTTCCAGCTCTCTTTGGACTACTTGATGCTGACAGCCAAAACCAGAGGTGTGTTCTATCAGTTAGCATGCGGAATCACTGGAGTCAGTTAATCAGCTGCAAGCTGGTCAGGAAGAACTGGAAAACAGGCAAGGTTGAGGCTCTTGAGAACCAGGGTTGGCCATCCCTGGTTTAGAGGCCTAGCAGCTTATCAACTTAGCAAAGTCATAACTGAAATGTAAATCTATAAAGTTCTCAACCCCCATTAGCTTTTGTACTAACAAAACCTTTTCAGAAAGCGATGGCCGCTTCCTGTTTGGAACTTAGTGTTCACAAAACCTTCTGTGTGTGATGTTACATTGTTGTTGATGTTGTTACAATAAATCTTTTGAAGTTAAAAACTAACCATCAATGCCTGTTATCGACACTCGCTGTCAGCTAGCCACCCATGAATGCTGTTCATGGACTTTTAAGGCACATGCCTCAAAGAAGTCTTATTAGCTTCAGTAAAAGATGTGGCACTTTAGCAGCGCAAGAGTCCATAGAGTTGAGTGGATGCTCCACCTCCCCATTTAAATCAGTTGCTGTGGTTGGACAAACCAGCTAGACAATGATGGGTAGACTTACTTGGCATTGTTGTCACACACCCCCGACAGGCGTCATCCTTAATCTCTGCAATGCACAAAGACTGTTTTGAAGCCCTGAAAAGCATTTAGAGTGTTCTCAGGTCCCATTCTATGTCCTTTCTTACCCACAGAACAGGAAGTTCCTTTCCAACCTTTACGGCATATACACCTGCCGCTTCCCGCCAATCCATCATCACACTTCCCGTTAGCACAAACACATTCTGCCACACAGAGGAAGACACTGTTCTTACATGCATGGCCTTATGTAGTGTTTCATAGGTCTCTTCCTGCTCATGTGAAATTAATGTAATATTATCTTGATACTTTTTTGAAACACACTTCCTTTTTTTCATTGCTCCCCCTGGTGATAGAGCATGACAAGCAAAGATAAACTCTCACTTGAGGAGCAGTTGAGTCCATAGCGTCCAGGCTCACAATCCTCACATGCGGTGCCATGGAAACCCTCAAAGCACTGGCACTCCCCGTTGCCATGGATACTATCCAGACACTTTCCATGATTGGAGCACACACTGCCGATGTCTCCTGGGCACTTAAAGCACTCGTGGCCATAGTAACCAGGGCAACAAGAGTGATCCTGCAGGACACACACAGATTTCTATTGACAACTGTAGTTTCTTACTGAATGATGTCAAACTGTTTTGGATTTGGATCAATGGAAAAAAAAACTACAAGAGAGAAACAAAGATACACACATATACATACACATGTATGTATATGTGTGTATGTACATGCATACACACGTACACACACACACACACATATATATATATATATATATATATATATATATATGTATATATTTATGTATACAAACAAACACTTATGATATATATTAAGGTATATCAAACCTCGTCAGGATATTTAGCCATGAATTGACTGGGAAAAAAAAGATAAATGAATGCACACCCATTTCATCCATTACATGTAATGATTTTATCGATTGCTTGGAATGGAGTTGGAAGAAGCAAATTTTGATAATCCTACTCTAGTTTTTTTATTTTGCTCCAATACAAGCGCAATCTCTGTAATTTTAAAATCATGTACTGTATGTCTATTACCTGGATGCACTACAAATGTGCACAACAGTTCTACTATAGTTTTGTTCTCATGACCCAGATGATTGTAATGCTTTTCTTTCTTGACTTAAATGTTTTTCTAGCAAGGGTTAAGGGTTACCCAAGTCAAAGGATCGGTAAAGCGTCGCTTCCCAATAGTTAACAGTAACAGGCCTATGCAGAAAAACAACCACAGATCAAGGGAAAGCTGGAGATGACAAAAATGCCTTTTTCCGTGATGGAACCAGCACAGGTTATCATTTGAAAGGCAAACCAGTTTTTGCTAAAGAAAAAAAAAAAGTTAAACAAACTTGAAATAGGATACAAACACCACAGTAGAGATACAAGAGAGTGTAGTTAGGCAAGGAAAGGTTTAGATTTCACTGTAACTTCTGTGAATATGGCAGTGAAGTTACATTGGGGTAAGAAAGGTTAAAAACATAAAAATTATCGTGTTTCATCAGTTATAATTCAAAAATGTCTCACTAATTGTGAGTGAGTTAACAGAGTTTGTATGAGAATAAGTAAGGTTAGTCTCTAAAAGGAGATAAAAAAATTTCTTCTCCATAGAAAACTTAGAAGTCCAACTAAAGCCACAAAACTGACAGGAGCAGGTGGGACTTTAAAGTCTCACTCCAACTATATTATTTTCATTTTTCTTCTTCAAAATCATTTTTATTGGTCTTTAAATTATGATTCTTTGTCATTCTTTTAAGACATCGGCTATTTCCCAGAGGCAGTAGCTCATTAAGGTGCATTCACACTGAACGTGGTTCGCACAGCCAAGTCGCGTGGCCCGCCCCTCTCTCACGCGGCCAAAAATGTCTTCCTTAAGCTCGCTGCCTCGTTTGCGTATGGGAGGAGCTAACAGGTAATGTTGTTGATCACTACATGAAGCTTTGTCTGGATTTCATTTACAATGCACGGAAGACACGATGATTAGAGGGTTTTTTTTGAAGAGCTCTTCAAAAACATTGGTGATCACATCTCCATGGAGATCAGGGCATCAAAAAGAAATCAACAAAGATATATAAACCATATACACATAAATAAAGTAGAATTCACTGATCAAATAGCAAACACTTCTTGCTATGAAGCTGTGCTTGTGGTGTCAGCAGTTTGTCTTATGCTTATGAATCTACAATGCTAGATCTAGTCAGGCTCAAAAGCTCAGTTTTGTTGTGTTTTACTTTTTAAATACATCGTTGCATTTTATTAAGCATAAACAATACATTGTTTTTTTAAAATAAATTCCTATGAACATCTTTTTAAAACCAACAAGAAAACGTGAACTAAAGGTCTCACAGACTACATTTGTGTTAACTTTATATTTCCTAAAAACTCATGACTATAAAAATACATTCCAATGGTGTTTCAAATCCAAAGAATTATCCTGATGTTTTTAATTAATATTTATAGTCATGTGTGTTAAGTAATTTAGCGAAAAAACAGGAAAAAAACATTCAACAAACTATGAAATAGTTTTGTCACTCAGTGGGCGGTAACCATTCTGGTTGATCTGATTGGCCGAAATTTCTGGTCAAATCCGCGAAGCAACGGGGCTTTGCGTGCTCAGTTATAAAATACGCGCCCTTGGATTAATGGCAGAGATGTGACGCCATACTCATGCGCAAACTTCTAGCCCCAAGCTAGAATTAGCAGCGCAAAAAAAGAAATGGTGATCAATACGATCAATCTAGCCACACAGTTTCAGTCCCAGAGCCAGCTCGGACTAGGAAAATGAATGCTCGCAAGGGGGTGGCGGAACAGAGTTGTAAGAGAGACTTTGGCACGCCCAGGTGGTAGTGATGTTTTTCTAGCGTCAATTTAAACAAAAAAATACTCAGAAGCGCAGTTTTAATCGTAAATTATTTTAAATGGATATTTTCTTGTGAGAAAATGCTACTAGAGCATGTAAAAAACACAAAAAAGACTATTTTCATTTGAGTGGGTCTGAAAAACTGCCAAGGGAATGTCAGCTGACCGTGGTGAATCGCAGACATTCCATGACACATCCCGGGACAAACTTCCTCTTGGATCCGATCCTCTTCCTAAACCTGCAGTTGGACTTCATGTTTGCTGGAAACTGTTGTCTTATCTGCAGTAGAACAAAGTGACAGGAAACAGGCTAAAAGGAGCGCAGCAGGAGCAGAAAACAAAGATCATCAGCACTGTGCTGGTTTTCTGTAACACAGCTCTATTTTTTAAATGGTAAATGAAGCTAGCAGCAATTGTTTCCAACAGCTGCTCATTCTGAAAATGCTTCCTCACTGGTGTGTAGCTGAAGAGGCATCGAGGAGATCCATCACAGTCTGAACACCTTCCCTGCACACAGAGACAGAGTTTCTGTTTGGTTTCTTCATCTCCCTGTTTGCATGCTCAGTGAATTAATTCTTCTCCTTACGCTGACTTGCAGGGCGACCTGTTGGCTGCATCTGTTGCGACTGATTTTGAGGACCTGCTGAAGAATGATGACGACACCGTACTGTGTCTCAAAGTAGCCGCTGTTAAGAGGCACGCCATTCACAAAAGTCTGGGGGACGTGATGACAAACAAGACACTGAACAGTCTCTGCAGGTCTCTTTTTGCTCCTCCTCTTTTCAGATTGTCCAATATTTGACTTTCTGTCTTTCTTCCATAATTTCTCCATCTTTTCTCTCTATGGGGATTCATTTAAGTCCACCCCCTTTTTTTATTAAAAAAGCTTTCTTAATTTTTCAGTTAACAAATTACAGTCTAATAAAAACCTGAACAATTCTCAACAATCTTGATGCAACTACAAGTTTCAGTGCTTCAACCTTTCAGTTTGGCTGGTACCTGATTTCTGTTGTTGAGATGGAACTGGACCTGGTAGTCAGCTCCAAGCAGAGTGCTGTCCAGCAAGCCATCATGAATGTGGTCTAAGTGGAGCAGCTTTTTGGGAATGATGTGGTACCGAAACACATCTGAGCTCTGTAAACAGAGGATGTCCAGAAATGAAAGGGACTCAGAGAACATTCCTATAACAAGAACCAGGTAGAGAAGCAAATAAATCTTTTTTTGACATAAATGTGTTGGCTTAGCTTTTCACAAAATTAAATGCCATGATAAGAGCAGAAGATCTGTTGTGAAATGAGAGACAGTATCTTGTTCTTTATGTTTCCTCTAAATTTGTGCTGATGGGGGTGAGATAAGTCTGGGTCTATGTGAAGTTCTGCAAGTCAGCTTTAAAACAATGGATGTTGTCTGGAAAATACCAGAACAGAGGAGTTGGTTTTGCCCAGATGTTTTCTGATGGCCTCATCTGTTGGCAGCAGGACGGTAAAATCTAAATCTCTCAGCTCTTCAAACAAGTCGTACTTCTGAAAAAAAAAAAAAAAGTCAAATTTTAGTCAATCTCCACAAACTACTTCACTATTATTTAAGAAAGTAGTGTCCAGTTAAACATGTTCTTCAAGACATACAGAAGTATCGCAACATTTTTCACTCAGTGACTTTAAACAAACTCAATGAACCATTTGAAACACAGATTTGTGTCATTTTGTATCATACACTTACTAAAGCCCATTACTTGTATGTTAGTCCCTGGTTAACTAACTTGTCTTCATTGGTTTTCTGAAGAGCCTTACCAGAGCAGACTGTCTGAAAAGGGTGAAGTTAGAGGAGGTGTTCAAAAAGGCCATCAGGGTTGGAGGCTCAGGCGGGAGGTCTGAAGATGGAGGTGCCAGAATCTGAACACAGCCAAACAATGACACAAACATCATGGTTGCAAACCCTGAGACGATTGAAAACAGAATGATAAGGCTAAAGGATCCAAGTGGAGCACTGTCATAAATTAATCTCAATTTATTATGGAGATTTCAGTTCAACAATCCACTACCGCCATCTGTAGGTAAAACATTGAGCTGTCATGCACTTTTTCTGCGTCGCGCCTGAGGGGGATTGATTGCTTTTAGGCTTTATTGTAACATGGAGCTAGCAGCTAATGTTTTAAGCTTTATTGTAACATGGAACTAGCAGCTAATGTTTTGAGCTTTATTGTAACATTGAACAAGCAGCTAATGTTTTGAGCTTTATTGTAACATGGAGCTAGCAGCTAATGTTTTGAGCTTTATTGTAACATTGAACAAGCAGCTAATGTGTTGAGCTTTATTGTAACATGGAACTAGCAGCTAATGTTTTGAGCTTTATTGTAACATGGAGCTAGCAGCTAATGTTTTGAGCTTTATTGTAACATGGAGCTAGCAGCTAATGTTTTGAGCTTTATTGTAACATGGAGCTAGCAGCTAATGTTTTAAGCCTTACTGTAACATGGAGCTAGTAGCTAATGTCTTAGGCCTTCTCGTTACATGGAGCTAGCAGCTAATGTTTTAAGCTTTATGGCTACATGGAGCTAGCAGCTAATGGCTTTAGCATTCTTGCTACATGGAGCTACCAGCAAATGTTTTAAGCTTTATTGTAACATGGAGCTAGCTGCTCATGTTTTAAGCCTTCTTGCTACATGGAGCTAGCAGCTAATGTCTTTAGCCTTCTTGCTACATGGAGCTAGCAGCTAATGTTTTAAGCTTTATGGCTACATGGAGCTAGCAGCTAATGTCTTTAGCATTCTTGCTACATGGAGCTACCAGCAAATGTTTTAAGCTTTATTGTAACATGGAGCTAGCTGCTCATGTTTTAAGCCTTCTTGCTACCTGGAGCTAGCAGCTAATGTCTTCAGCCTTCTTGCTACATGGAGCTAGCAGCTAATGTCTTTAGCCTTCTTGCTACATGGAGCATGCTGTACCTTTAATCATTTGCACTATTTAGTTTTATTTATTAACAGTTTATTTCGATGTTGGACTGTTTAAGCCCATTTTATTATTACCTATATTATAATATATCTATAATATATAATGTTATTTAGAGACAAACAGCCAAATAGATACTCAAATATTATGCCACCTAATTACACATTATAACCTACTGCACTTTGCCATAACTCCACTAGTTTAAGTCATCCAATTAGTTCCCCTTCCTCTAGCTCAGGAAAAGGACACTTCCTGTCATTTTTTGAGAGTAACTAAACAAGAATGCGGCTAATGGAAGAGAATAGTTGCATTTGGAGAAGACTGAAGTTGGAGTCTAATCTTCTGCTCTGTGTTTTGGGTTGAGCACCAACATGACTGCCACCAACCTGCGGATATACCCCTTTTCTAAGTCTGCTTTCAAAACTCTTCCATCAAACCTGCCTTTCACTCATACAGGCTTTTTTCAACAACACCTGAGGTTATTCAACCTTGTTTGAATGACTGAACTAAATTACAAATGCAAATATATTTTTCTTGTTTTTTTTTTCTTTTGTTTCTCGACACAGTCTTAGTTTTAAATTGAACTCAATGTCAAGAAAACCTTTTCCAATGTGTAATTTTACCCTCTGAGGACCACTGAACGGCCAATGTGCCTGTACCTGATTGATGATGTGGATGTATCCATTGATGGCAGGCAGGTTATATGTGAGAATGGAAGCGTTTCCCACATGAAGGACCTGGAACAGGAGAATCATGACCACATCATCAGAATCCAGCTCACAGAGGAGGCTGGCACAAAGAAAAACTAGTGCTGCAGAAAACAGATTTTCAGAAATGTTTGTCTCATGATTATGTTTCCATTCAGATTATTGTTGGAGCCCTGGTAATCCAAAATACTACAGTGGATTAGAAATGTTATAATTGAACTAAACTTTTTGTTCTAATAATAAAAATTGTGTTGATCTTTTTGTTTCAAGCCAGCTGGGAGTGGGGAGGAAGATAGAACCAACTATGAAACTCTGTATTTTCAATAGATCTCATTTAGTTATCACATACTTCCCATTCTCCTAACCCTAACCCTACAATTTTAATCAGTAACTTTTAAGGGTAAACCTGTCTTATCTTGTTTCCATTACCATGCAAGCTCACGCCGTCAAATCTTGCTCTTCTCTTTTCCTCACAATCTCACTTTAAAGGGAGGGAGAACTTTCTGTCTGAATGCTCTCTGTTATGAAATTCAAGTCCTTCAGACCCTTCCACACCTTGGCTATAAACTGCAGACACATGTTCTGGCTTTCCTTTTTTAGTTCAGGCCCCTTCTGCTTCTATGATCCATGTATGTCACATTATTTTCTTAAATATTTTGTCTTACATTGTTGTTTTTGTAACACAGCTATGAGTCTAATGAAATATGATAATTTCAATGTTTTGTCATCTGAAGCTGAAACCAAACTAGGAAGTTGCACAGAGGCAGACTGAAGGCTCTTCAGATCAGACGATTCTTACCCCGTTGATTTTTCTGATTTCCCATTGGATGGCGGGATTCAGGGTGGGCAGGCTGCTCCCCACCAAACTGTCCAGTTCCTCCACAGAATAAATCCCCAACAGGTAGTGGGCCCTGCACAAAGATGGACCAGACACAAACACAAACTGCTGTTTTAGTGATTCTCTTAAGAAACAGTAGAAATCGCAAAATTGTGGAGGTTAATGTTAAAACCACTTTCTTTCTAGTTTGTGAAGCTCAGTTTTAAACACTTGCATAATGGAAAATGTGGGCAGATCTCTCCATAGTTTTCAAATTTTTTTGAAATCCTATTTTTGGGGTATCACATTTCCACAACCAGGACGAAAATCGCATTGTTGTTCCTGGATCTGAGGTTCGACTATCGGCTGGACTCTCCTCTCCAGAACCCTGCCATAGACTTTCCCAGGGAGGCTGAAGAGTGTGATTCCCCAGTAGTTGGAACACACCCTCAAGTCCCACTTCTTGAAAAGGGGAACCACCCTCCTGTCTGCCAGTCCAGTGGTACTGTTCCCAACTGCCACGCGATGCTGCAGAGATGTGTTAACCAAGACACTCCCACAGCATCCAGAGACTTGAGGTACTCAGGGCGGACCTTGTCCACTCCCAGTGCCTTGCCACTGAGAAGCTTGTTGACTACCTCTGTGACTTCAGCTTGGGTAATGGACAGTCCCACCCAAAGCTCTCAACCTCTGCTTTCTCGAGAGAAGCAGGGTTGAGGAGATCCTCGAAGTATTCCTTCCACCACCCGACAATGTCCCCAGTCGAAGTCAGCAGCTCCCCACCTTCACTGAAAACTGTGCCTGCAGAAAACTGCTCCCCCCTCCTGAGGCGCCGGACAGTTTGCCAGAACCTCTTTGAGGCCAACCCATAGTCCTTCTCCATGGCCTCACAGAACTCCTCCCAGGACTGTTTTTGCCTCTACTACAGCCTGAGCCGCAGCTCGCTTAAACTGCCGTTACCTGTCAGCTGCCTCTGGAGTCCCACAAGCCAGCCAGACCTGATAGGACTCCTTCTTCAGCTTGACGGCATCCCTTACTTCCGGTGTCCACTAACAGGTTTGGGGTTGCCGCCACGACAGGCACCAGAGACCTTTCAACCACAGCTCAGAACTGCAGCAGAGAAAATGGAGGTGGAAAACATGGTCCATTCAGACTCAATGTTACCAGCCTCCCTCGGTACCTGTTTGAAGCTCTCCCGGATGTGGGAGTTAAAGACTTCCCTGACGGAGGGCTCAGCCAAACGTTCCCAGCAGACCCTCACAGTACGTTTGGGTCTGCCAAGTCTTTCCGGCCTCCTTCCCTGCCAACGAATCCAACTCACCACCAGGTAGTGATCTGTACACAGGTCACGGATCCAAGCAGCTGAAATGAGCTTTCTTCGTTAGGGTGGCTGAGCGGTCACTTAGAGATGGGGTGAAAAGCTCGGTCATCCGGGAGGAGCTCGGAGTAGAGCCGCTTCTCCTCCACATAAAGAGGAGCCAGTTGAGGTGGCTCGGGCATTTGGTTCGGATGCCCCCTGGACGCCTCCCTAGGGAGGTGTTCCGGGCATGTGCCACTGGGAGGAGACCCTGGGAAAGACCCAGGACACGCTGGAGAGACTATGTCTCTTGGCTGGCCTGGGAACAACTCGGGGTCCCTCCAGAGGAGCTGGAGGAAGTGGCCGGAGAGCAGGAAGTCTGGGCATCTTTTTAATTTTTTTTAATTGCTGATATTTTGTGTTTCATTTTAATAGTTCATTTTTTTTAAAACTGAATTTTAAAACATGATAAAACTTTCACATCCCATGTTTTATTATTATCACCTCACACAGGTTAACACACTGCCACCACTCACAGCATCCACAAGTTCAGCCACATCTGCAGGAGCTGTTACATCACACAGATTGGTAAGAACTGTATGAATGTTTCACTTTCAATGAGTGGAGTTACAATCAATTCTCTTGTAAAATGTCCCTTTAATATGTTTTTTTTGTTTTGTTTACTGAACAGAACTTTTAGTTAGCCCCATAGTCCCATCCCTTTTTCCACTGTCCTCCTCTGTATATTCTTTCTTTTCTCCTTCTTTTTTGCCTCACACTGTCTGGAATTACGGGAAGAGACCTTGAAATAAAGACATGCCCATTTCTACACGGCCTGGCAGCTGAAAACTGTTTCTTGCTAACCAGGTGAAATTAAGGTTGCTCTAAATTCTAAGTCCAAACATTTGATGGTCAACATGTACAGTAACCAAGATGGTCAACAGAGTCTGACCAACAGCACAACCTAGAGTTTGTCTGTTAGTGAACATCAGCATGCATGTGAGTGTGTTCGCTTGGTATGAGTGAGTGAAGTCACCGCAGGAAATGAGGTAGGTGGTGCCGACTGGTCCAGAACAGCCTATCATCTGAGCTCATGTTGCTCAGTGCTTCTAGAGATGGAACCAGCACTGTGAGGTTTTGGCTTAGATCCTCCGATGAGTAACGAAACTTCTACATCAAAAAAACACAGTATGTCACGTCTGGCCCACACTGAAAATGCACGTTTAAAATGCCAAACACAGGAACAGAGAACATGTAGAAAGAGAAGCACAGGTTAGTGTGGAGAGAGGACATACACACCCTTATCAAACGTGCAAAATTGTACAGCTTTGAGTTCAAGTCCATCTCCTGAAAATAGGCAAAAACATCATTTTCAAACTGCTTTCCCCAAAAGCTTAGTCAGAACAATAGAGTTAAAGTTGTGGAGCAGCTACGACATGGTGAAGTTCTCCAAATGAAAATATGAAAGATGGTTTTTAAACTTTATCTGAAACAAAAAAAAAAGCCTCACTTTCATCATGACTGTGGAGCACAAAGCATCTGAAGACTCACAGTAAACAATGATCCATAACAAATACTTCCATCACCAGCATAGCCATCAGGACAGGTACAGGTATGAACTCCGCCTTCTTTATGCTCACACTTTGCCTGCAGAGACAAAAATAACAGTTTTTAACAAGTCGACTGCTTGCATCTTCAGTGAGAGACCAGACTCGTGTTCTGTGACGTGCGTTCAGGTTAGTAGCAGGTGAGGCACCTGCTCTTAATAGAAATAGCACCTGCTCAAAATACAAATCCAAGACATTTGCCGATTACTGCTTATGTTTTATGTTTCATGTCAGCCTTTTTTCAATTACACACTGGAGGTTTCTATTGGACCAATGAAGACTTTAAATGTGTAGTGGTTCAGTATGACCAAAAAACACCACAGTGGAGGTTACAGACAGACTACAACAAATACATGTCAACAGTCCACTCTCTAACACACACACACATGTCCATGTGCACACATACACACAGAATTTGCTCAAAGGTCTAACCTTTACGTATAAATGAAGTCCATAAGTCTCTCCTTCTATACAAAAATTGAAATGACTTTAATGTTAAAGTCCTCCTTATTTCCTTTTAGTTTTAGAAGTATCTCAATAAAAATGGGGAGTTCAGCATTGGTCATCCATCATTTATTACTTCATGTTTGATTGAAAACTCAAATTTGAGACATTTTTAATAATATTTCACCCTCATTATTGTAGTTAGTCAGAGCTAAACTTAAAATAACAGATTGCTATTAAATTTAATGAACAACCACTAAAGAACAAACGTGAGCTCAGGTCTGCCCTTTATATTGAGGCAGTAACTGTTTCTCATCTTATGTTTCAGTGGAGCTTCATGTCAGATTCAAACACTAAACAAACAATAGACAGGTGTGAAATGCATTACTTATTAAATAGAAAGTGAGGAGTCACAAAAATGTCTACAATGTATCATAAATTATTACATTATTAACATATGAGGACTTGCTGAAGGCAGATAATCAACCCAGTTTGCATGGGATTGTGCAATCTACTATGAGGCAGAGCTCAGTGCTGTCTCACCTCACAGCCTACTCTGTAATTGAACAGGAAATATGCAAAATAACAGCAAATTTGAGTATTACAATGATTTTGATTAAAATTGCATTCATAGCACAAGTGACATCTCTATGCTATTATTAGCATAGATTTTATCATGTTGCCTGCTGAGGATGAAGACAGAAGGCAGCGTCTCCCCTGACCACACGTCCCAGCATGTGTTGCAGAAATGAATTATCTTCTTGATCTCCACATATGTTTGAAGCAAAAATTCAGAAAAATGCTTGTACTTGAGCATGTAGGTGAGTTTCCAGATCTGGAGGCAGATTTTCTTTTGGACTCTATGCACAGAAATGGGAGATATATTTCCATTTAAAAATGAAGGCAGCAGAGTTACATAAACTTGCGGTTTACTGCATGTGTAAGTTTTTAACAAAAAGAACAAGTTTGTGTATTAATAGATTTTTATCTGTTTTTTGTGTTGTATTTTCATTCATTGTTGTGTTTTTACATTACACATTCCAAAAACAAGATGACAGTACATCACTACTGTGTCTCTGAATGCCCAGCATCAGTTAAATGTAACTCCTTATTTAGCTCCCACACTTTCCTAAAACATGGAGAGTTACAGAAGAAGTGGGTTATTAATACTCAGCAATATCACTTTCATTTTCATGCTATTCCTAATGTGTATAAGAGGATGAGCGCTCCCTGTTCTTCCTGAATGGAACAACTACTCACTTCCTGCTAAACGTTTGAACAAGTCACAAAACAAACTGGGAAGAGCAGACAACGGATGTTGCCTGTTCTGACCATGACTACTGCTCTTCTGTTGAGCATGCTGCCCTGGATTTAGCCTGAGCCAAAACAAAGTTCTGCGCTCTGAACTAACAAGACTGAAGTCAAATGGAGGAGATGGCTATCAGCAACAAGTTTGCCTTGGAGTGGTTTTTTTGCCTCTGATGATGACAGCAGATCTTTTTGCAAGACAACCTTCAAATGTGTCCGTGATTTATTATTCATAACAATTAACGATTTGCCTAAACACAGTGTGCTAACTACTAAGAGCAGAAAATGAGAATGTGAGAATTGCAGTACATAAAGATATGGAGCTCTTCAAAAACAGTTTTGTTATAAGTTAGGCTGTAGGTCTACATGTCACATGCTTTAAGCTTTAAGTCACAGAGTTTAAACACATTTGTTTACATTACTGTGGCTGACATGAACGCTGCAATAACATATATGTCATTAAAATGGGCTTTGAAGTTATGCCCACTCTCTGTCGTTCTAGAGCCAGATTTAATTTTTGGGACTTTAGGTAGCTCCAGAAGACGTCTAGTAAACTCTAATTTACATGTATTTACATAAACAGCACCGTTCTGCTATTGACTCTACAAACTGGAAATGACTGCGTGGTCTTACATCAAACACGGAAGTAAGTGGATGTGGCCCAATGTCAGCAAATTTTAGATTAGCATGAATAATGTCAAAACAAATATTTTTTCTCAAGTTAACCAAATTACAAACTTTTTATTTTCTTCTGTTTCACTTTGATAATATGGAGTGTTTTCACCTCCAGTTACTTTGCTTGATAAGTTTTCTTAAATGACAAGTGACTACTTTGTATGATGATGGACAAACAGAAGGCAAATTAAATCTTCATGTTGGTTTTATCTAATCATCTTTACACTTTTTTTAAAAACTTTTTTTGGATAATGTATCTTGATGCAGTTTTATTGCATTATATATTTTGGAAATTTGTCATTGTGAAAATGAAAACAGACAGAACATGGTGTTTGTCTGTGGCCTGCAGGAGGTGTTGTGGGCTGCAGGTGCATTGTGGATCAACAGTGGTAAGAATTCTGATCCTCAGCTCCCATAAATATTTAATATGTATAAAACCTAAAACCTTTTTTTAAATGGTGTTTTTCAGTATTAGGGGGATACCACTCCTGAGCCCCATCTCTTTCTGGGGTTGTAGAGAGCAGAGACACATGGTAAAACCCCACATTCCGAGCAATAGCTAAACGTTAGTTCTGGCTGCTGTAGTACCAGCTTTTTGTTTTCTTCGGACCCTCCAAAGGCAGTTGTGAAGTGTTTGCGTCATCCACATTTACCAGCGGATACTGCCGTGTAGAACAGTAGCTTTGTGTCGCAGCACTCCACCTTAGTAATATGTTGCATATTAGGGTAAAGTCCACGTCAGAATCAGTTGATTCATGGTGATCTTGTGAACAGTTGAAGATTTACGGCAAGTCAAAAAGCCAGTTATTTAGGTATTACTGCAACATTATTGGTGTTAAAGGCTTAACTACTGTGGCCCTGAAGGTTAAATCAAATGAACAAATCATCACTGATTGGATGATGACGTTTGTCCATCATTTATTTGGCACAAAGTGCCTCAAAGCAAAAACATGAATGTTCCTGCCGACCCAAACACAGCTGCTGTTATCACAGAATGTTTGAATTCAGGACACCTACGAAGTGATCCTGGATCGTTCCTGTTCCAATCACCAAACCTGTACGTTTTTTTTTTTTAGTTAAATTTCACCTCTGAAGCATTTTAAAGTCCCACTACAAATATATTTGGATCTGTTTCCAAAGCATTCCCAGTGGTCTTTTCATGATGACTCTGCCGTTTTTAACTAAAATCTAAAAACCTGTGTGGGTTTCTAGGACACAGTTTCTGGAGAGCAGCAGGACTTCAATAGAACTTCACCTCTGAGTTGTGGGAGAGACTATTGGTGTGAAATAATCCCACACTGATATCTCATGAAATCTTTGTTTACATGCTCTCCTGCTAGCTTACAGCCCCTCACATCCACAAGCTAACATTGTAGCGTAACTAAAATGGTGAACAATATCAGAGCTATCTAGCCGTACAGTTTTGATCCAGATTCCAGCTCACGCGAGGAAAACAGTGACGTTCATGGATCTATTTGTCTACAAGCGGATGCATCAGAATGGGGCGGAGCAGAAAGACTTGGATGAAGTTAATAACTTGTAAATAATAAGTTTGACTGTGTAAAAACGTTTTGTAGTTGTTAAAAAAATGTCTGTCTGTAACATGTCGTCTTGTCGTCTAAGTATTTTTACAGACGCACAAAACCTTAGTAACAAATCTAACTTCATAGACTCATAGAGTTCACCCATTTCACTCAAATTTAAGCTTTTTCAAACCAATGTGTATTTATTTAAATTAGGAAATACTCAGAAATGCAGTTTTAGTCGGACATTGTTTAGATGTGTTCTCTTATCATGAGAAAAATGTTACAAGAACATGTTAAAAACACCCAAAACACAAATTTCATTGGAGTGGGTCGTTAAACATCCACTTTTTCATGTAATTTATCATTATTGTGTTTCAAATAAAGGGTTTCGTGTTTACCAGTTTGTAAGTTAATCATTTTCTAGTCTTAATGCCGATATTGAGAACAATTAAAAAGGGAAAGTGATCATTTATAACTGTTGAGTTAAATGCAATGTGGTCGAAAAGATAAGTGCGCCAAACTTTTGTGCTGGAACACCTAAGAAAGAAAGTTAGGCGCACCGGTGGCACCAGTGTAAAAATGTAGTCTAGAGTCCTGTGGGAGAATGTGAGCCACAGTACATAACATGTGAAGATATGCATGTGCTAGTGTGAGTAAATGTGTGTACCAGTTCATGGCAGCCTCCGTTATTGTTGGCACAGGGGTTGAGGGGTTCACACTCCTTTCCATTCCCTACATAACCAGCAATGCAAAGACACTCATTCTGCAGACAGAAATTTAGACAGTCATTCTTATGACATGTATGGTCAATAGGCTTCAATATGAAGTTCCTAAATAATTGTTAGGTGACATGGCTGAAGAGATAAAGTCACAAACATGGAATACATTTGAAAGGAAAAACAACCCAAAACTACATTAAACACAGAAGTACCAAATGTTGCAGCTACTCAAAAGATGACATGAAAGGAAGCAAAATGCTATTCACTCCTATGTGAAAAAGACAAACTAGTCACTATAAAAAACGTATGTATAGCTTGGGATCAAAAATCTGTTTTTTGTTCATGACAATAGCGGGTTTGATCAGCTGTTTTGACTCTTGTTTGACTCTATTAAAGCTCAAACTTTTGCATTATCAGGGACTTGGGTTTTAGAATGACAGGTGGTGGACCCAGAATGGACTCAAACACAAACTCCCAATGCTTTGTCCTGCCAACAGAGTTAGAAACACAGAGAGAGCAATGATCACATGATCGTGTGGTTTTATGGATAGTATCCGTGACCAGACAGAAATCTATTGTCTTCATAACTTTAAAATGAAAACCTTCAAAAACACACCAGCACAATATTAAATTCAGTGTTCAATTTTTCTTTTTTGTCTTAGTCGTTACTATAAATGCATGATTTACACAGATTTATATAAACAAATCTATTATTCGTTACAGGTTCAAATCTGGCAAACTGCAACCAGCAGGGATTTCATTGGCTTGGAGAACAGGCCATTTGAGGCCAGAGAGACGTATTAATGACATGATTGTCTTTAAGTCCACTTTCTCTTGACATCCTGCTGACTCCTGCCTATCCTCTGTCCTATTCTTCTTTTATTCTATTCGTTTCATGAGGCTACAATGATTTTACTAAAGTGTGTAGGGTTTTAGGAAGATATGTTTAACTTCCGACCTTCATCATGTTAAAGAAAGCAGGTTCTCTCATCACGCACTTGTGTTTGCTGACAGTTCTTTCAATTTTGGATCCTCCACATCATCACAAACCCTGGACAAAAAAGGGAGGAGCCTCTCTATTTGAAGCCATTGCCCAAACAGTGATCTTTAAAGCATTGTTAAGGTGAACAGTCAATGTGCCTGTCTCCCTTCAGGTTTACCTTTGCCCAACATAATGCAAATGTAACATCAGAGATTACCCATCTACCTCTTATCCTGCTCTACAGCTCAGAGACAGTTTAACGCATCATTATTGTTGGTGTGGCTGTTAGCAGCTGACCTGTCCAGGTCCGATGTGGATGCAGGAAGCATCAGGACTGCAGCCTCCTCCATTTACCCTGCAGTTGTTGATCTCCACACAAACCCTGCCATCACCCGTCCAGCCCTCAGTGCACACACAGGACACATTACCTGGACCCACATACACGCAGTCAGCCTGCAGACAAACAGATTGGATGAATTTCAGCCTCTGTCTGAGCTCTCAAGCTTCTCTCTCAGTTTCAAACAGAAACCTGAGGCAGAAGAGCCACATGGATTCTGTGTAATGAACAAAACACAGATGCTTAAGGGTCATCCTTACATTGGTGTTGCAGCCTCCTCTGTTGCTCTTCAGGCAGAGGTTGATGGGAGAACACAAGTGACCGTCACCATCATATCCATCCTTACACACACACCTGGAGCACCACAGAAGTTAAGCAAACTTAGCACAAACTGCACTTAAGTTTCACTGATACAGATTTTTCAGTTTGTAATGGCTTTCTGGGCTTCATCGTATCCTTTGTTTGTGTTTGAGAAAGTGAGCAGGAGGCAATATTCAGCTACTCTAGAAGATTGGTGACATGAAGCTAGAATGCTTCATGTCACCAATCAATCAAACCAACGTAAACAAGTCCAACTGCATAAAAGCATCAAGGCATCTCAGGGCAGGCGGGTCCTCCTGATGTTGCCTATCCTCACTCATGAGTGAGAATCTGCATGCTTTCATGTTGTGCTAAATTTGGTTTTGCAGTACTTTTCTGTGTGACTTGGATTATTTCAATTAAACATTTCCTTCTGGGTATGTTCATCTGAATAATCAGAAATTAGGCTCTCTGTTCAATTACCTACAGGCTTTGTCAGCTCTTTCACTTCTATAGGTACAATAAAAAATATGCTGAACTATCATTTCGAACTGTTGTGGTGTGATGTTGTTACTGATTTATCACAGATTTGCAGTCTGTTATTCTATTTGACCTCATTGATATCTTTTTTTGTGACTTATCATTTGTTTAATTTCCTGCATTTTTTTTGGTTGTTAGTCTTTGTTTTGACTCACAGAAACATTGAACGAGGAACAAAACATGAATTGTAAATGTTTTCATCTACAACTATTAGTTCTATCCCCAGTAATAACAGAGACAGGAGCCGAGAGCACCAGTAAAACAGGTATTCACACAGGGAAACGTGTGAATGCTAGTGCAAAGTGTGACAAAGCACTGATGCAGAAAGCCTACAGGCTATGCCACCACAGACAGGACTCAGTTGAGATTGAAACTGGGAATCTTTTGCTGTGTGGCAGCAGCTCTGACCTCTTTATTACCCTGCAGGCCCCTTTCTAGTTTGGTTTTTTGACACAAAGCATTTCACAGCAGACGAAAGGCTCTCCATCACCTGGTTTCCAGGCCTGCCTGTGTGCAGAATGCGTGAATGTGGCAGTGCTGCAACAGGCCGTCAGAGTTGCACGGCACTGCCTTTTTGTTGCAGTTTTCCCCCGAGTATCCCTCCAAGCATGATCCTTTCCGACATGCCCCGCCGCTGCCTGGGCGGTTGTCACACACCCCATGAACGCACCGACAGTCTGTAGACAGAAGAACGTCGATGTGCCTCTCTTTGCTTCCATTTGACATTTTGGAGGATGAGCTGGGTCCTTTACCTTCGTCACAGTTTTCTCCATGTTTGGATTGATCTGAACAGATGTGGCAGGCAACTCCCTTGAAGCCCGAATGACAGATGCAAGAACCGTTGCCGTGGATACCATCGAAGCACTGCACAGACCAGAGAGGTATTCCAGAGAGATTCCAGCTAATGCTGCAGTTTCAAAGCAACTCAATGTTTCTTACAGTTCCTTTGTCATAGCAAGGATGTTGAAATCCTCCAATGCAAGGTTGACAGTCTGGACCAAAGAAGCCTTGACAGCACTCTGCGGTCTGTTCAGCATATATCAATCACAAACATGTCCCACACACATGTGGTTCATAATAAAACATGCATGGCACAAAGCACAATAACATGAAGCATGAAGGGAAATAACAAGAGGAGTTTTTTCCTTGAATGGAATAAAATAAACACGAGTTCTCCTTTCTTCTGCATGACCATTGTTGGTTTCTATTTTGCTTCCAAACATTTGCTCTGTGTAAGGTTATAAAGAATCTAAAATTACAGAATTTAAAAGCCGTGTGTTGTCTACACAGAAACTCCTCAAATGTCCTCAAGATGATGGGCTACTGGGTTTGGTTCCATTTTACTCAGCTCTTAAAGACTCACCTGTGTGGTGGTGTTGCAATATTTGGCACAGCCCTTGATGAGTCTGCCAGACAAGATGGAGACGTACTCACAGTCGTTCTGGTAGCTGCTCTGAGAAAAGAAAAGAGTAAACACTCATCTGGAACGATCTGGATTTATTCAATACACTTTGGATAAGCTTGAGAAGATTCTGCCCTTAGTTTGGTCTGTTTTCAGTTCTGTTTACAGGCTTTGTGTTTTTCTTACTGTCAGTCTCACCTGGTTTTATTTGCTAACTATACAGCTGTTTTCAGTTAAATTAATCCTCCTCAGTGTCTGGTTTTCAGTTCGTCTTGGTCAGGTCGTCTGCAACTCTCACATGTGTGTTATTTGTGTTATTCCACTTTTTTTTGGTTTAGTTCGATTCTTCCATAAGCTGGTCTCCCTCGTATGGGTTAATCCACCTCTGCTCCAGGCAAAATTAAGGATATGATGTCAATATCTGTTCAATTTTAGGGTTAGGGCGGAAAAACTTCCCTTGTTTCTAAACGAGTACAAAATTGAAGACAAACAGCATGAATGTGTCAGACTGAACTGAAGGACTTTCCTTTTGGTTTTGATGGAAGAACAAAGTCGATGGGAAGTAAAAATACAGATATTTTGTGCTTTAATTCTTTAGTTGGGAGGGGGCCAAAAGTTATGCAAGGATTAATGGTAACACAAATGTTAAATACAGACACAGCAGGCCAAACTTAGCTGGTTATCGTGTCTGCAGGACACTCAAGAGACAATCAAACTCTTGCGAATGACTCTAGAAAGTGGCTGGAAGGATGTAAGAAAAAAATGACAGGAAGAATTGGAGGAAAAGGGAGGAGATGAGGGTAAGAAGGAATGAGAGCAGGAGTGATGATAGGTATGAGGTAAGATATCTGTCAAAAAAAACGTATTAATAAAGACAAAGTTGTGCACAAATTAACACTTTGTGCACAACTTTTCAGGAAAATATGATTGCAACATTTAGTTTTATGTTTGACATCTCTGTTTTGAATCCAACGCTTGCTGGTCTTGAATACGGATTTCTCCTGTTAACAAACTGTCAAAAATATGTCACAGGGTAACAGGCAAAAACATCGAGTCCCGGAGCATCAATTCAACTGAGTGCTCCTTCGCATTGTGACTCATTTATTAAACAACAAAAGAATTAAACTTTTTAGAGTGTGATTGAGAAAGGCTAAGAAAATGGATGGAACAAACAACAACAGTTAAGCTAACTTGGAGCTAAAGTTTGCTAACTGGCAGACGACCATAGTGATTTTAACATGTAATGAGTGGAGTGGCATGTCTGCTACTTCCTTTTTAGCCGTTTTCACCACTTCTGATTCTAAAACAATCCGCTGCTGCACTGTTTACACAATCGGCAGTTGTAGATTGACAACCACAAAAAGCGGTCGGACATCACTGTTTTATTCAATTTTCAACAGAGCTATGACTATCAAGATCATTTCCTGTTATGAGATCAAAACCTTTCTAAAAAGTTGGTTTTTTATATTAGTTTAATAGAACTTAATAGAAAATAGAAAACTTAAAAGAACACGCATGCGCATTTGAAAACAATTAATGTTCCGGGACTCGATATTTATGCCTGTGACACATTTTTTGACAGTTTGTCAACTGGATAAATTCGTATTCAAGACAAAGAAAAGTCGTATTCAAAAGAGACATGTTAAACATAAAACTAAATGCTGTACTCATATTTTTCCTGCAAAGTTGCACACAAAATATACATTTGTGCACAAATTTGTATTCATGAATACGACTTTGTCCTTATGAACCTTCTTCATATTAACAGCTATTGATTGAATAGGAGAATTTACCATTTCAATGCTTCCTTTGGGACACTCTGTGTTGTTGAGGTAACCACAGTGAACACACGGGCCCTGAAAGCACAAGCAGGTCAGGTGATGCTGCATGTGTGTTTTTATTTTCTTTTATTGTTAGTGTTTTCTTAGGGGAAACAGGCTCCACAGGAGCATGTGCGCGCATGCGCTCACACACACCTGCGCGCTCTCACACGCACACCTGCGCGCTCTCACACACACACACACACACACACGCACACACACACACACACACACGCAGACACACACACACACACACACACACGCAGACACACACACACACACACGCACACACACACACGCAGACACACACACACACACACGCACACACACACCCCACGCACACACACACACGCACACACACACACACCCACACACACGCACACACACACACATACACACACACACACACACCCACACACACGCACACACACACACACCCACACACACGCACACACACACACATACACACACACACCCCAGCTGTGTTCACTGGACAGGTGAGTTTGCTTGATGAGTAAATTGCTCCTCTGTTACCCGGACAGCTCTGGTCAGGTATCTGAAGGACTAATGTCCAACCGAAGAGTCGCCTCTACATTTGTCTACATTCACAACAAACAATATGTTTTCTGCCATCCTGCCACCAGAGACAAAACTGTTTTTTTTCTGCACTGGAAACCTGCATTTTTCTTTCAAATAAAGAGTAAAGATTTCCTGGGAAAAAAATTGTATTGAATTTCATTTGTCTCCAGTATGTACATAAAAGTTTTGTTGTTGAAAACAACCTTTAAAAATGTTTTAACATGGTGTGGAACTACACCATGATTGCCTTTTAAAATGATATTTTCAGGAAAACTTAACTGAAATAAATAGTCAGTCAGAACTGAAGCCAGTGAAACAAACATCTGCAAAAGATGATCATACTTTTGAGTATCTAAAGTCTCAAAAGAAAAGTCTGAAATTGGAGAAAAAAAATGAAAATTCAAGCATGACTAAAGCTTACACACATTTCAGATGAGATCATTTGGGATAGGCACCCGATGAAACAACAGTTTCAGTCTGTGTCTTCTTCAACAACTTTCTGTTTTGTCATTCTCTCACCACTGTGATCTTGCTCTGGGTGACATCACAGCGGTGGGGCAGAATGGGAAGGATGGAAGGCGGATACAGAAGCCCGTCAATCATATGAATGACCCCGTTGGACGCCATAATATTGGAGCGCACCATGTGTACGCCATTCTTCCCCAACAAAATCTCCCCCTGCAGAGTTGAAAACAGCATCTGTGATTTCAAACTAACTCAAAAAATGAAATGTCAACATTAAACCAAGGCTCACTAATTCAAACAGCATGAAGCCAAAGCCAACATCCCAAATGCACAGAGACTCAGATCAATAGCTAAACACAAAACATGATCAAGAAAAATGTAAAACATTTTTAAAAAGACAGTTACAACATCTGGCTATTTTACATGCTGCATGTGTAATAAGAGCAGATTAAGTGGTCAATAATTGCAGAGTATAAATTCCTGGAATATGCTGTTGTGCAGTGACTGCAGATGTATTTCCATGACACACTTCAAGAATTCTGAGAAGATACGTACACTGTCAGAAACTCTGATGCTGATCATCTGATTGGCCATTGTCTGAACCCGAGGAAGAGAGGTCAACTCATCCACTGTAAGCTGTAGACAAAAAAAAGGATTTTTCTTTCAGAATGTTGTCCAACGTTGTAATTTTTGACTTTTACAATCTGAACGGAAGATAATCGGGTTAAAGATTGAAAAAGAAAAAATAAAACCAATCTGTTGTCCTCATAGACACAATACATTAAGACATAAAAGATGAAAAAATTAGTTAAAAAGATTTTTAGTCTTTCATTTGTTGTTTGAAGTGCTGCATTGAAACAGTGAGATAAAAAAAGCCATTCCTTTTTTCTACCGATAGTGGAACATTCTCTGTGTGACTGAGAGGTGGTAAACAGATCCCTAGGAAAGAATGATACAGAGAAAACTTTAAAGAGACACAGAAAACAGATTTTGTTATTTTGAATAAATCAACACCTTAGGAAAAAAAGAAAAAACAGCTATATTTTAAAATTAGAAAAACATTCCAAAGAGGAAAAAACTACACTTAAGAGAAGCAAAGAAAACAGCTCTTTAAGAAAATGTCAAGAATGGGAGCAGATTAGTGTAGCTGATGCCACTAAAGGCAGTGGGCTGTAAATGAGGGTCCATTATTAGAAGGAAAATGCTTGCCATGTTTAGGATTTAGAATGTGACAAGAAAACTATTGTAGAATTATATTTTTAATCGCTTTTACCAGCACAACAGAGTAAGAAGAAGAAGAGTCGTCAAGTGGGTTGGTTTGAAATCTTACCGCAGCACGCGAGTACACATGGTTTCTGAGCAGCTCTTGAAGTTTATGTTTGGCCTGTAAAAGAGAAAACACTATAGAGTTTAATAAACCACTGTTGAAAGAGTCAGATTTAGAAAAGTGACACATAATTTAGCTCACTTTGTAGTTTGTGTGTAAAGCTCAGTATGAAGCTGGACTTGCAAAAAGAAAAAGCTTTAAAAATAACGTAGTGTTTAACTGGCCAGCAGTCTGCTGGAAAAAAGAGATCTTTGTGTCCAAAGTACAATGCTGTCACTTTTTTTGTTTGTTATTTTCCTTTTTTTTTAACTTGTCTTGTCCAAAAACTGAGCAAACAGATCAGAGCTGAAGGCCTTTTGTTTTGGACAGATTTTATTGTTATAATAAGGGGGTTGTAAATCTTCCGACACACATGGTGTATATTTTGTATGAACCCCTTTTGTATTTGAGGCTAAACTTTTTTTGTATTGGTTATGTTTGTGTACTTTTCTTGTTGGACCAGATAAAAAGAAAAAGAGAGAAGGAGAGAATTGGATGTAAGAGATGGGGGGTAAGGGTACAAAAGATGGGAGAGAGAGAGAAAGGGGGTTAAGGAAGTTGGAGGATTATTACAGAAGTGGGGGGGTTAGATAGTTGCTAAAGATTTATCATGGTTACTGTCTGAAGGGGCGGGGCCTGTCCACACACATGCTCAAATGTTACAAACATACCTGTTAGCTCTAAAAATCTTCACATACAAACATGTCAACAAGTACACAAAACAACTACAATTCATATGCATTCAAACAAACACATACGTGTCAAGAATCTCATTCCATCACACAAACGTTCAAACCTCTGCATCAAAAATTCGGGAGTCCCCAATTCGTCATTTTTTGGCGTGCTGGCTCATCCAATTAAATCAAGGCTCCCCAACCTCCAAGCTGCAAACTGGTACCGGTCCACTACCAGACCACGCCATACCCTAACCATGACCAGGTACCCCAACCATAATTTTAACCCGGTACAAGACACGGATCTGTACCAGTTCCAGGTGCAGTACCGGTTCTGGATGCGTACCGGGCTAGGGTACTAGCACTGGACAATCGCCAAGCTTCGGCCCCCCGTACGACAAAACAACTGTACCCCTGATTTAATCTGAACAGCCGGCGCACCCACATCGTCAAAGAGTGATGCACAGGGCTCTTATCCATGCGTCAGTATGTGAGGACTTGGGAGTGAGAACATGTTGACTATTTGTGCAAAAGTGAGCTGACAGCTGTGCATTGTGAGTGTCTTTCCCAGGGCTCTGCTACGGGTAGAGTTCAAAAACCCAGAAGCAGAGAAGGCTTGGACGCAGAGGAGTAAGGTTATCACTGGTTTATTTTAACAGAACAAAACATAACCTCACAAGAGAGGGAAAAAGAGGCAATTAACTCAACCAACTAAGAAGCAGCATAAGAGTACAATGACAGGGACAGACCTAAAAGACACACAACATTCCAATAGAGGGAAGTGAAACACACAAACCTAAATAGACAAACAGACAATCTACTAAACAGGATGCAACTGTGAACACCTCCAGCAGGAGACACAGGTGAGAAGGAGGAGAAAAAAGCCACAACAGACCTGCACAGAACAGGCAGAGAAAAATCACTTATTTGTTAATTTTCTGTACAATGCACTGAGATATTGCAGCGCATGTCTCCTTGAAACTTTTTTGGAAAATGTTACCTCATGGCCATCATCTTTTCTTTACAAAGCTTCATAAAAGTTTTTTTTTTTTTTTGTAAAATATATATATTTTTTGTTGCAAGCAATCACAGTAGTCAAAAAGTAATGTGAAAATATTTCAAGTGTTTGTACTTGTACAGTCTTCAACCTAAAGGCAAAATAGCTGAAGCCCATCTGCCTGCGTCCTTACGTGGTTCAGCATGTAGAGGATGCTGCCGTCTCGAGCTCGGTCCACAGCCTCATTAGTGGGGATGAACACTGTGAGGGGCCCTGGTCCTCTCAAAGGTGGTGGCAACCCGCAGTTCTAAGAGACCATAAGGAAGACATGATTCTGCAATATTCTCTTTTAAAATATAAATCCTTTTGACTTCGAAAACTGAAAGACGTGACCAAACAATGAAGTTAAAAACTAAGCAAGCAAAAAAAATATGTAAGATAATAAACATTGAAGTAGTAAAACACAGAAGTAACTAAACACAAAAGTAATTTAACATGGAAGTAATTGAACATGGAAGTAACTGATATACTAAAGTAAGTAACCAAACACCGAAGTAACAACATACTGAAATAACTAAACAGTGAAGTAACTAAACACTGACTTAACAAAACACTGACTTAACTAAACAGAGAATAATTAAACACTGAAGTAACAAAACACAAAAGTAATTTAACACGGAAGTAATTGAACATGGACGTAATTGACATACTAAAGTAAGTTACCAAACACTGAAGAAACAAAATACTGAAGTAACTGAACACTGAAGTAACTAAACATTAAAGTGACAAAACAGTAAAGTAACTTAACACTGAAGTAACTACACAGTAAAGTAACAAAGCATTAAAGTAGAAAAAAAGTGAAATAACTAAACACTGAAGACGCTAAACACGGAACATAAAAAAACGGTGATACAAGTGATTACAAAAAAGTAACTAAACACTGAAGTAACAAAACATTGAAGTAACAAAATACTAAAGTAACTTAACACTGAAATAACTAAACAGTGAAGTAACTAAACACTGACTTAAAAAAACACTGACATAACTAAACAGAGAATAATTAAACACTGAAGTAACAAAACACTGAAGTAACAAAATACTGAAATAACTGAACACTGAAGTGACTAAACATTAAAGTGACTAAACACTGAAGACACTAGACACTGAAGGTAACTAAACAGTGATGTAACAAAACACTGAAGTAACAAAATACTGAAATAATGAATCACTGAAGTAACAAAACATTGATGTAATAAAATACTGAAGTAACTAATCACTCGCGTAACTAAACATTAAAGAAAGAAAACACAAAAGTAACTTAACACCAAAGTAAATGATCACTCAGGTTACTAAACATTAAAGTTAGAAAACAGTGAAGTAACTAAACACTGAAGTAACCAAACACCGAAGTAACTAAACACCAAAGTAACTAAACACAGAAGTAACAAAACACTGAAGTAACTTAACACTGAAGTAATTTAACACTGAAGTAACGAAACACTGAAGTAACTAAACATTGAAGTAACTTAACACTAAAGTAACGAAACACTGAAGTAACTGAACATTGAAGTAAAAATTCCGAAGTAACTGAACATTGTAGTAACAAAATACTGAAATAACTTAGCATTGAAGTAACTAAACACTGAAGTAACAAAACACAAAAGTAACTTAACACTGAAGTAACTAATCACTCGACTAACTAAACATTGAAGTAAGAAAACACTGCAGTAACTAAACATTGACGTAACAAAATACTGAAATAACTTGACACTAAAGTAACTAAACACTGAAGGTAACTAAACATTGTAGTTAAAAAAATACGGAATAACTTAACACTGAAGTAACTAATCTCTAAATTGACCTAAACAGTGAAGTCACAACACACTGACGTAACAAAACATTAAAATAACTGAACTCTGATGTAATTAAACACTGACATGACAAAACACTGAAATAACTAAACACTGAAGTAAATAAACATTAAAGTGACAAAAGAGTGAAGTAACTAATCACTGAAGTGACTAAACACTGAAGTAACTAATCTCTAAATTACCTAAACAGTGAAGTCACTACACATTGACGTAACAAAACATTAAAATAACTGAACACTGATGGAACTTAACACTGACGTGACAAAACACTGTAATAACTAAACAGTGAATAACTAAACATTGAAGTAACAAACACTGATGTGACAAAACACTGTAATAACTAAACAGTGAATAACTAAACATTGAAGGGACAAACACTGACGTGACAAAACACTGAAATAACTAAACAGTGAATAACTAAACATTAAAGTGACAAACACTGACGTGACAAAACACTGAAATAACTAAAAACTGAAGTAACTAAACATTAAAGTGACAAAACAGTGAAGTAACTAATCACTGAAGTGACTAAACACTGAAGTAACTAATCTCTAAATTACCTAAACAGTGAAGTCACTACACACTGACGTAACAAAACATTAAAATAACTGAACACTGACGTAACTTAATACTGACGTGACAAAACACTGAAATAACTAAACAGTGAATAACTAAACATTGAAGTAACAAACACTGACGTGACAAAACACTGAAACAACTGAAGTAACTAAACACTATAGTAATTGAACACTGAAGTAACTAAACAGTGAAGTAGGTAAACACTGAAATAACAAAACATTGAAGTAACAAAATACTGAAGTAACTTAACCGTGAAGTAACTAAACACTGAAGTGACTTAACACTGAAGTAACTAAACACTAAAGTAACTAAACACTGAAGTAACAAAATACTGAAATAACAAAACAATGAAGTAACCAAACATTGAAGTAACTAAACATTGAAGTATCTAAACGCTTAAGTAACAAAATACTGAAGTAACTAAACACTGAAGTAACCTAACAGTTAATTTTTCGGGGTTTCAGGTTTTCTACAAAAAGCATTAAACCGTTGATAGTTCATTATTCAGAGTGCCAAAAAATCTCCTCTTTAGACTTCTCTCACAGGGAATATGTAACCCTAAGTAGGACTAGCGGGTGGAGTTAAGCTCAAATCATTTGATGAAAACATGATCATAAAGATTCATCATTGTTCAAACTTTATATTGACTTTTCTCTTGTGCCTCCTGTCATACTATAGAATGAAGATGACAAGCCAGAGGGGTTGCTGTAGGTGAAGACTCCACTGTTGGGTTGCTGTTAGTGGGTAAAAATACTCACATCCACCAAAGACAAGAAGCGATTGTAGTCTTCTTCCATTCTCAGAATCTCCCCCACAGTCTTTCCAATAAACTTAAAAAGAAAAACATATAATTTGCCTTAAATTCTTGAAAAAACAAATTCAGAAAGAATATTTGTTCATTTTTTATTGAAATAAAAGTATTTGATGCATTTATGAAGAAGAGGAAAGATCATCACAACCACTCACTTTTTCATCACGAAGCTTACTCTCTAAGAGCATGCCTGTGATTGGCTGGTTGATGATGTGGATGATACCATTTGCTGCAGGAAGATCTGAGACGATCACATTATACTGTTTACGTGGGTTGTCCAAGAGGATGAACCTCTGCAGAAACATATAATCAGGATGTGAGGATGTGTCATTCAATAAGGTCATTCCAACATATTCAACACACCTTGAAGTTCATGTGTTTATTCAGAAATTTTTCAATTCCTTTGAGAAATCAGAAGTTGGAGATGTTGCACAAATGGCAATTGCTTTAACACTTTAAGATTATAGAGGTACAACACAAATGCAAACACCAACTCTTGGTTGATAGAAAGGTCGCTCAAGACTGCACTTCATGACACACCAACCTGAGCACAGCCTGGATTGATTACAACAAAGCCTCAGTTCTACACACGTAGATCACTGCATGCTTGGAGCTGTACAACATCAACAGGACTCTAAGAATCTTCATAGGAAACTCAATGAAGCTGTGAAAAACCATCCTTGAAAGCAATGGCAACCCACTTGCACAAGTGTCCATCAAATGTGGCATAAACAGTGTGTACGGAAAGTATTCAGATCCCCTTAAATTTGTCACTCTTTATTATATTGCAGCCATTTGCCAAAAAGCATTTCAGTTCATTTTTTTTCTCATTGATGTACACATAGCACCCCATATTGACAAAAAAATACAGAATTTTTGAAGTCCTACCAATGGCTTAAAATACATGTCACATTAAAGGATTGCCCCAACTGTTCTGGAACAGAAATGAAAGAGGCTGAAAAAGCCTGGAGCGAGTTTCACCAGATTTGTATCGCTTCAACAATTCATACCAAGTCTCTGCAACTGTAGATGGCGGACATGCACTAGTAAAAAGTAGAAAAAGAACCAGAAGAAGAAGCCTCTCCCTGTTTGGACAGTGTAAATGGGGGTTCAAGAAAGCATGTTTAGCACCTTCTTTTTTGTCTTCCCTTTCTTTTGTAACCTAATCCTCCATCTCTAACATCCCACTTTCTTCCTCTATCTTTTCTTTTTCATCTGGTCAATCGGGAAAAGTATACAAATAGAATTAATATAAATATTTTATCCTCAAATACAAAAGGACGTTTATACAAATAAACACCTTGTGTGTCCTGGGGGTTTTATTTGACCAGGATTTATCATTTAAGGATCACATATCACAGGCTTGTAAAACTGCGCAATATTTCTAGAATCAGAAACATATTATCTAGAAGTGATGCTGAAAAACTCATCCATGCATTTGTTACGTCTAGGCTGGATTACTGTAACTCTTTGCTAGCAGCTTGTCCTAAAAGTTCTTTAAAAAGTCTTCAGCTTGTTCAAAATGCAGCAGCTAGATTGTTAGCAGGAACCAGCAGAAGAGAACACATTACTCCTGTGTTAGCTTCACTTCACTGGCTCCCAGTTGAATCTAGAATCAAGTTCAAAATCCTCCTGTTAACCTATAAGGCCTTGAATGGGATGAACCCATCCTATATTAAAGATCTCATAGAGCCTTACCAACCAGACAGAACACTTCACTCACTAAATGCAGGACTGTTTGTGGTTCCTGGAATCTCTAAAAGCACAGTTGGAGGTAGAGCCTTTATCCACCAAGCTCCTGTTTTATGGAATAAACTCCCAGCTCGTGTAAGAGAGGCCGACACAGTTTCTACATTCAAAGTTAGGCTTAAAACATTCCTCTTACGGATTAGTACCAGACTAGCTTGTAATCAGAGAATATTTAAACTACTCTCTACCTCATCTACTGTAATAAAGTTTACCACACTGTTTCTACTCTGTGTGGCTGTGACTTCGCCTTTGACTCTACTCGCTCCTGTCTTTGGCCATGACTTCGCCTTTGGCTCCTGTCTTTGGCCGTGACCTCGCCTTTGGCTCCTGTCTTTGGCCGTGACCTCGCCTTTGACTCTTCCCGCTCCTGTCTTTGGCTGTGACCTCACCTTTGGCCTCTACTTTTTCCTGTCTTTGGCTGTGACCTCGCCTTTGACTCTACTCGCTCCTGTCTTTGGCCGTGACCTCGCCTTTGGCTCCTGTCTTTGGCCGTGACCTCGCCTTTGACTCTTCCCGCTCCTGTCTTTGGCTGTGACCTCACCTTTGACTCTACTCGCTCCTGTCTTTGGCCGTGACCTCGCCTTTGACTCTACTCGCTCCTGTCTTTGGCCGTGACCTCGCCTTTGGCTCCTGTCTTTGGCCGTGACTTCGCCTTTGGCTCCTGTCTTTGGCCGTGACCTCGCCTTTGACTCTTCCCGCTCCTGTCTTTGGCTGTGACCTCACCTTTGGCTCTTCCAGCAACCCCAGCAGTTTCCACAACTCCTACTGGATGAAGCCCATCTGACAGACTATTCAAACATGTCTTTGTTTACTGAAATATTTAGATGTTATCTTAACTTGTAGCTGTTTATCTAGACGTGTTTGTTTATCAAACATATACTTGTTATTCAACCATGTAGTTATAGAATTAATTAAGCTCACTTTCCTTTAATAGTTCTAGCACATCACCTGTCCGTCCGGGTTGAGGATCTCTCCTTCATGTGGGAAACCCTGAGGTTTCTTAGTCGTCGTCCCCCCACCCCACCACCACCCCCAAAAAATACAGGGTTTTTTCCTCACTGAAAAGGAGGGTGTAAGGACAGAGATGTTGCTATTGTTTACATTTACATGTTTGATTTTTTTGTTTCTTGCCATATACTGATATCAGTCCAATGAGACTGCTTTTGCTGTGATATTTGGCTATAGAAATCAAATTGAATTCAATTGAATTGAATTATCAGAGGATTCATAAGCCCCTGTAACAGAAACATCACAAAAGAACACGAGTCCTTCAGATCTAATCTATATACTCAGCGTCTGGAGAGGATATGCTAATAAAACAAACAAACAAACAAAAACAAATGTCCATATCAGGGCCCTGTTCCAGAAAGCAGTTACATACCCGAGTAGATTTAAGGGTAAGTTAGTTGATATCCTCAACTTACGGTTCCTAAACCGGCAGTGGTCTGAAAAGAACCTGCTCCAAAGCAGGTTATGTTGAACATGACATAATATGTCTGAACATAACCTGCTCCGTGTAACCTGCTCCGTGTAACATGCTCCGGGGAACCTGCTCCGTGTAACCTGCTCCGTGTAACCTGCTCCGTGTAACCTGCTCCGTGTAACCTGCTCCATATAACCTGCTCTGGAGCAGGTTCTGTTCGGAGAGTCCATTTGTTTCAGCAGCATGGCCTTTTAATGATAATCCTGTAAACGTAAAAGCACAAATTATACAAGATTTGATTCCTGAGAGAGGGTGATGAGCACATGTATTGTCTTATTTAAAAGATTATTTATCAAGAGCAATTCCAGTTTACAGAGGACGAGTTTCATTTGGCAACATTTTTGAAACCTTGCTTCCGTCTACTTTTTTTCAAGCATATAATACAAATATTTTTGACAAACTTCACATTTAATGGATTCAATGTGTCCTGCAGTCTATGCTTGAGTACACATATGTCTAAATTCTAATGGCATCATTTCCATGTGGATGTATGGATATGTATCGTTTTACTTTTAATTCCCAATCACATAAGGATTAACCATTTTAGGTTTGAACTATATGTTCAAATGTACATTTCTTTTGTTTGTCTTCTTTAGTATTTTTTGTTTCCTTTGTGTTTCGTTTTAGTGCTTGAAATAAATCGATTCCTAATCCAAACCTTACAATTTAAATGTCCTAAACTGCAATCAGCTGTAACCACAGGACACATTCTTTTGATTGTGACAGGGACATTCTTCTACCATGTTGGTGATGCAGAGCATCAAAAAGCAAAAGTAGAACTGTTGGTTCAGTCTGTGTGCTGCTGAAACGGCTCCTACACACATTCATACAGTTCTGTGGGCACAGCCCTCTGCATGGAATTAAAGAAGGATTCTACAGAGAGGGAGGTTTGCCTTTTTTTTTTAATCCATGGAAAACCTAGTTTTCAAAGTGTTCATGTATTCATGTTGTTCACATATATTCCTTACACCCTCAGAAAAAGTTATTTAAGATTTTTGGAAACGATTTGAACAACCACAGTTTTACTCTGGGTACCATGGCTGAATATGCTGTTTATTGAAAGCTAATCTGTGTTTACCCACTTCTTTCACCTGGGTAACGTTAACTTTCCAGCAGGTTTCTTGTCTTTCTAGTGTTTTATATTTTAATCATTACAGGACAACACAAAGGTCAGTTGCTGGGGGAACTTTGTCTGCCCTTCATGATAACCCCCTACCCTAATCCTGAGTCTGAACTTGAACTTAGACCAGATTCAACGTGGCTCACAGCCGAACCCGAGCATGAAGATCGGCATCCTGAAGTCTCCAGTATCTGTAAGGCATCAGGGTCAGACCTGAGAGGGCCTGTGACATCACACTGGCTTGGATTGTCTTCCGCAACATCGGAGGAGAATGCCTCCACTCCTGCCCCCCGCGCCCTGATGAAGATGGCCCAGAGGAAGACTTTTTAACGCTGCTGATCACCCCGACGACAGAATGATCAGAGACAGGATTTGACTAAATCATTTTAAATAAAATGTTCACAAAAACATTTTTCCTATTTTCATTTCCTGAAAGAAAAGGAAAATAGAAATATATTGATTACATTTGTCTATATAATATTTAACATATAACAGACTAATCTTCACATACAGTTCCCACCTCAAGGTGATGCTCCAGTATTTCCACTTGACCTTTGGCCTTTTGATTAACTATTTTTTCTTCTTCATTTTCATCGGAATAGAGTCCATCTCCATTTCACTTCTTTTTTGAAGATGGACAAATTACTCCACCCTTATAGGAAGCTGGTGGCAGGAAATAAAGTCGTTCTCCATTTGTTATAGAATTAATTAGTGCTTAAAATACATAGGTCATTTTTTAAAGGCTTTTTTTAAAACTGTTGATTATCACAAAAACTGAGTAAAAAGTTCATATTGGAATTCACACTGTCGGCTATTTTTTGCCAAGCTGACTCTCTCTTTTAGTGATGCAGTTGAATTGTTTTTTCTCACCAAAATGGGTTTGAATTTTTAATCCCGCATTAAACCCTCGCTCTGCCTCTGTAAAGTTTGCTGCTCGCTTCTTCCCTCCTTCAGTTTCCATTGCGGTCAGGAATTCTGTCATCTTTATGTTTTCCACCTGCACATGCAGGTTACACATGAGGTAATACCTCTGGGTAACCAGCATGAGGTGGATTGAACTAAAACTTATCTGGTGCTTTGGAACGGACATACTCAGCATCGGCATGTGTGCCTTTGATCAACCCAGAGCTCGGAGTTTACCAGATGCTAGGTTAACCCTGCTTTCAGGAACAGGGCCTGGTCAACAGTGTAGAGAAGATTCCTTACCCTGTTTGGCTTCAGTCTCACTTTTCCTCCCCCATAAAGAGTGAGGTCGCGCCCCTCCAGCTCCTTGTAGAGGTGCTGTCCCAGGATTAGGTGATTCTTACACAGCAACTCCTCATTTAAACCCTGCAGAGTGCACGCAGGTCAACAGATTATCAATCGGTTTGGTCACAGCGTCACAGCTCCTCTGCCACTTTGAGCTGGTTTTCATACCAGCAAATTCACAAATCATCAGGCCTCTGCAAACTTGACAGTTTATGCAAAGCAGAAAGGATCAGTGTTAGTCCAAGATTCCTGTGCAAGTGGAGTTCCAGAGAACAGCAACTCCTCAGTGCTCACAACGAGCCAAACAGGGCTGGAAGAACAGAGTCATTGACAGCAGCAGCAGACTCTGCAGCAGTTTGAGGGCTCCATGTGAGACGCATTGAAGCGCACAGCTGGAGGTGTGAAGGACAGTTTTATGGGAAACAACAAAGGTAGAAGATCAGAAATACCTTTGTCACCAATGTTATGAATATTTACGTACAAACCAAAAGACAACAGAAGATTCTGCGTGCGTTCATTTTCATGACCAGCGACAGAGTCAATTTCATGTAAAGTATTAAGTAAACTATTTGATCAAGGTTTGGTTTCACTGAAAATATAGACATTAAAACCTACTGTACAACGACAAAAATACACTCAACTGAGTTTGTTTGCAAACCGAAACTACAGTATTTCCAAACCTGACAAGTGACTTTTTACATCTGACAAACACAAAACTGGAGGAAATCAGCTTTGTGTCCAATTAACCAATCACAACACACAAGTCTGAACCCGACTCCTGTAAAACCGGACCTGAACTCGGTCCAGAACAGACAGAGCAGCAAAGAGACGGCGGACGTACTGTCAGAGGAGTTTTCTGGACGGGGACAAAGACCGTGAAGGGTCCACTGTGGCTCAACAGCTGCATGCAGCCTGCCTCTGAAACACACAAGTGTGTGCACGTGTCAAAGGTTAAACAGGGAAATTTCAGATAATTAGAAAAAAAAATCACAATTTGTACTTTTCCATCATCTTTACATTGATTGCTTTTTGCATTGAAGCATGAACCCTCATGGCATTATATATGTTATATAACATTATATATGTTATATAACATTATATATGTTGGGTTGTTCAAATAACAGTGGTCCAGTTATATCTGTCTTTATTTGACACACGTGTGCTTCAATCCTTCTGCTAGCTCGTTTCTGATCTTCCCTCTTTCTCTCTTTCTCTCTCTGTGTCTGTCTCGCAATAACTCAGGAATATATATATATTCCTGAGTTATCGTTTGACCTGGTATTTAAATCCTTCACTGCAATATTCTTGAATTATTTTGTCTTTACCAAACATAGCAACAGCTCCTGTCAGGTTTGCTCTCTGGCTCCCGCTTGTGTCCAGCTCGATAAGGCGCTCCATCAGGTTGCCATAGCAATGGTGTCCATCCCCAATCTGAGTGGCCTCACAAACACATCTGTGAGGGAAGAGTAAAAAAACACACATGAGGTTTTCTCACCTTTCACTTTGGAGCACTAAAACAGTCACAAGGCCAGTGAAACACTTTAAAACTGACTTACAACCCAAAGTTTGGAAATGTAGAGCCACTTTTTCATTTGAATGAAATAAAGACATGTTAGAAATCATTAAAAAATGTTGTGAGAAAAATAGGCTAATATATGGACATCATACATCCATACAATTTGAGGCTAAAGATTCGATTAGATGAGAGTTTTGAGAAGGACTTTGAAGTGTTTTCTCTCTTCTGATTTGACCGTTTCATGTTTCCTCTTGCAGCATCTTTGGTGTCAAGAAGACCTAGAATTTCAGCTGCATTTTGAACATTCTGAGCATTATTTTATCAGGACTAGGTTTGAATTTGATTGTAAATATGATCCAGAAATCTGACTGCATCCGATCTATCTGACCTGGGTTTTCCATCCAGTTCAGTCTGACACACCGCTGTGGGGCCACAGGTGTCAGGAAAGCATGCAGACAGGAGCGTGCAGCCAAACTCAGGGCTGCCACCTACAGGTGACATGCCAGACATGCACTCACAGCTGGACTGAGAGAGAGAGACAGGAATGTTACACAGAAACCAAGGCATTGACTGGGCTCTGACTCTGGAGGGCGTCTTCACCTTGTTGGGTCCTTTAAAGACACAGACTGTGGAGTTGATGGGACACCCTCCATTGTTCTCTACGCAGGGGTTTCTGGGTATGCAGATCCGACCGTCTCCCTCATAACCAGGTTTACAGACACACTTTATCTTTGATCCTCGTAAAGAGCAAGCTGCATTGATGTCACATCCACTCTGAGAGCAAAAGGCTGAGTAGAAGGACAAACACCAACGTTCACATGAAATGTAGAACTGCTAGACGCTCCAGGGAGCTTCATTTCAAAACTGTATTTGGATTTAGAACATGACATACTCTGAAAAATATACTCGGAAAAAAAACAAAGATGAAAGAAAACGTTCACAAACGTGACGAGCGTGTGGCACATGAGTCTCTGGAGACGTCTCTTTCTAAATTCTAATCTGCATTCAGCTGTGTGAGAATGCACGTGCGTCTCTGCCCTCATTTGTTCACAGAAGGTCAATGTCAAAGAGGAATCATTGTGCAAAAATCCATAAGCAGCTTTTCCCAGTCATTGAGGAAACAGCTGATGAAGACAGCAGAGTAGGGAAAAAAGCCCGCTGAGAGGAGGAAGAATGGAATTAGGTCTCAGCTCAGAGTTTTACTTCTGGATCACTGCAAAATGTGGCAAAGTGTGCAAAAGGAACACATCAGAGCACAGAGGAGTCTTTATGAGCCATGTCTGGAATGTTGTGGAATACTTAGTGTTGTTTTTTTACATTAAATCTCTGCGCTTTTCCCCTGGAAAACTAGACCATCCTGAAAATGTGAAACAAGAAAATGGATACAAATCCATAGATTTGTTTTGTGGTTTTGTGTTAAGTTTGACATGCAGGCTTTTACATCTATATTTTGTTTTTGTATGTGGAGAAACTTAAAAGTGAGTTCAGCTATGGATACTTCAGACTTAAAGCACACAGTAGGAGCCTCAAAATCTAGACTTCTGATGTTACCTGCTGTCTTGCTGGCTCTGTCAGCTTGATGTGTTTTGGTTTCCAAGAAAAGTTCAACATCAGTATTAGGAAGAATGCCAAAAGTTTCTCATTTTTCTAACACTTTCACTGCGCAAAGAAGACCAGTGATGCCTTCCTGCATTCACTCTCTCATGTTTTCATGCATGAGTGTTTTTAATGTTTCTGCCACAACACTAGTGACAATGAGAGCAGCCTCAAGCTGCGTTCACACTGCCTTGGCACTGCAAAGTCTAAAAGTCTGAAAAGTCTATGCAAACGCGCATGAACAGCCGTTTCTGCATTCAAAACTCTCACACATCGCTATGCAGGCTTTACGACCATTACAACAAAACACGTTGCCAGTAAAACCAGGCCAAATTTGATCACTCAAGGACTGGAATTTGGTAGTACTGCATGCATTTTGCTGCATTTGTTCTTCAAATGAAGATAAACCAAAGTCACTGTCCTGATATGATGGTAATCCATATCCGTTATTGCAAGAGCACCAGCAAAGAACCAAACCATTTCTGTTTTGTCACCAAATCCCAAGATTTACCGTTTCAGAAGTTCACACCAAGCCTCTTCCAGCTGTAGGTGGTGGACATGCACAAGTAAAGAATAGAAAAAGAAAAAGAAGAAGCTCTCTGTGCTTGTTCACTGAAACTCTTTTGGGCCAAAAGTCAAATGTTTGGTGTGAGCATGGTTTTAAAAACTCATTGCTGTACCATAAACTTGGAACAAATGTTTTTTTCTCTAGTAGGAGGTGCAAAAACAGGTTGTACTAAAGTATAAACTAAACATAATCCCGGTTTAAAGTAGACCTTTACATTTTTTATAACAACTTTAACATTGTAATGAGTTGACCAAAGTTACTGCTGCAGATGAAACATACACAGAACTGGTTTGTGATTGTTTTCAAACCATGAAGCTTTTGTGACCAAAGAAGTAAAACAAGCATTTACCTAAGCACTTGTTCTGTGAGGACTTTCTGTAACCAGGCAAGCAGTCACACTCAGCTTCATCTCTGTCTCCTTTGCAGTACGAGAATGGGCTGCAGGTACTGCACTTAGTGCTCACTGTGCACAACACAGACAGAGCAAGTCATTCAATGCAGCGTGCAGAGGAAAAGCCCCCCATTTAAAGAAATCAACTAGTTTTAATATTAGTTATGAAAAACAAAACAATGACACCAGAGCAAAGGAACTGAGAGCAGCGACAATAATGCCCAACAAAAACTCTCAAACTGCTTTGAAATTAAAAAAACATCATTTATTCCTAAAAATACAGACATGTAGAGAAAGTGATGGAAATATAAATACAACCACAGACATTTTTATGAAACTATAATCTGTCTTTTACATTTGCTGTTGTTTTTGTAACATTTGCAAACATTTACTTTCTGAGCTTCACCCCAATACATTTTACAGTTGATTAGAAAACCAAACATTTTATTACTTCATTTGACATTTAATAATTGATGTATTTATTGTCTCACCTTCGTCACAGCGCCTCCCAGTGTACGGTGGCTGACACAAACACTGCCCGTCCCCATCTGGGCCTTTGTTACACACTCCACGCTGACAGTCACATTCTGCACACAAACAGAGGAACCTGCTCTTCAAAAACCTCTGTGTACATTTCTCCACTGGTAAAGTTCAAATTAAAGCTTTTCTTTGCCAATCAGGGGGAAACCTGCTGTTGAAGGTGCAGAAAGTTTCCAGTAAAAAGAGTTGGAAGTTTCCCCTAAGTGTAAAAAAAGCTGCAGAGCTCCTGCAGGGATGTGGAAATGCAGCATGCAGGATAGGTCAGGAGGGTCAACACAAGGTCATGACTAAAACTGTTACCGTTGTTTATGCTACACAGTGAAAAACATCCTGGTTTGCAGCTTTAATCTTAATCATTCCTCTGTCCATAACCAAGCCCAGAATGAAACAATCATTAAGAAGTCAGTTTTCAAATGTCATGATGTTGAGGCATCTCTTTCCTCCAAGAACAAGAGAATGAGGTCAGTTCAAAACACTTTTCTCTCAGCAGAAACAATTCAAGTTTAGATGAAGAATCCTTAACTTCCCAGAAGAAAACAGAAGTGGGATGATGAAGGTGCCTACCTTTGTCGCACTTTTTCCCAAAAGCTTCAGGACTCTTACACTCCTGACAGGCAAAGCCAGAGAAGCCGTCCTGCAGAAACAGGCAGCGCTTCATTCACACAGCAAAGTCAAACTTTCAAAGAGACACACACAGATCTACGAGGCAGCAGTAACGCAACAAGGCTTGTCAGCAAATTCAAATAAAGTTACTGACAGGATAAGCTGCAATAAAAAAGCCCAAAATACTTTTGACTGAAGAGCATACAGCACAGCATGTTTGTCCATGAAGCTTTAAAAACCCAATCTAATGAAAATGGTGTTTTTATCATGTTCTTGGAGCATTTTTCTCATGATGGAGGACATGAATCAAGAAAATTAAGCCTTAAATTGCATTTCTTTCTTCAAAATGTTGTGAATTAGGAGCAGATGAGAAAATGCTGTTTGAAAACTTCGGCAGCAGTGATAGGGATGTTAAATCAGTAATCCACAAGCTCTCTGCTCTGCTCTATTCTGATGCATCCACCTGCAGACGAACAGATCCACGTACGTCTTTGCTTTCCTCGTCTGAGCTGGAATCTGGCTCAAAACTGTTCGGCTGGATAGCTACAATGTTGATCACCATTTTTGTTGCACCAGGAATGTCAGGTTAGAGTTCTGAGGGGCTGTAAGCTAGCAGGAGAGTGAGTACACAAAAGCTTTACAAAAAAATGATAATCACTTTGAGAGATACATAAGTGAGGTGAAGATTTCACCGTGGTTTTGAAAAATATCTACACCACACACTGGAGCGTCTTTAACTGGATTCACGTTTGAAAACTGCTGCTACAAGAATGAAGATTCTTTATGAAAGTGTTGTGAACCTTCAGCATCATCTCAGTGATGAGGATCAGCTGTTTGCCTCTTCATAGCACCTCCAGCTGCTGTCACTTTCACTCTCTGAGTTTCATTCAGTTCTCAACTGCCTCACTGCTTTGGTCTAAATGACTATTCGACCCACATTTTCTAGCCTATCGTTGTTTCATTTCCTTCAAGTCTGCCCCTCCACCTTCCAGGCCAATCCACAAGTGTCTGCTTTATCCCATCCTCCACCTCTTTCTGTTGCTTGAGACATCTCATCAGTTCCATGACCACCATCAACATCATCTATGCTCTGTGTATCTCTTGCGCCTGATCTGAGCTCATCAGGCTGTGTTTGAAAATCTGTCTAAAGACTTTTATTGTTGAAATACAATAACAATCAGATCCTAGCGTTCTGATCTTGCATCTACTTCTCTAAGATCTCCTTTTTGAAAGTAGTTCTCTCTGAGGGACATGCAGATTTGTGAAAAAGCGTAAAACAGTCAAACTGACATTGCAGATGCAGGTGCCATTGCCCATGTCTCCATCCATGCAAACTCCATTGAAGCTGCAGATCTTCCCTGACCAGTTTGGACAAGCTGCAGACAGAAACAAGATTGTTTTTGTGAGGAAACAGAGTCACACATCACCCCACAGTTGTACATCATGCCAGGATGAGTTACATTTTTGAGAAAAAAAATCCCTGAGGTTCAAAACAACCCAGCGTCCTCAACTCCAGACTTGTGTGGAGGAAGCAGATTTTAGATTATGCTAAATTCCTTTTTCTGTGGAAACTGCTCAGCTCTTAAATTCATATCCAATGTACCACTAAAACTGAATTTGGTTTCCTCCTCCTAAAGTCTATAGACTTCAGTGATAAACTTTACATAGACCTTTTTAGGTAAACACCTCATTAAAATACTTGTTCATGTTTCTTATCCTGAATCGTCACAAATAATAATCAAAAAATACATCGGATGGTTTTTTGCTTTTTTACCATAAGGCCCACCAGATTATAAAATGCATTAGTAAAACCAAACCTGTCATAATGAAATTTTCCTAAACTACCCAGAAGGCCTAGATAAGCCATGAGGCAGGCAAATGTTCAGAGAGGATGATGGGTAGTTTTTCTAGTGGATTTTGTTGTTCGTCCTGTTTGCCTACTTTATCTGGAACTAACAGCTTTGGCAGACAGAGCGACAATCCTTCATTTAGGAAGACTCCTAACATTGTTCAGTTGTAACACATGAAATACAAAACAATACTCTCACTTTCCCTGTTCAATGTGTTAAAGTGTAAACAAGTTCAATGTGTCGAAGTGTAAACAAGTTCAATGTGTCGAAGTGTAAACAAGTTCAATGTGTTAAAGTGTAAACAAGTTCAATGTGTCGAAGTGTAAACAAGTTCAATGTGTTAAAGTGTAAACAAGTTCAATGTGTTAAAGTGTAAACAAGTTCAATGTGTCGAAGTGTAAACAAGTTCAATGTGTTAAAGTGTAAACAAGTTCAATGTGTTAAAGTGTAAACAAGTTCAATGTGTCGAAGTGTAAACAAGTTCAATGTGTTAAAGTGTAAACAAGTTCAATGTGTCGAAGTGTAAACAAGTTCAATGTGTCGAAGTGTAAACAAGTTCAATGTGTCGAAGTGTAAACAAGTTCAATGTGTTAAAGTGTAAACAAGTTCAATGTGTCGAAGTGTAAACAAGTTCGATGTGTCGAAGTGTAAACAAGTTCAATGTGTTAAAGTGTAAACAAGTTCAATGTGTTAAAGTGTAAACAAGTTCAATGTGTCGAAGTGTAAACAAGTTCAATGTGTTAAAGTGTAAACAAGTTCAATGTGTCGAAGTGTAAACAAGTTCGATTTGTTGAAGTGTAAACAAGTTCAATGTGTTAAAGTGTAAACAAGTTCAATGTGTTAAAGTGTAAACAAGTTCAATGTGTTAAAGTGTAAACAAGTTCAATGTGTTAAAGTGTAAACAAGTTCAATGTGTCGAAGTGTAAACAAGTTCAATGTCTTAAAGTGTAAACAAGTTCAATGGGTTAAAGTGTAAACAAGTTCAATGTGTCGAAGTGTAAACAAGTTCAATGTGTTAAAGTGTAAACAAGTTCAATGTGTCGAAGTGTAAACAAGTTCAATGTGTCGAAGTGTAAACAAGTTCAATGTGTCGAAGTGTAAACAAGTTCAATGTGTTAAAGTGTAAACAAGTTCAATGTGTCGAAGTGTAAACAAGTTCGATGTGTCGAAGTGTAAACAAGTTCAATGTGTTAAAGTGTAAACAAGTTCAATGTGTTAAAGTGTAAACAAGTTCAATGTGTCGAAGTGTAAACAAGTTCAATGTGTTAAAGTGTAAACAAGTTCAATGTGTCGAAGTGTAAACAAGTTCGATTTGTTGAAGTGTAAACAAGTTCAATGTGTTAAAGTGTAAACAAGTTCAATGTGTTAAAGTGTAAACAAGTTCAATGTGTTAAAGTGTAAACAAGTTCAATGTGTCGAAGTGTAAACAAGTTCAATGTGTCGAAGTGTAAACAAGTTCAATGGGTTAAAGTGTAAACAAGTTCAATGTGTCGAAGTGTAAACAAGTTCAATGTGTTAAAGTGTAAACAAGTTCAATGTGTTAAAGTGTAAACAAGTTCAATGTGTTAAAGTGTAAACAAGTTCAATGTGTTAAAGTGTAAACAAGTTCAATGTGTTAAAGTGTAAACAAGTTCAATGTGTTAAAGTGTAAACAAGTTCAATGTGTCGAAGTGTAAACAAGTTCAATGTGTTAAAGTGTAAACAAGTTCAATGTGTTAAAGTGTAAACAAGTTCAATGTGTTAAAGTGTAAACAAGTTCAATGTGTCGAAGTGCAAACAAGTTCAATGTGTTAAAGTGTAAACAAGTTCAATGTGTCGAAGTGTAAACAAGTTCGATGTGTTAAAGTGTAAACAAGTTCAATGTGTTAAAGTGTAAACAAGTTCAATGTGTTAAAGTGTAAACAAGTTCAATGTGTCGAAGTGTAAACAAGTTCAATGTGTTAAAGTGTAAACAAGTTCAATGTGTTAAAGTGTAAACAAGTTCAATGTGTTAAAGTGTAAACAAGTTCAATGTGTTAAAGTGTAAACAAGTTCAATGTGTTAAAGTGTAAACAAGTTCAATGTGTTAAAGTGTAAACAAGTTCAATGTGTTAAAGTGTAAACAAGTTCAATGTGTCGAAGTGTAAACAAGTTCAATGTGTTAAAGTGTAAACAAGTTCAATGTGTTAAAGTGTAAACAAGTTCAATGTGTTAAAGTGTAAACAAGTTCAATGTGTTAAAGTGTAAACAAGTTCAATGTGTCGAAGTGCAAACAAGTTCAATGTGTTAAAGTGTAAACAAGTTCAATGTGTCGAAGTGTAAACAAGTTCAATGTGTTAAAGTGTAAACAAGTTCAATGTGTTAAAGTGTAAACAAGTTCAATGTGTCGAAGTGTAAACAAGTTCAATGTGTTAAAGTGTAAACAAGTTCAATGTGTTAAAGTGTAAACAAGTTCAATGTGTTAAAGTGTAAACAAGTTCAATGTGTCGAAGTGTAAACAAGTTCAATGTGTTAAAGTGTAAACAAGTTCAATGTGTTAAAGTGTAAACAAGTTCAATGTGTTAAAGTGTAAACAAGTTCAATGTGTCGAAGTGCAAACAAGTTCAATGTGTTAAAGTGTAAACAAGTTCAATGTGTCGAAGTGTAAACAAGTTCGATGTGTTAAAGTGTAAACAAGTTCAAAGTGTCGAAGTGCAAACAAGTTCAATGTGTTAAAGTGTAAACAAGTTCAATGTGTTAAAGTGTAAACAAGTTCAATGTGTTGAAGTGTAAACAAGTTCAATGTGTTAAAGTGTAAACAAGTTCAATGTGTTAAAGTGTAAACAAGTTCAATGTGTTAAAGTGTAAACAAGTTCAATGTGTTAAAGTGTAAACAAGTTCAATGTGTCGAAGTGCAAACAAGTTCAATGTGTTAAAGTGTAAACAAGTTCAATGTGTTAAAGTGTAAACAAGTTCAATGTGTTAAAGTGTAAACAAGTTCAATGTGTCGAAGTGCAAACAAGTTCAATGTGTTAAAGTGTAAACAAGTTCAATGTGTTAAAGTGTAAACAAGTTCAATGTGTTAAAGTGTAAACAAGTTCAATGTGTCGAAGTGTAAACAAGTTCAATGTGTTAAAGTGTAAACAAGTTCAATGTGTTAAAGTGTAAACAAGTTCAATGTGTCGAAGTGCAAACAAGTTCAATGTGTTAAAGTGTAAACAAGTTCAATGTGTCGAAGTGTAAACAAGTTCAATGTGTTAAAGTGTAAACAAGTTCAATGTGTTAAAGTGTAAACAAGTTCAATGTCTTAAAGTGTAAACAAGTTCAATGTGATAAAGTGTAAACAAGTTCAATGTGTCGAAGTGTAAACAAGTTCAATGTGTTAAAGTGTAAACAAGTTCAATGTGTTAAAGTGCAAACAAGTTCAATGTGTTAAAGTGTAAACAAGTTCAATGTGTTAAAGTGTAAACAAGTTCAATGTGTTAAAGTGTAAACAAGTTCAATGTCTTAAAGTGTAAACAAGTTCAATGTGTTAAAGTGTAAACAAGTTCAATGTGTCGAAGTGTAAACAAATTCAATGTGTCGAAGTGTAAACAAGTTCAATGTGTTAAAGTGTAAACAAGTTCAATGTGTTAAAGTGTAAACAAGTTCAATGTGTCGAAGTGCAAACAAGTTCAATGTGTTAAAGTGTAAACAAGTTCAATGGGTTAAAGTGTAAACAAGTTCAATGTGTTAAAGTGTAAACAAGTTCAATGTGTTAAAGTGTAAACAAGTTCAATGTCTTAAAGTGTAAACAAGTTCAATGTGTTAAAGTGTAAACAAGTTCAATTTGTCGAAGTGTAAACAAGTTCAATGTGTCGAAGTGTAAACAAGTTCAATGTGTTAAAGTGTAAACAAGTTCAATGTGTTGAAGTGTAAACAAGTTCAATGTGTTAAAGTGTAAACAAGTTCAATGTGTTGAAGTGTAAACAAGTTCAATGTGTCGAAGTGTAAACAAGTTCAATGTGTTAAAGTGTAAAGAAGTTCAATGTGTCGAAGTGTAAACAAGTTCAATGTGTCAAAGTGTAAACAAGTTCAATGTGTCGAAGTGTAAACAAGTTCGATTTGTTGAAGTGTAAACAAGTTCAATGTGTTAAAGTGTAAATAAGTTCAATGTGTTAAAGTGTAAACAAGTTCAATGTGTTAAAGTGTAAACAAGTTCAATGTGTCGAAGTGTAAACAAGTTCAATGTGTCGAAGTGCAAACAAGTTCAATGTGTTAAAGTCTAAACAAGTTCAATGTGTTAAAGTGTAAACAAGTTCAATGTGTTAAAGTGTAAACAAGTTCGATGTGTTAAAGTGTAAACAAGTTCAATGTCTTAAAGTGTAAACAAGTTCAATGTGTTAAAGTGTAAACAAGTTCAATGTGTCGAAGTGTAAACAAGTTCAATGTCTTAAACTGTAAACAAGTTCAATGGGTTAAAGTGTAAACAAGTTCAATGTGTCGAAGTGTAAACAAGTTCAATGTGTTAAAGTGTAAACAAGTTCAATGTGTTAAAGTGTAAACAAGTTCAATGTGTTAAAGTGTAAACAAGTTCAATGTCTTAAAGTGTAAACAAGTTCAATGTGTTAAAGTGTAAACAAGTTCAATGTGTCGAAGTGTAAACAAGTTCAATGTGTTAAAGTGTAAACAAGTTGGATGTGTTAAAGTGTAAACAAGTTCAATGTGTCGAAGTGTAAACAAGTTCAATGTCTTAAAGTGTAAACAAGTTCAATGTGTTAAAGTGTAAACAAGTTCAATGTGTTAAAGTGTAAACAAGTTCAATGTGTTAAAGTGTAAACAAGTTCAATGTGTCGAAGTGTAAACAAGTTCAATGTGTCGAAGTGCAAACAAGTTCAATGTGTTAAAGTCTAAACAAGTTCAATGTGTTAAAGTGTAAACAAGTTCAATGTGTTAAAGTGTAAACAAGTTCGATGTGTTAAAGTGTAAACAAGTTCAATGTCTTAAAGTGTAAACAAGTTCAATGTGTTAAAGTGTAAACAAGTTCAATGTGTCGAAGTGTAAACAAGTTCAATGTCTTAAACTGTAAACAAGTTCAATGGGTTAAAGTGTAAACAAGTTCAATGTGTCGAAGTGTAAACAAGTTCAATGTGTTAAAGTGTAAACAAGTTCAATGTGTTAAAGTGTAAACAAGTTCAATGTGTTAAAGTGTAAACAAGTTCAATGTCTTAAAGTGTAAACAAGTTCAATGTGTTAAAGTGTAAACAAGTTCAATGTGTCGAAGTGTAAACAAGTTCAATGTGTTAAAGTGTAAACAAGTTGGATGTGTTAAAGTGTAAACAAGTTCAATGTGTCGAAGTGTAAACAAGTTCAATGTCTTAAAGTGTAAACAAGTTCGATGTGTTAAAGTGTAAACAAGTTAGATGTGTTAAAGTGCAAACAAGTTCAATGTGTTAAAGTGTAAACAAGTTCAATGTGTTAAAGTGTAAACAAGTTCAATGTGTTAAAGTGTAAACAAGTTCAATGTGTCGAAGTGTAAACAAGTTCAATGTGTTAAAGTGTAAACAAGTTCAATGTGTCGAAGTGTAAACAAGTTCAATGTGTTAAAGTGTAAACAAGTTCAATGTGTCGAAGTGCAAACAAGTTCAATGTGTTAAAGTCTAAAGAAGTTCAATGTGTTAAAGTGTAAACAAGTTCAATGTGTTAAAGTGTAAACAAGTTCAATGTGTTAAAGTGTAAACAAGTTCAATGTGTTAAAGTGTAAACAAGTTCAATGTGTCGAAGTGTAAACAAGTTCAATGTGTTAAAGTGTAAACAAGTTCAATGTGTTAAAGTGTAAACAAGTTCAATGTGTCGAAGTGCAAACAAGTTCAATGTGTTAAAGTGTAAACAAGTTCAATGTGTCGAAGTGTAAACAAGTTCGATGTGTTAAAGTGTAAACAAGTTCAAAGTGTCGAAGTGCAAACAAGTTCAATGTGTTAAAGTGTAAACAAGTTCAATGTGTTAAAGTGTAAACAAGTTCAATGTGTTGAAGTGTATACAAGTTCAATGTGTCGAAGTGTAAACAAGTTCAATGTGTTAAAGTGTAAACAAGTTCAATGTGTTAAAGTGTAAACAAGTTCAATGTGTTAAAGTGTAAACAAGTTCAATGTGTCGAAGTGCAAACAAGTTCAATGTGTTAAAGTGTAAACAAGTTCAATGTGTTAAAGTGTAAACAAGTTCAATGTGTCGAAGTGCAAACAAGTTCAATGTGTTAAAGTGTAAACAAGTTCAATGTGTTAAAGTGTAAACAAGTTCAATGTGTCGAAGTGTAAACAAGTTCAATGTGTTAAAGTGTAAACAAGTTCAATGTGTTAAAGTGTAAACAAGTTCAATGTGTTAAAGTGTAAACAAGTTCAATGTGTCGAAGTGCAAACAAGTTCAATGTGTTAAAGTGTAAACAAGTTCAATGTGTTAAAGTGTAAACAAGTTCAATGTGTTAAAGTGTAAACAAGTTCAATGTCTTAAAGTGTAAACAAGTTCAATGTGTTAAAGTGTAAACAAGTTCAATGTGTCGAAGTTTAAACAAATTCAATGTGTCGAAGTGTAAACAAGTTCAATGTGTTAAAGTGTAAACAAGTTCAATGTGTTAAAGTGTAAACAAGTTCAATGTGTCGAAGTGCAAACAAGTTCAATGTGTTAAAGTGTAAACAAGTTCAATGTCTTAAAGTGTAAACAAGTTCAATGTGTTAAAGTGTAAACAAGTTCAATGTGTTAAAGTGTAAACAAGTTCAATGTCTTAAAGTGTAAACAAGTTCAATGTGTTAAAGTGTAAACAAGTTCAATGTGTCGAAGTTTAAACAAATTCAATGTGTCGAAGTGTAAACAAGTTCAATGTGTTAAAGTGTAAACAAGTTCAATGTGTTAAAGTGTAAACAAGTTCAATGTGTCGAAGTGCAAACAAGTTCAATGTGTTAAAGTGTAAACAAGTTCAATGTCTTAAAGTGTAAACAAGTTCAATGTGTTAAAGTGTAAACAAGTTCAATGTGTTAAAGTGTAAACAAGTTCAATGTCTTAAAGTGTAAACAAGTTCAATGTGTTAAAGTGTAAACAAGTTCAATTTGTCGAAGTGTAAACAAGTTCAATGTGTCGAAGTGTAAACAAGTTCAATGTGTTAAAGTGTAAACAAGTTCAATGTGTTGAAGTGTAAACAAGTTCAATGTGTCGAAGTGTAAACAAGTTCGATGTGTTGAAGTGTAAACAAGTTCAATGTGTTAAAGCGTAAACAAGTTGGATGTGTTAAAGTGTAAACAAGTTCAATGTGTTAAAGTGTAAACAAGTTCAATGTCTTAAAGTGTAAACAAGTTCAATGTGTTAAAGTGTAAACAAGTTCAATGTGTCGAAGTGTAAACAAGTTCAATGTGTTAAAGTGTAAACACGTTCGATGAGCTGAAGTGTAAACAAGTTAGATGTGTTAAAGTGTAAACAAGTTCAATGTGTTAAAGTGTAAACAAGTTCAATGTGTTAAAGTGTAAACAAGTTCAATGTGTTAAAGTGTAAACAAGTTCAATGTCTTAAAGTGTAAACAAGTTCAATGTGTTAAAGTGTAAACAAGTTCAATGTGTCGAAGTGTAAACAAGTTCAATGTGTTAAAGTGTAAACACGTTCGATGAGCTGAAGTGTAAACAAGTTAGATGTGTTGAAGTGTAAACAAGTTCAATGTGTTAAAGTGTAAACAAGTTCAATGTGTTGAAGTGTAAACAAGTTCAATTTTTTTGTACATATCACTACGTGTGCTCCTGACTAGAGTATCAGTAAAGCTATGTTCACACCGTGCATGTGACGCACGTTTTAGAACACACTAAACATGGATTCTCATGCATTTTGTCCTTTGGAGTTCACACTGGACAAGGACGGAGGGACTTCTGAATTTTTTTGCTACTGTTTTCACATGTCCATCACCTACAGTTGGTAGAGGCTTGGTGTGAAGTGTGGAAGTAGTGAGAATCTGCAAATGTGGCTTTTTCCTTCACAGCTCCATTCAGGATTCAGGAGAAGGCTGAGCCTTCTCTGTTTAATTAGGATTTACCAGAGCTCTTGGTTTCAGCCAATTACATAGACTACCAGGGCAGGTATATAAGGGTCATGCATTGGTGCCTCCTAATGATTGACACAGTGCTGTGGCGAGGTTCCGCAAACAAGCTTGGATCGCTGGTCAGCCATCTTTGTAATAGGCATTGCTGCTGCCAGACCACATAGCGCACACAAGCAGCAGACTGATGGCTCCACGCTCAGACAACTCTGAAACTAAAATTGTTTGTACTTCAAAAGCTGTCTCCGACTCCAACGTTGCAAGAACCATGCCTTTGAATAGTGTTTCGTTGGATGAGGTCTCGGCTGGCATTGCTGACATTTGCTGAAGGTAATCAGACGAGTCCCACTTGCCACACACAGGTCAAACGTTTCCTATAGTTTTTCACCAAGTTTGCACACAGCATAGGACAGAGTTTGAGCTCCCTCCAAAGATTTTGCATTGAGTTTAAGTCTGGAGACTGGGTCAGCCAATTCTAGAGTGTTGATATGCTTCTCAGAGAACCACTCCTTGGCTGTGTACTTCAGGTCATTGTCATGATGGAAGACCCAGACATCTTCAATGCTTCAATGCTCTAAATGAGAGAAGAAGGTTGTTCCTGTCCCGTGTGCAGAAAAAACTCTCATAGCATAATGCTACCACCACCATGCTTTACAGTAGGGCAGATGTTCTTGGGATGGTAATCATCGTTCCTCTTCCTCCAAACACAGTGGATGGAATCCAGACCAAAAACTTCTAATTTGGTCCCATCTGACCACGTGAGTTTCTCCCATGACTCCTCTGGATCTCTGTATGGTTGTTGGCAATCTCAAGAAGGGCATGAACATGTGCTGGTTTAAGCAGGAGGACCTTCTGTGCCATGCATGTGTGGCACTGTGTGAAAAAAACAGGCATTTAAAATAGTTACCCCTCATTTAATTTAATGTTAAGGTCTAAAATAATTAACAAAATTACTGTCATGCCTACCTACACTGCCATAGTGTGTGTGTGTTGGTCAAGGGGGTTTGGGCAGTACTCACTTTCGCCCGCAGAGGGCGCATTGAGCTTTATGCATCAGTAGCTGAAGCTTGTAAAAGAAACTTATACAGCACATGATGAGCACCACTACAGACAACGTCCAGTGTGTTCTAGTTAATGCCTGTTTTCTTGCATGTTTGCAGGTAATCTGGTTGAAATCAACACACAAATGATATACAGCAGTGGTGATCTGTTTTAAGTATGCAGAGAAATAAGTATCACTCCGATTTGTGCTTGCATAATCCTTGATTTGTGCGTAACTTTAGGTTTGTGTGTGCATAGTTTTTGATTTGTGCGTAACTTTATGTTTGTGTGTGCGTAATCCTTGATTTGTGTGCAACTTTAAGTTTGTGTGTGCGTAATCCTTGAGTTGTGCGTAACTTTATGTTTGTGCGTGCGTAATTTTTGATTTGTGCGTAACTTTGTTTGTGCGAAATTTTTGATTTGTGCGTAACTTTATGTATGTGCGTGCGTAATTTTTGATTTGTGCGTAACTTTATGTTTGTGCGTGCGTAATTTTTGATTTGTGCGTAACTTTATGTTTGTGCGAAATTATTTATTTGTGCGTAACTTTATGTTTGTGCGTGCGTAATTTTTGATTTGTGCGTAACTTTATGTTTGTGCGAAATTATTTATTTGTGCGTAACTTTATGTTTGTGCAAAATTTTTGATTTGTGCGTAACTTTAAGTTTGTGTGCTTTTTGACTTGTAACTCATAAAATACATTTGGTGCATGAGTACAAAAAATTACAAATGTTTAAAAATACAAACTACAAAGTACACATGCACAACTTAAAATGACAACAGCTTGAAACTAACACACGCACAAATCTTTAAAAAATATGCATGAATCACCTGTTACGCACACACAAAACCACATTTATACGAAAATCTCATGTGAGATTCTTTTCACGTCTCCCAGATTCGTGCATAAGTGATGCGTTTAAATGCTACTGGAATGCTGGGTCATCAGAGATTTCTGTTCAGCCGCTCTGAACTTAAGCGGTGAAAAATCTCTGGTGAAACTTGACAGTTTCCAGCTTTCTAAAACAGATGTGCCGCTAATTAACATAAATAAGTCTAAATATGGGTTTTTATAACACTTGTCTTTTTAAAAATAAGAATATTTTCCAGAATTGAACAGTTCATCTCTGTAGCCCCGCCCCCGACAGCGCCTCAGACACGGGGTTCTCTCCCGAGCAGGTAACCCTCCCCGCGGTGACACCTCCCCGCTCTGGTCTGGGTTCTCCGCTGTGAACGTGAACCCACAGAGCGGAGATGGTTGATCAGCCCACCGGCCCGTTCTGATAGAATGCTGCAGCGGGCAGCGGCACCTGCTGTCCCCGTGACTGGTGACCAGCGGTCGGGAGAGAGATCCGTGTCTGAGGCGCTGTAGAGATGAAATGTTCAATTCTGGAAAATATTTATAGATTTAAAAAGACAAATGTTTTAAAAATCCTATTTACGCCTCTTTAAATTAATAAGCTGGGATATCTGTTTAAGAAAGTTGAAAAAAAATATCAAGTTTCATCAGATATAATTTATATAATTTAAGTTCAGAGCAGCTGAACAGAAAACTCTGATGACCCAGCATTCCACTAGCATTTAAACACATCACTTTCACATTAATCTGGGAGACGTGAAAAGATTCTAACAAGTGATTCGTGCAAGATTTGTGCGTGTAGTTAGTTTCAAGCTGTTGTCATTTTAAGTTGTGCATGTGTACGTTGTATTCTGTATTTTTTTAAATGTTGTAATTATTGTACTGATGCACAAAATGTATTTTATGAGTTACAAATCAAGAATTACTTGCGCAAAAATCTGTAGTTACGCACAAATCAAAATTCCGCACACACAAATCGAAGTGATACTTATTTCTCTCCATGTCCCTGTGGGAAAAAGGGGAAAGTTACGCACAAATCAAAAATTCCGCACGCACAAATCCAACGTTACACACAATCAAGAATTTGGAGTGATACTTCTTTTTCTCCACATTTAAGCGCCTTGGACAGCAACATAAGCTAAGCTGACGCGTTGTTTAACCAGTTGGTAGGAGGCAGACACCACATTTTGTAACTTAAATGGCAGACGTGGATCCGTGGCGACCGCAGTAACATATCTAAGTTATGGTTGAGTGCAGTGTAAGCTAAAACGTAAAAATCTAAGTGCTGACAGAAAAAAAGGTCAAATGTTTATGGTCATTTCAGTGGTGTATTAAAACTGTAAAACACAATATAGCACAGTTTGATGGAGTTCATATGTTTGGAATTCAACTGTTTGTTAACAGTTTGAAAAGCATTTTGTAATTTTTCAAGGTTACATCACCTGTAAAACTACACTTAACTGTGATTTTTTTTTTTTTTAGAAATACTGCTCCAGAGTATGTTCTGTGTGTTTGGCCAATACTAGTGTACTGTAAGTGTTCATTGGACATGGTTTTGCAAATGCATCAGGTAGTAGAAGAAGCTTAGTCAGTATGCGATGAGCATGACTACAGATAACGTGATCCAGTTAATGACTGTTTCCTTGCATGTTTTGCAGTGTTACAAAAATGAAATCTGTTGCCCCAAGAGGGAGTCAGCCCATCCTTCTTAGCTGTGTAACACATGATTTGAAACCTTGACGTCTTTAGTGTATTACCAACAGCAACCGTGGTCGGAGCTCTTTTCAGGTCATTGACCAGTTCCTCCTGTGTAGCTCTGGACTAAGTCCTCGCCTTTCTTAGAATCACTGAGACTCCAGGACGCGAGATCTTGCATGGGTCCATTGAAATTCATGCAAGATCTCACTTCTCCAGCCCCAGTCTGAGGTGAGGGAGATTGACACTCATGTTTAGCTTCTTCTATTTTCTAATTATTGCTCCAACAGTGGATCTTTTTTTCACCAAGCTGCTTGACTAATTGCTTTCCAGCGTTGTGAAGATCTACTGTTTTGTTTCTGGTGTCTTTGGACAACTCTTTGGTCTTGGCCATGTTAGTAGTTGGAGTTGTACTGATTGGTAGGTGTCTTTATGCAGCTAAAAACCTCAAAGCAGTGTAGGAAAATAAAAATGTAGGATAATTAATGGAGTGGAGGTGGACTGTTTAAAGGCAGACTAACAGATCTTAGAACAGGAATAGGTAACTCCAGGCCTCGAGGGCCGCAGTGTTTGCATGATATCCAGAAATCCAAGCTCTACTCATGACGGATTTTCTGGTTCCGATGTGTCTGGCCAATTAGAATGTGTCAGAGCATGGTATGTTGGAAAACATGCAGGAATGGGTCCCTCAAGGCCTGGAGTTGTCTATCCTTGTCTTAAAGGGTCAGAATTCTAGCTGATAGACAGGTGTTCAAATACTTATTTACTTCACTGTACATCATCAGGTTCAAGTACTTTTCCACTCTTCATCCTCTTCAATGCCCCCTCACTTCATCCTTACTAATCTTTATTACTTCCTGCTCCACAACAGTCATCTCTTCTATTCTTTCTTCTCTTTCATTTTCTTCATTTATGTACTCTTCAAAGTATTCTTTCCATCTTTCCATTACACTCCTGACATTTGTCAGTACATTTCCATCCTTATCCTTAACCCTAACCTGCTGCATGTCCTTCCCATCTCGGTCTCTCTGTTTTGCTCATCTGTAAAGGTCAGTCTTCCCCTCTTTATTCTAGCACACAAGTCATCATAAGCCCTTTGATTGGCCTTTGACACCTCTACTTTCACCTTCCACTGCATCTCCCTGTACTTCTGTCTGCTCTCCTCAGTCTTAGCTAGCCCCTTACTCCGTATACACTCCTGCACCTCCTCATTCCACCACCAAGTCACCTCATCAACTTTCTGTCCTGATGATAAACCAAGTACACTCCTACCTGTCTCCCTGATCACATAATCTGCAGTTATCCAATCATCTGGGAATACCTCCTGACCACCAAGACCCTGTTTCAACTGTTTCTTAAAAGTACAACGTTACATTTACATTGCATTACAAAGCAACATTCTTCCTTTTCAGTGTCTGCTAGTTTGTCCTCTTCTCTGCCTTTGCCCTTTCTTATATACTTTAGTTTGAGTTGATGATTTTCTGCTTTGGCTTTAACAGAAACTAACAAAAACACCTTAAAGAGTTACTAAATAGTGTTTTGATATTGACAACCACATCCATATTGTTAATCAGCCCAGTCAGTTATAATAGTGATACTTAGCTTACTGACATAATTTAGAGACAAAGTTCCGTGCAGCACAGCTCTGCTGCCATTCTGCGTTTGGAGGATAACAGTCACAAAGTCAAACTTGTATCATTTACGATTGCTGTTGAACCTTTCTGCAATGAAAGAGCTCTTGTCCCAGTGAAAGCACTTACGGAGGCACAGTGGGCCCCAGTGGTCCGGGCAGCATTGGGGCTGTATGATCGTCTTGGCACAGGTGTGCTGACGTCCTTCCAGCTCCACCTTGGTGTTTCCAATCTGCACCTCGTAACTACAGTGCAGGACAAGAGTTTGACCACATGCTTGTAACATTCACACAAAGTAGTTAATTCAAATCAAATCCCTCTTTATCTAAGATGCAAAATGGATCAATCAGATCCATGAACCAAATCTCTTTTTTCAATTTTTTCTGTTGTTTTTTTCATGCAAACATTTATATTAAACCTGTATATCTTCCAATAATGGCCGGTCTCTAATAGACGCCGGAATCCAATTAAAGCCAGGTCTAACAGGTGTTAGTTGTATTTAGACGCCGGTCTCTGATAGTGACCGGGCTCCTTTAAGACCCAACGCCCCCCTCCCTACACCGCAGAAGCAGCCGTTCAGACACAGTGGAGAGAAGCTCTCGTAGCTTGTAGGAAATTCTAAATGTTTTCATGAACCCAATGATCACTGATGTTTTTGCAGAGCTTTTCAGGGAAAGGTGCGAGTGTCTCCTGGAAAATGATCGGCATAAAAGCAAAGGGGATTTTTGATTTGAGATTGACGACTCAAAGAGGAAAGAAACCTTCACAGCCAGTGTGAATCAGAACAGAATAAAATGTTCTCATTATTTCAATAAATCCTAAAAGGTTCATTAACCATCACCATTCTGTAATAAACGCCGCGTCGGCGGACATTTTTTAAAATAAACGCCCCGGCTAATATTGGGAGATATACGGTACTTTTCAGTTAGGTTTTAGATTAAGAGTTGTCTAAATTCAAGAGAAAGTTCCAGCTGTGTGCTGTGAAATCACTAAGTGTATGAAAACTCATTTTCACACTGAAAACATTTGCTTTCAGAAAATGTCTCAAATCAAGGTTAGAATGGCTTCTGTGGTTTGGCAGTTCTGGCCAGTTTGACTTGCGGCAGATATGATGCTGTGGCTCTGTAAGCGTGTGCACCAACCTGCAGTTGGTGGTGCCAGCGTGTGAAAAGCCATGAGGGCAGCTAGCTGTGAGGGCAGCAGCAGAGGAGGTGCAGTCAGTCTTCTTCTCCAGCCTTTGCTGGACATCGCAGCGGCCTGGGGGGGCAACCTGCTGAAGCAAACAACATGAAACCCTTTTTCAAACCAGAAAAAAACAGGTTTTTGTGGAAGTCAGAAGAAAAAAGATTTATTATCAAAACAAAACAATGAAAGTTGAAAACGTTTGATACTTTTAAAATAAACTAGAACTTCTTATCCTGGTAGTTGGTCAACGCCAACAGACGCATGCTTGTAGTGCTCAGCAGTTCCGGTTCCGGTGTGCTGCATAATGATGGCCTTGATGAAGAGCTCTGCCCTAACTCTCCCTTTTTATTTAGTTTTTCTTTTACTGACAATCTTTCTTCTGACTTGTTGCCCTTGCACTGCCCTCACACCTTATGTATATGATTGCAGTACACTTGTGAAGCTACACTCATCAGTTAATGTGAACTCGGAGCTTATTTTTGAGGCATCTGCAGTGGACACACTCTCCCTTTGTTTATGTTGGAGCTGCAAGAGAAGATCTCAGAAAAAGAAAACTGTGGAACTGTCCAGTGCATCAATTCTGGAAGAATTAAACACCACACCTATCAGCAGATCACTGGTGGACAGCAAGGACAACAAACATAGAAACAGCCACAGTGAGATGGGCATTCAAGAAAATGGCCCGACAGCATCCCCGGACCGGTGCTGAGAGCCTGTGCTGACCAACTCAGCAGGGTGTTTACAGACATATTTAACCAGTCTCTGAGCCAGTCTACAGTGCGCCCAATTTTTAGACCTCCACAGCAGTTCCTATCCCAAAGATCCCCACAGCGTCCTGTCTTAATGATTACTGGCTCATAGCACTCACATCTGATGTTTTGAAGTGCCTTAAACAAATCAATAATTGACACATCTGCTGCTCCGTCCTTGACTCATTGGACCCCTTGAAGTTTGCATAGAGAGCTAAGAGGTCTATGGATGACCCCATTGCCCTAGCAGCCCATTCCTCACTTAGTCACCTGGAGAGAGAGAGAGCACTAACTCAATCATTTTAATCCTTTAATCAACTATAGCTCGGCATTTCAACACCATCATTCCCTCTAAACTGGTCTCCAAACTCACCGCCCTGGGTTTAGAGAAGTCCACCTGCAACTGAATATGGGAGTTCTTCGATAATAGACCCCAAGCAGTGAGAGCTGGCAATCACCTCTCTTCTACATATGTCCTCAGTATTGGCACTCCCCAGGGGTGTGTCCCTGACATTTACCACCAGCAGGATCACTCTCATCCACCTAGAGATATTTCCGTCTGCTACCCTCAGGCAGATGATAAAGGAGCCTGTCTACATGCACAAAAAGACATGCCCCAAAACTCCATTTTTGTATTTTATTGTATCTTCACCTTGTACTCTAACCTTGCCAATCCCTTGTATGCTATTACATTTTATTATTTTTTTGCAACTCTGAATTTTTGCAAGGTGCTACTATTCCACGCTGCGAGTACCCCTTGATCATTTTTTGTGAGTCAAATGGTTCTTTTCATCTCAAGCATTCAGTGACATTGTTGACTTTGTGATGATTCTGCATATGACAAAAAAAGGCTTTATTCAGTTGGCAACGTCTTAAAAGATAATTTATTGTAAAATGACTGCAACAAGTGAACCTACCATGGCCTCGTAGATAAGCCCAGCAAATACTAAAATTCAAGACTTGAAGTCACTTCTCCGAGGACACTTCAACTTTCGGCCTGGCAGGGCAAGAACCCAAACTGCAATTTTCCAATCAGAGGTCGACCGTGCTACCTCTGCACCATGGCAACCTCACACATAATGCTAATGATGCTGTCGAGGAGCTGGACAGCATCTCTGCGGAGCTACATGTGGAGACGTGTAAAGGGATTTCTCTGGATGTAAAAAGCATCAGGACCTGCGATCTGCTCCCCAGGAGAAAGGACCAGTAACCAGAGTTTCAAAGAGTTCTGGCCTGCAGTCAACCTGACCTCAACCTACTCAGTTTCTCTAACAAAGGCTTACAGAAGGAAACATACTCTGATAAACATGGAATACACATATTACAGCAAAAAAAAAAAAAAATCATTTTAAGCAGAAGTTACAGCTGTTAACCAGACAGCCGAAGAATGAATGCTGACTTTGGAGCCTTCATAGATGAACTACAGAAAATTGACCTTTTATTTAACATTAAATCCAAATCTGTTTCTTGGTTATGTTGTGACAAGAACACTGATTTTGACAAAAAATATGAATTGTTAATGATGATTAATGCAATGTTCTTTTTTTATCATAATTAATAAGCACTTCACTTTGTTACTTGATCTGTGAGATGAAATAATGCTATTGTTCACCTTTTGGCACATCCCGTCAGGAGTCGCCACAGCAAATCAGCTTTCACTGATTATTGATTTCTGGAATTATGTAATAATCTTCTCTGAAAATCATAGATTAGCACTCCATTTTATACTTGATCTGTGATATGTAACAAATATTTCTGGAATAATGTTTTTTTCTTCTTGTGTAACAAAGAAGCCCTACATCAAATCAAATTTTATTTGTAAAGTACTTTTTTTTTCAACCTTAATCCAATGTTCAAATCAATCTTTGTTATTTGATATCAATAATGCTTTTGAATTTGATGAAGGATGTAAACCTGGAAATGGAAGTTATGAACTGAATTATGACAACCATGCAAAAAGTAAAGCACCTCAAAAAAGGGGTATGATTATACAAGTTTGCTTCTTCCCACTCTCTTTCAAGCATTTAATCAGAAACATTATCGTGACAGGATTGGGATTAAATGAATTCTTCCACTCCTTTTTAAGACATTCATGAATCTCTTTTTGACAAATCTAACATTTGTTAGATTGAGCGTGACATGAATTGTATGTAGTAAAACAAATATGTCTATTTATGATTAAGATTAATAATGAACACATCATTTACATGTGGATGTACATATATGGATGTGTATCTAATCATTTAATTTTTCAATTTTAATTTGTCAATTGAATCATGACTAATTATCCTAACTTTGAAATGTCATTGAATAGATTTTTTTTTTTTTTGACTGTCTTCATCATTGTGAGGAAGAGGCGGAGGCTTTCAGATCCATATGCAGGCAGAATGTTTAATAACATAAGGGCAAAGACTAGACAGCATAGAAGATAATGCTTGGAACTGTATGCAGGGCAAAACAATCCTTCATGAGCAAAAGTCCAGATGGGGTTTATAAGGAGTGGAGTTGATGAGGAGATGGAAAATAGCTGGAGTGATGGGGGGACAGTGTGTAGAGTGTTAATATTCAGGAGAGGGCTCCCTCTGGTGGTCGGAAGTGGAGCTGGATGGCTGAGTCAAACACTACTTTAGTTTTTGTTTTGATTGGTTAAACAATTTGAACAAATGATTTTTAAAAAAGGTATAAGTAAAATAATTTAGAACACAATCTGGAGATGAGCCAAAGGTAATTAAGATAGGTTTCAGCGCGGAGTGGCACCGACACACAGCACGTGCAGGGTTCTTCTTTAAGGTGACTTGGTGCCTTTGTCCTGGTTCTCGGTTCAAGTTTGATGGTCCATGGCTGGGGGACCTGAAACAGTGTCACCAATGGGGACCTTTCTGTGTGGAGTTTGCATGTTCTCCATGTGCATGTCTGGGTTTTCTCAGGGGACTCTGGCTTCCTCCCACCGTCCAAAAACCAGCTTCATAGGTTAACTGCTTACTCTAAATTGTCCCTAGGTGTGTGTGTGATTGTGGCCACATCGGTGGTCTGTTCAGGTTGTATCCTGCCTTCACCTACAAATGGCCGGCTTAGGCTTTGGCACCCCCCTGACCCCAAAGAGGTTTAGAAAATGGATGGAAATGTACTAATAAAGTGGCCGGCAAGTGTAGTTAAATGGCATGATTCAATTTAACTTTAACCTGTGATTTGAGAGTTGAATATCAGTTTAAATCTCAAGTGGAAACAGCTGTGTATAAATAATCGCTTCTCCTATGTTTTTTTGAACTGTTAATGATGAAGACACCCCTTCAGCAACACATTCAAACTTTCCTACAGTTTCATTTTGCACACAAAAGATCATCTTGACTGATTGCCTGAAGAGTTAAAATTTTGTGTATTTCTCAGACTGAAGCCCCTTTCTCCCACAATAAATACATTTTGAATTTTGTGGTAATGGTTGCATTTGTCGTACCTGTTCTTGCCGTGATGCTTGCAGACATGGTCCCAGCAGCAAGAGGAGAAGTTGCAGCATAGCTAAAGGTTTCACATCCAGGGAGACAAACCTTACTGTTCTCCTGAGGCAGCAGTTAAAAAGCAACTGAAGATTAAAAAAAGAGTTCAAGCAGTCAAATTTCTCTCTTTATGCCGAGGTTGAACGTCAGCTGGAGTCTTCACAACTGCAGAAGAAACACAAAGATAAAAACATCCTCCACAAAGGAAAAAAAGCTGTTGGACCACAATAGACCTGGATTCTAGCAGCTGAAGGCGTAAAAAAGCTGAAAACAACCTTCTGGGGGAAAAAAACAGGGAAAATGTCACGACGTTTATCCAAACAAACAAGAGGGTGGATCCAAAAAAATAACAGGCTTATCAGAAATATTCTTGGCTTGCATTTAGCCTGCGGTGTTGTGATGTTGACAAAAAGATCACAAACTGGCTCAGCGAAGCAGAGGCAGTCTCTAAAGCCGGAACAACTGTCTTCTCTCTGAACTAGATGAGGAGAAAAGAGACAGAAAGTTGTTGGGTGGGAAACTTCCAGCAGAGGCCACATCCTCCTACTGCTTCCCTCTGAAATACTAGGACAGGGTCTGAATCACCGCTTCAGCAGAAGCTTCTCTGCCCTCTGTCGTCCACCTGCACTTTACTGAAGCCCAAACTGGCCACAATGCACACAAAAAAGAAGTATAAAACTAACCTTCAGCTTTGCTCTTTTCTTACAAGTCCCTCTAAATTCTGCTGTCATCTGTATAATACAAGGAAACAATATTGAACAGGTGATTTTGGCCCAGATGCAGCATGAATTGCGCTTCCAGCGACTCAAAAACAAGAACGTTTCTTTGAATGTAATCCTCATCAGTCCCCAGTGAGCGCAGCTTCAGTGAGTTATCTGCCATTTACAAGCCCAAAAGAAGCCATTTGGGGGCTTCTGGGTGATGCCAGAGATTGTCCCATCAGTGTCTGCAGCACAACATAAACAAAGAGAGCTGTGACCACACGGTCAGGTGATTACTGGCAGTAAAACAAAAATAATCAATTGTGATCACTGTGTTTTTGCAACTGTAAACTATAGTTAATGCCTCTTTCCTCACAGGTCTGTAGGAGCTGAAAACCTCGCTCTATCATGGCATAACTTATGCATTCTCGCTGTTTCATGGATTTTTTTGCGCAGTTTGAATGTTCTCTGAACACCGTGTTCTGCGTCTTGATTGGCTGTTGATCATTAATAAATCTCCTCTGTGTCTGGTCTCCTGTACAGAATACATTCAGCTTGCAAAAACTGCAGAAATCTTCAATCATAAGAAGCTCCTTGTTTTCATTCTAAATGCTGGACTTATTTTTCTACAAAGGTTTAAACTTTGAGAGTTTTAACAAGAGTGGTGAGAAACATGTTTCTAATAGTGTGATAATCTGCATGTCTGTCTAAGAAAAGTGTAGAAAGAGTGTAGTGAGGAGTTTTACAGCCTTAAACGCCTAGAATCCTACTTCACAGATTTCACCTATTTATTATTTATTTATGGAACGTATCCCTGCGATAAACGAGGGAACACTGTATTTACTGCGGAAGTTGCAGGAAATTGCAGATCCACTGTAAATGGAGCTGACCTCTGGGGGAACGACATACTGAAACTGTCCAGGACATGGGTGCACACAATCCATTTCCAAGTGAAGCCCCACATGTTCACCACATGTTCTTTATACGCCAGAGTTCAGGTAAGCTTTCATATGCACAAAACATGGCTGACGATCCGGCGCCGTCTGAACTTCTCTTCATGAACTGGTCAACAGTTAGAGAACAGCAAACTGATGAAAACTCAAAGCTTTACTGCTTTGATGCAGGATGCCTTGGTCACACATTTAGGTAAAATTCTGGAGAGGTGATGCAACATGGACATTCTACAAAATCCTGATCATCATCAGTAATAACAGCAAACATGACTTTCTTTACAGAAAGTAATCAGCAGTAGTTCTGTGAGCTTTGGGAGCAGAGTCTGGAGGGAAACTCTCTGTTTTCTGGAAGGGAAGCTGATGGCTGGATTTCCTCTTGTTTCTTTGGCATTCAGATTTCCTCATCAGCTGACAGTTATCTTCTTCTCAGAACGAAAAAGGACAGAACGATGACTTTCTTTCCTGTTTTGCTTCGATGAGCAGACCCAGCTGAGTGGCTGAAGCAGAGGGCAAAGGGTCTGCTGTGAGCAGGCAGAACAATAGCAGGAAACGGGGAGAAAGCAGTGCGTCTGCAGTAGATTGTGTTCTGACAAACATTCCTGCACATTCAGTGTTTTTTACAGCCACAGTTCCTGTCACACGCCTCAGGCAGCTGTGGATGGTTCGTGTGGATGGAGTCATCAAATTCAGAAAATTAAGTGGCAGCACTTTGATTTCTTTTGGTGAGATTGAGAGACCTTTACTTTGAAGCATTTTATTGTGTTTTCAGAGAATGCTTTTGGAAATCCCTTAGTGCAGAAGTTTCTCTTTGGAAATGTGGTTAAACCACATCCTGCAGGTATTTCTGCCACATTAAGTTAACTAGAGATGAACTCGTCTGCTACTGATGGTTTTTTTTTAAATATGGCATAAAGAGACTTAGTGGTATAGTGGTTAGCACTTGCACCTTACAATTTCTCTCTGTTGGTTTGGCTCATTTCTTGAAACGGAAATGACATTCTCCAAACTAAAAGACAATTTGGCCAAACACGCTTACACTTCTGCACAACAGTTCAGCTTACTACAAAACGCAAATTTCTTTCTCAAAACTCATCGGACAAGTTTCAGAAGCAGATTCTTTTCTCAAGTAAAGAGTCAATGCCATCAAAATTACATAGATCCTTCTCAGTTACTTTGACTCATTCTCATCCACTTAATTCTTTTCTCAAATTAACTTGGATGCTTCAGCACAACACGGTGGATCACCTGCAGACGCTCATATCTCTCCAAAAACAGTTTAGCCGTGGGTCAAAACCAAGTTTATTTCTCACAAACAGTCAGTGCCCTCAAAGAGCATCATCCCTGTGGCAGTGTGTGAGCACTCCAGATGAGGATAGTTCTGATATTGCTCAACCTTTGTGCTGCACCGCTAATGTTAAGCTGACATTCTGAGGGGCTGTAAGCTAGCAGGAGAGTGTAAACAAAGGGATGTGTCAGAGTGTGGTGGCGGACCAAAAATACAGGACAACGCTGAAGTATAGGTTAGATGGTTTATTACCGAGGTAGCAAGGGGAGTATAGAGGTCTTGGAGGGTAGTTCACGGGAAGGCAGATGCCTAAACACGATCCTGGTAATGGCACAATAGACAGTGGGGGTCGGCGAGGCAAGACAACAAGACTTTAGTTCGAAGTAATCTGGGCTTCAGTAACTTTAGGTCTGTGTATCCTACCGGAGAGGAACAGACGAACAGACGAAGGCTGCTGGGCGTGGACGTCCTACTTAGAGGTCAGTTTGACGAGGAGAGGATCAGGCTGCTGCAGGTGTGCAGGAACGCATCCTCAGGAGGGTGTGTGAAGATGGCCCCGACACCTGACAGGATGATGGAATTGAGCTAATTGAGCTTTTGATAAACGTAGAAAAGCCAAATTGTACATAATTGCAAATTTAAAGAAGAGACTTGGGCTGCTTATGTTTGTAATTTAATGTTTGAAAAATATTATTCCACAGATAAATTCTAATTGTTAATAAAATGCATTAATTTAGTTGCGGTCAATCAAATAGCTGTTGTCACTAAACACTTTGAGAGGAACAAGTTCTATTTGATGGTCATATACTGTGTGGCAAAAATGACCCAATACATTTGCTAGAAATATATCTGTTTAGGTGGCAGGTCATACCCACAATATTTGGAATCTTTCTAGTCTGCATCCAACAATCTAATCAAAAATCTAAAGTCATATTTCAGTTTTAGGTCTTGTAGGATGAACAACTGTGGTTGCTCGAATTGCAGCAGATATTTAACTATATTTAAATCAATGTTCAAAACAGCTGCAATGACTGGATCTTAGAAGACAATTGTATTTATACTGTCTTTTTTCTAGGAACACTGCCGATCAGGAACTCTTCTGAGCATTAGCACAAAATATTTTTGCTCACAGAGTGTGTGAATGTTGCACAATGTTGCACACCGTAGCATAATTGACATGATATCCCTTGGCCACCCTGCGTTTTGCTCTGGCCACCCTGTGGCCACCCGAAAAAAAAAATCTGCGGGCATTGCTGGTCCCATCAGCCAAATCTCCATAATAATCCACTGAAAATTTTTAGTGCTGCTTAGTTAGACCACTAGAGGAGTAGTGATGCAGGCACTTTTCTGAGGAAATCCACCAATCAGTTTAACACGGGCAGACACAAGATCCAATCAGCACAGTGACAGTTATCATCCACACAAATTCTGGATACTTTAAAAAACCCTTTGAAAATCTTCATGCTTTCTCTGGTTGTCTTTTTTGTTTTGTAAATGTACCTTGCCTGTAGCATTATTGTAAAATATCCCAGCAAGAAAGTTCTGAGATTGTAAAAAAAAAAATAATAAAAACTCTTTGTGTTCAAAATATTAACTCTAACCGGTAACTGTTTTTGACTCTTTGCAGTAAAGATTTGCAGTAAAAGATTTTTTTAATTAAACTTTGAGATAAAGAGAATGCAAATGAAAAGAATCCATATTTTTAAAAAAATATACACTAAGCTCAGAGTTACCGCATGCCAGAACTGCTAAACAGCTTTTAATCAACCTCGTCCCGGTCACTCAGAGTTAATCCACACACGCTGAAACCTTTTTATAGAATTCATAAGTCACAATAGAAACCAAAAAGGAGAAAAAAGGCAGCAAAATTCACAGCAGAGTTTGTTACTGAGGAACTGAAGAGTAGAGTCACATTTCTCCAACTGCCTTGACAAACTAACTGCTTTAGAATATCAAAGGTCTGCAGTGCTAGAAAATCTGTAAATGGAGGATTCTTTGACCAAATCAAAGTTTGAAGGAAAAAACAATTCTTTCAAATAAATATAATTATTTCTAACCTTGTGATAGGGAAGAGATTCTTGTTAATGTGCTGACTAGATTTTCTATTCATTGTACAACTCGTTTGCACACACTCGCTGACCCATTTAATAGGCATATCTGTCATACAGCGTGTTAACACAAATCTCTTTTATTTAAAAAAAAATTTTTTTTTAACTTGTCCTGTCCAACAGCTGAGCAAGCAGATATGAGCTGAGAGCCTCTTGTGTTGGACAGACTTTACTGTTACAATTGGGGTTATAAATCATCTGACACACAAGGTGTATATTTGTATAAACTCCTTTTGTAATTTAGGTTAAACTTTATTTAATATTATATTGATTACATTTGCATCATTTTTCTGTTTTACTGGATGGAAAAGAAGAAGAGGGAAGAAGACAGAGGGATGTTTGGGGGGGGGTTGTAATGGTACAAAAGACAGGGAAAAAAGGGGAATTAAAGAAATTATAGGATGATTACAGGGGAGGATGGTAGAATCTTAAAACTACAGGCAACAAGATGCTGAAAGTTTATATACATTACAATGAAGTTGGTCTAAAGTGGGCGGAGCCTGTTCACACACTCAGACGATACAAACATATCTGTTGGCTCCAAGAGTCTTCACATACAAACCTTTCATTATGAACACAATACAACTATAGTTCACACACACACTTGTGCATAGAAACCAATACATATAAAGCATTTCATTCTGTCACGTATACTATTTGTGCAAAGGTTAGTGTTGATTTAGTGTTAGTGTTGAGTTTAGCTGAGGTGAATGAGGGAATGTAAAAAGTAGGAGGGAAAGTTCCTGGCCATCCCCACACAAATACCCCCGCCCCACCCAAACACGCACGCACGCACACAAAAAAGAAAGTGTGTTTTTTGGGTTTTTTTTTTTTTTTTTATTGAAATGATAGAAAATTGATTTCCATGATATTGTTGGTAAATGAAACTGCTGTGTTATCTTCTTTTGGAATTGAAACTGGGTCACCAGTTTCTCACCAAATGATGTAAAATGATTCTTTGCCAACATTATATATTACAGTTGTTGCAAATAGAACAGACATTTATGACATTTATATTACTCTTGCATGAAAAAAGTCAATGTGATGGGGTACTTAAAAACTAAAAACCATTCCCCAAGTGTTTTCCCATGTTCCTCCGAATTGAACTAACAATTCACAGATTTATGTTGCAGCTGACCATGAAGAACAAACTATTGTAGAACTCACTATTCACTCACTACTTTCAAGAAAAAAAACAAAAGTCCGTCTCACCCTTTATTTTTCCGCAATACAACATTTGGATCCAGGCGACAATGATTTGTTCAAGTTACTCTGAGTTTCTTTTTTTTTTTTTTTTAAACTTGTCCTGTCCAACAGCTGAGCAAACAGATATGAGCTGAGAGCCTCTTGCATTAGACAGATTTTACTCTTACAATCAGGGGATATAAATCATTGGGAACACAAAATGTAAAGTGGTATAAGCCCCTTTTGTAATTTAAACGAGACTTTATTAATATTAATTTTGTTTGTGTTCTTTTTGTTGGACCGGACGGAACAAGAAAGGGGGAAAAAGAAAGAGTTGGAGAGGGGGACGGTGGATTATAGATGTTAGAGGATGACTACTGGAAAGGGAAGGTAGAGTTGTACACACGTGGACAAAATTGTTGGTACCCCTCAGTTAAAGAAGGAAAAACCCACAATTTTCACTGAAATCACTTGAAACTTACAAAAGTAACAATAAATAAAAAATTATTGAAAATTTAATAATCAAAATCAGCCATCACTTTTTAATTGCTGATTAACATAATTATTAAAAAAAAAAAAAATGAAACAGGCCTGGACAAAAATGATGGTACCTCTATAAAAGATTGAAAACTATTTGACCAGACTGACATGATTAACTCAGGTGTGTCCTTTAATTGACATCACAGGTGTTACCAAACTCATAATCAGTCAGTCTGCCTATTTAAAGGGAGACAAGTAGTCACTCTGCTGTTTGGTGAAAAGGTGTGTACCACACTGAACATGGACAACAGAAAGCCAAGGAGAGAATTGTCCCAGGACATCCGAAAACAAATGATAGATAAACATCTTAAAGGTAAAGGCTATAAGACCATCTCTAAACAGCTGGAACTTCCTGTGACAACAGTGGCTCATATTATTCAGAAGTTCAAGACCCACGGGACAGTAGCCAACCTCTCTGGACGTGGCCGCAAGAGGAAAATTGATGACAAATTGAAGAGACGGATCGTTGGAATTGTATCCAAAGAGCCCAGAACAACCTCCAAAGAAATTAAAGGTGAACTCCAAGGCCAAGGTACATCAGTGTCAGATCGCACCATTCGTCGTTGTTTGAGCCAAAGTGGACTTCATGGGAGACGACCAAGGAGGACACCACTGCTGAAAAACAATCCTAAAAAAGCCAGACTGGAATTTGCAAAAATGCATGTTGACAAGCCCCAAAGCTTCTGGGAGAATGTCCTTTGGACAGATGAGACCAAACTGGAGCTTTTTGGTAAGGCACATCAACTCTATGTTCATAGACTCAAAAACCAAGCATACGAAGAAAAGAACACTGTCCCTACGGTGAAACATGGAGGAGGCTCAGTCATGTTTTGGGGCTGCTTTGCTGCATCTGGCACAGGGTGTCTTGAATGTGTGCAAGGTACAATGAAATCTGTAGACTATCAAGGCATTCTGGAGAGAAATGTGCTGCCTTGTGTCAGAAAGCTTGGTCTCAGTCGCAGGTCATGGGTCTTCCAACAGGACAACGATCCAAAACACACAGCCAAAAACACCCAAGAATGGCTGAGAGAAAAGCGTTGGACTATTCTAAAGTGGCCTTCCATGAGCCCAGATCTGAATCCCATTGAACATCTGTGGAAGGAGCTGAAACATGCCATTTGGAGAAGACACCCATCAAACCTGAGACAACTGGAGCAGTTTGCTCATGAGGAGTGGGCCAAAATACCTGTTGACAGCTGCAGAACGCTCATTGACAAATACAGAAATCGCTTCATTGCAGTGATTGCCTCAAAAGGTTGTGCAACAAAATATGAAGTTATGGGTACCATCATTTTTCGTCATTTCATCATTTTCCCCCTAAGGGAAACCCACTACAAAGCTCCAGGCAGTTGCCGAGATCCAGAAGAGAGTACGGCGGGGGTCAGCTACCCCTACCTAGAGGAGGGATGACCAAGAGAAGTGGGAGTTCCCGAAGGAGTACGTAGCCTGACCAGGCTCTCCTTTGTTGTGAATGAGTCAACGTTTCTATGGCAACTACTGTTGCCATTCAGTGAGCTTATTGGAAGTCCACACCCCCTTCCACTGAATGTGGGCTCAGAAGAACCGGTCAAGCAACCATTTTAGGTGGGTGCTGGCAGGCACCACATGCTTTTACTGAGGTATCAGATTGGTCAGTTTATAACTTGAATAACTTGTGATAAAGAAAAAAATATCATAAAAAATAGGATTATTAAGAATATGTTTATAAAGGTATCAGAGGAAGAATGGTTATTCTGACCAACAGAATGACTGAGTAAATGGCTGTTTTTTTCTTTATAGAAGTGTGTGGGATGTTGGCTTCTTGGAACAAGCAGCTACTTCCTGTTTGGAACACCAGGGTGTGGAGTCGCTCAGTCCAGTTTCTATATACAGTCAGCAATTTACCGTCAAGAAGTTCCACTGATTGCATCGAACATTGAATTCACACTCTGTTCCACCAAACTGTTCACTAACTGACTGGACCAAAACCAAAATCCAGCTCCAGTTAAAACCACATCCATCACACAACATATTGCAGTTCACATCACAAACAGATTTCACAAACATCCCCAGCCCAGATCCTCCAGCTCCACAGTCAGATATTCCCATCCCATTCACACCATGCCGGATCGAAAAGATGACTCAACCCATCTGCATTCATATAGAAATCTAAAGTTTGCTTTTTGAATGTTCGCTCACTTTTGAACAAATCTTTTATTGTGAATGAGCTTATTTTAGATGACATTGATTGTCTATTTTTAACTGAGACCTGGTTTGATACTGATGCTCCTGTTATTCTCACTGAGGCTTCCCCACCATGCAGTGACGCTGCATTGATTGTCGCATTGGTAACTAAAACAATCATGTTAAATGGTTATTCCACATTTGAGCATCATGCATTTTCTTTTAGCTGCTCGTCTATGTTATGGATTACTGTCTACAGACCACCAAAGCCTCCATCCCAGGAGCAGAAAGAGTCAAAGGCGAGGTCACAGCCAAAGACAGGAGCAGAAAGAGTCAAAGGCGAGGTCACAGCCAAAGACAGGAGCGGGAAGAGTCAAAGGTGAGGTCACAGCCAAAGACAGGAGCAGAAAGAGTCAAAGGCGAGGTCACAGCCAAAGACAGGAGCAGAAAGAGTAGATTGTATTTCTCGAGTTTTCATGAGTGTTTGTTTTACTTACAGTGTCGACCTTTTGTATTTTTGTGATTTGTTTTATCTCGGCCAGTTGAATTGTAGGTGTTTTACAGCTCTGCATTTTTCACTGAGAAACGACTGTTAGTTGTGTGCCTTGTGTCTGGCCAAATAAACTTTTAAACCTGCTACTACCTCCTCCAGTTAATTCTGGACACCCGATTTTTCACTGTGCAGTCTCATTGTATATACCTTTTATGACTGCTACACGTAGTTAAACTTATTTTTAAGCTTTGTTGTTTTGTCATCAGTCTTTGTTTCACCGGCACCTTGTTCCTATCAAGTTCTCAGAGCAAAGCAACCTATGTTCAGTCATTTCTGTAGCTTTTCTTCTCATGAGCTAAGCTTTGGACTGACAGGTTTCCTCTCAGCAGGTTGACCTTCTGGAACCAACCAGGCTCCAGGGTCAGGCGGGAGCTTTTGCTGATCACTCTTCCTGTTACAGTATCTCGGCCCCCCGTCTGTTTAAGTGTCCCAAGAAAGAAAATCAGTCCAACATCACAATCAGCAGCAACCACAGGCAGGAAGCAGGAAATGGAATGAGTGGAGCGTTGCTGAACAGCCCAGCCACTAAACCCTGACAGAGCAAAAGGATTTACTGCTAATACCAGCACCTTTTCAGTGATAAGCAATGCCTGCAAAGTCAGAAAAAGTAAAGATATTTTTCTGTTGTAGGAAATCACTGAATGCTTTGAGTTCTATTTAATATGACTGGAAAAGCCTACATAGTTTCAATATGCAAAACAAAGAAAAGTAAAAAAATATTGAAAGTGAAAAATCAGCTTATTTAAAAAAAAGCAGCTGTAACCCAGTAAAGCTTCTGACAGATGAGTTCTTCAGGCGTGCATCATCATCTCCACTTGATCTGTATCAGTTTCCATGTTTCTGTCACACCCCGTCCCACGAGGCCCAGCTGGAGCCTCCCAACACTGTCCTTCAGCCACTGCAGGTTTCTGTGCGGTTCACACAGATACATCTCATTAACCGGGCTGCTCAGTCCTCCAGTATTTTTATGTCTGGGTGTTGGCCCACTTCCGAAAATATTTGTAGTTACGCAAGAAAATGTTGTTCAGATGAGAATAAGAATGATAAAATGCCTTTAATTTGAAAGTTGTGATCTTTTTGGCTAAAGATAAATGCTGAAGGTCACTGAGGTGCCATTTCATTCAGAGATGTGATCCCTAAAACTGAGCTTTTTAGTTTCTCTTGAACATTTCTCTTTTAAAGAGGTAGAGGTTTGATCTGGAGAAGATGAAGGTCTGTGGCTAAGGGAAGAAAATCAAGATCTCTGACACTACAGTTTCAGAGTGGGACTTTAACAAGGTGTGGTTTCTTCCAGAAGGAAACCACCCCTAATGTCAAGAAATCTTTGGTGTTGTTTACCAAACTGTGGGGCGGTAAGCAGCCTTCACAAATGTATGTTTCTGCTGTGCAGCTCAGAAAAGGTAACACTAAAACCTTTTGGATTCATCAAAGACCAGTAGCTGTTCTGTTTTCAAGGAACAGTTAGATCCAACAGGAGGGGATGCAGTTCTTTCCTGGTCAGAAATGCAGTGTAGGAACCAAAGTCCACATGAAGTGTTGAACTGGCCAAAAGTCTAAAAAAAGGAAGTGTGTTTGGAAGCAAACGCATATGGGTGATTAAAGGACTGTATGTGGGCTTTATTTTCCTCTTCTGGATCTCTTTGCATAAAAGACTAAGAAACATTTGAAAGTGAAGTCATCTAAACTTACTGGTGTCCAGACACATACATGAAGAAAGCCAACAAGGTCTGTTCACATGCACCTTCTGCAGCAATGCTGCTATGAAGGCCCCCAGCTTAGACAGCTATAAACCTGCTTCATTTTTTACTGTAAACATAATCACTCACATCACTTGGTCATTTTTCTCTCAGATTTGATTTGATTTTATTGCTTTATCAAAGTTTCAACTCTGTAACGCTCATGGTTTAGGCTGTAAAGTACCAGGAAAGGAATCAGCATTCAAACCACATGAGACCAACCAAAGCCAACTTTTCAATGTGAGCCACAGGTCTTCTACCTGCTCAGTTCCCAACTAAATCTTCCCCACTCGCTGCTGATTGGCTGCATCGTGTGACTCAAAGTTTTGATTGACAGATTACACTTGATCCAGGACATTAGCAGCAGGCAGGACATGGAAATCAACAGCAGAAGAAGACGGTTGAAGACTGCTGCCCATCAAACCTATAATAACACATCAAGGCTTTTCGGCTATTTGGTGTGAATGGTCTGATCCTAAAAACCAAAAACAGAACATGAAAACAAGAAGGACACATTATCCCCATCTCTCCACAGCTTTCCTAACAAGTCAACAGAAAAAAAGAGAGGTGAAGGATGCAAACAAAAATCCTTAATAAAGTAATGGAAATGTAAACAGGAAGGGTCTTTTTTGTCTCAGCTCCCTGATGTTCGGCAGCATGGAGAACATCCAGGAGTTCTGCAACAACAGGAGTCCACAATAAAGATATGAAGAAAAAGTTCTGTTTGATCAGTCATATGTCTGAGAGTCAAATGTTCTGAGCAGATTGTGCAGCTCGCTGGAGTTTGTGCTCTTCATCAACCACAAACTGCAGCAACTCCTCTCTTTAAATGCATAAACATCAGAAGGACTATTGGTTTCAACATAAAGTATAAAAATGGCTGGATGCTGTCATCAGTTGATCCCTGGATTTACTGTGCTGCTCCTCTGAACGCACAGCTGACCTTCTGTCTGATGAAAACAACACGCGTTGACCTGACACATCACTCCTGCAGGACAGATGAAAGATCAGCTGCTTCCTTGCAGGAAGTTCCTCTATGTTAACACAAAGAACTGTGGTTAAGAAATCTTCCCTAAATCTGTACTCTTTTCTGAAGCTTCACATTTTTTAGGATTTTTATCAAAATCTTTTTAAAAAGTTGTATGGAGCTGTTTCATTTAAAACCATAGACTGATGCAGATTTGAGTATTCCCTGATTCAAATAAAAAGAGGTGAAAACTGAGCACAGCGAAGCCTGCAGCTGCTTTTTTCCCAAAGCTGTTTTTTTAATGTAAAATCTTGGAGGTCATCAGACAGAACTGTTGCTGTTAATAAAAACTAGCCAGTCAGCCGGTGAGCTCAACAGGAAGCTCCCGGCTGCACAGCGCCTCCCACTGTCGAGCGAGGACAGAGATGAGCCGCTCTCTGCTGTTAGCCCCAGGGACGAAGATGCACCACTGCACCTCACTCTCTGGGCTCTTGTTGCCCAGAGTGGGCGTGGCCTCCTTGCCACTCATGGCAAAGTGGTCCATAGTGAGATGACAGAGCAGGTCAGGGAAGTCGTCAAACACCAGCGTCAAAGCTTGAGGGTATGTCTGATACCCTAGCAGGACCCGGTCCAGATCTCGGATCCTCCGTGCCTCACAGAACCCGTAGCGCTCCCTGCAGGCACAAAGGACAGTTTGCAGGAGGAGAAATGAATAATTTCGGTTTCTGCACAGCCAGAATTACATTGTAAGATACCATATCTTTTACATATCAGAACAGAGCTGTGAAAACAGAAAGCCTGGAGTAAGATTCCTGAGATTTACACCGCTTTGACATTTCACATTAAGCCTCTCCCAACAAGCACAAGTAACCACTACAAAAAAAAACAAAGGAGGAGAATCCCCTCCCTGCTTTTCCCCGTTTGTCCGGTATGAACACCCCCAGCTGAATGCGCGTTCAGGAAACATGCGGCCGGTGTGTAGGTATCTTCAGGAGGAAAGCTCCAGGAGGCTTCTCTGTGTCTGCATTTGCCCTTCATCCATAGTCCTCCTTTGAAGGAACACGTTGTTCTCTTGGGATGCAGACTGAACATAAACCAGAGTGCCCCCTGCCCTGCAGCTCAGCATTCTTCAGGTGTGCAGCAGACAGTTTCCTTTCTTCTGCTGTCTGCATCACACTGCAGGACAGCTGCGGTTGTGTACTGAAGCTGCAGTCTGTGGACACTAGCGGATGCAGTTTGATGCATTTCATGAAGGGGCATGCACAGCTGTGCTCCTCATACAGCATGTCAAGCAGACATTTAAAGGAAATGTGAGAGTGCTGCATTGTGTTAAGGTGTTCCAACAAGTTCAAATGGAATGTAGGGGAATTCTGGAAGCATCTTTAGAGTTTTATCAGTAAGACACTTGGATACTTTCTCTGAGCACACCTAGATTCAGCCGTTCTTCACAATGATCTTGGGACCCCATCACCCCCACACAGACGCAACATAAGTATTACTTGTCAACATGAACAGAGGCTCTTGATGCTCACTGAAAACACATATCCAGAAAGAGGAAAGTCTTCAACTTCTAAAAGCCCATGCAGCAGATCAGAAGTGAGGCCAACTATTGTCCATGAGACAGTCTTCCCATTGACCATCTTTTGACCATTTGAGAAACAACAAGGCCTCACCTTGAAGGAGGTTCCTTGGCAAAGTCAGGAAGAGGATAGTTGACGTAGTCCTCATCCAGAAGGAACACATCTGAGCTGGTGAGGATCAGAGTTCTGGGCAGCAGAAGATGAGAGGGACCAGGACCAGGTTCCAGGCTGGGAATCTGAACCTGCAAAGAAGCAGAACCCTTGAGATGACCTCAGCTCATGACTGTGGATCCTGAGACAGCGGTGGAGCTCCCACCTGAAAGACCAGCAGGTACAGCAGAATGTCAAAGGAGTCTGAGGACAGAGTAGCTGCGCAGGCTGGAGTCTTCCTCTCCGCCACAATGAAAGTCAAGTCTCCCATCTCTTCTTCACTGGGATAAATGAATTTCACCTTACTGCTGTGGATCAGCTCATAGTTTTGCATCTTACCTGCAGGGGCAGACAGATCATCTTAACAGTGGGTTGGATTAGTCTCTCTCTTTTTACATGACCTAAATGTGGAAAACTAAAGAGTGACATTTGTGACGGTCACCTGTGCCTGCATCAGTGAACTGCGAGTAGAAATCCTGATCTGAAGGCTCTGTGGGGGGGGGCTGCTGCTGCAGACTGAGAACAGACATCAGCTCCTGTAGGAAGACGCCTGTCCTATAGCTGTCCCTGCTGAGGCAGCTTACAATGTGATTGGCCGAGTGTCCTGCCAGAGAGAGGAAGTTCAAACTGCTGGCCTTCTGTTTCCACAGAAGATGATCCTCAAAGCTTCCCACTGACCGACAATCCTGAAGAACTGGTCAAAAAGGCCCACATTGACCGCCAGCAGATCAGACAGTCTGATGGACAGACAGCAGCACAGACAGGCGTCCAGCTCTCTGGAGTCAGAAGCATCCGACACTGAGAGACAGAGAAAAGACAAATGACCACAAATACTGAGAGAAAACAGTGTTTGGAAGAATAAAATCGACTGTCCAATCAAGCAAATGAATGATGGGTTTTATCAGTGTCACGAAACGTTGAGGCTATAAAGAGAAACTGTTTCCTGCATGTTACTCCTGATGGTGAGACTCCACAGATCTCCTTAATAAGAGAGCAGGGAGATGGGTAATGCAGCCTCTCACACCAGACTGTCTGCAAACTCTAGCTGGTGTGTATTCGAAGGGCGAGGGTTATCTGGAATTTCTGCTGTCTGCAAAGCTGTCCAGACTCTGAAAACTTCTCCAGCTCACAGATGACCGTACCTGAGCAATGGGCCAGCAGGCTGGCCGACTCCGCCAGCAGGAAGTAGATGGCGTTGGTGGACAGCAGCAAGCAGCAGGGGAGCTCAGTCTGGGGGGATGTGTAAAGAAGCACAGACAGCCACATGACCTGCCTCAGCTCCTCAGCCTCAGACTGGTCACAAAAAAAGAAGACAGAACACAAAGGGTCAACCAGCCCAATCACAATCCAGAACTTAAGCTTGTGTAGGGTTTGTGTATCAGTAAAATAGAATCTCAGATGAAGGACTGTTCTCAGTTCAACAGCAAAAACATTTGAAGTCACTTCTCTGCGCCACCTTACAGTGCTAGTCTTTCACTGCCCCCTGCTGTTTGTATTTATGTTCGTCGTCAACAGGACTTCGACTCAGCTGGATCATCTAATGCAAGGGTGTCATTTTGGTTCAGGGGCCACATTCAACCAGTCTGATCTCAAGGGGGCCGGACCAGTAACATCCTCTCAAAATAAGCTGTGGTCAGCTTGTTACCTGTAGCTTTTTTTGGTTTGGTTTTTTCTCAGTTGAAAAAAAATGCCTTGAAATAATTGGAGTTTTTTCAGCTATTATTAGGCATTCATTTACAGAGGTCAATGAATTTCAAATGAAATGCATTTTACTAAACAAAATAGTTTATTTAATTTTATACAGACTGAATATTTCACGTCTGACATTGACATCCTGATAGTGAATTCAAGAAGGGCTATGACAAAAACACCCAGTCTAAAATATAAATGTGAGAATCCATGAAACATTTGACTAAATTAAACTTGCAAACATTTGTGAACAATAGGATTTAGAGTTAACCTCCCTTTCTCTCCTAAAACTCGGGATGGTTTGGCCTTCACCAGACCATCAATATCAGGATTCAAATCCTGTGTAGCAACACATTTCATAATGTCATTCATGTGTGTAAAATACAACGAAATGTCCAAAAATCTTTTCCTGCGATGGCTGCCTGCAGCTTCTGCCTGAATTTTGTGGCAACGCCTGCCTGACCATTGATGAGGCGCCATCAGTGGCCGGACTGCCATCACGTGACCAGTTCACTACACATTGTCCAGTCCAGTGCAGTCATGAGAGTGTTGACATCAGCTGTTGTTGTGTCCATCAAATAAACCACTTGATTTAAACTAGTGATGGTTTCATCAGGACCTCTAACAAATATGCTCAGTTTAATATCTGTAATGTTGGTGCTTTTATCAATAAATGACTGGATTCTGTCCTTTGGCTGCCCAAGTCTCCTGAGAAATCATGTATCTGCAATTGTGATCCTTGACACACTTCTGTTGGTCAAAGGTCGACTTGTTTTTGTGGCACATGACTTCTGCAGCCTTCAGTGCACAGTTTTCCACAAGTTCACCACCTGCAAATGGTTTGGATGTTTGCACCAACGTGTTTGCATTAAGGGAGCCAGCTTTCACTGCTCCATCACTGACATCACGGCTGCAATAAATGCAGACTGCTGGTTTTCAGTCCAGATCACAGTTGGTAAATCTTCTCTTAAGAAATAAGGTGAAACTTTTCTTTATTATTAGTCTCATGGTGGTGCTAAATTCTATAATCTTTGATAATTGTGACTTGTTGGTTAGATACCAAACACTCTGTTTTGCATTCATGCAGAATAAATAATGTTCACTCCACGTCAGCCTCTTCTTTTTAGCCTGGGCGTTTATTTAAAAAAAAAATGAATAAACCGGCGTTTATTCCATCACAGACAGAATAATGGTTAGTGGGTTCATTGCGTAAAATTCAATCACAAAATGCAGAAAAAAAACAGATGGACATTTCAGGATTTATTGAAATGATGACAACATTTTATTCTGTTCTTATTAGGAAACCAGGTTTGCTCCTTTTCTTTCTTTCAGCAGGATCTCTGCAGTTTAGGATTCACCCAAGAATTGATACATGGAGCTAGCAGCTAATGTTTTTAGCCTGTCAGTTACATGGAGCTACCAGCTAATGTTTTTAGCCTGTCAGCTACATGGAGCTAGCAGCTAATGTTTTTAGCCTGTCAGTTACATGGAGCTACCAGCTAATGTTTTTAGCCTGTCAGCTACATGGAGCTAGCAGCTAATGTTTTTAGCCTGTCAGTTACATGGAGCTACCAGCTAATGTTTTTAGCCTGTCAGCTACATGGAGCTAGCAGCTAATGCTTTTAGCCTGTTAACTACATGGAGTTACCGGCTAATGTTATTAACCTGTTAGCTACATGGAGCTAGCAGCTAATGTTTTTATCCTGTTAGATACATGGAGCTAGCAGCTAATGCTTTTAGCCTGTCAGCTACATGGAGCTAGTAGATAATGTTATTAGCATGTTGGCTACACAGAGCGATCTCTGTGTTTATCTCATTTACTTTGCCTGAAAGACGTGGATGATGTCAAGAGATCAGGTTGATTTATTTTGAAAAGCTCTACAAAAACATCAGTGATCATGCCTCAATGTTTGGGTTCATGAAAACATTTAGAATTTCCTACAAGCTACGAGAGCTTCTCTCCACATGTGTCTGAACGCCTGCTTCCCGGTGTTTCCTCTCTCTCTTACGGAGTTTGACGGCTTTCTGTCCCGCATTAACCCAAATAAAATGAGGGTTCCTTTTTTGAGGCGTTGATGTAACTAAAGTTCAGGAGGCCCGAGCAGACTGCTTTCCCATCACGCACCGGCTTTCTGTCTGCTGCCAGCTCCTTCCCGGTGGCGGCATAGCGAGCTTCAGCTCTAAAGTGTACTGCCTTAGTCCAAAAGCAGCAGACTGGACGGTTCCAGAAATCTTGCTGCCCGAAAGGGATCCAGTGGGGTAAGAAAATGAATGCAGTTCTGGAGAATCCAGGGATTGATCAACTATAAACACCAGGAAATGGGTTTGCTCCTTTTCTTTCTGCAGCCATCTTTGCTCCTTCATCTAACTGCTTGCATTATTCTCTGATATGTTTAGGACTCATTACAAAATGTGGTTTAGATTCCTCACCAGAATGTTCTTTGGTATATTCCAAAAGTTTAAACAAAATGGAATGAGTCAAAATGTTGTGATCCATGCCACACTGGCTTAATGCTACAGACATCCAGCCCCCACCAACAGGGGTGGGTGGGTGGGTTGATGTTGGGTCTTAAAGAAGCTCAGCCACTATCAGAGACCGGCGTCTAAATACAACTAACACCTGTTAGACCAGGCTTTTATTGGAGACCGGTGTCTATTAGAGACCGGTCATTATTGGAAGATATACTGTAATTGTGGTGTCTCTCCTAATCATTTTAATAGCAACTTAACAGCAGTGAGGAACCAAACTGCATCTTACCCAGACGTGGCACCCGCTTGAAAATATCTTGTTTATTTCTGGATCTCTTGTCATGATAGTGTTGCTTTTCCTTTGTTCCCCCTAGTGGCTGAATTGTGCATTTTGGTCATTTCTTTAAGAACCATTACTCACCACAGGAATGGGCTGGAAATTAGCTTATTTTTTTCTGAACATCCTTATATTTTTTCTCTTCACAACTGGACCAGATCAAACAATCTGGTGGGCCAGATACACCTCGCAGTCCATATGTTTAACACCCCTGACCTAATGCAAGGCTTGAGCATACGTCTTACCAGGGCTATATATCTGCAGAAGAAGCTTAGCAGCTGTTGACCTCCAAGTCCAGCCAAGAGCTTCAGTGCTGGGCAGAGGCCTGCCATGAGGTGGGGGGGTGGCTGGTTTTCCTCCACAAGAAGGTAGGATGAGTCACAACTGAAGACAAAGGGCATGGCAACATGTTAGACAGTGTCTGTAAAAGTTAAGATCGAGTTCTCCAGCTGTTGTGGTGCAAATCAGTGGCACTGCAAACACAGAGGAACTGGAAACTAAAACAAGTCATCTTCAAGTCCACAATCCCCCTCTTATTGAACGATGACAGAGCAGGGTGATGAAAGCAGGGCGAAGGCTAAAGCTGAGAGGAAAAACTGCTTTGGTGGAGGAAGTCCTTCTTTGGTTCAGAGATGGCAGGTCTTCAGGGTTTTCAAGGTTGAACTGTCAGAGGAGGCATGCTGCAAGATGGTTACTGGCAGGACAACAGTTATAAAGGCAGGATGATAAGTGTTTATGACATATAGATTGTTGAGAAAACAGTGAGACGCAATAAAGGTCGTTTTAATGAGCCTGCATTCAAATGACCACATTTCAATGAGTTGCTGTGTCTTATGGTTGTGTTAAAGCATTGTTTTTAAGAGAATTCTGTGAAGGCGCAACAAGGAGGCTTTTGGAATGACGTCACAGCAGTGCATGCCGTGTAACGAGTCACAGAAAAGCACATCAGAGCGTTTTTAGCAGTCTTAAAATAAACATAACAAGTGAGGAGTTTGCTCATTTTTTCCCGTCTGATAAAACAACAAGCATTGCTTTATGATCTGCAGCTCATCCATTGCGTTATTCCTACTCTGTTTACATTTCGTAATGCTCAGCTAAGGTGGCCATGTTGGTCCAGTTATTCTGCTCCAGGGACGCTTTGTATTCAGACTGAGGAATCTCAGAGTGAAACCAAAACTCAGTGCGACTGGAAACTAACAGAGACCACCTCGAAAGATGGGTCAGAGAACGTTTTCTGGACCAGGGCTCGCTTTGGTGTATTCAGACTGAAACTTTGTTCCGGATTATTGGGGAAAGGGGCTCTGGTTCACTTTAAACTAACTAAATGTGACCAGTCTGAACACACCTATAATCTGAAGCAGTGAAGGAGATTTGAATTGAGATCAAAACCTATTATTGGGTTAGTGTTTCTTGAAAGTTTAGACCAGCTAAGCTTAATTAACATGGATCCAACCATGTCATCCGGCTGTGTGAGTGCACACAGTCCTCTCACACGTTACTAATAACTACAATAACTACATTGCAAGTCTGGAGGACGCTGGAAAAGCGATTTACTCAATAATGCATGCTGAACAACTTCACAGCATCAACTGGGAATCAGGAAAGAAGTCAGTCTACCTGCTGAGTGTTTGCTGTGTGGCATTGCTTGTGGAACAGCCCTGGCTTGAGGACCTGTGACAGCCTGAGAACATAGCAATGAGCAGTCAGCTCATGTCAAGCAACATTACCAAAAGGACCAAAACTTGGAAACTCCTCCTCACCTTGATCTGAGCAAGGCCTGCTGGGCTGGAGTGGAGGCAAAGCCAACATCTGCAAGCCTCCCAGAGATGTTTTTCTGTGCTTTAGACCCTCCAGGAATGAGCTCCTGTCCTGAGACAGAGGGAAGAGGAGCAGCTGCCTTTGACCCTGGAGCAGCAGCTCCACAGAGTGACCACTCCTGGAAAAATGATGGATGAAAGACAGCTTGAGAATCACTGGAGTGAATCAGATTTACTACCATATTTTTTGGATTATAAGGCACATTAGGTAAAACAAAGCAGTCAAAAAACCCCATTTAAAATGTTCCAACAAACCATCAAGCAGTGGAGCTTCATAGTTTCCCAAAGTCAAACCAAAACATTTGGACTGATTTTTGAGCATAGTATAAAATCAGTTCCTGGTCAGTAAGCAGAACCAGAAGTCATGCATAAAGTGCATTGTTATTTCTGAGAAAATTCAAGGATTTTAAGAGTGCCCCAAAGTCTGAAAAATATCACAAGTGTAGGAGAAAGACTAAATATTGGAGTTTCATGGAGTCCCTGCGGTCTTCAGCACCTGTGGACGTGCTGTGGGTGGGGGCACATTGAGTGCTGGGTTTGACCCTCTAACCCAGCATCTCTCTGTCTGGGGTGCAGCATGACTGAGCCGAGTGGAACACGAACAAGTCTCCACCAGGAGGAAGACGACTGTTGAAGATCCATGTTGTTTCTTTCCCTTTGAGCTAGTTCTGTGAAGTCCAGCTTCAACACCCAGAGCTGTGTGTCTGTGAGGAAGAGGAGCGAGGGGGGGCTGGGGTTCTCTGACACTAATACTTGAAAAGAAGTGTCTGAGGAAGCTGATGAAGAGTAAGGGAGAAGGAGTACAGGATATCCTCCCTGAGCTCCCTGACTCTCCTCCTGCTCCCAGGGGTTTACAAGTGTTGGGGGCAGGAGCTGGGGGAAGTTGTTGTTCCTCGATTTGCTTGGAGACTCAACTGCCTGGAACAAACAAGACAGCCATCAGTTTTGGTTGACCTAATAAAGTGGTTCCAACTCTGGCTTCATGCCTGCCTGTTCTGCCCAGAGAGTCAGTAGAACAAATTCACAAAACATTTCCACCAAAAGACAACTTCTTTGGAAACATTAATCTACTTCTCGTCTGAAGTGTCATGAAGCGCATTTTAAGCAGACCTGGAGCAGGGTGCTCAACTGGGCTCTGGTCTGCCGAAGCTCCTCAACCTCAGAGAAGATGTACCAGCGGGTCAGACCAGCTTGGAGCCCGAAAGAGATGCAGGAATCAGGAAGCCCAGTACTCAAGGAGAGCAGCAGCTGGGAGAAAGGCAGCAGGAAATCCATCTGAAGGGATGACAGCATCTTTTCCACAGACAGATTCTGCTGCTGGTCTGCAGACAACAACAGGACTCCAGTCAAAACTCAGAAATCCAGATTAAAATGGCACCTCCAAGGATAAGTAAAAAAGAAATAAAACCTGCAGCTCAACTCAGTTTAACACATTTGGCATCCCAAAATAAGAAAGTGCTGAAAAGTCTCATGGTGGACATGGGGACAAAATGCACATTAAAGCTAAATGCTAATATAAGAAATAACCAGAAATGTAGCTTAGCCTCATGATAACTGAACTTCCAAACAGGTAGGAAAATAAATATTTCGCTTCTGTTTTTGCTTCTAAGTGTGCGTGTGTGATAGCTTGTAATTATTTTTTCTGGCAGCTTTCTACATTTTCTTCTGAAACATGATCTCCTTTGCTTTTGTTCTCGCCAGGGTAACCTCATAAAATAATTATCCATAGTGAATGTATTTATTTCTAGTTTTATCTAAAACTTTATTAATACCATCATTTTATATCAATTTGCTCCACATATTGCAGGTGGATTGTGTTTGGAAAATATGTGGTCAGAAACTATGTGGTGAGCAGAAAAATTCTGGTTTCACACCACCAAGAGTTATTACAGCCTGAGCGTTTGCTCACCTGTGTCCTGATTAGTCCAAATGATGTCATGTGACAGGAACAGCAGGCCCACCAGCTGGCTGGTCAGCACCAGACATGCCACACTTTGCCTCAGCTCTTCCTCCACTCGAACACAGAAGCCCCACAGAACTCTGAGGACCTGAATCTCCTCACACTCCTCCTGATGGCTGCGGTGCTCCTCAACCACAGGAGCAGGTAGCAATGTGGGGGAAGTGCTTAGTGGCTCTTCCACAGAATCATCTACTCCCATCTCAAAGTAGCCATCTCTGGACCCCAGACTGGAAAAAGCATCAGACACCAACAAAGTTAAAAATGTGTCTCTTATGTGAGTAAGAATGTGATGAAAAAGAAAAATGAATTTTGAGCTGCTAACTGAGAGAGAGAAACTGATAAAAGTCCAGGTCATCCTCATGTTCCTGCAGCATTCAACACTTTGACAGAAGATCTGAGAACAGCCAGCAGATAAGCCGAGTCTTAAAAAAGACTTTTATGCAAATGAGTCACATTCTGTTTGCACCTGTCTGCAAATATGTTTTCCTTATGTCATAAGTACACAACTTTTTGCAGAGTCTTTATGAGTCTACATGAGCAGAAGACAACCACGTCAATGCTTTGGTATCTGGTTGAGGTGAAATTGTAGCAAAACTTGGATTGGGGCTCTTTAAAAGTCAATCTTCAACAAGACAGTCCAGCTCATGACATGACCCATTGTCTCCAGATCCAGTTCCATGAATCTGGGTCACTCTGCCTTAGTGTCTTATACCAGGCAGGTGCCATCATGTGACAGCAGCGCAAACGTTGGACCTCCTAAAAAAGGAAGCCTGAAAAGCCAGAAAAACTCTCAGATGTCTGGTATGAACATGACGTCTTATAATCCAGCTGTTTGAAGTTTGAACAGTAAATATTTGAAGATGCATTTCATTTCTGAAAAAGGCTTCAAGTCACATTAAGAAGTTTGGACTTTTCAGGAAACTTCCTAAAGTTGGGCTGATTTACCTGGAGCTGCTAAAATCAGCTTTGTGCAGACGAACTTGACCACTACTGGATTTAGACCTCCTCTCCAGCTTCTCCTCTATGTCCTCCTCCTTGGTCTTCTGCTCCCTGAGTGCAGAGCGAAGGTGTTGGGAGAGCTCGGCGATGAAGTCTTGGTTGGATGACAGAGAAAACAGGTGACAGGGCAGCAGAGGACACAGGGTGGAGCTGCATAGGGAGCAATGGCTTTGGACTGGACTGGAGAATAATGAGTCACAACTGCAAGAAAAAAAAACATTTTTTTTACATTTGGCATGTTTGAATTTTGTAAATATGTAAATGTAATATGTAGTAAGTGCAACAGCGATCAGCTGATTCTGGTATGTCACACAGAGGAATGAAGCTTTAATAAATGGACAATATTCTGGAAAAGGTGAGATGGAAGAAACCAAACTGTTTGCTGGAAGTGAGAAGAAACCTCTTAGAACTGAATCTATAGACTTCCAATGACTTTCTATGATATAAGGCAGGAGATGGTTCCTCCCCTGAGATACTTTCACTGGTGGGACGCAGACATGATCTGTTGTTTGTTGTGGGCATGGTCATGCACCCAGAGCAGGTGTGTGAACATGCCTGTGACAGTTCAGAGTTTTCTGATTTGATGGGCTTCTTTGTACAGTGTGGATCCCTGAGACTGCTTTTAAATATTCCTGCTCTTCCAGCTGCCCATCACCTGGATCAGGTGGTTTCGTGAGGGTGGGGTTAATTAGAGAAGCAACAGGACAGCAGCTCTTCAGGATTGCAGATTCCCACAAACACAAAAAACTTTTTTTTTTAAATAAAAATCAAAGACAAGTTTTCTTAGCCACAGAGTAATTACGTGAAATGACTGGGAATCAAAGCTCATTCAAGAAGACAGCAATGAACAGCTGTTCAGAGGACATCGCAGTCTCATACTGACCAGTCAGCAGCAGTTGAAGCACAGGCCGACGTCTTAGACGAAGTGACTGCAGATGTCTGTTCCTACAGAAAAAACACAAAAACATTACAAACAGCTGCTTTCATGTCAGATATAGGATACGTTTTCAGAACAATATCATCTACATTACTCGTGTCATTTTGAATAATATGTTCACATCTCTTAGAACAACAATATTTGAAAAAAATACACTGTATTATCTAACTGCTTAGGTTGTAAAGTAGTGCCTTGATTTCTGCCAGCAGCTCTCAGCATAGGCAGAACCACAGCCCACATTCTCAGCAGAATAGTGGCTTGATCTTTCTGCTCAACATCCAGGAGAGTTTGGTCAAAAGTGAAGAATAAAAAAAAAAAAAAAAAGGAGCTGGTGAGACTTTATTCAGCCAACTTCTTCAACCCTTCCTAAAATCATGTGATACCGTTGAGAAGGAGGAGTTTATATTCTGGAATATTCCAAATCTCACCTCGAATCCAAAAATACCATTGTACCCTAAACTCTGTTCAGGAAAAAAACAGTTTGCAAAGGTTATTTCACATCTGATTATTTTCATCAATGTAAACAAAGTTCCTGTCTTGACGCAACTGTTTACAGCACTTGGATACCTTTTTGCAAGCCAGAGAGATTTCCCCAGTATGAGAAAAGATTACTGACATAAATGAGTTTAATGTGGGTGAAACCCTTTGCCAAAATCAACTTCTCTATTGAAGAGCTCGATTATCAGATTGGTACTGAACAGGATTAGGGCTATGGACAAAAAAGACAATGACAAATTCTGACATTTTTCTTCTTCAGAATTCTGAAATTAATATAAGAATTCTGACCTACTCAGAATTGTGTTTTATTCCTAGCATTCCTCATTTTAATCTCAAAATTATAAACGGAGCATGTGAGCCTCTTATGAAATCATACATGCACCGTAGAACCTAGGAAAATGTCTTTTTAAGTAAATAATTAAAGTAAATAAAAAAGGTGTGTATTCCATTGAATTATCAGATAAAATAAGAACAACAGTTTTAGTGAGTTTCTGGTATTTGTTACTACTATATGAATCTGCATTTTGCACGTTTTACCATCAGGATTGAAGCTCTATGTGAAGATACATACACTCATTTACATGAACAACTACAAGATCATATTTTAATAAGATACCCGAGGACCTTCTGAAAATATTTCCTGAATCGTTTCAACTTTTTTATACATATGTGAGCCACGACTATGTGAAAGAAATGGCCACCAATCTTGATTTAGACTTTATTACAACAGCATTTATTTCTCAGCCTTCTCATCACATGGCACAGTATCTTAATATTATTTTTATCTTATTGGCTTACCATCACTTACCATGAAAACTGTACACCCTCCTTCTCAGTAAGGAAAAACTCATAAAAAAACCATGTCTCTTTTTGGGGAAAAAAACTAAGAAACCTCAGGGTTTCCCACATGAAGGAGAGATAATCTACATTTATAATTCTTAGAATACTTTTATAGCTTTGATTTGGTTGTGATCTTTTACAAGCCTATTTAAACTTAAAGTTTGCTATTGCTGGTTAAGTGACAAGTTTGTTTTGAAAAAAAAAGCATTCTACATTTATTGCATAGTAATTAGAGAATGTATTGTAGTCAACTGCATTGTTTCTACACAAATGTATGAAGAAAAGTTTCTTCTTCTGAAAAATACTGTTTTTCCACTCTGTCATGGTTTCAGGGTGTCTGACCTGAGATGTGTCTGCAGACAGGAGCTGTTCGTTGGTTTGAAGGCTTGCAGGAGGCAGTACAGCCATTGCCACTTTTCCTGGGCTCATCACCTCCACAACAAGAAGACACAGAGAGAATTGGTCACAGAACTCTTTAGAGCTGGAGGTGCCACAGCAGTCACAATCTATTCCAAGCTAAAACATCTGTACAAGTTTCACTGTAGATGTGGTTGAGCTGGAGGAGCCATCACAAATGAAAAACAGTGTTTACCTGACAGAACGGAACCCCTAACCTTCTGCTTTACATTAAGTTTCCCAGAAATACAAATAAATGCACAAAAATCTCAAGGACACTTCTGCTGTTGCAGCAGGATACATACTTGGTTACCTTGACTGGAGAAGGCAGCTTTCTGGGTCTGATAGGAAGAGGAGGTCTCAGCAGGAGGGAGGAGGGCAGAGGTGAACAAAGAGGATGACAGAGGAGGTGCAGCAGCAGACGGATTGGTCTCCCCACTATTCTGATGTGCAGACAGACATCACAGAGGCTTTCAGAAGTCAAGTCATCATTAGATATGGAAGATTCTACCAGCATTTACCTTCTTCTCTGTGCTGCTCATTCGGTCTTTGACCTCTTTGGCTTTCTGAATGGCTTTTAAAACCTCCACAGTATCCAGTTCCCTCTCCACTGTTGCTTTACAGTCCAGACAAACCTGAGAGCACACAGAAGATAGCAAACGATGGCAGCAGTGTAGGAGATTATGCCAGAGAAGTGACACATCTGCAACCTCAGGAGTCATTCTTCAGCCTTACTTCTGCTGCACGGTCTCCAAACTGGGCCAAAACTTTGGTTCTGTAGTCTGGGTCTATGCAAATGGGGTTACTGGAAAGGTTTAGTTTCTCTAGGCAAGGCAGAGAGCTGATGTTTCGGATTTCCTCCAACTGAAAATATGACAAACATTCCACAATCAGACAGCACTGATGCTTTCACATCAACATTTTCAAAGGTCTTCCACGTCATCCTCTTTACTAATTCTAGATCCAAAATATTTGAATTCATCTATATCTAACACTACATGACAACAGATTGTTAATCGTTTTATAGATTGTGATCAAAAACTTGATTTCTTTCAAATGTATTTGGAAAATAAACTGTCCATTGCACAATTTATCAAAGCCCCTTTTGTATCTGGGCTCTTTGGTTCCAGTTACCTCGGCCAGTAGGTTATGGCTGAGGTCTAAATTGACCAGGGAGTAGAGTTTTGAAAGACCGCTCAGACACTCCAGCTTGTTCCCAGCAAGACTCAAAGTTTTGATGTTCCCCAGTCGGGTGTGAGCGGCTTCCAGCACACGTAGGTTGTTGAAGGACAGGTCCACATGGATCAGGTTGTACAGATGCTGCAAGAAGAGAAAGGTGGACACAGGGAACCTACTGACAAACTGAATGAAAGCAATTGTGTTCAGAATTTGAGGTTTCAGTTTCATGGAGAGCTCAGCGGTTAGACACAGGTGAGAGTGGAAAATATATTGTTTTAATACTCAAGGTCAACAATCCAAGTCTCACAGGGATGACAATTTTTTTAATGAAGAGGTTTATTTGATTATTCAAAGTATTCATAAATTGACTGAAAAAAACACCCAGATATCAAACAAGAAAATGATGGATCATTATTTTGGGACGGACCCCTTAATGCAAGATTGCAGGCTTGGTTCTGCCTTACCCACCCATATGTTGAAGTGTCCCTGGGCGAGACAATAAACTCCACATTTGTCCTGGCGCCGGTGTTCGGCGCCCTAGCCCTACACTTACCATCTAACTCTTTTATATTTATTATCAAACTCTTTGGGACAATAGAAAGACAAGTTTAAAGCTTACTGTATCTCCCTTAACGACAGAAGTCTTTTTACATATATTTGTGGCAAAAAACAATCGATCAATCTTTAATGGGTAACATAGTACATGAACAGTAACTAATCAAATTTAATTTATTATATTTATAAAAAACTATTATAACGTAATAAAAATGTTCAGTTTTATAGATTTTTACTCACAGCTGCAGGTGTCTAAAGTAGGTTAAGATTATTAATATTTACATTAAGATTAAGTCTCAATCTGAACTGTGTGTTTTTTGCTCCTTTGACAGAAATATTAGAACACCTCTTTTATATTTGCAACCACAAAGTTCTTCTGGTCCGATGTTTATATGTAGGGACTTCAAACTCATTACCATCATATATACCATCAAGAGTTTGATGGTATGAAAGAGTATGATGGTATATTTGAAAGAGTTCGATGGTAAGTATGAAAAAGTTCGATGGTAAGTATGAAAAAGTTTGATGGTAAGTATGAAGGAGTTTGATGGTAAGTGTGAAGGAGTTTGATGGTAAGTGTGAAAGTTTAGAGTTTGATGGTAAGTGTGAAAGTTTAGAGTTTGATGGTAAGTGTGAAAGTTTAGAGTGTGATGGTATGTGTGAAAGAATTTGACAGTATGTGTGAAAGAGTTTGATGTAGGCATGAATTAAGTCTCATACGGCCTCTGGGCTGTAGATGTTCTGGAATTCAGTGACTTGTTTAAAAGGGCTGGGGTGTTACATTGTTGCAGGTGTCTATTATTCTGTCACATACCTGAAGGTTTTCCACAGAGGACAGCTTGTTATAGCTCAGATCCAAGAACTCCACTTTGGGAATGATTCTCTGCAGAAGAAGCCAATTAAGAGTCATAAAATTAAAATCCAAAACTTCCAAAGGCATTCTCATTCTCCAAGATGGCTACTGGCTGGTCCCTGGAAAGCTAAAAGTCAGAAAGAGAAGTCTCCATTGACAGTGAGTTTTGCTTGCCAAGTACCAGGAAAAAAAATTGTGATTTATAATACCACATACATATTTTTTTGATCTATTGTCAGTGTTCCCAGTGGTCTTTTAATTATGACTTTGCCATTTTTAGCCAAAATAGAATAACCTGTCTCATTTTTTAAGTACAGTTTCTGTAGAGCAACTGGTGTTTTTCAGAAATTCACTTCTGAGTTGTGGGCAGGACAATTGTCGCAGAGTAAGCCTTCCCATCCTCCAGTTATTAATTTGCTATGCCACCTTACAATCCCTCATAGCCACAAGCTAACATTACAGCCGCTATATAAATGGATAGCAATAATGGAGCTATCCAACCATACAGTTTTGATCCAAGTTCCAGCTAAGACGAGGAAAACCAAAATGTACATGGATCTAGTCGTCTGCAAGTAGAAGCATCTGAATAGAGCGGAGCAGGGAGCTTGTGGCCTGCCAATTGTAGTTTGCACATCACATTCAAGTTTTCCAACTGCATTCTTCATCTGCTCCTGATTCACAAGATTTAACAAAAGAAATAATCAGAAACACAGTTTTAATCTCATTTTTCTGTATTTATGCGCTCCATCATGAGAACATACCATTTTCAATAGAGCAGATCTTTAAGGATATAAACTTCAGTTGAGCAGCTCAGTGGCTTTGTGGAAGAGTGTTTGCCCTGAGATTGGTAAACCGTTAGTTCTAATACGGACTGAGTCATACCGAAGACTCTAAAAATACCACTCCCCAAGGGTAGGGGACAAACGTGCAGAACAGATTTCACACAATTTGGTGTTGAACCAATAATGAAACTATAATTTTACCATGTGAGGGTGTCTGTGTGTGTGCATGCCTATCTGAATGTGTCTGTGTGTAATGGTGTGTGTACCGTATATCTTCCAGGAGTAGCAGTTATTTAAAAAAATATCGTCCGACTCGGCATTTATTAGAGACTAGCGTCTATTAGAGACCGGTGTTTATTCCATCACAGACAGAATGATGATGGTTAATGGGTTAATTTAGTGTAAAATTCAATCACAAAATGCAGAAAATAACAGATGAACATTTTAGGATTTATTGAAATGATGAGAACATTTTATTCTGTTCTGATTAACACTGGCTGTGAACTTCAATCTCTGTCTTTCATGACGATCATTTTCATGGAGACACGAGCACCTTTTCCTTTGCTCAGTAATCCATGTTCAAACCAGTTCTTCTAATTTGTTGCTACTTTCTGTCCTCACCAGGAAACCACTATTGCTCCTTTCATTTCTTTCTGCAACCTCTCTGCTGTTTAGGATTCACCCCAGAATTACATGGAGGTAGCAGCTAATATTTTTACCCTGTTAGCTACATGGAGCTAGCAGCTAATGTTTTTACCCTGTTAGCTAAGGGGAGCTAGCAGCTAATGTTTTTAAGCCTGTTAGCTACATGGAGCTAGCAGCTAATGTTTTTAGCCGTTAACTACATGGAGCAAGCAGCTAATGTTTTTACCCTGTTAGCTACATGGAGCTAGCAGCTAATGTTTTTTAAGCCTGTTAGCTACATGGAGCTAGCAGCTAATATTTTTACCCTTTTAGCTACTTGGAGATAGCAGCTAATGTTTTTTAAGCCTGTTAGCTACATGGAGCTAGCAGCTAATGTTTTTACCCTGTTAGCTAAGGGGAGCTAGCAGCTAATGTTTTTACCCTGTTAGCTAAGGGGAGCTAGCAGCTAATGTTTTTAGCCTGTTAGCTAAGGGAAGCTAGCAGCTAATGTTTTTAGCCTGTTAGCTAAGGGAAGCTAGCAGCTAACGTTTTTAGCCTGTTAGCTACACAGAGCTAGGAGCTAATGTTTAATACCCTTTTAGCTACACAGAGCTAGCAGCTAATGTTTTTTTAAGCCTGTTAGCTACATGGAGCTAGCAGCTAATGTTTTTACCCTGTTAGCTAAGGGGAGCTAGCAGCTAATGTTTTTAGCCTGTTAGCTACACAGAGCTAGCAGCTAATGTTTTTAGCCTGATAGCTACATGGAGCTAGCAGCTAATGTTTTTAGGCTGTTAGCTACGGGGAGCTAGCAGCAAATGTTTTTACCCTGTTAGCTACGGGGAGCTAGCAGTTAGTGTTTTTAGGCTGTTAGCTACATGGACCTAGCAGCTAATATTTTTAGCATGTTAGTAACATGGAGCTAGCAGCTAATGTTTTTAGCCTGTTAGCTAGACTAAAGTTCAGGAGGCCTGAGCAAACTCTTGGGGGTGTTGGGTCTTAAAGAAGCCCGGCCACGATTAGGGACAGCATCTATAACAACTAACACCTGTTAGACCCGGCTTTTATTGGAGACCGGCGTCTATTAGAGATCGGCCATTACTGGAAGATATATGGTAAGTACCAATCGAACAATAATGTCTCACCACAGAGCTGTCGATAGTGCTGATGCAGTTGTGGCTCATGTCCAAAGTGGTCAGATTCCTCCACACTGGAATGACAGCTGTGACGGGACACGCAGACTCTGCCCCCTCAGGCTCCCACTGGGAAAACTCACTGGCTTCAGGGAGCAGGATGGACTGAAGGGCAACAACCACATAACACTGGTTAGCTCACACTTTTCACAAATTTTGGTGTTGTCTTATCATCTCCATTCTAACCACACACCGTCATAAAGTCAGTGGTCCGCCGGACAGTCATGGTCGCTAAGGAAGACCTCAGAGTTGGCAAACCTCCAATCTGCTGGGAGCTGCAGTCACTGATCTAAAGGCAGAGTTCATTTGTGATGCAGTGGGTCATGAAATAATTTCTGAATTTCTAATATAGTGATCATTATTTAACCTTCTTTAATTTAACCTTCTAATGATGCCTTGATGATGTCATCACAACGCCGCGATGACTAACTTGTTAGCCCAAACAGCTAGCCTGTTCACACCAAAATGCAAACCTGTGTACACAAGATACTTACCTAAGCACTTAAAATTTACTGACATTTTTGGCAGTAACTGAAAGTGAGGCGGCATGGTGGTGCAGTGGTCAGCGCACTTGCCTCACAGCAAGAAGGTTCCTGGTTCAAGTCCTGACTGGGGGACTTGAAACAGTGTCACCAATGACATGTTCTCCTTGTGCATGTATAGGTTTTCTCAGGGTACTCCGGCTTCCTCCCTCCGTCCAAAAACATGCTTCATAGGTTAATTGGTCACTTTAAATTGTCCCTAGTTGTGGATGTGTGCATGGGTGCGCGATTGTGGCCCCTGTGACAAACTGGTGACCAGTCCAGGACTGTCCCCTGCCTTCGCCCATGAGAAGCCGGGTTAGGCTCCAGCAGCCCCGTGACCACAAAAGGGATAACTGAAAGTGAAACTTTAAGGAAATGGCTGGTTGCTGGGTCTCCTGGCAGATTGGGACCCAAAAAGCTGACCAATAAGCTGAACATTTGGTGTGACTCTGCTGTAGCTTAAAAGGTTTTGGTGTGGGTACCAGAGCTCATGTGTGGTTCAGGACAGAGAGATACCTTTTTACCATTTCTTCTCACATATTATTAAACACCTCCAGCTGTTGAAGCCAGGAAGGAAGTGCAAACAAGAACAATTTTAAGAGAAGCAAAAACACCTCTATCTGCAGCAGTGACTTGAAAACAGACAGGTCAAAGGGGAGACTGGTCTCCTGGATGTTACTGGTACCGATTGAGCCTCTGCTCCCAGAAATCTAAGAGTGGAGACCAAAGCAAAAACAGCTTCCATTAGTTTTGCAAAGAAAGTGTCATACAGAAACTGCTTATCTGTGTTACAACTAAGAATGTACTGATGTACTGTAACTGAATTGATCTTCACTTTGAGTTGTTGAGTGATGCAACAACCAAATGTAACTGTATCCTGCAGTTCTACCTTCAGATACCGCAGCCTGCATGTGAAGTCCAGTATGTGTCCTAAGTCACTTTTGGCATCTCCACTGAAGCAGGTTGGTTTGGCGAGCCGAAGCTGCTGGGAGATGGAGTGAAGCTGCAGAGGGCAGAGACAGAAGACTTCTCCTGCCTGCAGCAACTGCTCACCTGCAGCCCATCAACACACCAAGCACTGAGATGCTTTAAAGGGTTAAACATTATTGTTCTGTGCACAGCCACGGCTCAGCAGGTAGACAGTCCCAATGCTTAACACTAGATTCAGGGGCTTATTCTAAAAAACAAACTAAACTTATGAGCAATATTTGATATATTACACGGAGGATTGTAATAGAAAAATTAAACAATGAATGCATACAAGGAAAAATAAGGAACGTTTTCATTAAACTGCATGTTTAAATCTTTTTTTCCAAGTTTGCTGAAAAATGCCAGCTGTTCCTCCCAGAGTGTGTTTGCTTTTCTAGGTTTCATCAGTGAACCTTTATCACAACTGTCTTGAAAAACAGCAGCATCCACTGCTCCATAGAGGAGAGACTGCACACAGGTCAAAGTGGGGTCTAACCTCTGTGGAACAGCTCCTCCGCCAGAGCCGTGGCGATGCCATTGATCTCCTGCAAGAAGACAAGAAGAAAATAACCCTGTAGAATTACTTGGCTTTCTGCACAAACTGAACAGAAAATATGTGTTCTGATGTTTATGTAAGTAAAAACAGAAACGTCTGCTTCAGTCTGTTTGAGTGATATACACAGACGTAGACATCACACTGTATCAATAAGCACATTTCATGAACTTAATAAACACACAAAAATTCACAGAGCGGGGTCAGGAAAATAAGTGAACCCCAGAATAATGTTCCAAAGCTTATTCAAAGCCAACAGTAAGTTCAGCCAATAAACATCCAATAAAATGGGATGTGTTGGTCTTAGCTGCCCAGCTGCCTTAAAAAAGTTTGGATGTAGTTTTCCTCAAAAAGAATTGTCTGATGTGAACCATGCCACTTGTGCTTGTGTTCACTTGAGTTTACTTGTGTTTTCTTGAATGCACTCCTGGTTTATCCAAGTGAAATGCAGTGCTCATATGGAAAGGCTCTAGAAATCTCAATGTTCATTTGCCTGGTTGAGGCTGCATTCACGTTTCCAGCATTTTCAGTGACCCACCCTCGAAGCCCACAATGGTGTTCGTCACCCCCACAGCACCTTTCTACCTGCCCACATTGACTGAACTGATGCTTCAGGCCCTTTACTCTCTTCCTCTTACACTGCCAGTCGGGTCTCTCGCTGCATGCAATAGTCAAAATGGCTGCTTTTCTGTTTGTTTCGTTTCCAAAGCATCATTTTATATTTTGGTCACATGGAGATGACAAACAGAACTGCTTTAGTTTTAGAAGAATCTGCAACAGCAAACTTATGAATTTCCTTAGCAACAGAAGTTTGCTGCCAACCATGCCCAGATTCCTAACATTTTCATCGTATGTGTTAAATAATTTCCTTCACTTTGAGTCTGAGATTTATGCATATATTTTCCTAATGTTCTGGTAAAAAATATATGTGACTGTAACAGAGGAACACAACTTTTTGCAAGCTGAGTCTGCAGGAGAAATTTAATTTTGAAGCTGGTTCTAAAGGTATTTTTTAATAAAGATGGCAGCATCTTGCCAAGGTCAAAGGTCAACAAAACATCAGTATTTGTTGTGGACTTGAGCTGGAGGCATGTGTGTGGAATTTGTTGAACAAAAGTTCTCTTTTCCCACATGGGGGAAAATGTGAAAAATAGGGCAGTCAATGATTAATCAACTATTAAAAAATCGTCGACAGTATTTGTATCGTCGAGGTGTCGTTTTAAATGATATAATACCCACCAGCCACAAAGTCATTTGGTTTGCAAAGCACAACAGGAATTTGAAGGCAGCGTAACCCTTCCTCAACCATAGCAGAAGAAGACAGATGGAAGTTGCTGAGCTGCCATGAAATGTAAGCACCTGAAACAGGCGTTTCTTGTCATGTCTTGGCATCTTCCTCACTGCCCTTCGTCATTTTCATCAAGGTAATTTTTAGACACATTTTATTGTTAGAGAATGGATGTACTGTTTCCTATCATCGTACTATTATTACATCCAAAGGGGTGTTTAGATTGATACCTTGTAACACCTTGTCACAAAATGGCCCATAGGTCCTGTTGCTATCCCATAATAATTTCAAAACTTCCTTTGAATACCACCCCCCACCCCCAAAAAGTAAAATAAAATAAAGACAAAAATGGTTTTGGGGCTCCGGAAGACAGAGGCCCCACTTGTTTTTTGGCAGTTTTGCCCACTATGTCATCATTGGGAGGGGTGACTTCACTATGCCCAAAATCTCTTTTTGCTGGGTACTTGGTGTGAGCGGTTCTGGCACAGAAAATTGAAAGAAGTCTAAATCTAAACTTTAAATCTTTGTTGGTTAAATAAAACATTTTTTTCAAAAGTCAGAAAAAATTACAAAGAATACCTCAAAAGCATGTCTAAACTCACTGAATCCAAATGCTAGCTGCTTCAGACAAAAAAAACCAAAACAAATGTGTTTGCACAAATGATACCCACATAGAGGTGGAAGAGCAGAAAGGAGGCAAGTGGGGTGGGCGTGGCCTCAGGAAACCGGTGCAGCAAGGTGTGCAGGTAGAGCTCAAGCTCCTTCTGCCGGCGCTCCACAAGGCTCTTTGAGTTTTTTCCCAAAATCTTCTTTGGAGGAAGCAGCCCACGGTCAACCTTCTTCTCTGCTGTCAGCTATAGTGTGTCACACATTGGAATAAAAACATAGTCTGAAAGAAATCTGTCCCCAGACCATGACTCCATACAAAGCCACGAGTGAGAGTTAATTGTATTTATTCCATAATCAGCTGCACTAATAAATCTAAACAATTGTTTTGAATCGCTGTGATAATGAGTCATCCCAACAGTCAAATCTATGCAGCAAAATTAAACAGGCTAGAATGTGTTGATGCTTGGCAGCTTCATGGTTTTAAAAAGTGTTGTCAGATTGGGAGGTTTTGATTCTGACTTAGAGAGCATTAATTGGTTTGGGGGGTGGACATAATTTGGGCGGATTTGGAGTCAGTTTGGTGGTTAATGAAATACATTGCAACATGGGATGGTGGTCAGAGGAGACAGGTGAGGCAGTGTCTTACCTGTTATCATCCTCACCTGCAATCATGAGATTAATCTTCTTCATCTTCTAAACCATTTATTCCTTTCAGGGTCAGGGGGTTGCTGGAGCCTAACCTGGCCACTCATGGGTGAAGGCAGGGGACACCCCTGGATTGGTCGCCAGTGTGTTGCCACAGTCACACACCCATGCACACTCCCATGCACACAAAGGGACAATTTAGAGTAACCAATGAACCTATGAAGCATGTTTTTGGACAGTGGGAGGAAGCCGGAGTCCCCGGAGAAAACCCACACAGGAACGGAGAGAACATGCAAACTCCACACAGAAAGGTCCCCCATTGGTGACACTGGGGCCGTCTTGCTTTGAGGCAAGAGTGCTAAACACTGCGCCACCGTGCAGCGCAATCATGAGATGTATAATGTATTGTATATAATTTATTAATAATAAAATAAATGTGCCCACTACTCTGTTCAATAAATGCAACTTATATGTATGATTTTAATCATTTTTATAGTCAAAAATCACAGTATTTTGTGTATTGCCTGTTCAATTTCAGGGCAGGAAAGGCAGCACCAAGCGCTGCCTCATGGCAGATAGTGCAAATCCATGCAAACTGGGTTCAATATGTCCCTTTAGTTTACTCAGCGTAAGCTAATAATATAAAGCTTTATATAAATATATATATTTGACTTTTTATTAAATGACTTTACTTTCCATGTGTTATGTAATGTATTTCGAATTTGTCTATCGTTTATTTAGTGTTCAGATCTGACATTCAGCCGCTCATAAGGTGCTTACACCAAATCGAGTGGCCGACGCGGATGAACAAATCCTTTCATGACCACCCGAGTGAGCCCTTCACTCAGCATTGTGTGGTAACCGTCTTATAAAGTGACCAACCCTTCTGTGGATTGTTGAATCTTTTTTTCGCTAATTTACTTAACACACATGACTAGAAATATTAATTAAAAACATCAGGATAATTCTTTGGATTTGAAACACCATTGGAATGTATTTTTATAGTCATGAGTTTTTAGGAAATACAAAGTTAACACGAATAAATGTAGTCTATGAGACCTTAGTTTACATTTTCTTGTTGGTTTTAAAAAGATGCTCATAGGAATGTATTTAAAAAAACAATGTATTGTTTATGCTTAATAAAATCCAATGATGTATTTAAAAAGTAAAACTCTTGAGTGTTCTTGACTACGCCTTGCCTGGTCCTCCTGTGCTGTTTAATAAACCCTGTTTGAATATGGAGCCATAGGCCACCTTAGCCTCCTCAATACAAGGACAAACCGCTGTCACCACAAGCGCAGGCTTGTTTCAAGAAGTGTTTGCTATTTGATCACTGAATTCTATTTTTTTTCTGTGTATCTTATGTATCTTTGTTGATTTCTTTTTGATGCCCGCGATCTCCATGGAGATGTGATCACCAATGTTTTTGATCTGTGTCTTCAATGTATTGCAAAAAAAATGTTTTAATCATTTAAAATGTATCTTTAAAAAACAAAAACTCAAAAAACAGACAAAAATTTTTTTTTTAAATAAACAGACTGCATGCCAGGTTGCACGGTGGCACAGTGGTTAGCGCAAGTCCCGGCTGGGGGACTTGAAACAGTGTCACCAATGGGGGACCTTTCTGTGTGGAGTTGCATGTTCTCCCCGTGCATGCGTGGGTTTTCTCTGGGGACTCCGGCTTCCTCCCATCATCCAAAAACATGCTTCAAAGGTCAAGCGGTCACTCTAAATTGTCCATGGGTGTGTGATTGTGTGATTGTGTGACAGACTGGTGACCTGTCCAGGGGTGTCCCCTGCCTTCACCCATGGGTGGCTGGGTTAGGCTCCAGCAACCTCCGACAGGGATAAAACGGTATAGAAGATGAATGAATTAAAGTTGACCAGTTCATACTGGTTAATATAACGAATGCAGTCGGCAACATTCTGCTCTGTAATGATTGCAGAAAAACTGAGAACAAAAATCTAAATAGCTGATTTGTAGGAGACTGGCGTTTTAAGTAGGGTTTTGTATTTTTAAATGACTGGTTTTAAAAAACCGTGAACCTTTCTGGCAACCCTGTCACTGAACACCAGAACATGTGACGGCAGTAAAACGGCCCATGCTGGCTGACTGGCTGGTTGGCTGGTTGGCTGGTTGGCTGGCTGGCTGGCTGGCTGGCTGGCTTCAGCCTCTTACCTTCTCGTGCAGGTCGTGAAAGTCGCTGTAACGGTGCTTCACAGTCCATCTGTACTGCCCGTTCATCACTTCGATGATGTACACCTGGACAGACAGGTGACTTAAACTAAAGCGCAATCAGGTTTGGAAGGAGATCACCAACAGATGTGCTAAGAGGATGCAGCAGCGTTGATTTCAACTGTCTTTAAAACACATGAAATGTTGATTACGAGTCGTCCCAATAGTTGATTTGAAACCAAGGTGTCCAGGAACAGAAAGCGTCATCGCTACACTTTGGTTCGGAATGTGCGTGACGCTGCACAGAAAGCTGAAAGGTTAGCTCAGGTAAGCCGTTCGCCTCTCAGATCCCGTTGTCGTCCAAAGCTTCGGAAGCTTAAGCACGACAGAAGCTGTCATTCATCGTCGCTAAAGCAGAAACTAAAAGCACGTCTTCCTGTTCTCGGGATTTCCTCTGAATCAATGTTGTTGACGTGACGGAGCTCCGGCTCAGCTAGCTAGCTGCACGAAAAGCTAACATGTCGAAGAAGACTTACAGTGTAGTTGTCTACCAGCTCCGAGCCCAGCACCTTCACTTTCCGCTCCGGAAGCACCTCTGGAAAGACCGGAGGATCCATTTCCAGACCTCGATGAGCAAGTAGCGCTAATGACCGGGTTCAAACTGCAAACACGACTCCGGTCACCTAACTCTTACCGCCATATTTGTTTTGAATCCCAACCAAGCAGCTGACCAATTCAAAAATAACTTTATTCAAACCAAGCTGAGATACAAAAACATTCAATCCTTGGAGGTTCGACGTCACGTGAAATGATGCACGTGAACCGGAGCATTGTACATAAAATATGATCGATATATTGTCAGGACATCGTTTATTTTGACAAAGAAACAACGTTGTTTTTCACAGAAATCTGGGAACAAATGTCTCATTTCCAAGAATGATGAAAATTCTTCCCTGAAGCTTAGAAAAGGAAGTGGTTTACATTTTTAAGGATTTTGTGGAGATGTCCCATCTGTGGGCTTTAACGATTAATTGTTTAATGTTCCTCGGATCCAACAGAATGGATCTGTCTGAGACAAGTTGCTAATGACATATTGGCCAACGCCATCATGAAACCATTTCAAAATGAAATGCATTGATTACCAATGTGACCACTGTGGGTTTTTATGTCATAAATAGAAAGGTACTAACTATATTCTACACATGCCTTAATAGAGGATTTATTGAGTCAATATTGTGATGCATTCTGGTGGTAATTCTTAAAATCAGGATACACTGACCTCGCCTGTCCATCATGGGAGACGATCCCTCCTTCATGTGGACATCACAGAGGTTTCTTTTTTTTTTGGCTTTTCCTTATCAAGAAGGAGGGTCTAATGGCAGGTATGCCCATCTTAATTTAGTCTGTTTAGTTTAGTCTGTTTAGTTTAGTTAAACAATCAGCTACTGTTCAAATTTATAACTGTCTTGATGTTTTTCTGTATAAATATCGATATGAAGCTCACTTAGAAAATTGTGTTTTAAGATTGATCAATATTAATGAAATTGAACTTAACTGAATTCATTTAAATTGTATTTGTGTGTCTGTTTTTGTTCTTATGTGCAATGAGAACAATGTCAGATGGTGTTAGGAATAGATCTGCTCTTTCTTTGGAAAAACATCTGGGTTGATATCCTAAAAGGAATCAACGAAGAGTCTGTCAAGAATCTCTCTTGGTTCTGTTAGGAATAAAGTCTTCCTAACAGAGCAGGCAGGGACATCTAATCATACAGCGTCAGAGCATGCACTAATTAATAACTATAATTGACAACACTTCCCATAAAAAACAGAGGATCAGCCAACAGAAACAACCGACAGCCAACAACTTTATTCAGTCATGCATAGTTGTAATACCTAAAATGGTCACTAGATAAACCAGAGCAGAGTGAGCACAGGTTTTTCAGAAAACTCTTTTTTTTCATTACCATGTCAAGATCTTGTTTCCACCAGGGTCTTTTTGTTTGTTGGCAACTTGTCACTGGAAGTTATGGACAAATTTTCACCAAATGGGTAAAGGAATCATTGGTTATATTTTGTGAATGATCCAACATCATTTTGCAGATCATGGAATTTCTGTAAAGAATTCCTCATCTTTACCTCTCCAGCCACAGAACACATTTTTTTAAAACTGCAAAATCATTTTATTAGTCATTGATACTGCAAAGTGAACATTTTCATTAAGGGGGCGAGACAACAATCCTATATGGATAACAGTCAAAAATGTGTCACAGTTTGTCCAATCACTGTAGCAGCCAATGTGTGAGGTAGATAATTGCTATTTTTATGTGGTTTTATGCTGCTATTGCAAAAGAGAATAAAAACAGACACACAAATGCAATTTAAAGGAATTCAATTAAGTTCAATTCCATCAATATTGACTAATCTTACAACACAATTTTCTAAGTGAGCTTCTTTTCTATATGTACACAGAAAAACGTCAAGACAGTTATAAAATGTGAACAGTAGCTGATTGTTTGACTAAGCTGGGCATACCTGTCATGAGATCCTCCTCCTCCACAACGGAGCCCGCGATGCTGAAGGAAATATATTTGAGACCTGTACGATGGGATGATTGATAACAAGGAGGTTGATCATGAAGAGATGGAGGATGTGGTGAAAATATGGAAGAGTGAAATTCCCCAGAGAGACTCTGTTTTTTTACCAGAGTGTAGACCGTCAGAAAAGCTGGTAACTTTTATCTAGCAAGCTCAAGGTTTGGCTGTTTTGTTTTTTAAAAGTGTGTGACCTGACTAGAGTGAAGTTTTCTGCTTTTTTTTTCTCTGCTTTTGATTTTTAATCAGAAAAAAAGTGTAACCGTTTTTTATATAGTAATCACCTCTGTATGTTAGCGATGCCTGCATGTAATAAATAGCTTCTCATCAGAGTCGAAGGCCTCAGTCTCTATTTTTTCTGAGAGGTTGTAGCAACATCATAGAAACAAGTTCTGAAAAAAGCCTATAACGATCCCGCCCATCCTGGAGGTCTCGGAGGTCCAGAGAGATTACGCAGAGCCTTGCAGGAAGAAACGGGGAAAAACGTCTCATCGACGGACGTGAAAGACTTTTTGTCGGAGCAGGACACTTACACTCTGCATAAACCGGTCAGAATACGTTTCCCTGGGAACAGAGTGTTTGTCGCGAGACCCTTAAACCAATTTCAAGCGGATCTGTGTGACATGCGGGAAATAATTATAATTATTTACTGACGGTCATAGATGTTTTTTCAAAAAAGGCCTACGCGCGTGTTCTGAAGACAAAAACGGCCAACGAGGTAACAAAAGCTTTTGAATCCATTTTCAAAGAAAGTCGGATTCCTGAAAAAATTCAAACGGACTCGGGCAAGGAATTTTTTAACAAGAGTTTGAAAACGTTGATGAAAAAGCACGGAATTGTGCATTTTGCAACAGCCAGCGATTTAAAAGCGTCGGTGATCGAGAGATTTAATGGAACGTTAAAGACTAGAATGTGGAGATTCTTTACAGCCAACAACACCAGGCGTTACGTCGACGTCCTGCAGGATTTGTTGAAGGGTTACAATAAAAGTTTTCACAAAACCATAAAAATGGCCCCGGACGATGTGACGTCCGAAAATGTGCCTCAGGTGTTTAGAAATCTCTACGGTTCTTTTCCACAACGTCATACAAAACTGAAAATGAAGTTCAAAAAGGGAGACTTTGTAAGAATCTCAAAACTGAGAGGAAAATTTGATAAAAAGTACGAGCAGAGTTTTACAGACGAGGTGTTTACAGACTTCAAGATTTGGACCACGAGCCCATAGAAGGCTCATTTTACGAGGCCGAGATGCAGAAGGTCAAGCTGAGCAGAGACCGGACGTATCACGTTGAAAATATTATAGGGACGCGCACCCCAAACGGGGACAAGATGATCCTGGTTTGTTGGAAAAAGACCGCTCTGGTCTGGTTTCTCCGCTGTGAACGTGAACCCACAGAGCGGAGATGGTTGATCAGCCCACCGGCCCGTTCTGATAGAATGCTGCAGCGGGCAGCGGCACCTGCTGTCCCCGTGACTGGTGACCAGCGGTCGGGAGAGAGATCCGTGTCTGAGGCGCTGTAGAGAGGAAATGTTCAATTCTGGAAAATATTTTTAGATTTAAAAAGACAAATGTTTTAAAAATCCTACTTACGCTTCTTTAAAGTAATAACCTGGGATATCTGTTCAAGACAGCTGGAAAATATCAAGTTTCACCAGATATTATTCACAATCGAAGTTCAGAGCGGCTGATAAGACAACTCTGATGACCCAGCATTCTAGCTGCATTTAAACGCATCACTTATGCACGAATCTGGGAGACATGAAAAGAATCTCACATGAGATTTGTGTGTAAATGCGGTTTTGTGTGTGCGTAACAAGTGATTCATGCATATTTTTATGTACGATTTTTTTTGGTAAGATTTGTACGTGTAATCAGTTTCAAGCTGACGTAATTTTCAGTTGTGTATGTGTACATTGTATTTTGTAGCTTTTTAAATGTTGTAATTTTTGTACTCATGCACCAAATGCTGCTATGGGCTGCTATGCAGGAAATGGGGGTGATTGAGCTGTCCAACAGTGAATGGAGCAACCCTGTTGTGCTTGTGGTCAAGCGGGAAGGAAACATTCGATTCTGCATTGACTTCAGAAAGGTAAACGCACAATCTGAATTTGATGCCTATCCTCTCCCTAGAGTTGATGACCTTATTGAGCTGGGGGGGCCATGCCAAGTTTATAACAACATTGGACCTGTGCAAAGGCTACTGGCAGATGCTTTTGACAGAAACTGCAAAGCCATTAACTGCTTTCAGGACACCGCGAGGACTCTGGCAGTTCACCGAAGTGCCCTTTGGTTTGCATGGTGCCTCTGCCACTTTCCAGAGATTGATGGACCAAATATTGATGGGTATGGACACATTTGCTGCTGCTTACCTTGATGATATTGTTATATTCAGTAACTCTTGGCAGGACCATCTTGGACACCTAGCTGCAGTTCTAGGAAAAATCAAGGAAGGAGGCTTGACAATCAACCCAAAAAAATGTGTTATTGCCAAGCAGGAGTTTCAGTATTTGGGGTACATCCTCGGAGGGGGTGTCCTTAAGCCAGTACAGGATCAAGTGGAAGCCATACAGCTGAGAGGGTGGCCAACCACACGTAAACGAGTGAAATCTTTCCTGGGTCTGGTGGATTGGTACAGATTTGTCCCCAACTTCTCTGAGAGAGCTGCAGTGACGTCTGATCTTACCACTACTAAAGTCTAAGCTGGAATGGGGTGAGAAAGAAGCCCTGTGTTGTGAACCAGTATTGCAGGGTCCCGATTTTGACTTGCCTTTCACCGTACAGACTGATGCTTCGCATCGAGGGCTCGGAGCAGTTCTCTTACAGGGATATGGAAAGCTCAAAGAACCTGTGGCATTCATCAGCTGGAAACTGTTCCCCAGGGAGGCAAGATACTCAATCATGGAGTTGGAGTGCCTAGCCATCAAATATGCCATTGACTCTTTCAAGTATGTACTTGGAAGGGAATTCCTCTTGGAGATGGACCATAAAGCCCTACAGTGGTTGGAGTGGATGAAGGACACCAACAGCCGGATCACTAGGTGGTTCCTATCCCTCCAGCCCTACAAGTTCTCTGTGGTGTATCGACCATGAAGCTTAAACCCAGTGGCTTCAGAGTCTTCTGAAGAGGGGAGGAAATGTTATATTTATTTTATATTGTCTCTTCCATTCCGCACTGGCCATGAAATAAATACATGTTTAAAAGCGCTTTTTTAAAGGCAATTTTTATATTTTAATGCCACATAATTAAACATGTATTTATTGATTTGCAATTTTATGTACTTGATGACAATTTAAAATAACACTTTTTTTTTACAAGGATGCACTAGTTAACTGGTAAGAAAATTTTGTCCCAACTAGTTAACTAGTTGGCTTTTTGCAGTGCACGAGTTAACTAGTTCTCGTAATTTTTCTGTCTCACTAGTTGACTTGTTAACACTTTGCATGTCTGTAAAAAAACTAGTACAATATTTTGGTAACACAACTAGTGAGCTTTACAACAGCCTTGCTAATGAACTAGTAGAACATTTGGCTGTAACGAGTTAACTAGTGGCCTTTATAGATTGTCACAAGTTCACTATAGAGCACAAATAGTGCCTACTGGTGAACTAGTGCACTTTTAAACATTACTAGTTAACTAGTTCCCATTTTTTGCTGTCACTAGTTGTACTTTTGGCATTATTAGTTAGCCTCAAAACAGCTGATATTAAGGATATTGATTAAATGTTTAAAAGACTTTCCATATTGGGACTGCAGTCAGATCTGGCAGCGCAAGGAATTGTGGGATACCCTTCATTTTGTTTGTCTGGGTGGATTGGGATGCAAGTGTGGGTTTTTTTGACTGGGGCGTCCGTGATGCAGCGGTAGGGTGGTCGTCCTGTGATCAGAAGATTGCAGGTTCAATTCCTGCCTTGCCCGCCCATGTATGGAAACGTTCCTGGGCAAGACACTGAAGCCCACGTTTGCTCTGATGGGGGATTGGCACCAGTGTTCCAGCAGAGTCATTTTTTTCTGTAAAGCTCAGCACTCCACGTCAACCTTTCTCCTTTTTGAAAAGGACATTTTGGTAATTGTGGTGTCACACCTGATCATTTTTATATCATAATATATCATTTTAATATATCATTTTAAATAACAAAGTAATAGAAAAATTCCTCATCAAGCTTCACTTCTACCAAAATCTGCATGGTTTTATGTATTTTAACTCCAGTTTTCTTCAAAATTTTATTTAGATTTCATTCTTAAATGTAAAATCAAATCAAACTTTATTTATAAAAAGCGCTTCTCATACTTGGTGTAACTCGAAGCGCTTTACATTTAAAAACAAAACAAAAACAAAAACACATAAAAAACCCAACCCACCCTTTACCCCCCCCCCCCCCCGCCCCCGCCCCATAACACGAACAACCCATGATACAATAAGGAGGCTACTAATAAAATCATTTCTAAATTAATAATTTCTAATTTGGGAATCATTCATGCCAGGAGCAATTCCATCACAGGAACGCCGCCACAGTTCCCATCCAGACCAGAACAGCAATGAAGTTCACTCCACAGCTGTGAGGCTGTAATGTAGAACTCCAACCCCCCCCAGCAAGAGCGACCACTGCAGCAACGACCACAAACCAAAGCCAGCAAGCTCTGGTACAGAAGATCCGCACAGAAACACCGGGGCTAAAATCATAGTAAAATACTAAAATGAAATACTTCAAATGAATTTAAAAACATAAAATAAAAATAAGATTAAAAACATACAATAAAATACATAAAATCTAATTAAATACATAAAATACTATATATATTAAAACTCATAGAATAAATAAAAAGATAGGATCAACTAAAAGCTAAATGAAAAAGGTGGGTCTGGAGCCTCTTCTTTTAAACCTCTACAGTCTCTGCAGCCCTGAGGTTCTCCTGCAGGCTGTTCCACAGGCGAGAACCGTAGTGGCAGAACGAAGCCTCACCATAGGTTTTGGTCCTCACCTTAGGGACAACTAAGAGGCCGGCACTGGAAGACCGCAGGGTCATGAGGGTTCATACTTCCAAAGTAGATCACTTAAATAAGAAGACCCAAGACCATTAAAACATTTAGAAACCATTAAAATAACTTTAAAATCAGTCCTGAAACGTACAGGGAGCCAATGCAGAGATTTTAAAATGGGTGTAATGTGTTCCCGCCCCCTGGTCCTCGTCAGAACTTGTGCTGCTCAAGATGATAAAATCCTGTCTTAATGACATGTTTAATATGTGGGATAAAATTCAGCTCAGAGTCAAAAAGAACGCACAAGTTAGAAGTTTTCTGCCAATCCACGACTTTTTGTCTAAAATACTGTTAAGAGTGTTTACACGTTCAAGGTCATCAGGAGACACGGTGATGTAAAGCTGTGTATCATCAGCATAGCTGTGAAAATCAACACCGTGTCTCTTGATGACATTCCCAAGAGGCAACATGTTACAAAGTATAGGTCTTAAAGTTGACCCTTGGGGAACTCCACAACTTATTTGATGGATTCTTGAAGAGCATGTATTCATACTTACACAAGTCATTTGATTTCTTTTGTCATATGTTTCTAATTCCAGGTAAAAGTTAAACACCTGAAGTTTTTACTTTTGCTCATTAGAGCAACCAACCCACACCAAAAAAATCCATTTCATTTAAGCTTTAAGAAAATTCAAATTTGCATCTGCTGGAACTGTGTGATGTTGGATGTTTATCAAACTTGTGTTGATTGTGTATGTGGCCACAAGATGGTTTTGTCAATTCTTTGTTTTGAAAGAATGAATGATGCACTGATCAGAAAGCACATTTAACTCTTTGTTGTACCTCTGACAATGGGAAATAAAGCATCCGTCTATTCATCAGCAACATTGAAAACTGCAGCTCATTGTTTCTTGGGAGGATGGCTCAGATCCAGACACACTTGTGTGTGAGAAAGCCTGTGAATGCACAAACATGAGCCAAAGATTGTTTCTTCTTGTTGTGTTAACATATTGTGCTAGTTGGAACAATAGAAAAAAACCATTTGTGACATTTCTCTGTCTGGAGTCTTGCAATAGTAATTAAAAAAAAAATCGAAATCAACTTTATTGATGGAGCACTTTACAACCAAGGCACTGCACAGATTTACTCATAACAGACAATTGTAATTATTTTTTTAAAAAAAAAGTAAAAACCAAAAGGTAAAAGAAATGGAGCAAAAGTCAGCGTATATCTGTTGAGCAGAACACTGAAGGCCACATGCAGTCTTGGCATGTCTGTGTGTATGTGTGTCAATGGGACTGTAAAGCACTCTGTCTTCATAGAATGATAAGTCCACAGCATTTGATGACGGGAAGAATTCCCTGTGAGGTGTTGGGTTTTACTGCCTAATGCTAAACAGGCGCTGAAAGTCCTGCATTCATGAAAAAAGTTCAACCGTTTGTTTTAGTGAGATTTCATCCTTGAAGCTCAAAAGGATCCATTTGAGATAAAGATGAGCGTTTTGCTGCACTCAAACCCAAATCCTGCTGGGAACTCCAGGCAGGTTTTCCTCATCACAGCAGAACGAGATCAGGTGCTGCCGATCATTCAAGCCTTTTTCCTCCACTACAATAACCAACTCTGAAACCCAAACTGAGGCCTAACAAAGTCTGCCCTGTGGCCTTTAAAAGACGTCCTCGCAAAGACAGGTGCATCCTGAAGGTGGCCCTCTTACACACAGATGAGGGGGCAGGGGGTATTCAGGTATTGGGTTGTTCAGGTATTGGGGTATTCAGGTATTGGGGTATTCCAGCGGTCCTTTCAGCAGGGTGGTGAATGCGTCACAGGACTACCTGTCCCCCTGGAGCATGTGCACGCTCAGTGACACAGCTGTCTGCAGACACCTTTCTCTCATTTCTCTCCATAGGAGCACATGATTGACTGAACTTGCTTTTACCCCTGTGAACCTAACCTCACCTTTGCCCCTGACATACAGGCTGATGTTCGATTCCTTCAATGCCGTGTCTTCACTAAACAACAACAAAACAAAGCACACACAGAAAGGGCTGAGGGTGGGGGGCATCTGGACCGAGATTTATGTCAGGCTGTCAGGAAGCCATTGCTGTGCTGTTTGGATGCTGGTAGGTCAGGAAATGGCTGTTGGGCTGTTGTTCTAGTGCACAGCTCCTCCTGCTGGTGGAAGATTCCAACTGTAAGATGAAAACGCAATGATCATTGCAGGAAGTCTGAAACATAAACATTGTGCTTTTCTGGACTTGAACCTCAAACGCCCTGTCGTGTTTTCTGCCATGAAAAAACAACAACAGTGCAGGCAGGTTTCTCACCAAGTCTTTGCCTTCAAACTTATATTTTTGTTTTATTCTCATACATTTTTTCCAGTCAAAACTGGTAGTACAGGTAGTCAGCTAGTATTTCTGAATGAAACCCCAAATTAAACAATGAATTAACAAAATGTTTTTCTGTTCAACCTGCAGAACATCCCAAAGCTGAAGTCTCAAGGTCATACCCCTGATGTGAAACGCCGTCCCAATCTTAGTCCCAAAACTCTACCTCTCCCTGTAAATAATCTGTTACACTGCAGAAAAGTGGATTCCAGATTATTCCAGTCTATCTTCTGAACCCAATGAACCCCCAAAAAATGAGACCAAGCAGAAGTAAAATCATATCCCTAATTTATTGTGAATAGTTCCTCTTTTTCTTTTCAGTTGTGTGAAAACTTACAAACGATCTCGACTGTTTTGTTAACAAGAGGAATGAAAAGAATGAAGGAAATTTGGTAGCAAACAATGAAAGAGCCATCTGAAAGAGTTTTCTTCTTCCTTTGAGTCAAACACAGAGCACAGCATCAGATCAACGCTGCTCAGTCTCATCCACTTAGCATAGGAAGTCTGTGTTTCTGCAAAGACACAGGAGTCAAACCATCTGCGCTGCTTTGGTGCACCAGTCCTCTCTGATGGTCTTTGGTTTCTCTGCCTCAGCATTCTTCCTCACATCTCTTCCTCTCCTCTTTCTCCAGCTCTTCCTGTTCTCTGGCATCCGCCTCCTTCAGCTTCTTCTCCACATCCTTAGGAATCTCCACCTCCATTAGGTTTTCCATTCCGGGCTCTGGCTCGTCTCCTATCAGCACCTGGAGAAGCAAAGCTTCAGGTCCATCAATTGCTTTTTGTTGAAGATTTAAATACAACTTTGTTCAAGCGCACCCCCGGTCTTACAAATAGTGGGGCATCTCATCTATCCGTCAGTCGAACTCTGTTGAACACACTCCTCATACAGACCAGCATTTATCTGAGAGGAGGAGTTAAGGTGCAGATATGATGGCAACTTCACCTCTTTTCAAAGATGTTCCCCATTTCTGCTCAGTGGGAAGCTCTTTCAGCTCATTGTCTTGTTTGTTGATATTTTCAGATGAATTCTCTTTTGCCGCAGTAATAGAGATGTTCGGCTCCTTTATTGTAAAGAATCCATGCCCTGTAGCTACAAATCAAGTCCAATCAAGTTCACTGCCATGCCTGACATATGATGTGAAAACGAAGAGCAAAGAGGACTGGGAGCAACAAAACCCTTTCCATGCTGACAAGCAGCAACAACTTCCTAAGGAAGCATTTCATGCCAGGTCAAAACTAGGGAGTTTTGAACTGATTGGAAATCAGACACAATCACGATAGGTGATAGGACTACATAACCCTCACGTTCAAGTGTCACTAAACAAGTTTTTACTGTTGTTTTTGGACTACATACAAAACACAGCAAAGTAAAACCAGGTCAAGAATTGACCAATCAGGGGCTTAGATTTGGAAGTGACGCATGAATGACGTCCTTTTTAATTCATGAAAGTGCCAACCATTTGAAAATTGATCATTGAGGAGAAATTAATGAATGTGGTTTGTGCCCCATCTTTCATTTATCTGAATAGATTAGAGAAAGAAAAAGCCCGGAGAAAGATTCACCAGATTTTCAACGCTTTGACATTTTGCACCAAGCCTCTTCCAGCTGTAGGTAGCGGACATATGCTAGAAAAGTGTAGAAAAAGAAGGACCCTCCCTGTTTGTGCAGTGTGAACACTGTGGACGCAGTGCGCCACATGCAGTGCGTCACATGCCTGGTGTGTCCAAAGCTTCAGACTTGATTTAAATCAGATATTGCATGGTGATCAATGTTTTTTCTCATTAATATAATTAGCGCTACATATATAATTCAAGCTTCTCATTACAAATACTCTTGTAGAAGTCACAGCTCTCGACTCTTTTGCCATAAATCACAGCAGAATGCAGCCCCAGTTTGAGCAGGAGACGCACGAAAACAACGCTCCTGTGTGGAGATACTTTACAGTCCATATGAATAACATTTAGCAAAGTGCATTACGTGCAAGTTTAAGATTTCAAGAGAAGGTAAGACAAACCTCATTAGCCAAGTAAAAAAACAAAGACAGAGTTTACTAAATCAACACAGTTTAAAACGGCTCGGCCAATGCTACACACCCCAATGATGAGAACAGGAACGACTCCGATCACACGGGGAGAGATGTTGGTTTACATCAGAAAAACAGACATTTTATTTTATCAACCAGAAAAGGACAGGAAGAATGAAGAGGACAGTTTCAATGTCATTACACTTTTGTTTGTTTGGTTGTGTGCTGGGTATTTTAGGTTCAGTTTCTATTTCTTTCTTTTCACTAGTTAATAGTAAACTATTTTTACTGGTTAGTAGTGAACTGTCGAAAAGAAAAGTCAACTGTTTAAGTGTAAATAATTAAAGTGAATAAAATAAAAGTAGGGGACAGCCAGGATCTATTTATTTTGGATTTACTATTTTTTTTTAACAATTGAAACTTGATATCGGCAGATACTCAAAACCAAATAACTAATAACCTGATTGGATCATCCCGAGATAAAACCATCTGATCTCCAATCTCTGAACACGTCCTTTTGGACTCAGAACATTCATGAGAATGAAAACCAACCCTTCTCAATCATTTGGGTTTCAGGCCGTCTTGAGGGAAGTCCTGCCAGCACCTGCTTCAACAGGCCCAGCATTATCTGTGTGAGGACCATGGTCTCTGACCTCTCAAGTTCACGCTGTTTTCCTGTGAACTCCTGAAGACACAGACAAAGCCCTCTATTGTCTCCTGGATGAAGAACTCCATGACATGCTGGCGCGACTGTGGCGCAGAGGTAGGGCGGCTGACCTGTGATCAGAAAATTGCAGGTTTGGTTCCCGACTTGCCTTGGGTCTGAGGTTGTGGTTAGAGGTTCGTGGCTGAGCTTGGTAGCAGAGCCACTATCAGTGTGTGAATGTGTGTGTCTATGAGACAGACTGTAAACCGCTTGGGGCAGGTAGAAGGTAGAAAAGCGCTATACAAGTATACACCATTTACTATTTACAAACAGAGCACAGTTTGTGTGACTGACCAGATGATCAGCAGCACATGATTATGGTTTTTAGGAGGTGCGGCGACATGTCAAACCTTGTTTCCATCATAGAGAAATGAGATGTGAGAAGACGTCCATCAGTTTGATGTTAGACATGTGCTGGTCTGTTATTCAAACAGCTCCATGTTAAGTGAATATAAGCTAGAACTGAGAGACTCTGACTTCACAGCTCGAGTCCAACTGGAGGACACCAAGCTGGAGCGCAGCTGCCCTTGGAGAATGAGCAACTTTTATATGGTTTACTGCAATAAGAATAAAAGATTTTCCCAAAGCCACGCCCATTTCTAGAAGTGCACAGGAAAAGGAAGTAGAAAAGCATGAAAGGAGATCCCCACAGATAAAAACCTATGAAAACACAGAGGAGTTCAAAGGAAACCAAATTCCTTTTCAGATCCTTTAAGCTGGGTTCAAACCCGGGAGCAGGTGAGCGAGCTGCTGCTGCAGAGAATGTCTTGCACTGCTGGAAATCAATTACTCAAAAACGGATTAGAATTAGGATTCATGGAAAGTCCTAGTTTATGACAGGTGTCTCAAAGCTTTCCTACCTGGATCAGCTTTTCACATGCAGCTGCCACATGGACATCCTTCTCCCAGCGATGGAATTCCCTCATTATGGGATAAACCTTGTTGTCCCTCAGCACCTTCCGCCCAGCTTTGGTGGCTGTCAGCTGTAAGGAGATGAGCATTGAAGAGCTGGAGGAACTCAAATCTGTGAATTTAAAAGTGTCCTACCAGTAGGAGAGCTTCCAGAAGCATCTTCCTGATGTCTGGGTCCTCCTCTCTTTTCTTGTCCTCAGGGAGATACTGAAGGTCCACAGGTAGACCTGAGCATCACACCAGCATCGATCAGAAGAGAAGAGTGCAGTTTCTGCAGCAGTCTGCATTCCCGCTCCAGTTCCTGAACACACTCTGTTGTGAATCATGTCATCACATGATGTTGTCTCATGTTGCTGCTGACATAAGAGCAGCAGCAACACCCCACTCCCGAAGGGGGAAGACTGCATCACAATTTACCTTACCATTTACTTTAATAATCATTTACACAAAAAGCTCTGTTTACTTGTTTCTTTCATTGAAAGTACATGCCATTCACATATGTCATACGCAGCATAATTTCACGTCTTCATAACAGAAAAGGAGCAGTAAAAATAAAATTCTTCATTTCTGCCTCTATGTTCCGTCCAATAAACTATACTAAACTACTTTTAGCTGGAGATTTGAACTGGGACTGGTTAACTGATACATTTAAATCTCTTTTTAACTCAGTTAATCTTACTCAAATGGTGAATTTACCCATCAGGCCAAATCTAAAAAATCCTAAAAAGTCTCCTTTCATTGATCTGAGTTTAACAAATGTCCCTCATGAATATTCTTCGCTTGCTCTCTGTAATGACAGAAGTGATTTCTGTGTTGTTGCTGTGTGTAGAAAAACAAAACCCCACAATTTAAACCACAGATAGTTTACAAAAGACATGTAAACATTTTAATGAGCAAGCTTTTCATCAAACTCTCAGAAATCTTGGGCGTTATTCGCTATAGTTGACAGGCTGATAAAACCACTGTGTCAGCGGCATCAGAACTTTACTCCAATAAAGCTTTTTAACGACTTTGCTAAATTGTTTACAAAGAAAATCAAAAACATAAGGCAAACTATTGTTTCATCAACTACAAGTCCAGAAAATAAACTTTATCCACTGGAAACCAATATAAACCCCAAGGCTCAGTTTCAACCCATAAACAGTAAAGATCTGGAGGACATTCTAAGTCAACTGAACTCCTCCTGTTGTCTGGATATTCTTCCCACAAGTTTTTTCAAACAAGTTTCAAAGATCCTGGAGTCGGTTCTGCTCCAGATTGTGAACTTGTCTTTAACATCTGGTGTTTTCCCAGAACCACTGAAAACAGCTGGAATCAAACCCCTCCTAAAAAAGGACAGTTTGGATAAAACACAAATAAGCAACTACAGACCGATATCAAACCTGCCATTTTTAGGTAAGATCATTGAAAAAGCAGTTTTTCATCAGTTAAATGAATTCTGACTGGATGTCTTCCAGTCAGGCTTCAGACAGCAGCACAGCACTGAGACGGCTCTGACCAAAGTGACTAATGATATATGTTTGAATACAGACAGTGGAAATATGTCAGCTCTAGTTTTATTGGATCTCAGTGCAGCATTTGATCAGTCGATCACGCTATATCACTCAAACGACTGGAAAACTGGGTGGGTCTCACTGGGCCTGAAGTAAACTGGTTCAAAACGTACTTGGAAAACAGAAAATATTTTGTGTCAGTTGGTAACTTCACATCAGAGCCGACAGAAATTACATGTGGAGTTCCCCACGGCTCCATCCTGGGGCTACTTCTATTCGATATCTATATGCTCCCACTGGCCCAGGTTATAAAGAACAACAATATTAGTTACCATAGCTATGCAGATGACACACAGATTTACATTACAATGACACCAGGAGACCGAGGCCCTGTACAGGCTCTTGGTAAATGGGTTGAGACATTAATGACTGGATGTGTCACAACTTACTTCAATAAATAAAACTGAGGTTTTTGTTTTTGGGGCTAAAGAGAAATGGTTGCACGTCACTACAGAGCTTCAATCTATTCATCTCAACGCCACCAACCAGGCCAGAAACGTGGGTGTAGTGATGGACACAGACCTACATTTTGATAAACACATTAAGGCAGTGACAAAATCAGCCTTCGATCATCTCAAAAATATTTCAAGGATTAAAGATCTGATGTCCAAGCAGGACCTGGAAAAACTAGTTCATGCTTTCATCTTTAGTCGACTTGACTACAGTAACAGTGTTTTCACAGGACGACCAAAAAAATCAATCAGGAAACTGCAGCTTATTCAGAACTCAGCTGCTCGTGTTCTCACAGGAACCAAAGAAAGTAGATCACATCAGTCCAGTTCTGAGGTCTTTACACTGGCTGACTGTCTGCCAGAGAATAGACTTTATGCTACTGGTTTATTAAGCTTTGAATGTTTATCACCAAAGTCCATGACTGACCTCCTGACCCAGTATATACCAGCCAGACCTCTCCGCTCATCTGGATCCAGTCTTTAGTCAGTTCCTAGAGTCCAAACTATACATGGATAATCTGCATTCAGCTTCTATGTTCCACAGATCTGGAACAGACTTCCAGAAAGCCTTAGATCAGCTGAAACACTCAGTGTATTTAAATTCAAGTTAAAGACCCACCTGTTCTCACCTGTATTTGATTCATTAGGATTCAAAAGTTTAAATCTGCACTGTTTATCTATGCTGGATTTAAATTCACTTCTTTTTAACTTTCTTTATATCTTGTTTTAATGATCACACCTTTGATGTTTTGATTGTCTTCTTTCTTTCATGTTTTATGTAAAGCACTTTGAATTGTCTTTGTACATGAAATGTGCGAAACAAATAAACTTGGCTTACCATGAAAGCTTATTATTAATAAATCAATATTTATGTTTGACCATTTCAATTTCATAATTGTTCTACTGAATGTTTTACATTTTTCATGAACAAAAAGTTGTTGTCATCAGCAAAAAGAAAACGTTTTGATTCATTTTAGACCTCACAAATGTCATTTATGTATAAAAGAAAAAGAATAGGACCCAATATAGACCCTTGTGGAATTCCACACTCAATATTCATACATTTTGAGGAATGACCTGCAAACTGTACATATTGATTCCTTCCATGCAAATAACTGGTTAACCAGTTAAGGGCCACTCCCCTGACCCCAAACAGATTTATCTTTGAACTTAAAATAGAATGATCAACAGTATCAAATGCCTTTGTTAAATGAATAAACTGCCCCACCATCAATCAATTGCTGTTGAAATGCCTTCTTTTACTTTTCCTCATTGCCAAGGATGTTGATCGGTTTGCCCCAAAACCATATTGACAGTCATTTAATAACTTATTTTTTTCAATGAAACGATGTGAACAAACAACTTTTCTAATATTTTAGAAAATGGTGAAAGTAGAGATACTGGCCCGAAGTTAAAGGAATGTCTGTCGCCTGTTTTATGAAATGGGATAACTAGCAGTTTCCATAGCTTCTGGAGAAATCCCTGTTTTAAAAGAGAGATTAAAAATATGACATATTGGTCTCACAACACAATCAGTAGTCTTTTTTATAATTTCCATATCAATACCACTGCTATCAATTGAAGTTTTGTTTTTCCATTTTTGGACCATTGAGAATTTTTGGACCATTGGACCATCTGATAGATATTTTAACTCCATCATCTTACTTTCCATTTTGTGAACTTCATTCATATTTCTTTGAGTTTGTGTAATTTAATTTGCTAAATGAGGGCCTATATTTACAAAAACAGATTTAAATTCATTTTCCCCTGTGTCCTTAGTCTTTATGTATTATAATCCTTTGTGAAGTATTTTGGTAGGTCTACAGATCCTTCTAGTATATTCTGTTTGTTTCTAATGTTGTGTTGATTTTCAACTAAAATCTTATTGTAATATTCTTTTTTTACTTGTCTCAAAATGACCATTAACTTATTTTTGTACATCTTATATCGTTTTTCAGAAGTCTCTGTTCTAAACTTGAAGACATTCTTGTAAATCCTTTATTTGTTTTTTGCTTTGTTTTTTTGCAGGCATTCTGTAAGCCCCTAGTTCTCCAAGGTTTTCTGTTATTCCTGGGCTTGTTTTGGCATAAAACATTTGGGCAGTGCTTATTATATGATTGTTACGGGAGACCCCACATGAGCGCGCTGTCATCAACTATATAAAAAATAAGCTGAAAGAGCAAGTAAGGTGATGCTAGTTTCAGGTGTCTGACCAGGCTGAATGTGAAGCTTTTTCGGCGGGTTCTGGTCGAAGTGATTGTGTTTTTGTAGGATTGATTGTATTTTTTTGTAAATTAACCTTTTTTTAAAATCTGTAACGGGCTTAGTATTTATTGTACTCTTATGATCAACTGTGTTTTTATGAGAATATGGACTGGGCGTGAGGGCGTGACGGCGTAACAGGTGCAGGAGGTTTTAATCGTGTGGCAAATTGTTAAAGTCTTTATAAATTATCTGCGTGCTAATACTTTGCATTTCTGTTTTTAGGGTCATTGCTATAGCCTGCTATCTTTTTAGTTTAGGATCTGAACTGTTTAGTCAGGTTTAAATGTTTGGTGTTAGTCTGCTCCAGACAAACGTCTATATGATTAGTTAGATTGTTGGACCGGCTCACAGATTTAATTATTTTTCGTGTTTCACACTTTCCCTACTCCTGAGCTTGTGGCGAAGGAGTGCCCAGCCAGTACCTGGTCTTGGTGTGCAGTTTTATGGGCGCACGTTTGCCGTGTCTGCATGCATTAAGTTTGATGTGCCTGAAGGAGTTTGACATGTTGCAGTTGGTTTTTGCTCGAGTATGGCCAGAACAACCTGTGAGCTGTAGTATAAAGAACTTTGTCAGTAAGGTTGTGTGGAATAAAATATTGTAAAACTCAGTGCACGCCACTACCGGTTTCAGTCACTTTGTTTTACTTTCAGCCTGGAGCAACACAAGGCTACATAACAATTAAGAAAGGACCCATAAGCACAATTTACATCATTTACATAAACGGTTTCCATTCTTGTTCTAACGAATCATTTCTGAATTCATTAACTGCTTCTTCTGTGTGGCTTCTTCTAAATCTAAGTCAGTTCAGATTTTCGTTTTTGGTAACTGATAATTAATTGTTGCAAATACAGGTAGATGATCCCTTACATCATTTATTACTAGACCACTAGTTACATTTCTGTCCAGTTCATTTGTAAAAACAATATCAATTAACGTTGCAGTAGTTGCAGTAATTCTACATGGCCTTGTGAGTAATGGATACCGTCCTCTAGCGTATAATGCATCCAAAAATATTTGAAAATTGATTATTGGTATTTGTTTTTAATCGATCTATGTTAAAATCCCCACAGATAATTCATGTTTTATTTTCATTAAATGTATTCAAAATGTTTCCTAAGCTGTCTGTGAAGGTTTCCACGTTTGAGCCTGGTTTTCTATAGACACACATAACTTCACATAACTTTAATTTGTTTTTTTTATAGCAAGACTCTCCATCCTTCCACTAATCGATGTTTTAAGTCATTATCCACGTAGAAAGCCGCTCCTCCTCCACTTCTATTCACTCTGTTGTTCAGATATAAATTGTAACCATTTATATTCAAATCAACCACTTTCCAATTGTTTATCCGTGTTTCAGATAATGCAATTAGCTGAAATTTACTTTTAAATGCTTCCTAACAATCCTTGATTTTAGCAAAGTTTCTATATAAACTTCAGAAGTTGAAATCAATCAATGAAAATGTCTTTGCTAGTTCAATACCATCATGGATTTGTTCATCTGTGTAATATCTACAAGAGTCTTTTACATGATTGAAAACATGAAGCTCTGGATCCACATCGCTCTCAAAATCACAAGTGCTGTGCTCTGAATAACTAACTCTTGAAAATGTTTGAGTATCAAATATAGTTTGTCTTCTTAAAATAATGTCATAATTTTTCCGGTAAAAAGCGCCTGACTGGTCGATTTTTTTATCCACCAGTTAACTTAACTGGTGAGTCAAAAATGAAATGCTGACCAGTGGGGTTGTGATTTCAAACTTAAAGCATTTAACCACACGCAGAAAAACCTATTTGAAGGTTGTAGCTGCAAAAAGTGGGAGTACAGCAAATTTGTTTCAACAGCTGAAACGGACAAGAAGTGTTAGTGAAAGGTGTTAACTGTAGCTCACAAAACATCTGCTGCACTGCTCTATAAACATTTCTAAAGATTGTGTTTAATTGGACTTTGTGTTTGAGCATATTTCCAAATGAGATATTAAAGTAAAATAGTCTTTGTTAATATATTCTGTCATTTGTAATTTTTTTTTAAAGTTGGGAGAAAGAAAGAAAATTTGGTGTGAAGAAATCTGAGATTTTTATTTTTTGGCTATATCACCCAGCTCTAGTCTCTCACCATCGTTTTCCTCCTCCGTCAGCTCCTCAGGACCAGCCAGCGGCAGCAAAAGGAAGGGCAACATGTTCACAGCATCACTAAGCAACCACAGGTGATAATCTAGAGGAAAACAGCAGGACATCAAATCACTGAACCACATGAGAGGCTTCGTACTAACACACAAAACAGCTGACTCACACAAAAAACACACACTTTTTGGAACTTTTGCTTTTTCAAGAAAACATACACTATTACCCAAAGTATTGGCTCACCCGCCTTGACTCACATGAACTGAATCTTCATCCCATTCCTAACCCATACAGTTCAATATGATGTAGGTCCACCTTCTGCAGCTTTACAGCTTCAACTTTTCTAGGAAGGCTGTCCACAAGGTGTTTCTAGAAATGTTGGACCATTCTTCCTGAAGCACATTGGTGAGGTCACAAACTGATGTTGGTAGAGAAGGCCTGGATCTCAGTCTCTGCTCTAATTCATCCCAAAGGTGTTCTATAGGGTTCAGGTCAGGACTCTGTGCAGACCAGTCCAGTTCATCTACACCAGACTCTGTCCTCCATGTCTTTATGGACTTTGCTTTGTGCTCTGGTGCACAGTTATGTTGGAAGAGGAAGGAGCCGCTCCAAACTGTTCCCACAAGGTTGGGAACATGGAATGTCCAGAATGTTCTGGTATCCTGAAGTATTCAGAGTTCCTTTGACTGGAACTAAGAGACCAAGCTCAAGTCCTGAAAAACAAGCCCACACCATCATTCCTCCTCCACCAAACTTCACACTCGACATAAAACAGTCTGAAATGTAGCGTTCTCCTTCAACCTCCAAACCCAGACTGATCCATCAGATTTCCAGATGGAAAGGTGTGATTCATGACTCCAGAGAAGGCGTCTGCACTGCTCTAGAGTCCAGCGGCGTTGTGCTTTACACCGCTGCATCAGACGCTTTGCACTTGGTGATGTGTGTCTTGACTGCAGCTGCTCGGCCATGGAAACTCATTCCATGAAGCTCTCTGTGTTCTTTACCTGGGCTAATCGGAAGGTCACATGACGTTTGGAGTTCTGTTGTACTGACTTTGCAGAAAGTCGGCGACCTCTTTGTACTGTGAGCTTCAGCATCCACTGACCCCTTTCCATCAGTTTACATGGTCTACCACTTCATTGCTGAGTTGCTGTTGTTCCCAAACTCTTCCATGTTGTCCTGATGGAGCTGACAGTTGACTGGAATATTTAGGAGTGAGGACATTTCACCTCTGGATTTGTTGGCAGGTGGCATCCAATGACAGTTCCACACTGGAATTCACTGAGATTCTGAGATCTAGAGATTTCAATGAGCTCCTGAGAGCGGCTCATTCTTTCACAAATGTTTATGGAAACAGTCTGCATGCCTGAGTGCTTGATGTTACACACCTGTAGCCAGGTCATGTGATTAGGACACCTGATTCTGATCATTTGGAGAGGTGAGCCAATACTTACAGTAATACAGTGTACTTTGTTGTTAAACTGCTCTTCTTTGTGGGAAGAAGCAGAACTTTGTGGACATGCAGAAGAACCACTGAGCTTCAGTGGTTGAGCTTCAATGAGGTCTTAGAGTAAACAGATTGTTCAATTTGTTCATTTCTGCAGCTCACAGATGATTACAGGCCACCTTGTGCAGCTCATCCAAACCATTCAACAGGCCAAAAGAAACTAAGACTAGGAATTATTGTCATCAAAGGTCATGATTGAGGCTTAAATCTGAGCATCTGAACTGGACACAGCCTCTTTGAGGGAGTGAATGTGAGCGTTTGGGTCCAGGGCAGAAGCGCAGATGTTCTGGGCTGCTTCAGTCTGAGCGAGATGGAGGCGCTCCACACAGAGCTAGATTGGCAGATGAGTGCATGCACATGTTTCCTTACTGTGGTCAAAGCAGCAGTTGCGTAGTGTTCCTACAACGCCGCCTCTTCTGACAACTGACGCCTGGTACTGCGTGAAGGGCAGCAGCCTCTGGAAGACACACCTGAAGCACACAAGCATCATCAGCTCAGCAGACTCGGGTATGTGTGGGCCTCAGCAGAAAGAAGCTGCTCTACCTCAGATCAGAACGCCACCAAAAACTGGATTTATTTCCTCACTCAGTAAAACACAAAATGTAATCTGGTGTATCATCATGTCTGTTTGTTACACACAGATTAATACCATAGAAAAAAATATTCCTTCCATGTTTGAACGATTTTAAAACCTAAATAATTATAGTTAAAGCTGGTCTCCCACAGTTTGACACCAACACAAATGTTTGGCTCTGACTCCAACTAAATGAAAACTAAAGAGTTTCTCTCCTGATTTGTGTTGGAAACAACAACAATAGAATAAAGCTGCCAGAGTGAGTTTCTCTCACCTGTCCTTGTCCATTAAAGTGTGTCTGGCCTCAGGTAGCTGGGTCAGGTTGGACAGCAGAGGACCCAGGTAGTGGAGTTTAGCCTTTGCATTATAACCTTCAGTGCAGAAGATCTCCACCAGTTTAGCCAAACCAAAGTCCTCCTGCAAAGTCTGAGAGCAAAGAGAGACATTTCACACAGCTGGAGGCAGGTTGAACTTTAAACTCAGGTCATTCATCATAAGAGAAAATCCTTCTGTGAGGCGGCAGAGAGTGTGACCACCATCTATCTATCGCGATAGGCTCATTTTACTATCGAGTAAAAGTACTGTCGCGATATCCATAGCTATCGCTTGATTGCCCAGCCCGAATTTAAATCTGCAATAATGTCAGAGGCGGGAATTAAACCAACGTGCCCGACCTGCACAGAACTGCTCCACAGAATGTGTCTGCTGCATCAGGGACTCAGACTCCTAGAGCATTCACACAGGAACGTTTGAGTCATACCAGAGTTCATCTTTTCAAATGGCCGGCTTGTTTCTGGCAGCTGTGAAAGCTCACCTGAACCCTGGTTTCCCTTCAGGACTAACCACAGGGCAGATGTGCATTAAAGGGAGGAGGTGATGACTTTAGGCAGAGGGAAAAAGCACTCATGAGAAAACTGTCTCATTACTGACAGAGAGGGTGGTGTAGGTGGAGCCACAAGCATCTATAGGCCTGAGGATTAGCGGGGCAGGTTTTCTTCTTTCGCTTTTTCCTTGTTTAGGTTGCATAAAGTTACAAAAATAAAGTGCTGTTCATTTCCAACACTGCCTAAATGTGCTTTATGGATTTGAGAAATGGCTGCTGGATAAAACCATCAAACACTGAACAGCCTCCATCAACCTGCCCATTTCAGTTAAATCAGGGATAGCAACAGTTCAGATTGATCTGGTGCTCGTGCCAAACCGGTACTTTAAAACGGTTCAAGTGCCTGAATGGTGCTTAAACAAGCGCTTCCAAAATGAAAATCACAGCAAAGGAACTGCACAGTAATATGAATAATCTCGTAACCCAACTTTTCATCCAAATAAGAAACAGATGAAAGGAAAGAACGCAGAACTACAGCAGCAGGACAAAATGTTGGACAAATTGAAGACTTTAGCTATGATTTTCCTGTCCTTAGTCTAGTGAAAAGCCCCAAGATTTGAGGTGTTGCTGGGTAAGAGTTGCCACTTGCCTTGAAAACCGCCTTGCAGGTCTTCTCGTGGCGTGTCAGATTGGACAGGATGGTGCAGATCTGATCAGAGAACAGGTAATCTGGATCCAGAAGCTTCTTCAACAGAACTGGAGGAATTTTAACGTCTGACACTAGAACCTGGGTGAGACACAAGACACTTAACGAAAGGTTCCAAATTATGAACCATCTTGAACTTTTTTTCCAGCTCTGACCTGATGCAGGGTCTCATCAGCTGACAGGTTGATGATGATGTGGAAGCACTCTTTTGCGATGGCAACTGAGGGGTCAAAGGTCAGCGCAAACAGGGCACCAACCATGTCGGGTTTGGACCGTAGGAAACAGCATCCTTCCCTGAAAGCAGATGGATCCAATGCACTAGTAAGAAGCAACATTGCAGAGAAATGAGGCCTGACTTCAAAGAAATAGAAAGCCACTTTTAACAGGAGTTTTTACTCAAAAAATGGATTTATTATGTCAGTTGTTCCAGCACATCAAGTCAGCTCTGCATATGAGGCAATCGACTCTCTAACGTCATGAGGATGCTGCTAATAAAGTTTAAGGTTAATAATATATGTAGAAAATAACACTTTTATTATGGTTCTATCATTTTGTTGTTTTATATTCACCACACTTCAAAAGTTCAATAAGGCTGAAGTTGACATCAGTTTTTACAAATACGCTTACAACTAAATTATTTACAAAGATCATACAATGGGATTTCCAGATTATTTTAGATGATGTCTCTCACAGTGGATATGCACCTAATATAATGACTCTTGCCAAGATGCAGCGCTGTCACGGGAGGGGGGGTTTCGACTCAACACTAGCTCTGTAATGTTCCAGACCACCAACAAAGTTCCATACAAAGTAGATTTGTGCCTGTTATTATATTTCTAAAATACAGTTTATGGATGTCCTGTGAATTTGTTTTCTGGTAACTATCCACCACGCCTTGAATTCCGCTCCATGAAAATATATTCTGACTCTAAACGAGTCTGTGATTACATATAGGAGACACATGGAACAGCTTGTTCAATCCACTTCTGTCTGGATTCTGTTAAAAATCGATTAATGTCCCGCTGCTTCATACACCATAACTGAATTTTTGCCTGTTTTTGTTTGTCTCGTTTTCTGCCTCGCAGAAGAAGCTCCTCTTTGCTAGCTGCCGCTGTCACTTCTGCACTGAGCGAGTGATGGGTGTGCTAACCTCACTCCGAACAACTTCATCATTTCAGTCCTCCTCTTTGTTTCGGATTTTGTAGTTGCAATGCAAACTTGCGGATAATTACACATTCATTTTATGTGGAAAGTTCCCGCAATATAAGAGCTCAGTACAGGAATTTATTTTAATTTGCATGATTCCCACAATCCAGGCCCTGAACAGTCCCAAGACACTATAGCTCTTGAGGAGATCTGGATGAAGGAATGGACTAAAATAGCAGCTACCATGAGTTCAAATCCTCATGAAACCGTTGACCTCTGTCTTTGACAAACAGGTTTATATTACAAAGTATTGAAGTGAACTTTTTTTAACGACCAAATACTTATTTTATGTTCCGTTATATAAATCAACTCTTTAAAAATCAAAGAAGAGATGAGATTTCCTGGATTCTTTTTGACATTATGTCTCTCACATTTACAGTGTATCTATTACGATGAACATTACAGACCAAACTCAGCTTTTAAGTGCAACAACTTGCAGAATCAGAGACTGACAGACACTTTATGCCGCACTGTTGATCGATAACAGTTGATAAACTCCTTTTCTGCTCAGCTTCTCTTATGGAAAAAGATGTATTACCGCTTTAAAGAGGAAAAATGGGAGAACTGACCTCTGCCCTCCTCTAACCATCTGCTCTGAAGCCCCAAATAAAACTTTCAATAAACTATAATGCGACTCTGCAGCAAGAACATGGAGCTCACTTTTATACAGATCTCATTCCCTCCATCTCACACATCCCTGACATTGCTTTTCCCACATTTACAGACAATGTTCAGAGGCATCAGTTCATACATTCATTACATGTCAAACCGGTTACTGGTAAGCTCTTCAGTCTGCTTTTCCAGACCTCAGCTGCTCACCATTAAAGACCAGGTGGTTCCTCTTTTCAGCTCAGACTTTCTCCCTCCGTTAGCTGACTAAGCGTTTCTTTGGTATCATTTTTTTCATCTAGTTGTGTTCCTGCGAAAGTTGCTGAAAAACGGCATCTTTTTCTGTTAAAGCATCTTTGTATGAAATGGGCTCTAGAAAAGCTGATGGGTTGATTCTGTAAAGCTGTAAACGTTTGAAGACACAAATGCATTCCTGAATGTGTCATTATTATAGACCTGGAGCGACAAGTGGGAAAACTGACACCACCATGGTCTTCATCACCTGCTGGCAGACAGTCCCAGGATGTACTCAGTGGCCTTGGACATCACATCGATGCGGGTGCCAGGGGTCAGGAAAGACAGCAGTTCTGCAGCTTCACCATCGCTCAGCATCTTCTAAAACCACAACGATCAAGATGCTAGTGAGACCAAAAGGCAGGACGTTCAAAAGCAGCGCTGCCTTCCTCACACTTCCTCCTGTGGTGACACAATCACCCGCCTGATTCTGACGGCTGTTTGCTTCTATAGGGATCTGTGGTCCAAAATAAGGATGATGTAAAGATCCGCTGAGCAGAGGCTTTGCTGTGGATCTGAGGTCAGTGGGGTCACGGGAAATTAGAAAAATCAGAAAAGACATGGATTTTAGCTTTCAAAAGGCTGCTAACTTTACGGGAGGAGGACCTTCAGGAGCTTCTTGTCATGTGTTGGATATCAGGTGTTGTCTGCTGCTCCACAAACAAACTTCTCTGCTCATCACTTCCATGTCAAACAGGTTTCTGGGCCTCTAGTGACCCGACAGACAGGTGGTGGCCAAAGCTGTGGTTCTCCGCCTGCTCTGCCTGCTCTGCCTTGTGACTGCAGGCCAACTTCTCAAACTGTATGTTTCATTTAAAAAAAACTCTACACTATCACGTGTGTGGGTAAAAGTCAGAAAAAATGCTCAAGACAAACATATCGACCACCTAAAAACATGAAGCTCTACCTTACAGGAGCCGCTTTCTGGCAGACCGCTCTGCTTTCAACGCGGCTTCCGGGTTTTTTCTTCTGATGGACCATAAGGGTCTCCGGCGCCTTTACCGCCCCCTAGTGGCCACTAGAAGATGACACTGGAGTGGATTTTCATTCCAGTCCCGTCGATAGACCGTTAGGTCCAGTCGCATTCCTGGTCATCTGAATCCCACTGTCGTTCAAAATTTATCCAGCTCTCTTATATTTTTCTTTTTTTGTAATCATTACGGAAAGCATTAAATGTAATAGTAATTTTAATGTGACGTTTTAAGGTTTTGATGTGTAATGCAAATTAAAATGTAAAGGCCACAAAGAACAAAATAGTCTTGTATTTATTTGTGTGAATACACAATCTCTTTTACAGCCAGTGCTTTAAGTGGTCGGTACTCTCCGGTACTCAGTACCAGGACTTCTAAAAATAGCTCTTTAGAGTACCGCCACTCCTCCTTGCCAGAAGGTACTGCCGGTACTGCTGGTACTCAGTACTGACACTAGAGATGTGATGTTCTTTATTCCTCCCTTATGGGGTAAGGAAACTGTCAATAAGAAACGTATTCATGAAGAAAAAGTTTATTCCTAAATACAAACTTTGCAGAAAAAAATAAGAATACAACCTTTAGTTTCATGTTTCATATGTCTGTTTTGAATACGATTTGTCTTTGTTTTAAATATGACTCTTGCTTGTCTTGAATACAAATTTCTCCTGTTAAAGTGCTGTCAAAAACACGTCACGGGGTCACAGGCATAAACATCGAGTCCTGGAGCATCGATTCAACTGAATGAGCTGATAGAATTAAACTTTTTGATTGATTGATCCCCTGGCAGGAAAATTATCGTGCCCAATTATCCCAAAAAAAAAAAAGAAGATATTAACACCCAAGACCTGTCACTTTTTTTGGCCAGGCAACATCAGGGGAGCATTAAAACAATGAAATGGCTCCGGAAGTGGTGGCAAAAAAACAGATATTATTGGGAAAAAGAGATATTAATAAGAGAGAAGAAAATAAAATGCCCAAGCAGAGGCAGAGGCCATATTAGCATGGTGGATCAATGCTTAGCCGGGCAGCTACCCGGGACAGGCTAAGGAAACCTTAGAATGTTAGCTCAGAGTAAGCCCAGGTTCTGTAGAGTTGTGATTCACACAGGCGGTAATGACGCCCGACGGAGACAATCAGAAGTTCTTAAATTAAATGTTGAATCTGTGTGTAAACTTCCTAAGTCGATGTCGGACACTGTTATTTTCTCTGGTCCGCTCCCAAACCTAGTCAGTGATGAAATGTACAGCCGCTTTTCATCATTTAACCGCTGGTTAGGCAAATAATGCCCAGAAAACGGCATTAGCTTTGTAGACAATTGGAGCGCGTTTTGGGGAACGCCCGGTCTCATGTGGAGAGACGGCATCCATCCCACTTTTGACGGCACCGCTCTTCTTTCTAAAAACATTTCTGCGAGCATTAACCGTTCAACCTGACAACCCAGGGACAGGTTCTGGGCACAGAGCAGCAGTTTAAAACTCTCCTCTGAGTTCCCTTTAGCGTCAGAGCAAACCCCAGAACAACACATAGTTAGTCCAACAGCTGCTAGCTTTAGCTTATGCACTGAAAGGCGAGTAAAACACACAAGTAAAAGCTACTAATACTCTCAATAACAACAAGCAAAATCACAATGTCATTAAATGTGGCTTACTAAACATTAGATCTTTTAGTCAATGAGTTAATTAATGATAACAAACTTAGCCTGCTAGCTCTAACAGAAACCTGGCTTCAACAGGATGACTATGTTTGGTTGAATGAAGCAACCCCCCCTATTATACTAAGTATCAGAAATCCAGGATTTCGGGGAAAGGAGATGGGTTAGCAGTAATATCACAGTCTAGCTTACTTCCTAACACTAAAGCCAAACATATTTATAGTTCCTTCAAAAACATGTAGGCTATAATTCGCCGATTATGCCTAAGTACGTGTTCAAAAATCGAGGTCTGGAACAATTTTGAGGTTTTCCACCAAAAGATTTATTCCAGACACCAAAATATCCAATACATTAGTCTTGGGTCTCCAGCTGTCCCTAGGAAAGCATCCAGTGGATGCTCTTCTCCGTGCACGAAGAATGGAGACCTGCTCTCACCCTCTAACCCAGAGTTTTATACACAATATGCAAAAAGAAGGTTGGATCAAAATAAGAGGTTGGATCTTCTCCCTGGAGATGCATTTTCCCACCGTTGGCTTTTTCCCTTTCCCAGGCACCTCTGCTCCTCGTGGACTCCTTATCAGCTCTCCATTCACTCCCGCCTGCAGACATTTGTTTCAAAGCAGCAGACTCCCTATATGAACTAACCTTGTATGCTGTGAGAAACTATCCTATCATTTATTTACACAATCATAAAAATGTCTGCAAAGTTTAAACCATGAAAAACACTTTTGTTTAAGTATTCAATCTCTACCAAGTTTGGCTGTGATCTGACCTTTGGCTCTTCCCGCTCCTGTCTTTGGCCGTGACCTCGCCTTTGACTCTTCCCGCTCCTGTCTTTGGCTGTGACCTCACCTTTGGCCTCTACTTTTTCCTGTCTTTGGCTGTGACCTCTCCTTTGACTCTTCCCGCTCCTGTCTTTGGCTGTGACCTCTCCTTTGACTCTTCCCGCTCCTGTCTTTGGCCGTGACCTCACCTTTGACTCTTCCCTCTCCTGTCTTTGGCCGTGACCTCACCTTTGACTCTTCCCGCTCCTGTCTTTGGCCGTGACCTCGCCTTTGACTCTTCCCGTTCCTGTCTTTGGCTGTGACCTCACCTTTGGCCTCTACTCGCTCCTGTCTTTGGCTGTGATCTGACCTTTGACTCTACTCGCTCCTGTCCTTGGCCGTGACCTCACCTTTGACTCTTCCCGCTCCTGTCTTTGGCCGTGACCTCACCTTTGACTCTTCCCGCTCCTGTCTTTGGCCGTGACCTCGCCTTTGACTCTACTCGCTCCTGTCCTTGGCCGTGACCTCACCTTTGACTCTTCCCGCTCCTGTCTTTGGCCGTGACCTCGCCTTTGACTCTTCCCGTTCCTGTCTTTAACTGTGACCTCGCCTTTGGCTCTTCCCGCTCCTGTCTTTGGCCGTGACCTCGCCTTTGACTCTTCCCGCTCCTGTCTTTGGCCGTGACCTCGCCTTTGACTCTACTCGCTCCTGTCCTTGGCCGTGACCTCACCTTTGACTCTTCCCGCTCCTGTCTTTGGCCGTGACCTCGCCTTTGACTCTTCCCGCTCCTGTCTTTGGCCGTGACCTCGCCTTTGACTCTTCCCGTTCCTGTCCTTGGCCGTGACCTCACCTTTGACTCTTCCCGCTCCTGTCTTTGGCCGTGACCTCGCCTTTGACTCTTCCCGTTCCTGTCTTTAACTGTGACCTCGCCTTTGGCTCTTCCCGCTCCTGTCTTTGGCCGTGACCTCGCCTTTGACTCTTCCCGCTCCTGTCTTTGGCCGTGACCTCGCCTTTGACTCTTCCCGCTCCTGTCTTTGGCCGTGACCTCGCCTTTGACTCTTCCCGTTCCTGTCTTTGGCTGTGACCTCACCTTTGGCCTCTACTCGCTCCTGTCTTTTGCTGTTACCTCACCTTTGGCCTCTACTCGCTCCTGTCTTTTGCTGTTACCTCACCTTTGGCCTCTACTCGCTCCTGTCTTTTGCTGTTACCTCACCTTTGGCCTCTACTCGCTCCTGTCTTTTGCTGTTACCTCACCTTTGGCCTCTACTCGCTCCTGTCTTTGGCTGTGATCTCACCTTTGGCTCTTCCAGCAACCCCAGTAGTTTCCACAACTCCTACTGGATGAAGCCCATCTGACAGACTATTCAAACATGTCTTTGTTTATTTAATATTTAACTGTTATCTTAACTTGTAGCTGTTTATCTAGACGTGTTTGTTTATTAGACATATACTTGTTATTCAACCATGTAGTTATAGAATGAATTAAGCTCACTTTTCTTTAATAGTTCTAGTACATCACCTGTCTGTCCGGGTTGAGGATCTCTCCTTCATGTGGGAAACCCTGAGGTTTCTTAGTTTTTTCCCCAAAAAGGGACAGCGGTTTTTTTATTAGTTTTTCCTCACCTAGAAGGAGGGTGTAAGTACAGAGATGTTTGTTCAGCTTAGTCTGTTTAACAACCAGCTATTGTTTACTTTTACATGTTTGACTTTTTGTTCTTGCAATATACTGATGTCAGTCCAATGAGACGGCCATGGCTGTGATATTGAGCTAGAGAAATCAAACTGAATTGAATTGAATTGAATTGAATTGAATTGAATTGAATTGAATTGAATTGAATTGAATTGAAATTGAACTGAATATTTAAAATGAATCCATATTGGACTTTAACATCTTGTACACACATGATGTAATTAATATTTCAAAAACATATTGATGGGATTTTGGGGTTTGTTTTCCTTTTTTATTTGTTTGTTTTTGCTTTTGTCTATTACCATGTACTGTCTTGTTGTTTATGTAGTTGGCAAAAATTGAAAAATAAAAGTATTAAAAAAAACAAAAAAACAATTCAAACTCAGTTATTGGTGGGAAATCTAAATTTGAATGATTCTGATCCAGATCTCAGCCCATCAATCCTCACTGTGATTATTTCAAGGATAAAACGAATAAACTCCAGGACAGCTTTTTAAAAGTGAATAAATACAAAAAGAGCCAAATGAGTCAGTCTTTGGAGCTTTGAAATGAACTGATCCAAAAGATTCGGATCCCTGAAAAGAGCCGTAAATCCCAGCTCGATCCATGGTTTAACAGTAGACTGTCGTACACCCACTAGCTTACGGCAAAACATAACAATTAGCTGGAGTGCATACGAGCTGTACACTTTTAAACACAAAGTTTTTAACACCAGGGGATCGTCCTCCTCCCTCTCTCTCTCTCATTCATGGTGCAGACAGAAATAAACAGAACAGGAGAAAATATCTAACAGACATCAAAAAACAAAGACAAAAACACACATTTAAACCCCAATCCACGCAGACAAACAACATGAATGGTATCCCACAATTCCTTGCCCTGTCAGATCTGACAGCAGGCCCAATGTTTCTGTGACCATCGCTACAATACATTAGGCGTGTTTGAGACAAACCAGGCAGACGCAGCGCTGCAGATCAACTGGTGTGCAATGTTTGCTGGTTAGTTTTGTGTTTCAACATCACATGTCAATCATCATAAAAATATCAGGAGAAAGGGGAGGGTGCAAGGCGCCCACTTAGGCAAGACAGCTGCATGACTACAAAACAATGCATTGTGGGAAACAGTGTCCTGATAGTTCTTGTATTTTAAAGCGATGCTGATCAGAAACGGCTGGAGCTCAATGAAGGACATCTGTGTATGTAGTGATTTGTATTTAAACAAATGGTTTTGTTCATTGAAATCAGCTTCACTCAGATTACTTTATCATAAAAAATTATTTTAGATTTTTATCACTCAGATTTTAATGCTAAACATCAGACTAACATTTGCATTTATGCAACAATAGTCCCCAAGAAATCCCCAAGAAAGCTGGGTACTCCGAACTGCTGTTCGGCCTGTAAGCTGAAACCACAGTCAGAGACCTGCCCTCCACCCGAAGGCGGAGGGACGCAACTCTCTCGTCCACCAGGGTGAACTCCAACACTTGTCGGCTAGGCTGGGGGCTCACAAGTAAGCCCACCCCAGCCCGCTGCCTCTCACCATGTGCAACTCCAGAATGGTAGAGAGTCCAACCCCTCTCGAGGGACTGAGTTTCAGAGCCCAGACTGTGCGTAGAGGCGAGCCCAACTATATCTAGCCGGTATCTCTCAACCTCTCGCACAAGGTCAGGCTCCTTCCCTCCCAGAGAGGTGACGTTCCATGTCCCAAAAGCCAAGTTCAATGACCGGGGTTTAGGCCGCCAAGGCACTCGCCCTCGACTGCCACCCAAACCACATTGCACCGACCCCTTCTGAGCTCTCCTGCAGGTGGTGGGCCCACTGGGGAGTGATCCCACGTCAGTCGTTTGGGATTTACCCGACCGGGGCCCGTGGGAGGAGCCCCGGCCAACCCCAAACCCAAGCCTGGCTCCAGGGTGAAGCCCCGGTAACGCCAATCCGGGTGACCTATTGTATTTGCTGTTTAATCTAATTATTGTATAATTATTGCATTTACTGTTTTTTTATTTATTTTGGCATGCTCTGGTTCATTGTTCACTTGTACATGATGAATCTTTTACAGGACAGAACAAATTTACTAAGAATTTGAAATAATTTTATGTACATATGTTGTATGTATGACTACATTTATTTATGTATTATTTTATTTATGTATTATTTTATTTATGTATTTATATATTATGATGCACAGAAAAATATACGTTTTTTATTGATCAAATTTTACATTCAAGATTCTCTGCATTTAATGCTTCGACTTCCATAAAAGAGAGTACCACCACTTTTTGCTGTCCACTTAAAGCACTGGTTACAGCACATTATTCTTCTCACATTTCATGGTTCATAACACATCTAATTTTGAAGAATAAACCCTTAAGATTGTTTATCCCTCTGCAGCACTTGACTTCAAAATGTCAATGTGGACCCAGATTAGCTTTGTCAGAATCAAAATCAGAATTACAATTATTGTCATCGGATGAAAAACAGAATTAAGATGCTCCCATAATGTTTAAAAGAAAAGCTAAAAGTCAAGATGAGATAGAACAAAAACACACATGTCGATAGATGGATGGATGGATGGATGGATGGATGGATGGATGGATGGATGGATGGATGGATGCATGGATGGATGCATGGATGGATGGATGGATGGATGGATAGATGGATGGATGGATGGATGGATGGATGGATGGATGGATGGATGGATGGATGGATGGATGGATGGATAGTGCTAAAAGTGACAGATGTGCTTCTTGATGGGCAGGACGTGAGGGCCGAAGATGGTGAATTGGAGTATTTTAGGCTAAACTTAATTTATATTTATTGTTTGTATCCTTTTTTTTACAGGACAGAAAAGAAGAAGGGGGAAGAAGAGAGCGTCAAAGAGTAGCAATCAGGCTACAAACATTATCTGCTAGCTCCAACCAAAATATACCAACAACATAAATCATAAAAGAATAATGAGCAAGTCAAATAGTTCAGTATGTCATGGAATGAAACTAACATTAATTTTGCACATTAAAAAGTTATGATTTAGCCAGAGTTTCAATTAACGTGTTCTAGTCGTTATTTCTTCCAGGAAAAATACTTTAATAAGACTTTAATAAGCCTCAACTGACAGTGGATTTATTTTCGTAGTTGAGCAATAAACAAATGATGGACAACACACTCCTCTCACCTGGAACTTAGACTTTACGAGATTCCTTAGTTCAGAACTGAGTCAAAGAGGTCAAAGCACAGTATTTTTCAGACTTCATCTCCAACAACAATCCCCATCCAAGAATGTTGGACATACATGGAAATTAGAAGTTCAGTCTCACGTAAAAAAACAAAATGAAGAATGCTGGGTAATACAGTTGACGTTCATTTGATATCAATTCGATGCTGCATGTTTAACTTTGAACTGACGTCAGTTTAATCTCAAATTGACTTCCATGCTTCTTCTGTTCTGAAGGATTTACGCTTCATTAGATTAATTTAGGCTTAATTCAATCCCAGCATGCATCTTAAAATGATATTCGATGTTTTCTGTTCAGTTCAAACTGAATTAGAATGGACCCTATAGTAAACCCAGCAGCCACAGCGGTGAGTTTAGAAATACCCAGCAGACAATTGATGTTGAAATGAGGTCAAATCAACATCAAATTGAGGTCAGAAACAAGTTGAATGTTCAAATCAAACTGAGGTCAAAACTTTAATATCAGTTTGACATCATCATATTTACCCCTTTTTGATCTCATGTGAATTTTACATTTGGATCAATACATTAATAAAACCAATAACAGAGGTATAAAACATACAATAAATGATTTATTGGAATATATATACTCAAAAACCATTAATTGGTGAACATGATACATTTTGTAAAGTATTTCCATCTAAATCAAATGTATTAATATAACAATAAACATTTGTGTTGGGAGATCTGAATGCATTTATGTTGGTGCAACAGAATGGAATAATGTTGTAAAATGATGATCAAGGTCCAGTTTAACTAGATTTGTAGAAGTTATGGTGACAAAGCAAGATATAATCTGACATCATCTTCTTGAGTTAGCTCAACTTAAATTATAATAGTAGGTGTTCATTCATTTTATAGGCTACTTCTCAAAATTAAAATTTAACATTTTTCATAATCTGGCAAAACCAAATAGATTTAAAAATCAGAAATGGATTAAGTTTCAATAGTACATTTTATTAATGTGAACAACATTCATGAAATAATTGATGTCCAGTCATTTAAACTTAAGTCCAGTTCAACTCCATCTGGTGTCCAAGAGAAAATACAAACCAGACTTCTTGTGTTTTCCTCCAAGACAGGGTTTTTCATGAGTTTTTCCTCACCGAGAAGGAGAGTCTAAGGGTAGGGATGTCAGTTTGGCTTAGTCTGCTTAGATAGCAGCTATTGCTTATATTTTATGACTGACTTCATGTTCTCTGCATGAATACCGATGTGAAGCCCATTGAGACAGCTATGGTTGTGTTAAAGGGCCAAAGAAATAAAACTGAATGGAAATAACACTAAGTCAACTTGAGTGTGAATACAAATGTTTTAAATCTTGTGATCAGAATGCTGGGAGCAGGTTAGCGGGCCCACAGTTCTTTAGAAACCATTAGATCCACTTTGAGAGAATCACCATTTCTGAGAGATTTACATTTGTCTTCATTTGCATCATTTTTTAAGTATAACTCCTGTCATGGAAATAAATAAACCAATCAAGATTACTTCAACTTCAAATAAAGATTCAAGAGCACAAAAGTGAGGATTCTGTTTCGTTTGGGTTTTGTTCTACGTGTTCATGTTCTAAGTTGTCCTTGTCAGTCACACCAGTTTCCTCATGTACTTCATCAACCTCAGTGTATTGAAGTGTCTGGTTTTCAGATCATCTGCTCTGCTTTGTCACCTCTTTGGTTCTACATGGTTTTGTCTTGGTTCACATTTTTTTTTATTAATAATCTTGGTTTCTGCCACCAAGCCTGGTTTCCTGCATTTTGGGTCGTTCTCCACCATTTCCTGACACTAGCAGCAGGGTCAGGTCATCTGCTGCTGTCATCATTTTACAACATTCAACTTGTTTCTGACCTCAATTTGATGTTGAGCTTTGATGATGATTTGACCTCCTTTTAACATAAATTGTCCACTGGATGCTGTCTGCTCTCTGGATGCTGCTAAAATTCTAAAGGAAGCTTTTATTTTTGTAGACCCTGGTCTTTTGAATGTTATCAACACTTTCATTCAGGTTTTGGATCAAATGCTGTTGGACCTGACAGCAGCCTTTGACAGGGTGGAACACGTAGTCCTCCTGTCTCAGTTAGAACATCACGTCAGCATTTGTGGCCCCGCAATTGACTAGTTTAAGTGCTATTTTACAGGGAGAAGTTTTTCTGTCCGGATTGGTGAGGCCTCCTCGTCTGTGGCCTCTCTGTCCTGTGGGGTACCACAAGGTTCCATCCTTGGTCCTGCTCTTTTGTCTTTTTATCTGCTGCCACTTGGTTCTGTCATTGCACGGCATAATGTTTCTTTTCATTGCTATGCCACTGATCTGCAGATTTATCTGCCTCTCAGTTTGAGAAAAAAGAGCTCAGAAAACATTTTAATAGAGTGCATTGACGATGTAAAGCAGCGGTTGAGCCAGAATTTTCTGTATTGGAATGAGTCAATAACAGAGAGCATTGCTTTTGGTGACACCTCTACAGCTGACTCTACTGCTGTTAGAAATCTGGGGGTTCACTTGGCAGCAGTTTTAAATTGGACAGAACGTCCTCAGGTCACTGTAATGACTCCCTGTTCATTTAGAATTCAGTTTAAACTTTTCCAGTTTGTTTTGAAACTCCCCAGTTGACTTAACTGAGCTTTTAAATCCCACTCCATTCATCTTTTGATCAAATTTTAAAATGTTCCTGGTGGTCTTTTATTATGACTGTGGAGTTTTTCACCAAAATGGAAAAACATGAGTCATTTTCTAGGACATAGTTTCTGCAGAGCAGCAGGAGTTCATCAGAAATTAGGCTCTAAGTTGTGGGCATGATCTTTGGCACGGTGTAAGCCTGTCCACACTTTCCATCATCCCTTTGTTTACACTCTCTCTTGTTATCTTACAGCCTCTCACTCCCCTAAACTAAACAAAGACGTACATGGATCTACTTCTCCCCCAGTGGATGCATCAGAGTGGAGCAGAGCAGGCAGCTTGTGCTGTTGATGCTTCTACGTCACATCTACAAGCTTCTTCCAACTGTGCTTCTTTATCTACTCCTGATTTACAAGAATTTGAATAAAGAAACATTCAGAAATGGAATTTAAATCTTAACTTTCTTTTTAAACGTCTTACATCTTTCAAAAAATGCTACAAGAACATGTTAAAAACACCATTTTCATTGGACTGGGTCCCTTAGCTGTTCACAGCCATTCTAGAGTTGAAAGGTCTGCCAACTAGTATCTGCTTGATGTGCTCAGGTCACCATAGAAACACTGAGGTGACCATACTTTTTCCATTACCAGCCCTAAGTTATGGAAAAATATTCTTCCAGAAAAGCATGATATTAGAACTTAACACTTTCAAACATCCACATCCTTTTGAAAATGGCTTTTAATACTCAGCAGTTGGTGGCATTTTCTTCATTCTTATTTGTCTTTGATGTATTTAGTTTTTTTATGTTTTCAAAATGTTAATTCTTAATTCCCTCAGTTGTTAAAGTTACTGGCAATCACTTTGGTATCCTGAAGGTGTTGTAAAGGGCTAGATAAATAAAGTGGGTCAACAAATACAGTTTTATTCATTCATTCAGAAGGAAGACATTTCCATCCATTAATTTTCTAAACCCACGTCATTCCTGGATGCTGGAACCAATCCTGGGTGGATTTTTCTACTTTCTTACTTTTCTCTTTTATCTCCCCCTCCCTTTATCAAAGCCTTTCTCAAGTGGGCGGAGTCAAGTCCAACATGGCTGCTCCTCCTATTCTAACTGACCACAATCTGACGTCAAATTATTGATCCATTTTGAAGTGAATTGTGTGCAAATGCATCGTTCTCTTGAATTTTGTTTTGTTGTTCTAATCTTTAAAGAGGGGTGTACGGTGGTGCAGTGGTTAGCGCTCTTGCCTCACAGCAAGAAAGCCCCCAGAAACAGTGTCACCAATAGGGGACCTTTCTGTGTGGAGTTTGCATGTTGTCCCCGTGCATGTGTGGGTTTTCTCCGGGGACTCCGGCTTCCTCCCACCATCTAATAACATGCTTCATAGGTTCGCTGGTCACTCTAAACTGTCCCTAGGTGTGGATGTGAGTGTGCATGGATGTGATTGTGATCCCTGTGACAGACTAGTGACCAGTCCAGGGGTGTCCTCTGCCTTCGCCCATGAGTGGCCGGGTTAGGCTCCAGCAGCCCCGTGACCCCGAAAGGGATAAAACGGTTTAGAAGATGATCTTTAAAGAATCAAACATTCTGTTGATTATTTTATTTCTTCAAACCTTTATAAAGATAACAGGACATTGCTGACATCATGTTGGAAAAACTGTACCTTCCTATACTTTCTTAATAAATTGGAAAGAAAAACACAAAAATCACATTCATAGATAATTTGCTGAGCAAGTGTTGCTCTAAATGGTGCTTTGAAATGCAGATGAGTTGACTGCACGCCGGTGCAGTTGACCAAAGGCCAGCGCTTCTCCTCACAGGTCACACATTCTCACAGCAGTAACAGATGCAGAGCGCTGACGGACCCCCGCCCTGCGTTGGAGTTCTGGCCACAGAGCGGTCTCCCCAGGAGCAGGAGGCTGACAGTCAGCTGCGGGCAGAAGAACGAGTTCTCACTTCTATGCGGGTTCAGGGACACTCCCACATCCGACGAGGTGCAGAGGGAGAAAAAGGGCGTTTCCAGTCAGGATCGTAAACAGATGGGTGTTCATCATGGTCTCCACCATGTGCCGTACACAGAGGATGAAGCATCTGGGTTGCCATGGTAATGCAGAACTACTTAATGAGTGGGTGCTCATCGCTGGGTTTTGTGTCCACATGTTGTCATGCTGGTGAGACAAGAAGGCACTGCGGTGTCTGATTGGCAGAGATCAGTCAGAAGCCTCTCTGATGGCCGGGGGGGGGCAAGGCAAACCTTTCGCCTTGCACCCCCCCATTCACTCAGCCTTATCTTTTCTCTTGGTGGCGAACGGGACTTTGCTGGATACAGTTGAGCTCATGCTCGAGACGCCGCCGGCCACAGCAGACACCCCCCCCTTCACCAGTCCCACCCCCACCGAGGGAACCGTGGTCATTGCTGACTTGGTGATCTCCAGACTCTTGCCGCCCACCCAGGTCACACCTCCCACTGCGGCACCGACAACACCCTTGGTGACGCTGAAGAGGCCGCCGGTGACTCGCCACATCACGCCGGGGGGAGGAGCTTCATGATCTTTGACAGAGTCTGCAGGTAGAAGAGCCAGCAGAGGATTTAACCATTGAAGTCCTGAGTCGTCCCGAGCCACAGAAAACAATGCATGATCTCTGAACTACTGTTACACAAAGAACACAACTGCACTCAAATGCAAGTGTTCTGCTGTGAAGAATCCCTGCTTTTCCTTTCTTAGAATCCATTGGAATTACATGAAGCATTTAAACCAGGGCTGTTGGACTCCAGGCCTCGAAGGCCGACCTCCTGCTGGTTTTCCAGAATTCCTGCCTAACCTGCTGCTGATAACCCGGATCTTTAGTGTTTAGAGCTTCAATGGCAGGTTTGCTGGAAAACATGTAAGACGCTTTGGACGCCCTTGACGGTTCAACGGTCAAAGTGTTATTTTAGTTCAAAGATCATGCATTCTGTTCTGTTTCTAGTGACGGCTCTGGAGTTAGAGAACCAACTGCTCTAAAGACAAAACATTTTACAAAATTACCCAACATTAAAACAGAAAACTCTTCCTGACTCGCCTGACTTTATTTCCAACATTTAAAAAAAAATGTTTCCCTTATGTTTTTGTTTTAAGACAGATCCAAAAGTAAAATCAGTTAAAGAAGCAGTTTGATGCATTTTACCATCAATCAGCGTCGTAAAGGTAAAAGCTCCTCACTGCTGAGAGAGAAACACACACACAGAAAGTCCGAACCAGAACGCTGCTATAAGGTCGCATCAGTTTGATGATGGATGGATTTGTTGGATGTATTTTCAGGAGGAGATTTTCAATTTTATTCCTGGTTTTGGTTTCAGAGCTCATCCTCGGAAAGATGATAACAGCCTTTTGATGGACAGTGTTACAATGTTTTCAATTTTTGATTTCTAAAAGCAAAATCCAGATTTGACGGACAGGATGAGCCTGAAGGAAGATGCGGATTGTGTTTGAAACATTATTGTAGAACCTCCCCATAAAGGACGAGCTACAGGCAAACAATGCTCTGACAGAACATCTTCATGACTGCAAAGCAAAAAGAAGGTCCAGGAAGAACTGGACTACACAGAGTTCTGACCTGAACCTGACAGAAGACCTTTGGGATGAATCCTTCCAGAACAAACTGACATTCAGGTCTTCAGTCTGAGACTAAGATGGCTCTTTCTCTGCTTTAAACTGCAGTCGATTTGTTCAAAACTCCTTCCATCACAGGAGCGTTCGGATCCACATCTATGATGGGGGTGTGTGTGTGTGTGTGTGTGTGTGTGTGTGTGTGTGTGTGTGTGTGTGTGTGTGTGTGTGTGTGTGTGTGTGTGTGTGTGTGTGTGTGTGTGTCCCTATCAGCTCAGAACTGAGACACAGAGACGCCACACAAACACAGCGTATCCCCGCTGAGGTTTGGACCAGTCCTCGGCGCTCCGCTTACCCTCAGGAGGCTGGCTGTTGGCTTGTTCAGCTGAGTCTGAGGCAGGGCTGGTCCCAGGCTGGGGCTCCACATTGATACTGTTCACGTCCTGAAAAACAGGAAAGTCCCAGAAGATCAGGCCGCTGTACTTCACACTAACAGCATTTCAAACTACAGCTGAGAGCGTTGGTTGGAGTTCAAAGGCGAGAGCTGTTGGGGATCCTCTGCTGAGTGGATATAACCACGAGCAGGGCTCCTCCTAGTTTCAACACCCCCCCAGCTCATTTGAAGATCAGAGCCACGGAATTTCCTAAACTGAAGGGTTTGATTCGACCCAAAGCAGGACGGGTTCACATCGAGTCCATTCTCTTTTTCTGAACGGATCCGTGAGGCATGGATACGTGTTCCCTCAATGTTGAAGCAAACTTTCCTTAGGAATGTGTCAAACATGGCTTCATATGTCCGACTGACGGTCCAGTTGCCATGACAACCCCTAGCTGCATATTGGCAGCTTTGAAGATCAGACGTCAACAAGTGAAGGTGTAGTGATGCAGGCTGACTGCGGTTTGATCACGGTTCCTGAGGGAGTCTTCATCCAAGCTGATTTTAAGAAACCGTTTTGCAACTTTAGACTATCTCAGAAACTGTGATCCTATTTTTAAAGTGATACCTTTTCCACATGCTTAACTTTAACACAGAAATGAGCAAAAAAGGACAAAACCTCAACAAAACCTCAACCCAAAGCATCAGGGTCCAGTTCTAATTAAGCCCAAGCAGGACTAAATGCAGTCTTTCTGTTTCTGCAGCTGAACGTGAACCTGAATGTAACACGCTGCCTTTACTGGCCCACTAAGGAACTCACTCAGGTCCAGTGTTTGGATCAAAGTGGTTCTGTCCTTCATAGAATGGGGAGGGGTCTCTGTAAGTATCCAGCCTTGAGATATCGTCCAAGACCCCCCAGCTAGATCTGAACACTTAAGACTGGAGTTTTCTGAAAAAGTGTTCATAGAAAAGTATCACCATGGCAACTATAGCTTTTGTCTGATGACCATCATATACAGATGTGCTTTTAGGAGGGAGGGGAGACGCTGCAGAACGGGGGGGGGTCTGGTTTCTACTAAAACATTGACCTTAATGGCAGAAGATCTGTACGCTGTCAACAGACTACACAGAAATGTTGGGCAGAGCTCATCCTGCTGGTTCCTTCCTGCTGCTGGTGTTGCAAAGGCTTTGCCCCTCCTGCAGGCAGCCCCCCCCCCCACAACAAAAGCCCAAACTCTGCAGCCCTGTAGGTTCAGATAGTTTGACCACAAACTCTTGACTGCCTGCCACTGTCCCACAGCAGAAAAGAGCAAATGCAGACCTGTGGCAAAGATCACAGCATCTCATGTCAGATGAACAGAGCACCTGAGGGTTTGTTCAGGACAGGTTGGATTAGCTTTTATACTGAAGGGGCAGCTTCAAAATAAAAGCAGAAATTTCCATGAAAACAGAAGAAAAACGAGTTTACTCTGAAAAGAAATTCGTGGATCTGAAGGATCTTTTCTGTTTCCGTAAAATCAAGATCAGCTGGATTTTTTAAAAAGCTTTTTAAACGCAGCTTCAAGTTGAAGGTTCTACTCTGCAGATTGTCTTCCAGGGATAACCCATGAGCAAGCATCAGAGGATCTGAGACTGAAGTCCAGACGGTCTGTGATGAGGGTTCCTGCAGACTGTAGGACCGACCCGGACCTCCGAGACCGGACTCATCCTCGCGATGAAGCGCTGTCTGGACACTTTGGACCACTTTCCACTGCGGGGCCCCCGTTATCCTAAAGCAGCCCCCACGTTTAACACCACCCCCCAGCCGGACTCGTCCCCACAGAAAGCGGACGCAGCTTCGAACCTGGACACCTGGCGGAGACCAGCTCCGTTCCCACCTGTCCACGCGCCCAAACCCCCACCCCCCCCGACCAGCGGGGCAAACACACCTTCACCATCGTTCCCGCGACCGGCTGGATCTACTCGAGCCCTGCTGGGGGGTTTGGGAGTGAAGCCGTCAGCTCCTCTGCGCAGTGAGCGAAGCTGTCCGGACAGAAGCAGGAGCTGCGCTGCTTCTCTGCCGACGTGGCGCCTTCCACGCACGCACGCACGCACGCAGTTCGGCTCAGACTGAAGGGAATCAAACAGTTCAGTCTAGTCTTTCCTTCCGCTGAAGACCGTCACAATAAAAGCCCGCTTAACTTTCCGCCACATGGAAAGGAGAGGGTAAACTTTACACCTAAAAACGCCAAAACGTGGAGGATAATTTACATTATTCAAGGTCCTTTCATATAAGTTGAAGACTTTATTGTTCTTGGAAAATCCAACTAAAATAAAACAACTGAAACAAAATAACAAAAATGTCCAATTTAAGCTGGAGCCGTAGTCCCTGACAGCATGAAGGGGAGACTCCTCCTGGAAGCCCCATGTGGAGAAATCTCTCCGATTTATGCGTACATAATTCTAAATTTGTTCCTAACTTTAGGTTTGTGCGTAACTTTGAAATTATGCGTACGTAATTCTTAATTTGTGCGTACATAACTCTTGATTTGTGCGAGTGTAATTCCTAATTTGTGTGTAACCCTGGATTTGTGCGTAACTTTGGATTTTTGCGTGCTTAATTCTTGACTTGTAATTCATAAAATATATTTTGTGCATAAGTACTAAAATTACAAAGTACACATGCACAACTTAAAATGACAACAGCTTGAAACTAACTATACGCACAAATCTTTAAAAAATATGCATGAATCACTTGTTACGCACACACAAAACCACATTTACACGCAAATCTCGTGAGATTCTTTTCACGTCTCCCAGATTCGTGCATAAGTGATGCGTTTAAATGCTACTGGAATGCTGGGTCATCAGAGATTTCTGTTCAGCCGCTCTGAACTTAAGCGGTGAAAAATATCTGGGGAAACTTGACATTTTCCAGCTTTCTAAAACAGATGTGCCGCTAATTAACATAAATAAGTCTAAATATGGGTTTTTATAACACTTTTTAAAAATAAGAATATTTTCCAGAATTGAACAGTTCATCTCTGTAGCCCCGCCCCCGACAGCGCCTCAGACACGGGGTTCTCTCCCGAGCAGGTAACCCTCCCCGCGGTGACACCTCCCCGCTCTGGTCTGGGTTCTCCGCTGTGAACGTGAACCCACAGAGCGGAGATGGTTGATCAGCCCACCGGCCCGTTCTGATAGAATGCTGCAGCGGGCAGCGGCACCTGCTGTCCCCGTGACTGGTGACCAGCGGTCGGGAGAGAGATCCGTGTCTGAGGCGCTGTAGAGATGAAATGTTCAATTCTGGAAAATATTTTTTGATTTAAAAAGACAAATGTTTTAAAAATCCTTATTTAGACTTTTGAAAAACCAAAGCTTTGCAGACCGAGTGAAGCAAGAAAAAGTCACAGTTGGACTTCAACATGCATGAACACACTGATGATTTCAGCTATCAGCAATATGAAAAACAGTTGTTCAAAGTTTGACAAAAACTCAACAGCTTCAAATGTACAAATAACAATGTTTAATACGTATAAAACAACACACGCGCACACAAACACGCACACAAGTCCCCCCCACAGGGTGCAGAACTGAGACCTCCTGGCTCACTCTTGCTTTGTGCCACAAAATGAAGGAGGTTCCCTGTGATGCTGCTCATCTGAAGTCTATAGTTAACAGGAGTCTTTCTGTGTTCCAGAGCAAGTTCAGGTTTTAGGAGGATCAGTCCATACCCCCAACGTCATGCTGTTTGTACGGCTGAGATACCAGAGGCCCTGCAGGAAGAGAAAAGGCACATGTGAAACGCCAGAAGCACCATGAGGACACCTCAACCACCTGTGAGCAATGCCATGAGAAAAAGGATTTCTACCCACTAAATAACATGAAGGGAAACCCTTTCATTGATTGTCTGCTGCATCTATTTTCTGCAGCAAAGTACTAAACTAGTGCAGACCAAAAGCATGTTAACTAGCTGCAGTGCAATGACTGAAAAACAAGGACATCTGAGAAATAAAGTGTGGTCCCGTCTTGTTTTTCTGCCACAAAAGAACCTGAAAAACAAAAGACACCTCCTCTTGATGGTTCTCTCCAGCATCAGAGCTCAACTGTGACTGTGTGTGTTTCCAAGAAGAAACGATTGTTTTAGAAGTTTACTAATTATTTCTGATGTTTGTTCAAACTATTAAAAACTCCTTGCTTTTCTGATTTTGTCTAGAGGCAGAAAAACCAAAGAACTAAAGAATGAATCATTAAATTCTGAATCAGTCGAGTCGGCGTCCAGACTCTGAATTTGTTCATCAACAGAACTTCAAGTCCTTTTTTGTAAAACCAAGTTAACCCTGAAGTCTTTGCATTTAAGTCCAAGTCCAAGAATATTGTGTATCTTCCAATAGTAGCTCTGACGTTTATTCAAAACATTTGGCAGGTGGCCCGGCGTTTATAAAAGACCGGCCACTATTGGAAGATGTACAGTACAGTAGTCACAAATGGCCATCAAACTCCTTTAAAGAAAGATGGAAAGAAGAGACTGGTTTATCTGCATTTCCAATGCAAAACCAGAAGAGCTGTGATTTTTAGAGTAACGTCCAGGACATGAAAAACAAGAATTAACAAACAAACTCCATTCAGATTCTGTGCAGACAGGTGAAGAGCCCATAGAGTGAGGCAGGGGCAGGAGGGTCAAAGGTCAAGCAAGAAGGAGATGTGGACAGATAAGCCAGTCTGCAGGAAACTGAGCTGCACAGAATCCACCGTCATGAAGGTACGTCTGCACACCAGAGCCCAACTTCATGTGACAAGTCTGAGTGGGGCTGCAGTTAGCAGAGGTTCCACTGGGGGAAAGTCACAGTCTGGAGGAGCACATCTTCACACAGGAGTCCGTGAAACTGTGGATTAGGGCCTCATAAAAAAACATGGGGATTTCAGAACACGGTGAACACCCAAATATGAAAATATGCCTTTCCCAAATCTACAAGAATGTGGCGCATGTTTTCACGCAGATGTGTCTTTGTAAACTCCAACCTACAGTCAGAGCTGTGTGAATGTTCACTACCACTTAAAATCTGGGGACACTTAGAAATGTTCCTATTTTTGAAAGAAAAGCACTATTTTTTTCAATGACCAAAACTTTAAACTAATCAGAAATACACTTTTTAGATTATTAATGTGATAAATAGTGATCAAAAAGACTGTTCTATCTGCAAATGTCTGGTTTTTGGTGCATTAGGTGACCAGAGGTCCATTTCCAGCAACTATCACTCCAGTGTTCTCATTGTATGATGCGTTTGCTCATTGTCTCAGAAAGCTAACTGATGGTTAGAAAACCCAGTCATGTGAGCACAAGCAGAAGCTGTAAAACTGACCTTCCTTTGAGGAGGTGGAGTATCTGGAGCATCACGTTTGTAGGATCGAGTAAACAGAAAAACAGAACTTTCATGTGAAACTCAACAATCTGTTTATGTTTTTAGAAATGAAGGCGATTCCATGAGAGAAAGTTCAAAGACACTGAAGATTTCCTTCAACGGTGTGTACTACTCTCACCAGAGAACAGCACAAACAGGCTCTAACCAGAGTAGAACAAGAAGTGGGAAGCCCTCCTGCTCAACTGAGCAAGAAGATAAGTTCATTAGAGCAATGGTCCCCAACCTGAGGATGTTTACACCCCCCCACAGAATCAGTGCAATGACAAAGACACAGTAGACTTGAATTAGAGCATGTGCTTTAAACGTAATAAACAGTTCTGAGTCATCGTTGCACTCAGTCATCTGACGTGTGCATTTTGGAGGATTGATAAACAAAAACATACAAACAACAAACATAATTAAGACCTCTTAATTTAGTGTCGTGTCAGGAGTGTTTAGAAACCAGTTTATATTACTACTATAAGATCATCTTACTAAAAAAAAATGTTTAAATAGAGCAACAAAATGTAAAAACAAATCTATTATTTACACTCAATAAGAAACAAATTAAACTACTAATTTGGTGCTGGTAAGGTGGGGGATTTGTTCAGGGTAAAACAGACTTTAAGTAAGGAAAGCTACCACTCCATACCACACCCTGTGGACAACGCTTGATTGGAGTCAGTTTCATCCTACAACAGGACAATGACCAAAAGCACACCTCTAAACTTTGCAAGAACGATTTAGGAAAGGAGCAGGCAGCAGGTATTCTATCTATAAGGGAGTGGACAAAACAGTCACCAGATCTTAACCCACTGAGTTGTTGTTGGAGAAGCTTGACCATATGGTACTCAAGAAGTGTCCATCCAGCCAATCCAACTTGTGGGAGGGGCTTCTAGAAGAGTGGAGTCAAATTTCTCCAGATTACCTCAACTAACTAACAGAATGACAAAAGTCTGCAGTGCTGCAAAGGATTCTTTGATGAAAGCAAAGTTTTAAAAAAAATGAATAAATATAATTATTTCCAACCTTGTCAATGTCTTGACAATATTTTCTATTCATTGTATAAATCATTTGGTAAATAAGTCAGATTTTATTTTATTTTTTTGGAAACACAAAATTGTCTGGCTGACCCCAAACTTTTGACCTCATTCATCCTCAGAAGTCTGCGAGGTGCAAGTTATGAGAAAAGATGTGCAAACATCCATGAGCAGCTGTGGTCAGTCAGTGAGGAAACAGATGACTGTGTGTGTGTTGTGCCCTTCATTGTTTTCTACAAAGTCCACTGGTGTCTCAAGCAGGGTTTAATATTCATATAAACATGTGCACAAATGAGCACCTTTTCTTCTGCAAAACTTTCCTTCACTTTCGTTAAGTTTTGCAAACAAACATTCCAACCTGCTATATGGGAGTTTTTTTGTGCGTAGTTGAATGTTTCCATTTGAGTTTCTCTTTACTGAAACTTCTGAAATGTTTGAAAAAATCAAAATAAAATGAAGTTTGTTCTCACGTTTAGGATAAAAAGTCAGACCCTCCAGGGTTATTTATGATTGTTGCAGCCTAAAATGCCTGATTTTGCAGCACCTTTTGTGAGACCCAAAAATATAAATTATGAAATAAACTTCACATTTCCAACTCTTTTTATTGTGACGTGCATTAGGAAAATACTGCACCATCACCATCTACTACATTGTTGTGCTTTCATTTCACATAAATAGACCTTTCAATCCTCACAATAACCCAGCCTTTTGTGTACTGATTTAGAATGACATTCTGCAGGGAACAATTATAAACAAAAACAATCTATACAGCGGGGATCAAACGTTTGGGCACACCATGTAAAATGTTAAGTTAATGTGTATAAAAAACCCAAGCAAAGATTGAAAAATCTTCTAAAGGCATTATTTTACAGATGAGACAATGAACATTCTTTTCATATTTTTAAAAAAAGGTTTTATTTCCATCATTTACTCTTTCAAAATAACAGAAAACAAAATAATGTGTGCAAAAGTTTGGGCTCCCTGTAGAGTTAGTTTCTTGTACAAGTATCACAGCTTGTTTCTTCATCCATTTTTCTTTCCAAAAGTCTTCCAGTTCTTTCAGATCTCTGGGATGTCTGTTCCTCACGGCTCTTTTCAGGTCTATCTATAGATTTTTAATGATGTTGAGGTCATGTGATTGAAGTTCACTGCAAAACCTTCAGTGTCTGTCTCTTAATGTGAGACGGTGTGGATTTGGAGGTGTGTTTAGGATCATTATCATTTGGAGAAACAATCCTCTCTTCAACTTCAACTTTTTCACAGATGGCATCAAGTTAGTGTCCAAAATTTACTGAAATTTGGTGGAATCCATTCTTCTTCTACTGGTGAAATGTTTCCTGTGCCGCTGGCTGAAATACAAGCCCTAATTATGATTGCTCCGCCCCCATGCTTGACCGTTGGACAGAGGTTCTTTTCATGAAACTCTGGACCTTTTCTTCTCCAAACGTAACCCTTACCTCATTGCTGCCAAAAAGTTCCATCTGAACCGGGTCGGTCCACAGAACTTGTTTCCAAAATGCATCAGACTTGTTTCTATGTTTATTTGTGAATTTTAAAGGTTGAATTTTGTGGTGAGGACGTAGAAGAGGTTTTCTTCTGATGACTCTTCCATGAAGATCATATTTGTACAAGTATCTCCTGACAGTAGAACAGTGCAGCACAACTCCAGAGTGTGCAGGTCTTTCTGGAGGGATGCTGCAGTCAAACGTGGGTTTGGATTTGCTTTTCTCACAATCCTGTGAGCTGCTCTGTCTGAGATTTTTCTTGCTTTAACTTCTACTGTCCCTGTTGACGGTCATTTCTTAATGACATTCTGAACAGAGGATATTAGCATCTGAAAAGGCTTTGCTATCTTCTTATAGCTTCTCCTGCTCTGTGATCATCAACTATTTTCATTTTCATTGTTCTGCTGGAAGAATCCATGATGCTGATTGTTGGGGCGAGGTCACATGACTCAGATTATTTACAATCTTTCAAATTGAAATCACCTGGTTTTTGCAAAAGATGATTGTGAACAATCGATGACACTGTCAGGTCTCAGCTTTTCCAAAGGGGGCGGAGCATACTAGAAATATACATACAAATTCTGCAGGGAGCCCAAACTTTTGCACATATTCTGTTTTCTGTTATTTTGAAAGGGTAAATGATGGAAATAAAGCCTAATTCTTTTCACATATTAAACTGATCCCTTCAGGAGATGTTTTTTATTTTTCTTTGGGTTCTTTATGCACAATAATATTACCTGGAGTGCCCAAACTTTTTATCCCTACAGTAGCAAAAGCAGATGAAGCCTAAGACCTACATGTCCTCCACAGAACATTTCAAAAGCACCACTGCTGAGTCTCTGGTAGATGAAGACCAAGGTTTTGAGGAGCTGATCTGGTTTCTTCTGTCAGTAATTATCTGATCTGATTAGAAGAAGATTCTCTCAGATATCTGTACAGGTTTGTTGTGGAGACAGTTCTATACGGAAAGATTTTCCAGCAGACTCTACTGGTTCCAGATGTTGCTTCTTTTTCCAGTCTCACTCATTTTCTTAACATTTTTGTGTTGATGTAGTTTCTTGTTGCACCTGGCGCGTGCTCTGTCTTTCCCTCATACTCTGTTCGTGTTTTGCTGCTGTTGCGTGTAACAGACCCCTTTGCCCCTGTGTGCACCCTCCCCGCCTGCGGGCAAGTGCTTAGCGTAAACACCTACAGCTTGAAGTAAAGAGAAATAGGGCTAAAGAAAGATTGAAAAGAAAAAAAAACATAGCTACCAGGAAGAAGACACAGTGGAAACTGTCATGAAGCAATGTTGTCACCTGGTAAAAGTTGAAGTGAAAATGTAAAGTTACGGGGTGTGCAACAATTCGAGGTGTTTTCTTGAATTTGCGTTGCGAAATTGCGAATAGTTGCGATCGTAGCATCACAAATTCCTGGAGGGAATGAAAAGAGATGATGCTTTACTACTTCAAAAGAATCACTAACTACAATGTAGATTTTCAGGGGAAAAAAACAGAAGCAACTTTTTCTGCAGGATCATTTTCTGCATCATTTTTCACGTCCAGCTTTGTTGAAGGCTTCCCTGCGCACACACACTCACTCATACAGACACAGCTTCAAACTAATGAAGCTTCTTGGATGAGAGGTCACTTGGAGTAATGATAATCTTCATCCACTAACATGAGAATAATGGATGAATAATTTGCATGGGTCCACATGTGTGGGAGCAGTCAAACGTGTTCAACGTATGTGCAGAACCTCTATCCCCATCTGGGACTGACTCCAGGTGGAGGAAGATGTTTGTGACCTCCAGACTGTGGCTTCAGTGCTCCTTCAGGGAGCTGGGGGGTGGGAGAAAGCAGCACAGGGGTGAGATGCTTTAGAGCAGACTGGTAAGGTGTCAGCCAGACTAGCAGGGCAGCATGGCAGCAGAGCCTCCACACTCAGCAGCAGGAGTGGGGGCATGCTTACCTGTGGCCAGTCCCCCCTCTGCCCTGCACTTCATCCCTCCTCCTCCACCCAATCCTCCTCCTGGGGCAGAGGAGCCCAGTGCTTCGGACCCCACAGGAAAGGAGGGCCGTTCACCCTTGTAGGGCTTGGGCCTGAAGGGGAAGTCTTTGTCTTTACCTTTGGAGCCTTTGGGACGACCAGCTGTCTTCTTCTTTGACTTGCCATCCCCCTTCACTCCCAGCAGAGGGTGCACCTCTGAAAAAAAAGGGGTAAAATGAGATCGAAGTTCAGCTCTGCAACTCCAAATGTTGGTCAGAATCGTGCCCCAGTGTTCACTTAAACAGACGGAAAGAAGCTGGCGAGCGGAATGGCCAAAAATAACCATTAAAGACCCTTTCCAGGAGCTTCGAGGCAAATATTACCCTTTTTTTCCCCATTATCAATGAGTGGAAAGCTGGAAACTGTGGGAGGTCTCTCACCATCAATGGGCACCCCCTGCAGTTCAATCACAGTGGTGCGAGCCTTCTTTTTGGTGGGACCTCCTTCTGAGGAAAGCTGCCGCTGCTTCTTGTCGCTGCCAGCCAAAGGATCCTCTGGCGTTGCAGTGGGAACCGAAGCATCAGGGGGAGGACCAAAGGGGTTTTCCTCTGGATCCTCCACCTCAGGAGCGATGGGCAGATACAGCAGGGCCTTGCAGTCCTCCATCTCTTCATCACTGCACATAGAGACATCCAGACACCATCTCTCTCACAGTAACAGGACAGCAGTAGCCTTTCACAGGTATCCCCTTGGACACTTCAGTCCATCACTTCACAGAAAGGTGATGTGTCAACATTTACCCCTTTGAATATTCAGGCAAAAACGTGCTTATTGAAGCAGCTTCAATGTGTTCATCAGGCTTTTCACTGCCACCACGAACCCGCCTTTCAGTTTCATACTGACTTGAAAATAATGTTTGTGGAACAACAGCTCTGACATTATCATTACTTTCAATGGGCACACAACTTCCACTGACCAACATGACAGCTGTTGCCATTTTACTCTATTAGAAAGAAAACAATCTACCATCACTGGTTTGACATTTCAGAAGCTTTACTCCAAGACTTGGTAACGAAACTGATAAAAACTAAGACTTCTTCCTCCTCTTTCCTGGTATCTCCAACCACAGGATCTTTTTTACCATCATCCTCTTTGTTCTTCCTCTAACGTGTCCAAATCATCTCCATTTGCTTCCCTGCATTCATCTCCAGAACAACTACCTGTTCCTCAGATGGATTCATTCCTGATCCATCCTGGTCACTACAAAGAGAACCCCAGCATCTTCATCTCTGTTACCTCCAGTTCTCTGCATCAGTCTCTAAACCAACATGGCTGCTCTCACCACAGTCTTTGTTTCTTTTATTTTTGATGCCACTCTTTGGTCACACCTGAATCCTTCTTCCACCCGTTTCAACCTGCTTGCAGATGCCTCTTCACCTCTTTCCTACGCTCTCTGTTGTTCTGAACTGCTGACCCAAACAACTTAAAGTCCTCCACCATCTCCACCTCAAGCTACATTTCCCCAGCATTTCACTTTCTAGTAGGTTTAATCTGGCCCTTGGATTAAGATAAAAAATATAAAGATGTTGGGGGAGTAAAAAGCCCATTTCTAGCCCATCTCTGTTAAAGAACCATAGATAGCTATGGTTCTTTAACTAAATAACCGGGATACACAATTCCACCAAAGGAGAGCAAAGGAAAAGCAAGACCGGCATGACATGAGATCAAGACGTAAACAGATCTTTGAAAGTGTGTACCTCTTCCGGCTAAGAAGATGTTGTAGGATGTTTGGTTCCTTAGCCTCACCGCAGTTAAGTTGCTATAAAAATGATCAGCTGTGACACCACGATTACCAAAATGTTGTTGTCAAAAAGAAGAAAGGATGTGGAGCACTGAGCTTTCCAGGAAAAATTGACACAACTGTGCATATTTATTAGAGGTGTTGATGAGATGGGGGCGGCCGTGGTGCAGTGGAAAGGGCAGTCGGCCTCTGATCGAAGGATTGCAGGTTCGATTCCTGCCTTGCCCGTCCATGTGTCGAAGTGTCCTTGGGCAAGACACTGAACCCCACATTTCCTCTGATGGAAGGTTGGCACCAGTGTTCAGCAGCGGAGCCTCCATCAGTGTGTGAATGTGACTGTAAAGCACTTGGGGCCTTCAATGAAGGTAGGAAAGTGCTATAGAAGTATACGCCATTTACCATTTACTTTGTCACTCCGAGGAGTTTCTCGACTTGGTTTATTTGATGGACACAACAACAGCTGATGTCAACACTCTCATGACTGCACTGGACTGGACAATGTGCAGTGAACTGGTCACGTGATGTCAGTCCGGCCACTGATGGCCACTGATGGCGCCTCATCAATGGTCAGGCAGGCGTTGCCACAAAATTCAGGCAGAAAAAGATTCATCGCAGGAAAAGATTTTTGGACATTTCTTTGTATTTTACACACATGAATGACATTATGAAATGTGTTGCTACACAGGATTTGAATCCTGATATTGATGGTCTGGCGAAGGCCAAACCATCCCGAGTTTTAGGAGAGAAAGGGAGGTTAACTCTAAATCCTATTGTTCACAAATGTTTGCAAGTTTAATTTTTCATTTTTGCACACTTATGATTTAAAGATTATTTTATTTAAAAGAGAACAATGCAATTTAAGAGAAAACCACATGGTTAAACAAGACAAAACACGGCAAAATTAGCCAGAAGCCTAGTTTTCCTCTGTAGTCCCCTACATTTTAGGCAGGGTGTTTTTTTTCTTCTGAGTCTCTGATTCTTCTGAGTTTATCATTAGGATTGCTTCAATGTCAGATATAAATATTCAAACTCTAAAACTATTTTTTAATTGCAACACATTTTATTTGAACTCCATTGGCCTCTGTGAATGAATGTGTAATAATAAGTGATTAGACTACCAAGTTGGTTGAGGCATTTTTTTCCAACTGAGAAAAAAACAAAACCAAAACAGAGCTACAGGTAACAAGCTGACCACAGCTTATTTTGCTATTATGTTACTGGGCCGGCCCCATTGAGATCAAACGGGTTGAGTGTGGCGCCTGAACCAAAATGAGTTTGACATCCCTGATATATGTCCAACAGCAAATTGAAAGACAACTTGACCTGCTTAACAGCAACGTAAACCCCCATCACCGATCTATCACTGGTGTGAGTGTGCACTCCTACCACAACTTCAATTTGAATTTCAAGTTAAACTATTTTATTTTTTATGTTTTTTGCATCCGATATATTAGAATTTCATGACTTTTTCACCTGCTCCCTGTTCTCACTAAAGATCACAGTGTCATCTGCAAACATCATGCTCCACAGAGATTCCTGTCCAACCTCATCTGTCAGTCTGTCCATCAACACAGCAAACAAAATGAGCATCCTTGGATCAGTTCCACCTTCAACTCCTCCTTCATATCTACAGAACATCTCACACTGTCTTCCAGCTCTCATTCATGTCCTGAACATTTCCAACATTCTTCTCTCACTCCAGAGTTCCTCATACAAACCACAGCTCTTCTCTCAGCCTCATTTCATAGACTTTCTATAGATCACACGTGCACAAATCCAAACTCACACACAAATCAAGAATTGCGCACGCACAAATCGGGGTAATACTATTTTCTCTATATAAAGTAGTGTTCCGTTTTTAGGTTTGCTTGGTGTTCTTGGTTTTCTCACCTACTGCAAAAAGCAACAATGGGATCCACAGTGGTCACATCCACCTCTTCATCCTCTGCTGCATCTGCACCTGCAAGGCAAACATGTCACACACCATGAGATTGTTCTGAGTTCTGTATGTTTGATCTTTAATTGACAGAGGGAGAGAGATCTTTTTCCCACTTCGGCAGATTCAATAGCAAACAGCTTGCATTAAGCAAACTATAGAGAAAAATTGTCCAGAACTGGAGCTTCTTTTCCAAGTATAGTTTACTTTTCAAAAACTCTTAGCCTCAGTTGCAATAAGATGTTTCTGCAGCCACCTTCCCTTAATAATGAATATGTGGAAGTTTTGTGATTTGGTACAAATTTTATTTTACATAATTATGGAAAAAAGAGGTTTAAAATATACATTTTTTAAAACTCATTTTAATTGTAATTTTCAGTTCTAAAAATAATCCATGTAAATGAAATTTAAGTGACTGCAGACTTTTCATGAAGTACAACAAGACTGGTTTCCCTACCTGTCTGCTCCGGTTCACTTTTGTCTTCATCTTCAATATCAAACTCAGATTCCCGCTCCTCGTATTCCACATTCTCATCCAGTTCTTTAAAGTCTGGGGCAAAGGCGCTCCAGTTTTCCTGAAAATACATCATCATTTGAAGCTGGAAGCTCAGTCACCCCCCAATTTGTACATTTAAACCAGAGTGAAGGTGATTCTAACAGCAACGTCATCCAGTGTTTCATGCATTCACCGTCATTGGACACATACCACTTGGTTCTGTGCCCAGATGGAAACGACTCCACTGGAGATGGAGGCGATAATTGGTCGAACTGGATGCCACTAAAAGATATGAGGTGAGAAAAGAGCCAATTTGAAAAGCACACCATGAACCTGGTTTCTTCAGTGACCATCATCATCTCGGTCTTATGCTGCAGTATGTCCACACCGCCCTTGGCAATGCGTGTTCAAGTGGCCATTTTCAATGTAAAGGCGATGTAAACGCATGTTTATGCAGCCCGGAACGGGCTTCCGCTTTCCAAACTCTCGTCTTCACACATACCTATGCCAGTTTTTAAGTCTTTTTTCAGGGACTACGAGTTAAAAGTTAAAATAGGCTGAACTTTGACTAATCGGGGACTCTAATTCAGTAGTGATGTATAGATGATGTCTTTTTTATCACACAGAAGTAACAACCATTTGAAAATTGATCCCGAAGGAGAAATTAATAATCACGGTTTTGTCTGGCTGGAATTCTATGACACAAAATCTTTCGTATATCAGAACAGAGCTGTGAAAGAAAAAGCATGGAGCAAGATTCACCCGATTTGCACCGCTTCTTTTCGCACCAAGCCTCTTCCAATTGTAGGTATATGCGCTTGAATCGGGTAACGACAGTCCAGTGTGAACACCATATGTAACACGCACATTCAAGAACCCGTGTTCAGTGCGTTCTTGAATGTGAATCACATGTCTGGTGTGTATGTAGAATAAACAGCTACTGAGAAAAACGACCAGGTGAAACCTCCTTACAGCGACGTCTAACAGCAGCTCTCCTCTGGTTCCATGCAGAATCTTCACCAGATTGCCGATGCTCTTCTCCCAAATGTAGAGAGCATGCTGCCTGGCTGAACCAGCCACAATGTACTCCCCATCTCCAGAGAAACAGCAGCGCTTCCATGGAGTCCTGAGGGCGGAACACCAGGGAACATGGGATAGGACATATGCCCCACAGGTTTGATCAGAAATGTTCACGGCTCAAATAATAACCTCCTCCTGGTTTGTCACTGTGTTTGAGTTCACACACCTGTTGACCAGGTCCTGCAGTTTCTGCATGGGTTCTGGCTCACCGTCCCTTCCACAGGTTAGGATCTCTCTGCCATCGTATACTCTAATGATCCGATCTGCTGTGTTTATGAGGAAACAACTGCATCGAAAAAGAACACAAGGAAAAAAAACTGAATCCAGAAACCTGCACAAGAACCATCGAATGAATCCCTAAGCAGAACAGCTCCAGTGACCACAAAACCTCAGTGAGACTGCTCCTTTTTCTCTATGGAGAAACACAATGACCTAAAAATTTAAAGGAGAAACTCAGGTTCAGCAGGAGGAGTCAGGCTTCCGTTCTGCTGAAAGTAGTCTGACCTGTGAGTATGGAGAGCACATAAAGTGGAGGACATTCAGTGGACTAAAGTCAGAAGATTGTAGACCTGCACAAAACCAGAATGGACTACAAAACAATCAGCAACAAGCCGGAGGTTAAGGTGACAACTGTTGGAGCAACTTTTCCAAAAAACAAGACCATGACCATCAATCCATCCGTAGGTCTGGAGCTCCAAACCAGATCTGAACTGGTGGGGTTACCATGATCATGAGAACAGTGAGAAATCGGTCTAAGACAACACGGCTGGAGTTAGTTGATAATCGAATAAAACCTGTGGACAGAACTGAAGCTCAGAATTACCAAGAAAAAGCCAAGAAATCTGAATGATTTAGAAGTCATTTGTAAAGAAGAGTGTAGCAAAATTCCTCCTGATATGAGTAGAAACCTGCTCACCAACTATGAAATGTCTGACCTCTGTGTTTGATAAGACTTTTGTCACAATGGACTGTCATTCCAGAAAATGGAATCAAAGACTTATTTTCCATAATGACAAATAAATGTATTTCAATTCTTTAAAGTGGATTTCTTGATTTTCTATCTCACTGTTCTAATGAAGCTACCAGTAGGACGACAGACTGGGAAGTTCTTTTTGGGGGGCAAACCTACAAAATAGGTAAGGAATGAAATACTTCCTCCAATGTAAGCATCATTTGATAGCAGGTGGGAATTTTGAAGGCACTTTTAGATCCACTAGGTCTAATGGAAAAATAATCCAGAAGTTTAAGCTCATGTAACAGTGTTTAATTCCTGAACTGAAAACATTAAGCAAGTTAAAGGCTGTGTTATGGTTTTTACATTTCCATCTTAGATTAAGGAGAGATTTCCCACCTGCCCTTCCGAGCAAATTCAATGGATTTGATGGCGGTTGTGTTGCTGGTGCCTGTTGTCACTCTGAATGAAGCCACCAGCTCCTGTGTGTCTGTGTTTAGCACCAGAATCTGAAACGCAAGTAGAAAAATGCATTAGAACCTTTTTATAAGATTTGGAGCATCGAAACAGATGACCACCACATGGAATCACTCTTGAAGTTGTTCCAGATTAATTCTTGTTGACACTTTTAAATGTTTTTGCAACAAGTCAGTAAAGTGAATGTTTTTTTTTTGTTTCCAAGCATGGACTGAAAATACCAGTTTTAAGAATCATGAAAGCTGGCTTCTTTGCAGCCAGTCAGAGCTTTCAGAGGGCTGACCTTTCCTTTAGCATTGCCAGTGTAAATGTACTGTCCTCGTCTGTCAAACGCTGCCACCACATTCAGGTCTGAGTCATCATCCACCGGCAGGATGACGTGTTTGGAGTCTGACAGCGTCAGCAGAACTGGCGCAGACTTCATTGGACATACCAGCACTTTGTCCCTGAAACACAGTCAAAGATTCAAGCGGTTAAATTCTGAAAAAGAAGTGATATCAAACAAAAAGCGGCCACGTCGTCACATATCTGATGCTGGAAAACACTTGCATGTCTCTGGGGTGGCACTGCAGTTTCAGGATGGGTGAAGGAAAACGAAACCTCTGGTCACAGTCTCCTGTCAGTACGTCCCACTGCGACACAATGTTGTCTGTGGAGGCGCTCACAAGTTTGTGCCCGTCCCGACTCCAACTTGTAAAAAAAAAAAACACAAAAAACACAAAAATCCCTCTTTCAGACAATTCTTTATGCCAGTGCCTTCCAACCATGGATTGGAAGGGGCTGGTGCTCAGAGAGCAGAGTTTTAAAGAAAACGCAGAGATGTCTGAATGGATCAAAATATCACTTTGGGTGTGTTTTTAAGTTAACATTAAAATACACTTAGAATCTCAAAAGGTTTCTATAATAGACTCCATTATACAGGCCCTTTAATATAATTTATAAAAATTTATTTATGGTTTCTTTTAACATTTTGTAACATTTGTAAATAAAGGTCTGTTTAATTAATAAACATTTGATTTATCATCTTCATGCATGGCAATGCACCATCTCATGCTGCAGGAAAACTTGTGCACCATGGGTTCTATGGGCATAAAAGGAGATCAACTGATGGTGTGGCCCCCATCCTCCCCTGACCTCAATCCTATTAAGAACCTTAGGAGAATCCTCAAACCAAATAACTCTGAGGGTGGAGGCAGTTCACATCCAAACAGTTCTGGGAGGCTTTTTTGACTTTCTGCAAAGAAATTCAAGTTGAGTTCAATGGATGCAAGAACTGTGAAGCTGCTGCAAAATAAGGGTCCTATGTTGAAATGGAACTGGATCTATGAGGACGTTTCTGATTGGATTAGCTTTGATTTCAGTAAATATGACCTCCTAATGCAGCAAATTCAACAAATGACCATTTCAGTTCTTCAGAATTGATCAAATGTTGTTGAACTCGTGTAATAATGTGGAACAGTTCTTTTGAAGGGTTTTAGTTTTGAAAAAATACTGTTATCTTTAAGAGGTTTGTTGAATAACATTTAATACATACACTCTAATAGTTAGTGACCTGAAAATTATGCTGTCTATCATTTGAATTGAGTATTTAGAAAAATATCATTCGCATAATAATTTGGAATATGCACTTATGCGCACTGCTCTAAAGAATGAAGGGAACACTACGAAAACCCATCCTATACCTGAATGAATAAAATATTCTTTTAAATGCTTTATTCTTTACATAGTCGCATGTGTTGACAACACAACCACACAAACATAATTAATGGAGATTAAATGTAATAGCCTATGGAGGTCTAGTTGTGGAATGACACTTAAAATGAAAGTGTAAAACACACTACAGGCTGATCCAACTTGAATGTAATGTCTTTCAAACAAGTCAGAATGAGGCTCAGTTGTGGGCGTGTCCTCCATGTACCCGTATGACTTCCCTGCAGCACCTGGGTATGCTTCTGATGAGGAGGTGGATGGTATCCTGAGGAATCTCCTACCACACCTAGACCAAAACATCCGCCAACTCCTGGCCTTGGTGGATGGACAGACACGATGTCCCTGATGATCAGAGTCAGGTCTGGGGAGCCACGGGCAGGCCAGTCCATTACATTACTACCTTCGTCTAGCTGACACACCCCAGCCACATAAAGTCTATCATGGTCTTGCATAAGGAGGAACTCAGGGCCAATCGCACCAGCACCATACAGTCAGTCTCAGAAGGGGTCTGAGAATCTCATCTCGGTACCTAATGGCGGTCAGGCTACCTCTGATGAGCACATGAAGAGCTGTGTGGCCCTGCAAAGAAATGCCACTTCAAACCACCCACTGCCAAACCGGTCACGTTGGATGATGTTGCAGGCAGCAGAATGTTCTAGACAGATTCTCCAGACTGTCACATGTGCTTAGTGCTAAACTGCTTTCCTCTGTGAAGAGCACAGGGCGCCAGTGGTGAATTTGCCAATCTCGGTGTTCTCCAGCAAATACCAACCATCTACCACGGTGTTGGGCTGTAAAGCACAACTCCCACCTATGGACGTTGGGACTTTATACCACCCTCATGGAGTCTGTTTCTAACCGTTTGAGCAGAAACGTGCACGTTTGAGGCCTGCTGGAGGTTTAGCAGGGCTTTGGCAGTACTCCTTCTGTTTCTCCTTACACAAAGGAGGAGGCAGTGGTCCTGATGCAGGGTTGTTGCACTACTATGGCCTCTTCCACATGTCCTGATGTACTGGCTTGTCTCCTGGTACCGCCTCCATGCTCTGAACACTACACTGAGATCCGCAGCAAACCTTCCTACAGCTCGCACTGATGTGCAATCCTGGATGAATTGTACTACCTGGGCCACTTGTGTGGGTTGAAGATGCCATCTCATGTCTGACTCATGGAGTGACATCGCATCATTCAAAAGTCACCAAAACATCAGCCAGAAAATATAGGAATGGTGAAGATGTCTGTGGTCACCACTTGCAGAACTGCTCCTTAAATTGAGGCGTCTTACTGATCACTTTTTATTTCCATCTGTTGTCTATTCCACTTCACATTAGACAAACATGTGAATTGATGGTCAGTCAGTGTTGCTTCCTAGTCGGACAGTTTGATTACACAGAGGTGTGATTGACTTGGAGTAACATTATGTTGTTTTGGTGTTCCCTTTATTTTTTTGAGCAGTGTATGTAGGAAAGTAGAAGTAAATACGATTGGAATCAATTGCAGACTATCAATTACATTTTTAGTGCTTTATTTCTTAACACATTTTTACATGTGGATGAAGGAGACCTCCTCTTCCTCCTCTACTTGAACCTGAACCTTACTGTTTATGTTGCTTTGTTTGAACTTCCCTGAATATAAAATCAGTTTTTCTTTTTGCAGTCCCTGACAAACGTTTCCAAATATGCTTACATGATCACTGGCTTGATGGAACTTACATTTAAGTAAAGAATCATTGAAAGATAAGATATGTAAATGTATAATTTGGAGGGGAAAAAGGAACACCCATCTAGAGATTAGTTCTACTTTAGTTTGGTGTAAAATGCAGGACAGCAGGAGGAAGTGATGAAATGGCGCCATTGCGGCAGCTTTGCTTTGCTATGAATATCTGCTCACAAATTTTATGGCACCACTGCAAAAGGATTCCAGACACATATTGTACTTTGATAAATGTTAGCTTGTATTTAAAAATTCCTGAACTGAAAACTTATAAAAAGTACAGAAACTTTTCCCAAAAAAAATAGCATAGTAAAAGTTTCCAAAACTATAAAGAAATAACACTAGTAAAGTATACATGCTCTGAAAATACTTTGCTAGTTGACACCACTGCCCTTCTGCGTGTTCATTTTTTGAAGTTCTCAAGGGTCCTCGTGTTTGTCAAAAAAGAAACTGGTGTTTTAAATCGAAAACATCCCTGCATCTCCTTTAAACCAAAAATTCTTCATTAAAAATTAATCTTCAATTATCCAGAAAAAGCAGGTAAGAACAAAATCTTAGGAAAGTCAATCCCAACTATTTTTGTGATCTCACCAGAAAAATTAAGACTTTTTAAAATATGTATTTTAGCTTCACTGACATTTCAAAAGAATCATACAGTTCAAAAATACAAAAATAAAGAAACGCTAGCCCACTCACTTACTATATAACCATCGTTTTTGCGTTAAATATGATGACTGCAACCACTGTCCAACCACCATGGCGCATAAAAGCGTGATGAAGCAGTCATTTCAGGAGAGGAACCTTACCACAAAGAGCAGACGGGATGGATGTGTGCACTGATGATTTTAGCAATTCCCCTTGTGAGGAAGTCCCAGATAACAATGCGGCCATCATTGCAGCCAACAGCCAGCAGAGTTCCCCAACGGTTAAAGGTGCACGTGAGAGCCATGCTGATACAGTCCAGAGTGCCATCCGCCTCCTACACATAATCACACATTTGCAAATGACAGGGCCTCACATATGAAACCTCATGAAAAGTGATGTGGGTGAATTTTAGAGCACAGCAGTCTATTAATTACTCATGAAATCTTTAAGATTTAAAGCTGGTGGCTCACCTCTGGATAGTTTTGCCCAAATGACTCTAAAAGACAGACAACAAAGAGATTATTTTTCTAGACTGAAGAGGAGTGACAGAACACACTGACCTGGCATCTCAAAAACCTACAAGTCATTCCTTCATACAGAAACATGCCACCTCAAATTTAAAACTCAGACAGTATTTGAACTGCTGGTTAATTTAACAGCACAATGCAAAGTGATCTTAAAGACGGGAAACTACATTTATTTCAACTCATGTGTGGGTTTGGTTCAGTCTGACAGAGAAACAAACAGCAAATCATTTAAGTTTAAAAGAGACATCTTTGACCACCTCCTGTCCATATATTTTGTTGACATTTCATTTTTTTGTGGGCTGTCGTGCAGCGGTAGGGCAGAAGACTGAAGGTTCGATTCCCCCCTCGCTCGCCCATGTGTGTAAGTGTCCTTGGGCAAGACACTGAACATCACATTGCCTCTGGTATAAGGTTGGCACAGTGTTCAGCAGCGGAGGCTCCATCAGTGAATGAATGTGTATGTGAATGGGTCTGAGACTGCAAAGCGCTGTGGGCCTTCAAGGAAGGTAGAAAAGCTCTATATAAGTAAACGTCATTTACTATTTCTTTTTTAACTTGTCCTGTCCAAGAGCGGAGAAAACAGATGACAGCTGAAGGCCTCTTGTGTTAGATTTTACTGTAAGAAACAGCATTGCATTTTACAATGCAATCAAATTTGAGTTACTTTAAAATAAACTTAAATAAAACTGTGTATTGAAATGTCATTTTTAAATATAGAATTGTAAAATGCGTTGTCATTTCAATTATGACATTAAAAACCTTTGACAATCTGAAATGCAATTGATTTTGGTTTTATGCAATAGTTTATATTTAATACTGTCATACTGAATTGTAAATTTTTAATAATGAATTTTAAATTGCAAAATACATATTCATTTGAATTATGACATGAAAAACCCACAACAATTGATTTTTTTATTCAATATTTTGTTTTTTCATTTTTATATTTAATTGTAAATTTTAATATAGAGTTCTAAAATACAAAATGTATTTTCATTTTAAAAGCCCGAATTGTACATTTAAAATTGAAAACTGCATTTTTCAAATTGCATGATTAAATAGCAAATTGAATTGAGTCAAAAGAACTTCCACAGGTCCTACAAGTCTGGGGTGCAATTAAAACCAAGAAGTGATATTTGTGCCACCATATTGCAAGAAAAAAAATCAAAGTTTTGAGATCAAAATTTTCTAAATTGCAAAAAACAAAATGTAAAGTTTTAAGTTAAAAAACTTGAAACTCTCTGGTCTCTACACTAACATCAATAAATACAGAACCCTGTTCTATATTTTGGTTGTTCTGCTCCTTCTGAGTTCTGCTCAAAGAGAAACGGGCCAGAATGGTTAAAGTATCCCGGTCAAACAGAACTGAAACAAAGTCTGTGTCTGCCTCCAAGCTCCATCCATGCAGACAAAGACACTTGATTGGATAGAATCTAGACCAATCAGCATGAACCCTCTTGTCTGTGATTGGCTCTCTGGTGGCACAAATATCACACGAAACAGAAACTTACAAAACAGAATCAAAGACATGACGAAAGCGAGATAGAATAGTACTCATCTGAAAAAAAAATGTGTTGAAAAAGCAACATTTTTTAAAGCAAACGCAAACATATTTTTGAAAGCAAAGAAACTTTTTTGAAAGCAAATATTTTCATTCAGAAATTATGAAGTTGTATACTTAAACTTTACATTTTGCTTGCAATTAAAAATGTTTGATCTCAAAACTGAATTTTGCTTGGAATTTGGCGGGACAAATATCACTATGCAGACGGAGGCGTAAGGGGTAAGCAAACTGTCAAAAAGAAACGTATTCATAAAGAAAAAAATGTATTTCAAAGAAAAAGTTGTATTCATAAATACAAAGTTGTGCACAAACTTATATTTTGTTCACAACTTTGCAGAAAGAAATATGAATATGTAAAACGTAAAACTAAAGGTTGTATTCATATTTTTTCTGCAAAGTTGTGCCTAAAGTATAAATGTGTGCACAACTTTCTTTATGCATACGTTCCTTATTGACAGCTACCTTACCTCATAGAGGCGCACAATCCATGCACAACCATGGGAGCCACTGCCAAGTAGCTCCACCTTCGATGCGGGGTTTAAGCGACTTGACCTAAATAATAATTATTATATTTAACAATAATAATAATAATAATAATAGTTTGGGAGGTCAAGCTCCAAAGCAATTTGTAACAACTCCGATGTTTTTGATGCAGGATGTTAGGCTGATGTTTGTGGTCTTTTAAACTCATTGGGCTTTTCTGGTATTTTATCAAACGAGGACCTCTTCATTCCAAAAGTAAAACGTTTATCCCTACTGGGCATTCGATTCTTGATAAAGCTGAAACGCAATGGACACAAAAACAATGCATCTGATGTTGTCCCAAGGCTAATGAGGCGAGCTAACTGTATCTCTGCTCCCATTTTCAAAACAAATATTCAGTTGGGAATAATTAACACATTTGGGTTTTGAACAAAGCTAAACTTGACAAAGTTAAACGTTGAATTACATTATGGAATAATTATTTAAATTGTTTTTATTTGAACGCCATCGCCGTCTTTTCTGTTAGCGTGCTAGGCTGATGCTAATCACAACAAAGTAAGCTCTGTGCGGACACATCAACAAACTAAAGACAGAAACAAAGGATGCTAGTTACCGAGCAGTTCCAGGTTCATTGTTGAAAATCTGTGCGTTTACAACCCCTCAACAGTTCGAAATGACCAAGTACACAGATTGTATCTGGTTTTACTTCACATCTGCTCAAACTAAAAGATGTGGCGCCGACACCTCCAGCAAGGTCCCCGATCGGTGCGGCCGGAAATGTGCCTTAACAAAATAAACGAACTGGAGACGACAGACTGTCTTTCGCTTCAAATTTAATAACACTTTTACTGATAGGCACACAAAAGTTAAAATCAGCATTTAGAAAAGTGCAGAGGTCCCATCATTGACGAGAGAAACCAAACGAATAAAAAAATTAAACATTAACTAGTCAATAACATTTACAATATGATGATTGGTAGAGAGAAGAGGGTACCCAGCTGCAGGTGAAATGGCGGATGGATCTGTCATGGCGGATGAACACTACTGAATGGCGGTGTAGGTATCTCTACTCGGCCTGTCAAAATGACTTGGGGTCCTGTGACTGATGATGACGTCACACTATTTTATTGGTTGTCAATTTGGCACGACGACGTGTAAGATAGTGATTAACCCAGAAAAATCGATAACGATAATTAGTACAGTCGTAACTTGCAGTTATTCGTAAGAAACATGGATAACTTGTACATTGAAATGTCTCACTACATTGCACAAGGGACTGATCATAGCCTCGTCCCCACTTCAAGAATAATTAGTTTTTAATACAACATGTTTGAAAAGGGAAATATAAACTTTGCAATCATAACTGTTAAATCTGATGAGGTTCTGTAATTCCATAGTGTGGAATTTGATGAATGCTTAGAACTGTAGGCTTTTGATTATAGTTATCAGTATGACAATGTTTTTTTCTGAGATAAAAAAAAAAGTAAAACTGACATTTGGGCCAATTAAACCTGACTGCAAACCATAAATGAATGTTGTTCTTTATACAGTCATACATTTACTGACAATGGAAAAATAAGTTTATGTTGCCAATGGTTCTCCCTTTAATACATTAATAGAACAGATCTGTTAATGTATTAAAATACATTTTACATTTGGTGTAACAGATAATAATGTCAGACACAACAAACAATTATGTCAGACACACTTTAAAATTAAAAATGACATTATTAGCTATGACTAAAAGCAACTTTAGGTCACAAAAGGAAACCTAAAATGAAAACAACAATATTATGAGCCTGAGAAGATCTCAATGCTCGTTTGTCCAAGTGGTGTTACCGTAGGGTGACGCCATCATCAGTAGAAGGACCGAACCTTTGTGACAGCCCGAGTAGATCTGGTTCCCACATATATAAAGACATTTTGGAAAGGTTTTGTTTAAATTATGTTCTTTATTATGCATGGAGACACTTCAGTCTAAGCGAGTTGCGGCTCAGGCTGTAGTAGAGGCAAAAACTCGATCCTGGGAGGAGTTTGCAGAGGCCATAGAGAAGGACTATGGGTTGGCCTCGAAGAGGTTCTGGCAAACCATCCGGCGCCTCAGGAGGGGGAAGCAGTTTTCTGCAGGCACAGTTTTCAGTGTAGGTGGGGAGCTTTTGACCTCGACTGGGGACATTGTCGGGTGGTGGCAGGAATACTTCGAGGACCTCCTCAATCCTGCTGAAACACCTTCTTTTGAGGAAGCAGAGGCCGAGAACTTTGGGTGGGACTGTCCATTACCCAAGCTGAAGTCACAGAGGTAGTCAACAAGCTTCTCAGTGGCAAGGCACTGGGAGTGGACAAGGTCCGCCCTGAGTACCTCAAGTCTCTGGATGCTGTGGGAGTGTATTGGTTAACATGTCTCTGCAGCATCGCTTGGCAGTTGGGAACAGTACCACTGGACTGGCAGACAGGGGTGGTGGTTCCCCTTTTCAAGAAGGGGGACTGGAGGGTGTGTTCCAACTACCGGGGAATCCCAATCCTCAGCCACCCTGGGAAAGTCTATGCCAGGGTACTGGAGAGGAGAGTCCAGCCGATAGTCGAACCTCAGATCCAAAAACAACATATATGGTGTATGGAGTGCGGGGAGCCTTACTCAGGGCTGTCCGGTCTCTGTATGACCAGAGCAGGAGCTTGGTCCGCATAGCTGGCAGTAAATCAGACCTGTTCCCGGTGCATGTTGGACTCCGACAGGGCTGCTCTTTGTCACCGGTTCTGTTCATAGTCTTTATGGACAGAATTTCTAGGTGCACCCAGGGTCCGGAGGGGGTCTGGTTTTGGAACCACAGGATTTCCTCTCTGCTCTTTGCAGAAGATGTTGTTCTGTTGGCTTCATCAAGCCAGAACCTCCAGCATGCATTGGAACGGTTTGCAGCTGAGTGTGAAGCGGCTGGGATGAGGGTCAGCACCGCTAAGTCTGAGGCCATGTTTCTCGACCAGAGAAAGGTGGTTTGCCCTCTCTGGGTGGGTGGAGTGCTCCTTCTCCAAGTGGAGGAGTTTAAGTATCTTGGGATGTGATGTGAGCGTGAGATCGACAGATGGATGGGTGCTGCGTCCACCGTCATGCGGTCGCTGTATCAGTCTGTGGTGGTGAATAGAGAGCTAAGCCAGAAAGCAAAGCTCTCAATTTACCGGTCCATCTACGCCCCAATACTCACCTATGGTCATGAGCTCTGGGTCATGACTGAAAGAACGAGGTCCCGGATCCAAGCGGCTGAAATGAGCTTCTTCCGTAGGGTGGCTGGGCGCTCACTTAGAGATAGGGGGGAGAAGCTCCGGGAGGAGCTCATAGTAGAGCCGCTGCTCCTCCACATTGAGAGGAGCCAGTTGAGGTGGCTCGGGCATTAGGCCCCGGACACGCTGGAGAGACTACGTCTCTCGACTGGCCTGGGAACGACTCTGGGTCCCCCCGGAGGAGCTGTAGGAAGTGGCCGGGGAGCGGGAAGTCAGGGGATCTTTACTTAGACTGCTGCCCCCGTGACCAAGTCCCGGATAAACGGAAGAAAATGGATGGATGGATGGATGGATGGAATAATAAACAACAGCTAAGTAGAAAAAATTACAATAGTTAAACCAATTGAGGAGGTAGGGTTAAATGTTATTGATTTTGAGGTGATGAATGGAGGAATTAAATTGCAATGGCTAAAAAACTATATTAAAAACATGCAATCTGGTGGTCCATTTCAAAACAATAAAAAATATTTTTCCCTGTAAAAATGTCTGCATTTAAGGTTCAATGTTCATGACAATATCTGTAAAATATGTAAAAATGACATAGAAACCCAAAAGCATCTGTTTTATGAATGTAATGTGGTTCATAATTTTTGGGGAGAATGATATCGATGGTCTTTAACAAAAAATACAATTCCGTTATTTACATACTCTAACATTTAATTTGGTTGTATTAACAAAAAAAAATCAGTTTTTGTTTAAAAACTTAGTTATCTTTAGTTGTGTTTACTTAGACTGATGTGATCTTTGCTTACCCTTGAATATATGTATATTCTTATTTGGGTTATTTGATCTTTTATTGCCTTAGATATCTAAATACGATTGGTAATTTACATTTTTTAAAATAATTTTAATTATTTATTTTATGTTGTTGATTTGTTTTATGTTATAGTTAATTTTTCTTTGTCCTTTCCTTTTCTTCTCCTTACTTAAGATTGAGTGGGATTCCTTGGGTCATCATATATAAACTTTTATATACTGTTGATATAATGACATGCTTTTTGTCCATTAAAAAAAAAACAAACAAAAAGTTGAGTTCACAAGCAGGAAGAAAGAGTAGCGATAACTTTATACATAGAGCTCCCCAAACAAGCCCGAAAAGACGTACGGACCTGGTCCAAAAAGATCGCCAATGAGGAGAAAGTTTTCTCAGAAGACAGCTCAGTTTCTATTACTGGTGGTAATTGTGTTGCTCGTTCACTGGCACGTGTTAAGGATGCTAATTAGCATGCTAGCTAATTGATAACTTTTTGCACTGCATACATGAAGCTTAGCTATGGAGTCTATTTAGGATCAGCTCAAATTGAAGGAAATTCCAGATCGCAAATTTGAAAAAAATAATCTTATTTTGATCCAACCTTCTTTTTGCATATTGTGTATAAAACTCTGGGTCAAAGGGAAATAGGATGTCTCTATTCTTCGTGCACGGAGAAGAGCATCCGCTAGATGCTTTCCTAAGGACAGCTGGAGACCCTAAATTCATGTATTAGATATTTTGGTGTCAGGAATAAATCTTTTAGTAGAAAACCTCAAAATCGTTCCAGACCTCGATATTTTGAACACGCACTTAGGCATAATCAGTGAATTATAGCCTACAGTTTAAAAAAAAAGTTCAATTTAAAAACAATTTTAAACTCAAAAGTACACATTATAAACTTGAAAGAAATATTGAAAATTTGAAAAAAGTAATTGTACATTTAAAACTTGAATAAAAAGAAAAAAATTAAACCTAAAACTGATGACAAATTAAAAAAAATGTTTTTTTATTTTTTCATTTTTTTATTTCAGCTTTCACTTTTTGCTTTCAGTTTGAATTCAGTTTTCAAGTTTTCACTGCCAAGCTGATCCTACTTTTGTGTAAAAATGTGTAAAAATCTCTGCCCATAACCATCAGTGAAAAAAGCAAATAAGATGGTGCACCATTGTTAGAGCTTACAGTTAATCTCCTCCCAACCTCAACATCTATCTATCTCAGAACATTTGACTACAATGATGACAAAATCCGCTACAAAGGTTTCCTGAGCCCTAAAATGATCTCTTAGTTTGGGTCAGCTGCTTCACAATCAGAGGCAGGATTGTGTCCTTCTATTCCAACATCATCATCATCTCCCAGACATCATTTTGATCCACAGCCTTGTCACCAGCCACATCGACTATTCTCTTCTCTTCCATCTCCCCAACAAATTCATCCATAAACTCCAGCTGCTCCAGAATTCTGCTGCCCAGATCATCACCAGAACTCCCCTTCACCACCACATCAACTCAATCCTACAGCAGCTCCACTGACTTCCAGTCCAATCAAGAATTGTTAATAAAATCCTTCTGTACATCTTTAAGGCCACGAACAATGTCTACTCTCTCCTGTGTGCAGTCATTTTGCTTGTTTGGAAATCATAGAGCTAAGTAATAAATTCCAAAAATTAACTGAATATTAATGTTCAATGTCTGTGTAGATATTCATTCATCCAGGTATATGTATCAAAGTAATAGTTAAAAAACTGTTAACTAGATATGATTTATCTTCAATAATGCTCTTTGAAAAAAACAACAAATTATTATTTAATCAAATAACATTTAATCCTTTTACTAAGATTTTTTAAATTAATTTTCAGAAAAATTGACAAAATAATATCAATTATTTTAACTTTAATTATTTAACTTTGTTAACAAAACTGAATATTCATCCACAGCATCAGAAGAACAGTAGATGAGAAATAAGATGATGATTACAGTGCACATTTGAGTATATCACAGCCTAATGAAAATGAGTGAAAGTTCAGTGTATCGACCGTTATTCAAATTATGTTTTTCAAATAAATTTCAATTTTTTATAGCTTTCATTTTTTTAAAGAGTTTCCCTGTATTTTTTTTTTTACTTTACCAATGAAAACAGAATGTTTCACAATGTAGTCATGACCGGTACCAAGGATCTGGTGCCAGTCCCAAGACCAGGTAAATACAGAGGGTCGTGTCAGGAAGGGCATCCGGCGTAAAACCTTTGCAAAACCAATTACACGAATCAGACCTATGAAAGCCATACCGCATTGGTCAAGGCTTAGGTCAACAATGATCATCTGTACTGTTCAGGGTGCCGATGGAAACTGGACTACTGTTGGTCAAAGAAGGAGAGGAAGAAGGTGTGTTGATAAAGAAGAAAGAAAGAAAGAAGAAAGAAGAGGAAAGTCAGGAGTGTTGGATTTAGAGTATAGGGTCTTTGAATGTTTGAACTATGACAGGAAAAGGAGGAGAGTTAATTGACACGATGCAGAAGAGGAAGAGTTAGGGTTAGACATACTGTGTGTCCAGGAGACCAGGTGGAAAGGTAGCAAGGTTAGAAGCTTAGGAGCAGGGTTCAAGGTGTTCTATCATGGTAGAGATGGGAGGAGGAACTGAGAAGTTATCTTACAGGAGGAATTTGTTAGGAGTGTTGGGGGTAAAAAGTGTCAGAGTGATGAGTCTGAGTATAGAAATGGAAGGTGTGATCTTTGGTATTGTGTGTGGGAATGCCCCACAGGTAGGATGTAAGCTATAGGAGAATGAGAAACTCTGGTTAGACCTTGATGAAGTGATGATGAGCATGGTGAGAGAGTTGTCATTGGTGCAGATTTCAATGAACATATAGGTACAGGAAACAGAAGTAATCTCTCTAACATAGACCAAGAACAGAGGTGAACATTTGTGAGCAGCTGTGGTGGACCAGGCAGCCAAAAAGCAGGACAGGATGAAAAATATCAAAAAGTTGAAAATGTATTTTTCAAGATGATTTTTTTAAATAACTGTGATGGGTCCTTAAAAGAGGTCAACTGAACAACAAGGAAACTCAGGTTTAAAGTTTAACAACATAAGAAAAGGCAACTTAATCTAACCCAACAACAAACTAACAAGAACAGAACTGACCTGACTTAATGGACACAAAAGGGGAACATATATACTGTAGTGGGTGATCAAACCACTAAGACACACAAGGGGGACTGAAAATGACAAACCCTAACAACAAGATATTTAAACATATAAAGTACTCTTAACGTCCTGTTACCATAAAGAAAACAAGAATAACTAGAATTTAAAGCAAATAATATGAACCAAAACAAAACAAAGTAATCTTCCCCTGCCCTCCTGACCATGGAAAAGTCCAGTGAGCTGGTTGATGACGTGTCTGTTTTCTGCCGCCGCTGCTGATATTATGTCAGGCCTGATGTCTTTCCTTCAGCAGGGGGCAGCATCAGCAACAACAGTATTGTAACTCAGAGAAAGGACACATTAATGAACTCAAACAACAAAACGAATACATATATTGTGAGGTGCATGTATTTTACTGCCCTGGTGGTACTGCAGCGGTGGCAGCCACCACAGCAGCAGTTTGGTTTCATATCAAGAAAGGGCTCTACAGATGTAATCTTTACTTTGAGGATGTCGAAAGAGAAGGTCAGAGAAAGTCAGAGAGATCCACTGTTCTTTGTAGATCTGGAGAAAGTTTATGACAGAGAGGAACTGTGGTTTTGTATGAGAACGTCTGGAGTGACAGAGAAGTATGTTAGAGCAGGACATGTATGAGGGCTGGAGGTTTGCTGTAGGAGTGACAGAGGAGTTTCAGCTCAAATGAAAGAAAAGATGAACAAAACTGTGGTGAGAGCAGCCATGTTGTTCAGTTTAGAAACAGAGATACTGAGGAAAAGACAGGAAGCAGAACTGAAGATGCTGAGGTTCTGTTTGGGAATAAACAGGATGGAGAGGATCAGGAATGAGTCCATCAGAGGAGCAGCACATGTTAGAGGTTCTGGAGATAAGGTCAGAGGTCAGACTGAGATGGTTCGGTCATGTCTAGAGGAGAGACGGTGAATGTATTGGTAGAAGAATGCTGAGTCTAGAACTGAGAGAAAGAAGTTTAGAGGAAAACCAAAGAGGAGGTTTATGGATGCAGTGAATGAAGACATGAAGGAAGCTGGTGTTAGAGGATGCAGAAGACAGGGGTAAATGGAGGAATCTGATTGGCTGTGGCGACTCCTGAAGAGAAAAGACCAAAGGAAAAGAAGAAAATAGAATATTTCATGGTATCTACATACATGTAAATGCAATTTGGCTAGAAGAACTAGCTTGCTTGTGGTTCCTGGAATCTCTAAAAGAACAGTTGGAGGTAGAGCCTTTATCCACCAAGCTCCTGTTTTATGGAATAAACTTCCAGCTCATGTAAGAGAGGCTGACACAGTTTCTATATTCAAAGTTAGACTTAAAACATTCCTCTTTGGACAGGTTTATTACCAGACTAGCTAGTAATCAGAAAATATTTAACTTACTCTCTACCTCATCTACTGTAATGAAGTTTACCACACTGTCTCTACTCACTCTCCCCCCGCCCTCCCCTCCCGCCCTCCCCCACCCTAACCAGGCTCTGCATCCTTCTCCCACCCTCTCCTTTGACTCTTCCCGCTCCTATCTTTGGCTGTGACCTCGCCTTTGACTCTTCCAGCAACCCCAGCAGTTTCCACAACTCCTACTGGATGAAGCCCATCTGATAGACTATTCAAACATGTCTTTGTTTATTTAATACTTAACTGTTATCTTAACTTGTAGCTGTTTATCTAGACGTGTTTGTTTATTAGACATATACTTGTCATTCAACCATGTAGTTATAGAATTAATTAAGCTCACTTTTCTTTATAGTTCTAGTACATCACCTGTCCGTCCTGTCCGAAATCCGAAACATCAGCTCTCTGCCTTGCCTAGAGAAACTAAACCTTTCCAGTAACCCCATTTGCATAGACCCAGACTACAGAACCAAAGTTTTGGCCCAGTTTGGAGACCGTGCAGCAGAAGTAAGGCTGAAGAATGACTCCTGAGGTTGCAGATGTGTCACTTCTCTGGCATAATCTCCTACACTGCTGCCATCGTTTGCTATCTTCTGTGTGCTCTCAGGTTTGTCTGGACTGTAAAGCAACAGTGGAGAGGGAACTGGATACTGTGGAGGTTTTAAAAGCCATTCAGAAAGCCAAAGAGGTCAAAGACCGAATGAGCAGCACAGAGAAGAAGGTAAATGCTGGTAGAATCTTCCATATCTAACGATGACTTGACTTCTGAAAGCCTCTGTGATGTCTGTCTGCACATCAGAATAGTGGGGAGACCAATCCGTCTGCTGCTGCACCTCCTCTGTCATCCTCTTTGTTCACCTCTGCCCTCCTCCCTCCTGCTGAGACCTCCTCTTCCTATCAGACCCAGAAAGCTGCCTTCTCCAGTCAAGGTAACCAAGTATGTATCCTGCTGCAACAGCAGAAGTGTCCTTGAGATTTTTGTGCATTTATTTGTATTTCTGGGAAACTTAATGTAAAGCAGAAGGTTAGGGGTTCCGTTCTGTCAGGTAAACACTGTTTTTCATTTGTGATGGCTCCTCCAGCTCAACCACATCTACAGTGAAACTTGTACAGATGTTTTAGCTTGGAATAGATTGTGACTGCTGTGGCACCTCCAGCTCTAAAGAGTTCTGTGACCAATTCTCTCTGTGTCTTCTTGTTGTGGAGGTGATGAGCCCAGGAAAAGCGGAAATGGCTGTACTGCCTCCTGCAAGCCTTCAAACCAACGAACAGCTCCTGTCTGCAGACAAATCTCAGGTCAGACACCCTGAAACCATGACAGAGTGGAAAAACAGTTTTTTTACAGAAGAAGAAACTTTTCTTCATACATTTATTTATAAACTCAAAAAAAAAATAATTTGTTGGGTGAACATAATATAATTGTGGAAAGAATTTCCACGTAAACCAAATGTGTTAAAATAGCAATAAAGATATGTGTTGGGAGATCTGAATGCATTCATGTTGGAGCAACAGAATGTATAAATGTTGCTGTAACATGATGATTGCAGCAGTTGACCTGACCCTGCTGCTAGTGTCAGGAAATTGTGGTGAAGGACCTAAAATGCAGGAAACCAGGCTTGGTGACAGAAACTAAGATATTTAAGACAAAAAAATAAAAAAACTGAGACATGACAAAATCATTCATTCTTTTATTTATTTTCTATACCCTTTTTGCGGTCATGGGGCTGCCAGAGCCTAACCCAGCCACTTATGTAAGGGGAGAACATGCAAATTCTACACAGAAAGGTCTGCCATTGGTGACACTGTTTGAAGTTCCCCAGCTGGGACTTGAACTAGGGGCTGTTGTACTGTAAGGCAGCAGTGCTAACCACTACATCATCGTGCAGCCAATGGCAAAAATCTTGGAGAACCAAAAACATGGCAAGGCAAAGCAATGAACCAAAAAAACCAGACACTTCAATTCACTGAGGTTGATTAACTATAGTTGATTAATTTAAGTGTCTTCAATTGTGAATTTAAGTGTCTGTTTTTGGGTGCCTCTCGGACCGACTGGGACCACTGCCTCATGCCTTACTGCGCATGTGAAAAATTGGCTGGTTCAGTTCAAACAAATGTTTTCTTCTTTTATTACGTTTAACTGGGGTTTACTCCACAGTGTATAAGTGTAGTGCCATCTACTGATCAAACAAAATAGTTATTTTGAAAATTGTGTTTGCTTTGATACAGTGATATACAGTGATACAGAGTTTAAGTTGCAGAAATATCAGGACTGAATATAAATAAAACTGAGTAATGCGTTCATAGTTTCTAGCTCATAACTGCCTTCAACTATACCGGCTTATTCAGTTATACTAAAATAAGAAAGCCAAAATAAAAAAGATTACTTCTAGTAAAAAGCAGTGGTCAGCCTCAGCCTCAACCTTGAATGAAAAACATGATAATCAAATAATATCAAGAATATTACCATGTAGCAGGTCGATGGTTTTGACATTATCTAGGTGTGGTTTTATTCTACAAATGATAACATCATTTTTGTCCACTCTCACTTTTCTGACTGGACTCGCTGAATGCAACTTCTTCACCTTTGGGACTCTGAATATGGGCTGAAGAGTTCCCTGAAGGAGAAGGGAGGCCTCTTCCAACCAGTGGGGAAACTGTCATCCATGCCTTTAGAAAATAATGCCAGTTTAGAATGACTTCATTGCTTCTGCACAAGAACACATTCTGGAAGATCTGAAAAATTTAAAGCTTCAGTTAAATGATATCATCAATAAGCAAACACAATTCCAAATACAAAAACTTCGACTCGTAAATTTTGAAAACTCAAACAAATCTGGTAAATTTTTAGCTAATCATCTTAAAATTAATAAAGACAAAGCAACAATTACTTCTATTATGGACCACACAGGAAATGTCACTCATGACCCGGTTAAAATTAATAAAACATTTAAAGATTTTTATAAAAACTTGTACACATCACAGGTCAATCCATCAGAGCAAAGTATGAACTCATTTCTTAATAATGTAACTCTACCCAGATTAAATGAGGATCAAAGCTCAAACTTAGACTCTCCGCTCTCATTGGCTGAACTTCATGAAGCTCTGTTGCTGATGCCCAACAACAAAGCTCCAGGGCCTGATGGCTTTCCTGCTGAGTTTTATAAGGAATTCTGGGAACAGCTGGCACAAACTTTTTATAAAATGGTTACATTTATCAAGGAAAGCCAATCACTGCCACCACACATGAATTCAGCTAACATAATCCTCCTTCTCAAACCAGAAAAAGATCCCACAATTCCATCAAGCTATCGCCCCATTTCTCTAATTAACGCAGACGTAAAAATTATTTGCAAAGCATTCGCGCAGAGAATAGACAAAATCACTCCTCATATAATTCATCATGATCAATCTGGATTCATTAAAGGTAGACACTCAAGTGATAATGTCCGCAGACTTGTAAACATAATAGATTTTGCCACTATTAAAAACCAGGAAATGACCATACTCTCATTGGATGCTGAAAAAGCATTTGACAGAGTTAACTGGAAGTTCCTCATTGCTGCCCTCCATAAGTTTGGGTTTGGGGAATCCTTCATTGATTGGATAAAAATATTATATCACAACCCAAATGCATCAGTGAGAACCAACAAACAGACTTCTGACAGGTTTTTTCTTGGTAGAGGAACCAGGCAGGGTTGTCCACTCTCCCCCTCTCTTTTTGCAATATTTACTGAACCTTTGGCTGCAGCAATAAGACAGCGTGAGAGCATTAAAGGAATTACAACAAAATACAGTAATCATAAAATTAGTCTTTATGCTGATGACATATTACTTTATCTAAACAATTCACATTCCATTAGTGAAACAACAACAATTATTAATGAATTTTCCTCTCAGACGACTCAATTAACTGGAACAAATCCGTTTTATTGTCACTGAATGGTAATGCTGAGCAAACTACCTCAATCCCAGTCAAATCAGGCAATATCAAATATCTAGGTATTTATTTCTCCCCGAAACTATCAGAACTGGTGCAACTAAACTACACCCCATTACTAAAAAGTATACAGGACGATCTAACCCGCTGGGTCAACCTGCCTCTGTCACTCATGGGTAAAATAACCACAGTAAAAATGAACATTTTACCCAAAGTTAATTATCTCTTCTCAATGATCCCCACACAACCACCACTAAAATGGTTCCAAACATTAGACTCGGCCATATCCAGCTTCTTATGGAACAATAAACCTGCAAGAATTAGTCTAAAAACTTTAAAATCTGGAAAAAGCTGTGGAGGCTTAGAATTACGAAACTTCCACAACTATTTTCTTGTCAATAGATTGCAATACATCTTAAGATGGTTAAAAAACAATCCAGAAACCAACCCATGGATGGATCTGGAACAGGCATTCTGTGGAAAGATCAACTTGTCAGATCTACCATTTATCAGCCCAAAAATAAAAAAACTTGACTGCTACCAAAGTAGTAATATAAGCACTACTTTAACAGCCTGGTGGGAATTTCTTAAAATGTCAAACTCTTCAGTTTTACCATGCAAAATGACAACCATCTGGAACAATCCAGACATTCATAGAGATTCATAACACACCAAGAACTACAAGAAAAACATGGAATAAATAAATTCTTGGAATATCAGCAACTTAAATCTGTAATTACTAAAACATTTAAATCCAGTGACAATGACCTAAAATTACCAGAACTAGTTACCTCTATGATTAATTTTTCATTGAATAAAACTCTCTCCAAAATATACAAACTCATATGCAACTTAGATAACAAAGTCTCAATTCCAACAACAAAATGGGATGCAGACTTAGGCAGAAGTACAGACACAAGCTTCTGGTCAGAAATTTGTCTAAATACCTTCAAACTAACAAAAAGTCCAAACCTACAACTAATCCAATTTAAAACTCTTCACAGAATTTACTTTACTGGACAGAGGATGTTCAAGATGGGTCTCAAAAACTCAGACATTTGTGAGCATTGTGATAGTAATTTACCTGACAATTACATGCATGCTCTGTGGTTCTGTACACCTGTACAGGCTCTCTGGCAACAGGTATGTGCTGATTTATCAGTCTGGCTTAAGGTTTCAATCACAGCCTCACCTTCACTTTGTGTGCTGGGTGACATGAGTGCCATCGATACAGAGGGAAGATTAGCATCTTTAATCTTCATAACTCTTTGTATAGCAAAAAAAAACAATTTTATTACACTGGAAAAACAAGAAAAATATTAGTGTAAGTCATTACAGAAATCTGCTATTGGATCATATCAGCTTGGAAAAAATGTCATTTAGGAGTTCAAATAACCTGGAAGGAATTCGGGCTCTCTGGTCTCCCATAGCTAACGCCATAACTTAGGGGGCGGGGTTCTTGGGTGTCGCCGCGCCCTGGATGTCTGCCGGAATTTTGGTGCCGAGGTCGGGGCCTCCCTGGCGCCTGGTGGGGGTGGGGGGCTCTGTTAGTCGGGGGTCTGGTACGGCGCCTGGATGGGGCAAGCGCGGGGGCTGCGTGGTCTCCCGGGCCTGGGCGGGGGGGTGGGGGGGTGGGGGGTGCATTGGGTGGGGGTCTGGCTTGGCTCGGGGGGTGGTCCTTCTGCGTGCGCTGGGGGGGCTTGCGTGGGGCCCTGGTCCTGGGGGTCTGCCTGCGCTGGATGGGTGGCCCGTCTGCACCCGGGGCTGGGATCACTCCTTCTCCGGCCCTGGGACGGGGTGGGGCAACCCTCTTGGGGCCTGCGTTTGCTCCAGGAAAAGCATACCATGGCGGGGTCTGGGGGGAGCAGGCCAAGGGGGGGGGTGTTCATGGGTAAGAAGGGGGGTCCACCACCAGTATGGGACCCTTGAGACTTCCTCGGGCCCGCTGGTACCTGGCCAGGCAGCCACAGGGGCGGTGCTTGGGGGGGCCGGGGCTTGCGCCTGGGGGCTGGCTCCCTCTCGGCTCCTCTCTCTTTGTGTGGGGTGGGGGGTGTGGGGCCTGGGGGGTCGGCTTCCGGGCGGTGGGGCCTCTGCCCTGGGGAGACTTGGGCCCAATGCTGGGGGGGGCGGGGGGACGGTTGTTTCACCATCGGGGGTCAGTCTGGTAGCTGTCCCCGACCTCCCCTCCTTCCTCATACAAACACTTATTAGGTTGGAGGGGGGTGTGCTTGCGGAATACTTCGCGGGGCCGAGCCACTTGGCAGTGGCCCCCCCTCTCCGCACAGTTTCGCCCCCTTCTCTTGGTTTTAAATGCACCTTAGACACGTAGGACCCTTGGTGGGGGGGTGCTGGGACATCACTGCCAGCAAGCAGGAGATGTCCTCCCAGTGCTCAACCCTCCAATTTTAACTGCACCGTAGACATTTAGGGCACCTTGGCGAGAGGGTGATTGGACATCCCTGTAAGCAATCAGGAGATGTCCTCAGTGCCCTGCTCGCCAATTTTAACTGCACCCTTTATGACACACACCCTTCAACCACAAGAAACACACCTCAACACACACACAAATACATTACACAAGGAAGATGGGAATACTGATCTTCTGTCCCCTACCCCATCCCCGGTGGGGGGAACAGGACCTTCAGCGGCGGCGGCCTCGTCTCTTGGGTGTCGACCTCCTGGGCCCGGCGGCCCCCTCCCCACGCGGGGAGAGGGATCCCTCAGTCCTCTGGCAAGTCCATGAGCGGGGGATCATATTCCATCTGAGCCTGGAGGGTGTCTGTGCGGGTCTCCCTTGGGGGGTCCTGGCTCGTACCTGGGGCTGGGGTGGGGGGATGCTCAGAACTCCTGGGTGGTGGTGGGCGGCTTGTCTGGGGTGGTGGGGCTCTCGGGGGTGGGGCCCCGCGCTGGACCGCCCGGCGCGGTGGGGGGGCTGCTCTCCTGACTGGGCTGGGCCTTGCGCTCTGCGCTTCCGTACCTCACTGCCCTCGGGTGTTGGGGGCCCATGTGGTGGTCCTGCGGGCCCTGGTCTGGGTGCTTGGCCGGACTACCTGGCGGGCAGATCTCCTCCGTTGACCCCACAGTATGGGTGCGGGGGCGGGCCCTGGTCGGCGCTGCTGCCTCGGCGGGGGTCTTGGTGTGGGGATGTCTGGGAGCCCCCCCCCTGCTTTTTTTTCTTTTCATTCCTTCATCCACTTCAGCTTAACATAACATTCACTTGAGCACAGGCGTCGGCTCACATTTGAACCTTCAAATAGTGTGCGTGTCAGAATGTAATGCTTTACATGTGTTGGTTGGTATGCACAAGTGTGCGTGTGAACTGGATGTGGACAAGTTTGTGAACACTCTTGTAGTCGACAAGTATGTTTGTAACAGCTGAGTGTGTGGACAGGCCCCGCCCATTTTAGACCAACACTCACTATTGTAATGGGTATAAGCTTCAGCATTTTGTTGCCTGTAGACTTACAATTCTACTTTCTCCTTCCATTAGTCATCCTCTAAAATCTATAACACCCCCCCCCCCCCCCTCTTTTCCCCCTTTCTTTTTCCGTCCGGTCCAACAAAAAGAACACAAACAAAATTAATATTAATAAAGTTTCGTTTAAATTACAAAAGGGGCTTATACCAACATACATTTTGTGTTCCCAATGATTTATAACCCCCGATTGTAAGAGTAAAATCTGTCTAATGCAAGAGGCTCTCAGCTCATATCTGTTTGCTCAGCTGTTGGACAGGACAAGTTCAAAAAAAAAAAAAAAAAAAAAAAAAAAATAGAAGGACTTCATTGTATTCTCCTTCCCACTTTAATATGTTCAGTAACAGGGTTTCTATGTGACCACTTCCACAAACATTTGCTTAGCTTGTCTTGCGTTAGCCAGAACTGTTAATAATACCACATTTGAAAAGTGACTGTGATGATGCTAGTTTGTCTTTGCCATACCCGTCAGTGGAAAACCTTTCCCTCAACTGAATGCACCACCATCTTGGAGTAGCTGGCATCTCCTCCTTAAAACAAACACGACAGTCTTTGTTGTGAGTGAGGAGTGACTGGTGTTTCGTTGGTACTTTCTGAAAAAGTTTAACTCAGAGAACATCAGTGGAGTTGATGCTGCAGATCCAGAGAGCATACTGTAGAGCAGGGGTCCCCAAACGTTTTCCTGTGAGGGCCACATACGGGTTTTCTCCTGGATGAGGGGCCGGGGTCAGTTTGTCTGCTAACAGAAACAGTGTAACAATCAGAAGGTGTGTCTAAACGTAAGCATTGATGTTTTCCAGAAAGACACACACAACCACATTTAAAAACCCTTCCTGTAATCTTTACAGAAAAATCTACGGAAGAGGATTAGGGCCATGGAGAAAAAAAAACTGGGCGAGGGAAAATTCTGACTTTTTTCTCAGAATTCTGAACGGGAATCTGTGAGCCACTTCCTTCAGAACCGCTGAGTCCGAGCCCTTCAGGAGTGAAACCAACAAAAATGACGTCTGTAAGTGTGTTTCTGCGTGCTCGAGGTTTACCGGAGGAGGTCATTTTGCACATGGAAAAACAGAAGGTGAGTAAAAGTCAGAATTCTGAGAAAAAAGTCAGAATTCTGAGATTAAAGTCAGAATTCTGAGTTTAAAGTCAGAATTCTGAGTTTAAAGTCAGAATTCTGAGATTAAAGTCAGAATTCTGTTAAACTTGTTTTAAACTTTTAACTTCTTTTAAACTTGTGCACAAAATGAATAATGTAAAAAATGTTTTCTACATATATAAGCTTTGATTTTTCCTTTCAGATAAAATGGACAAAATAAAAGATGAAAACTAAAAACAATGATTTACTATTCAACTTTTAAAACGAAACAACACAAAATACTGATTAAAACGTGCAAATCAAAAAGAAAAAATAAGCAGGTTTGTACTGATGGTAAAGGTTGTTATTTAGAAACAGTAAACGTCTCGTCTTTGTGAAGCTGATCTGGTTTCTTCTGTCAGTGATGATCCGTCTGTTCTGGAGAAGGTTGTTCTCAGTTGTCTGTACAGGTTGTTGTTTGAAACTCTTTTCTTCCAGACTCTAAATTTTGGTTCATTTTATCATTAACAGTGAAAAGGTTTCAGATTTTTCTCCTTTTCCAGTCTCACTCATTTCTTTATATTTTGTGTTGATGTCTTTTGTTGCACGCTCCGCGCACTCAGTGCTCTGACTACATGACGGATCTGCGCAGACACGTGTGGATCAGTCACGTGCATCTTGAAGAGAAAAAAAGCAAGAGAGGATTTACAACAGTAAATGAAAATGATCAGCTGCTCTGTGTCCTCAACTCAAAAGTCTTCAGTCTTCTGCTGCAGATGGACGTATATGCATGACTTTTTAACCAGTACAGAGTTCACTCGTTTATTGCAGGAGTTACATTCTAAAAAGAACTCATGAAGGTGAAATCTGTGAATTAGGATTCCAGATGTTTTACTCCTTACTGCACACTTTACACTTTTCTCAGACAGACATGAACATTTTCACACTTTTCTCTCTTTAACTCTAAAGTTCAAACCTTTGTAGAAAAATAAGTCCAGGATCATAGAATAAAGACAAAGATCTGATCAGGATCAAAGATTTATGGAGATCTGGAGAGCTGCACGTTTTTGCACAGGAGACACAGCAGGAGATTGATTGACCAGCACTCCAGCCAATCAGGTCACAGAACAGAATGCCGTTTAAAAACAGAAAAGCAGCAGCAGAATCGCTCAGAATGAGAAGATGAACTTCTGTGAGGAAAGAGCGCGCTGGATTCTGTTCTATTTGACAGGGATTTGGAGATGTTCAGATAAATACAACAAAAAAATCCTGCCTCTGATATTGGTCAGGGGGCCAGGCCACATATGGAGGTGGGCCTGATCCGGCCCGTGGGCCGTAGTTCGGGGACCCCTGCTGTAAAGTAAAAGTAACCTTTAACATGTTGAAATTTTATAAAATACACATCACAATCATATCCAGTTTGCCTTTAAAATTGATAAAGATTGAAGTAGCCTGAGAATGAGGCTTCATGCTGAAACTATGAACCTGAGAATGAAGCTCATTTTAAACAATGTTGTCGAACAACACATTTGGCCTTTGAACAAGGTCAGAACATTTTTTTATTTCTTTAGTGTCAACTTAAATATGGTTTTGTAGTGATCATCCCCAATTTAATCTGGACAAAGTGAGTCAAGAACGAGTATTTCTTTCTCCACTACCAACGTAACCTGAAATAGACATGTAGTCATCATACATGAAAACACAACGACTACAGAAAGAGAACGGGCACTCACGCAGAGCAGATAGTGGTCAGTGTGTTCTACCTGACGGTTCCAAGCTGGAAAACCAGGATATCCTTAGATCTGTGATTTTCCTACAAGTTTGGCACATATTAGTAAACATGCACATACAGGAATAAAACAAAACAAAAAAAAACATACAGGCCAGCAGTGCAGCAGGTTTATTTCTGGATCTTTCCAGTTGGGAACAGCAAACAGGTCAGCAATGTAAATGTAACAAACACAATAAACACTCAACATCATGGCTACAGGTCTAGAAAATGTGCACCAATATGACAGCTTACATGTCTTTGTGCAGCTTCCCCCACAATCTTCTGACAGGCATTCCTAATCTGAAACAAATAGCAAAAAGCAATACAATAAGATAGGAAGTACTATTTTTAAAACATTACTTCATAGTTTCCTTTCAATGCATTGGACACTTTCAGCAGATTCCATCCTTTGTCTAACCCAGGCTCCAAAAGTCTTGCTGTGTCAGGCAGATATTGCCCTCCTTTACAACCAGTTCTTTGGGAGGACGGTTTTGGTCCAAAGCATATTCCAACTAAATGAAAATACCATTTCATGTTGATTCTGCTTAAATATAAAATCAAAAACAAACAAGAAACTGATTAAAAGTTCAACTACAACATCAGCCTGACATTAGTTTTCATGCCATTGAAATTATAAAACCACCCATGGCTTTGACTTATTAAGATTTGTTGTGACTGCAGAGAAATGCATCTTACTCAGCTAGACCGAAGACAGTTCAAGTCTTTGTGCCATTTTGGTCCTGGACTGGCATATCGATGGTCAGTATGTCATCCAAGGGTCAGATATGTGTGATTGGGGGGAATATTACTCTTAGACGACAGATCTGATCATATGTAAATATGTAGTGCTATGTCCCTCCTTGGAGAGGAGGAAGAAAAGAGGTAACAATAAAAAAAAAGTAAACCCGGGAGTATTTTGAAGACTGTCTGGACAGCCATTTATTACAAGGACAGGTGCGAGAGAAACAAACAGAGCAAGAACAAATTAGGCCCTTGGATTGAGGCCTTTTAAAGGGCTTTTTTGTTTTTTGGTCCGAGCAAATATAATATGGTCCTTGCAGACAGGACCCCTGCTGCTGCGGGCCATAATAATGTCAAACTTAACAAACTGAAATTCACAGGCACTATATAGGCAATTAACAGACTATAAATCAGCAGACTGAAAGTAATGTAAACAAACGAAAACCCACTGAACCTAGCGTGGGACTTAAACCAAAGAACAGAACTGAGACACAACCAGAAACAGAACAAACCAGGGTCACAGGCAAGAGAAACTATTAATAAAAAGGAAGAGCAAAACAGAGAAGGAAAACCAGGCTTTTCTGCAATGGCGAACAGTAGGGGCGAGCTGAGAAAACCAGATCCATCACAGGGAAGTCAGTTGCCTCTGGAGCAGGAGCTGCTGAGGCTTTTATGCTTCCCTCCGAGCCTGGTGATTGGAAGAGGGAAGGCGACCGCAATCAGGAGGGGGAGTCAGGCAGCATGGTGGAGCGGACCTCTGCAGGGAACAAACACACACAAGCAAATATGCACAGAAGGCCTGGAGCCGTAAGAGTAGCAAGGTATGAAAACTTTTCATTGTTGTTCAATATAAAATACATATTTAATTGTGATTTCTAAAGTGCACCTGATCATCTTTAAAATCTTTTGTAGCTCCTCAGCCTGGACACGTTCACTGTATGACGGGTTGCTCCCCTCATGATAATGGCCACCCTTTTTGGTGTAATGCTCCTTGGTGTCATGGACCTCGGGGCTGGGAGGATAGCGTGTCTCCCATTCGTCTCCTCTTAACATCACCAGACAACAGAACATCGTCCCCTGCTTGAATGGTGCACGCTCACTCTTGCTTTCTTTTTCGTGTTCTGTACGTCTTCCGCTTGGAGTCCTGTGCTTTTTCAATGTTCCGTAGAACCTACAAAAATATTACATGCAAAGCAGAAAAAGAAAAGTTATAGAGTATATAAAATATAAAGTATATAAAATCAATTTACTAAAGCAGAAAAAATGCTAGATATAAAATTAAAAACAAGAATCGAACTTTAACTGATTTTTCTTAACCACTTTCTTGTCAGCCCCCTTCAAATGTACAGACCATTTCATTGAGGACAGTCAACCCTACAGTCAATGTCTTCCTCTGGGTTTGCCACATCGAAGTCATCACCCAGACAGACATTCATGACAGAAGGAAGACGTGGATGACTTTGAAATAGTTAAGGACTGTGGCGAGTGGAGTGTTGGTCATACAGAACCTCTCAATTAGTGTAGTTTTAATTATTTCATGTTCTTTTGCACTTCTCAGTGACACTTTTTAAAACTATAAATACTGTCTTAAAAATGCTTCACTATCAGGTATGTTACAAGTAATTCCAAATGGCAGTGGAAGAACACCTGCTTTGCAGTGTTGATGCCATACACTACAGCAGCATAGTGAGCGTCCCCGTCATTGTGTTTGCTGTTGACATATTTTCTGAGAGCATGCTTTATATTTTGGATGGTTATGGAGAGAAATTAGTATCACTCCGATTTGTGCGTGCATAATTTTGATTTGTGCGTAACTTTAGGTTTGTGCGTGCATAATTTTGATTTGTGCGTAACTTTATGTTTGTGCGTGCATAACTCTTGATTTCTGTCAGGTTTTACTTCAGGGACCCAAAATATGACAAGAAAACCAGGTTTATTAACGCTTTAGACTCGGATGCTTCCCCCGAGGCTCTGGAGATAAACGGCAGATTGAGGTGAGGAGAGATGACTGCAGGGAAGAAGAGGAGTGGAGTCCTCCGTACGGCAAGGAAGGTGTGGCTTCAGGTAGAGGCGATAGTGGGGAGAAAAGGAACTCCAAGAGGACGTGGCAAAACACAGGATCCTGGGGCTTAGTCACTAATTCTTGATGCCACAGGTTATCACAAAATCACCAGGGATTTCTGGGAAGGTTTCCAAAAAGGAGAAGGTAGGGGACTTATGAGGCTTTGGAAGAAATTGAGCAGCAGAGAGACGTGGCATGTAAAGGCAGCTGGTAGTCAGGTTGAGTGGTGAGCATGAACACCGCTGGAGATTTCTCTGAAAGCTTGTAGTGCAACGATTCAGCAGAGAATGAAGGGCAGAGGGAGAAATGTATAGGGGTAGGAACAGGTGGATGCCATGTATCCGGATCACGTGGACGAGAAGGGTCTCAGCGGTCTCTTTGGCCGTGGGAAGCCTAGGCAGAGCAACAATATGCACCATCTTCAAAAAACGATCCACAACAGTCAGGATTACCGTCTTGCCCTCGAATGGTGGAAGACCAGTGACACAGTCTAAAGAGATGTGAGACCAAGGCCGTCTTGGTACAGGGAGAGGCCGCAGCAGTCCTGCAGGGGTGTGTTGGAAGACTTGCCCTGGGCACACTCTGGGCAAGCAGACACATATTCGTGGACGTCCCTCCTCATGTATGATGACTACATGTCTATTTAAGGTTATGTGGGCCACCAGAACAGTTCTCTCTCTAATGACTGCAACGGTTCTTCTCTGACCCGAGTGGCAGAACATGCGTGAGTCATGGAACCATTCCATGACCTTGGCTCTGAGGTTCTCTGGAACATAAAGGCACTCAGTGGGGAACGCTGAAAGACTCTGAGAACCGTGGTTGGCCGACATCACCTCCCTCTCAATGTCTGTGTTGATGACAGCCAGTTGGGCAGAAGAACATACTCCGGAGGTGACGCAGAAAGAGGGCAGAGTTTTGCGTCAGAGTTTGTGTTTTTTGGAGCCAGGTCTGTAAGACAGGGTAAAATTAAAGCGACTGAAAAACAAAGCCCAACGGGATTGGTGGGAGTTTATCCTCTTAGCAGACTTCAGGTAAGCAAAGTTTTTGTGGTAAGTGAACACAACAAAAGGAAGGTCTGCCCCTTCAAGCCAGTGCCTCATTGATGGCCAGCAGCTCTCTATCTCCAACGTCATAGTTCATCTCTGCACTGGAAAGGCGGTGTGAGAAAAAGGCACAAGGATGTACCTTTTTGTCTGAACTGCGTTGAGATAGGATGGCGCCAACCCCGGCTTCTGACGCATCCACCTCTACGATGAATTGCTTGCTGGCGTCAAGGGTGATCTACACTGGAGCAGAGGTAAACCGCCTCTTCAAGCCATTGAACGCTGCCTCGGCCTCAGGGCTCCAGGTAAAACGCCTCCAAGCTGATGTCAATGCATACAATGGGGATGCTGTCTTGCTGTAATTTCTAATGAAGCGGTCATTGAAGCAGCGTGGCGGCCTATGTTTAACATTTACTTTTTCTGCATTTTAGCAATAGTCATAGTCCTGAAGAGCCGTTCATCTGACAGTTGGAGCTGACAGGAAACCAGAGATTTGTCCTCGCAGACGGACGCCACTTTGCTCATCCTGCTGGTTCCTGGTGTTGTCTTCCTGCTGTGGCTCAACATCTGTGGGCTCCAATCAGACCCCTTCACTGATGCTCTGATCATCACTGATGGTGCAGGATGGAGCTGAATTATTCAAACTGCAAAGGTTGGTTTTACTTCCAACGCCTCTAGAAATATTGCTCTCCATCTTGTCTTCATCGTCTCAAATGCTCTCTCCACCTCAGAGCGTGCCCTGGCGTGGTGCCCTGGCGTGGTGTCGGTTGTAACGGGGCTCAAACGCATTCCTCACAGGTTGTCAACAGCGTGATGGGATGCACAATACAGAGATACCCACTGTCAACCAAAATGATGAATCCTTCAGGTGTTTGATAAAAATTAGTCTGTTTCATAGAACCTGTGAATCATGGACTGAATTTAGACACCCACCAAACATATCTAAAAATTCTACATTAGAATCACATACAGCCTGCATTTGGATTGAAAATAAAAGCTTCCTGTTAAAATAACAAGCTGCATTTTCTTTTGGGGCCTTTATTCTTATGTGGCAGCCGTCGATGCTCACCACCTTTTGGAAAGCAGCAGACCCAGCGAGCTGCTCAAAACCAGCAGCGACTAATGGCAGTTCATCCACACTGGAGACCAGCATGACGCGGCGCATCAGCTGGAGGATGTGGTCTGCTGTTCTGTGGACAATGTCACAGTAGTAGTTAGCAAGCTAAATATTTTATTTTAAGTTAAATATTTATTTTAAACTATATATTTAACTTGCAAACTAAATATTTAATTTTTTTAAGTTAAATATTTATTTTAAAATTATATGTTTAGTTTTTAAACTAAATATTTAGATCTAACCTAAATACTTAGTTTCCAAAATTTATATATTTAAGTTTTGTAACTAAATATTTTGATTGATAAATATTTATGTCTAAGTTAAATGTTTAGATTACAGCTAAATGTTTAATTTATATGCAAATTAACTGTTGTCGCCCATGTTTTTATACAGGTTCAGGGCACGTCCCACTTTCTGGCAAAAAAACATTAGATGAGATGTTCTCATGGCTATCCAGACATTTGAGATTGGATCATCAGCAACAACCAGTATAAAAACATGGGCAACAACTCTGGCACAAATCAGTTCAGAGATGGAGCAAAAATCCAGCTTTTATTTTGGCAGGCCACTTCCGCTTATCGGCAAGTTAATTTGCATATAAACTAAACATTTAGCTCCAAACTAAACATTTAGCTCCAAACTAAATATTTAGCTCCAAACTAAACATTTAGCTCCAAACTAAATATTTAGCTGCAATCTAAACATTTTAATTAGACTTTAATATTTATCAATCAAACAAAGATTTAGTTGCAAAACTTAAATATATAAAATTTGGAAACTAAGTATTTAGGTCAGATCTAAATATTTAGTTTGAAAACTAAATATTTAATTTTTAAAATAAATATTTAAATTTAAATTAAATATTTAGTTTGTAAGTCAAATATATAATTATAAAATGAATATTTATTCAAAATATATATATATATATATATATATAGTTTGCAAGTGAAATATATAATTATAAAATAGATATTTAACTTTAAAATTAAATAATTTAGCTTGCTAACTAAATAATAAGCAAGTAAATGTAACATTTATAAATACTTGAATTAAAAGGTGAAAAAACACATTTAAAAAACCAAACCTATTTTTTTTCCCCAAAAAATAAGCTAAATAATCAAAAATATTGCTTTTAAAATTTTTCTACACCGGTTTACAAATGGCGCCCCATACAGCCAGAATAAATCTTCTGAGATGTCTGCTTCTCCTCCTGGCCTCCCTGTGACTCCTGGCAGCCCATTTTTGGTTGATATTATTAGAAATAGTTGAATAATTGCAGGCAGGAACACGGGAAGATTTATATTTGAAGGTATTTTCAGTAAGCTACATGAAAAAAGTGCAGGGAAATATTCCTTCTCCCAAGAGCCCGTAAATGGTTCTATGGCGCGAAAATAACATTGTGATGGACACGTGATTTGAATGTCTTTTTATGAACAGAAACATTAAATATCGCCACAAAAATGTATGGAATTAAAACCACACATGTTTTCACCATTAAAACAACAGTATATTAAAAATTACCCTTCGTAAAACTGTTAATATTTATTATCTTCTTCGGAAAATTACTGACGTCAGAATCGGCGTTTAAAGTAGTTCGTCTCCTGACCAGGTTTTGGCGGTAATGCAACCTTTTTGGTGTTTGTCAACCGCCATATAAACAACACCAGAAAAGAACAACGACCTAAAACTAAGAGAGGCACCCGGCTGCAGGCATGTAATGGCGGATGGATCTGTCATGGCCGATTGACATCCACAGAATGTTTGAGCATGGTGTCCAAATTGCTTTTAAAATCCAGGGCACTGTATAGTTTTATAGTCGTTAGGAGTTAGGGCGTGAATTCGGACACAGCCATTGTCATGAAGTTGATTCAAAGAGGAAGTGACGTCTGGTTCGCGCATGCGGGGTAACGGTGTTGCTTCCAGGTACTGGTCGGCCTGCGATAACTGTTCCTCTTCGGCAGTATGTGGCTGCAGGTCGCGGGGACGGCGGTGGCTCCTGTGCGTGTACGCGCGGTGTCTTGGTTCTTCTTGTAAATAAACAGGAACTGACGTCGGTGACTCCAGCACGATGGAAGTGGACAAAATGGACGTAAATGATTGGAAGTACCACGGAGAAGGAAACAAGAGTCTGGTGGTCTGTCACGTACAGGTGAATGAAGGCTGTTAGCCGGAAGCTAGGCTCGGCCGGGCTATCGCTGGTCCGCCGCACACGTCCAGTGCTCGGCGAGCCTCGGAGTCCGGGCTCTGACGGGCCTGTGGCTCAACAAACAGGGTGTAGTTCCGTGTAAGGAAATGCCTGCGGTAGAGTTAGCATGAACTGTCATCTCTGTCACAGAGCTCGACACTGCGCAGCGGTTTACGGTAGAATCTCGTTATTCGTCGAGGTTCGAACTGTGTTCGACCTGCTGCTGGGGGTTCGCCTGTAACTTCCGGACCCCTTTCCTGTTCCAAAAATCTGGTGAGAATCGGCTCAAGGTTTGGACTGCTGACGTGAACGGGCACGCGCACGCGCCCTGTGCGTGTCGTGACATTCACGGGGTCACTGATGGAAGAGCGTGAAGGCCGTTAGTCATTCTGACAAAGAGGACAGCCAGAGAAAAGGAAGTGGGATGTGTCTGAGAAGAGTCAGGCATGCTGGCTTCTTGACCTCCCTGTTCTCAGTAACGGGGTGTAACAGCTGCTGTCAAAACAAGATCAAGGTTTTAGGAACCTGAGGAACTCGCTCCTTCTTGCTGCGGTAACCATGCTTACTGAGCATAAGGATCATGCACAGCAGTTTGAGTAAAGCGACAGTCTCTGGTTCAGAATCATTCACTTCTTACTACAGCACGTCTGTAACTAAACGTCAGAGTCACATGTGTTCTGGTAGATGAAGTCTGAGTTCTAACAAAGTCTTGGAATATGTATGGTTTGCTGGTCAGATGTTTGGCATATTCAGCCAGATGTACTGCTCATGCGCGCTCCTTACAAACAGATGTGCTTCAAACGCCATCAGAGGTGTGATGACAACAAGGAAAGGATCTACCAAACGCACATCTCTGTTTGCTTCTGCTCTGTGAGAAAGACCGTTTCTTACAGTGACAGTAACGCCTTTAACACCTGAGACGTACCAACAACACCTAAATAACACACACGCTCTTTAACATACCATAGCTTTGCAGCCAGAGTCGCTTTTTCTGCTTCAAAATCTGCTGGAATTAAGTTAATCATGTTAACGGTAGAAAAGTTACGGTAAGTCGAGAACATCATCGCTGGATCTGAAACTGCGGGGCTGAAGGGTTAAATCAAGTGCGTCAGGAGACATCCAAGCAGAGAAGAGTCGTGCTGTTGCTGTGTTGCAGCACTTTGTGTGTCTGCTGATTTGATTTAGGCTTTTGTTGCTTAGAAAAACGGTTAATCCTGTTTTGAGTCCTTTGACTTGAACTCAGTCTAAACTTGCCTACTGACGCACACACACTGGCTGACACTCCTCAGTCAGCTTTGAAAGAGCGGAACTTTTTCCTGACACACCCCACACTTCATAGATCTACTCCCCCAGCTGCACTGGGGAAAACTGAGGTGGTGCTTAAAATGAAAACAGAGGAAGGTTTCTGTTTCTGAATGGACTCTGCTCAGAATGGATGACAACAATACAAATGCTGAAGTAACTTGGAGATCACAATTTTTCATTTTTGTTGGATTCCAACGAGCAAAGTGTTTTCCTCAGTAGCTTGTTTCCATTTTTTCGCACTTTCCTCTGTGAATGTCACTTTGACAAAGAAAGGCAACATGTTAATAACACAATTTGACAGTAGAAGAGAGTTGTTTAATTTTCCTTGCGCCTGTGAAGCTGCTCATTAGTAGTTCTAACCAAATGCCCTCTGTTTTTGCAGTTCCCAAGGGTTTTACGCTTGCTCAAGTATCCAGCAGCAGACTCAGAAAATCCACCGCAGGTAAAAAGCACATCTCCTAAAACCTTTTCTGCTCAGAACCAAGAAATTATTGTTTATTTGTGACAAAGGGTACCACATTTTTGACACCATAACTTTGGAGATTCGTGCTGCGGCACAGATGTATTTGTTAATGATATATTTATCTCATTTTCATAGCACACAACAATAAATTGCATAACATTCTAGTTTTTGGTGAAAATGAATGGGGACAGAAAGAGGAAAACCTATTATCTCTGCCCCATTTATCTAAACCAATCAAGCTATTTTAACCAAATATCTCTCATTGTAATACAACACAAATACATTAACTGGCTGGCAAAAGCAACCAAAGCAAAAAAACCAAAACAAGCAAACAAAAACAAAACAGACATAAAAAAAACAACAAGAAGTAACAAAGAAAACACACCAAATGCCTCAGAATTGTTTCGTCACATATAGTGATGTCAGCAGAACCGTTGGGCGTCAGAGTTCTGTGACCCATGCTTTGGACCATCTTCGGTTCACTTAACTGTGTCTGAACCCAGAATGAAGCAATCTCCGCGGAAACGCCAACCGGACTCTAGGTTCAGACAGATTCTCATGCCGGATGGGCTGTGTGTTGGCTTTGAATAGCTTGTCCGCATTCTGCAGTTTTTCCATCATCCCCTCTTCCCAGCTATCTTAAGATGAAAGTGTTAGAAATGTCTTTTTCACAGTTATTTCCAATAAATTACAGAGCCTGAGGTTTGGTCATGTTTCAGTCACAACCCCATTGGCTGACGTAAACTCTTTGCCTTCCTGCCTCTGTGCTTTGGTGCTCACTGTTGCAGAGATGGCAGTAAAAGTTCTGGATATCAGACTGTCAAATTATTATCCAACTCTGATGTGAATGCAAAGCCAGGGTTCCTACACGGTTTTTCAAGTTAAATTGAAGAGCTTTTGAAAAACTTGCATATGAAAAATTAGGCCCAATTTCTCTGCCTAACTCCTAGCGCTATGGATAAATACAAAACAAAATCCTTGAATTTCAGAACAATTAGTTGTCAGTACTGTTGTTAGTAACAATTAATTACAGTTCAACTTTTAGTGATTAAAGTACAAATAATAGACTACGGAAACCCTCATTATTTCATAAGTCACATGATTTTTGGGCTAACCCCAACTCATCGTTTTTCAACGGGCTTCCTGTTCCCATGAAATCACAGATCCCCAACAGCCAGGCTGCAAACCTGTATTAGTCTGAGGGCTGACTGGTACCAAGCTGCAGTCAGGAAAAAATGCAACTTTACTCACTTGATTCTTTCTGCTTTTGTATTTTCTGATTCTGAAGGAAGTTTTCTTGTTGAAAACTACCGGCTTCTGTTCACCACATCTGCCCATCTTACCGTACCACATGACATAAAGTGACTGTACGCTCGTACGCTAATTATGTTTTTAACATATCTACTAGCTTTGTTAAAAACAACTTTTTTTTAACCCGAGGCTAAAAGCTAATTAAAGCCAAACAAAAACATATATTTAGCAAGTTTCATTGATGAGAAAAGAGCGGGTGAGGAACCTGAAGAAGAGCCTTCACAGGAGTCTTCCTCGAAATATGGATTTTTGGAGACTGTTATTTCCAAGTACCGAGCCGCTCTGTCTAAAAAGCTGATTCTCTAATGTTTCACACATCGTCACAACAATAAAGTTACAGACATGACGAATTCACATTTATTATTACATTTAGAAAATACCAGTTTCATGATGGTTGTGTCATTTATTTTCTTTTTTTATTCATCACATTTGAAACGCTGGATGCGGCTGAAGTTGTTAGCATCCACTGTGACGTTACAGGGAAAATCTTCATCCCAGAGTCTACATTTTAACCAGCTACAAAATAAACAAATGGAACACATTTTTATGCAAGACTATAAAGCTTTATGTTTACAGTTTAAAATATGTTGTTTACACAAAGCGGTTTCTACTTATTTTATGTTATTTCAAACACTTCTTTTCCAAGCACTTTCTTTAAATCCCATTGTTTTGAAATTATCTTGACGGCTATTGCTTGTGTTTGCAAATGACACACGGTCATAGAATATTGAAGCAAAGTTTATACTTATTGATAGTTTCTATTTGGGATGCGTGTTTGTACTGTTCTTGGCAGTGTGAAGGTTATTGCATTTTTAATAAATAAAAAGAACAAAATCTCTAAACCCTCCGTAATTCTAGACACTTAAATATCGGTATTGGCAAATATCGGCCATCAGTCACAGTTGCAGGGAAATATCGGTTATCGTATCGGCCGGAAAAATTATATTGTCCCATCCCCAGAATCGAATTGTTAAAATGTATTGCTACTGCCCTCATGCAGATAAATGCAATGGAGAATAAATCTTGATTTGAAATAACTGACGAGGCTTTGTGGAAAAAAACGTTTTCATTTACTGTTGTAAAGAAATGCAGGAAATGCACCTCCTTTCTCATTTTCTTTTCCTCCTCTACTAATTTTAGCTTGTAAGTCTTCATCCTCACTTTCAATCTTCCTCTTGAACAATCCTTCCTGCATTGTTCTTTTTTTATTGACTTTTCTTAAATATAAAATTAATGGATTTTCTGCATGCTTCACTTCTACTTTTGCATTATGTTTTATTTTAAACTATCAAACACATTAGTGTTCAGAAAACTGCATCAATCATTTATTGTTTTTAGTGTTTTGTGTTTAGTGCAAACTAACTTATCTCCAACTTGCACAGAAATATGCCTACATGACTGTGAATGAATTGAGCGTCCCCGAGACAACAAATCAACGTACTCTGTAGGATGCGTGCGCTCAATGAGTTTGTTTAGGGACGTGACACACTTAGTGGATAAGATGAGGGGAGAGAGGGGCATAAATCGCATTTTGTAACAATGATAAGACATTAAAAGCCACAGAAACTTTAAAGCGATGAGTTAAAGTGCATCCTGCTTCACTACTTTAGCAATATCAGCTCACAGCAGATTTTGAATGAGTGTTAAAGCAGCAAAGACCAAAAACACAGCCGTGCGTACCTCCGTCAGATCTTAGACCTGTGACAGACCGTTCCCGTTTACTTTCAGCACTGACCACAACTAGCTTCTCACTCCTCGTACCATCCTTTTCGTCGTCTGCTTTTTCTTTTTAAATCAGCCGTTTCCATCCAGCGTGATGGTGCATAACCATACTTACACAAACGCGGTTAAACTTAAGGCCAGAAAAGTCATATGGAAAAAGGTCTGAACAGCACAGTTTTAGAACCAATATTTCAAAATTAAAAACTTTTTTGATGCTTTTTAAGGCCTTATTTTCAAATTCAAGCCTTTTAAGACTTTCAAGGAACCCTGAAAGCAGACGGGTCCCCAAAGCTGTTCTTTTTGACGTCACCATATGTCCTGAACAATCCACCTCTTGACCCTCTGCCTCTTCACAACACTCATATCTGAGCTTTCAAAGGAAAAGGATCGTCCATGGCCACGACTGAACACACCAATATCATCCTTATGACTTAAAGTAATATGTGCAGTAAACAAGTGTAAGTCTAAACCCAGTGGACTGTGGCAGTAGTCCACCTGTGGGTTCACCTGCCTGTCTTATTTGTGTGTGTTCGTGCTGCAGACCGCTGAGCAGGCTTTCAGGCAGATCCAGAACATTGTTGACTTCAGTTCCAACGTGATGAGCAGCCTGTTGGGGGACAAGTTCATCCATAGCGGGGTAAGTTAGTGTGACTGTCTCTGTTTCCTGTTTTTGTCACTGGTTTGAACTGAAGAGATGTAGAAAACAAGCAAACATACAAAGTCCTGGTGAATGATCCACACGGGATTTAACTGTAAATATGGATTTTCTGAGCAACACTTTAACAATCAGTTAGACCTAAACTCACACCCCAATCATCTTTTGATCCATTTTCAAAGTGTTCCTAGTGTCCTATAATTATGATGGTGTTTTTTTAGGCAAATCTAAAAACCTGGGTTGTTTTCTAGGACATAGTTTTTGCAGAGCAGCAGGAGTTCATCAGAAAGTTGTGGGCGGGACTATTGATGCAGAGTAAATCTGCCCCAATTTCCCATCATCTTTTTGTTTTATATACTCTACTGCTAGCTTACAGCCCCTCACAACCTCAAACTAACGTTAGCCGTGGAACAAAAAAACAGAAAGCAATGTTGGAGCTATGCCAGTTCAAACGAGGAAAACAAAGACATACATGGATCTATTTGTCTGCAAGTGCAGAATGGAGAAGCAGAGCAGAATGGAGCAGAGCAGGGAGACTAGCTTGCTGATGTAGGTTCTACATCCCACCTACAAGTTTTTTCCAACATTTTTGATCTGATTTAGATTGGCGATGATTTGAATAAAACAATACAACATAAAGCTTAATTTTCTTCACATATGTCTTCCATCATCAGAAAAATCCCACAAGAACATGTTAAAAACACCATTTTCATCAGAGTGGGTCTTTAAGAGCTACTAAAGGATATATCCGTATGTTTTTCTTCATGAAACATTTTCATCCAGAACAGTTTGAAAATGGAGTTTCTGCACTGTGACACACTCATTCTCCAGCATGAACTTCATCGCCAGAAGGTTTGACTCTCCATTGCTGAATGAGCTGTCTGAAGGTGCACGTGTGTTTATAAAAAAAAGTAGAGGCAGGCATTTACACATGTGGACAAAATTGTTGGTACCTTTTGGTAAATGAAAGCAAAGCTCACAATGGTCACAGAAATAAGTCAAATCTGACAAATGTAATAATAAATCAAAATGTTATGAAATTGAACCAATGAAAGTCGGACATTGCTTTTTAACCTTCTGTCAACAGAAATATTTACAAAAATAAAATCATGAAACAAGCCTGGACAAAAATGATGGTACCCTTAACTTAATATTTTGTTGCACAACTTTTTGAGGCAATCAAATGGTTCCTGCAATTGTCACTGAGACTTCTGCACCTGTTCACAGGTATTTTAGCCCAGTCCCAGGAGCTGAATCATACCTGTTCCAGATGACATGTTTCTGCTCCTTCCAAAGATGCTCAATAGGATTTAGGTCAGGGCTCATAGAAGGCCACTTTAGAATAGTCAAATGTTTTCCTCTGATCCATTCATGGGGGTTTTTCTCAGTGTTTTGGGTCATTGTTCTGGTGCGAAACCCATGACCTGCGACTGAGACCAAGCTTTCTGATGCAGACCAGTACATTTCTCTCTAGAACCCCTTGATAGTCTTGAGATTTCATTGTACCTGCACAGATTCATGAAGGTATAGTCAAATAAATGTATAACAAAATACCAAAAGGCTTGTCTCCACAAAATAAGTTACCATTTTATTTACAAGAAGCCAAACACTAACTAACAATAACTTCAGGGTGAACCAAGGCCAAAATAACAAACAAAACCCCTAAACACAGAAGATCTTATCTGTAAATGAAAGAATGTTTAACACATTGTTTTTTTCTTATTGATGTAAATCTTTGATGATTGATTGTGTTACATATGTGTTATTCTTACTCTTGCCTGCTTGAAATAAACCATTTCTAAACTAAACTAAAGAAAAGGGAAAGTAATGACAAAGCACTAACCTCTGTAGTCTAACATAAACAGGATAAATATTGCAGTTCACCCCTACAGCTTCACTAAAATTAACCAACAAACTAAAGACAGAGTGGACCTCAACACGAAACTAAGAACTACAAATACAACAAAAACAACATAACAGGTGGAGAAGAGGACCAAGCTGCAGTGGAGACCGTTGCAGTAAGGCTCCCTTGTCGCTGGTCAGAGGTCCACACAGTGCTTTTAAAGGCCGCCTCCATCAGCTTGGGTCCAATGGAGACCCCACCATTCCCAGCACCACACCTAAAATAAATCCAAGAGCTAGACACACAAAGATCCACAAAAACACAGAAGTCCCACTCTGACACAAAAATAAAATACACAAGACATGGAGATACGAAAAAAACAAAACTAAAGAAAACTGGGGACGAAACATCTGGCAAATTCCAGTCTGGCTTTTTAATAATTTGTTTTCAACAAAGGTGTCCTCCTTGGTCGTCTCCCATCAAGTCCAAACAACTGCGGATGTGGTCGATGTTCCTTGCACTGATCTCCCTTGAGCTTGAAGTTCACCTTTAATCTCTTTAGAGCAGGGGTGTCAGAATCCAGTCCTCAAGGGCCGGCCTCCTGCTGATTTTCCAGAAATCCTGCTCAATTTGCCGGTGATTACCTGGATCAGGTGTGTTTAGCCAATCAGGAGCTTCAATGGCCAGTTGGTTGAAAAGCATGTAGGACACCGGCCTTGGAGGCCTGGAGTTTGACACCCCTGGTGTAGAGGTTTTTCTGGGCTCTTTTGTTACCATTCGTATTGTCCGTCTCTTTGATGGGTCATCAGTTTTCCTCTTGCCGTCTCAACCAGGGAGGTTGGCTACAGTCCCGTGGATCTGAAACTTCTAAATACTATGTGCAGCTGTAGTCATAGCAACATCAAGCTGCTTGGAAACGATCTTATAGCCGTTTCCTTTAACAAGTTTGTCTATAATTTTCTGTCCTGAGACCGCTCTTTCCTTTGCTTCCTCTGGTTCATGTTGAGTGTGGTCCACACCATGTCACCAAACAGCACAGTGGCTAACTGTAGCCCTTTATGTAAATCCACTGATGGATTACAAGGTTGTAGACAGCTATGATGCTAAATAGCGAACACATCCTGGATTAACATATCCCTTTGGTCACATTGTTTTCAGTCTTTTCTAGGAGTACCATCATTTTTGTCTGTTTCATGATTTTGTTTTTGTAAATAATTCTGTTGAATTATTGTTGGTTAAAAAGCAATGTCTGACTTTCATTGGCCACATTCCAAAGGATTTTTATTTATTAGGACTTTTGTCAGATTAAGTTATTTCTGTGACCATTGCAACTATTCACATGTCAAACTGGCGTCTTCTGCCTCTCTTTAGATATGCGTAAAATTTGTTTCTCAATGACGTCCAAAAATGTGTTGATTAACTGGATGCTCCAGATGCCTGTGGGAGGAGTCATTGCATTCTCCCAGCTGCATCTGAATGACGGCCGCTTTCAGTGGTTCTTTCGTCTCTCTGTGACGCAGTTTGGTGACTTGCTGTCCTGCATTAGTCCGAGGAGGGCAAAAAATAGAAATAAGAATAAAATTAGAGGAACTTTTAATTATTTTTCTTGATGCAAGTAAGGAAAGTATTAGGAAGTTTTGAAGGAGAAGGATCAGAGTCTCCTCCATGTTGGTTTTGGACTCTATCTGATGATCGCATCAACACATGACGTGATTTTTGAACTCTTGATGCGCCACGCAGCCCAAAACGCACCGCTGCCACACCAGCTCTCCATGCCTGACTCTCTAATTGCCCTGCAGGACTCCTGATCTTGTCTGTACATCGAGCTGACATGTAAATCACATGTTGTGAACGCAGCTTAAGAAGACCCAAAGCGCTGTACAGTCACAGCCCCATTCACACACATTCATACACTGATGACGGCTCTGCAGCCCATCACTGGTCCCAACCTTTCACCAGAGGCAAAGTATGTTTCAGTGTCTTGTCCAAAGACACTTCAACGCATGAGTGAGCAAGGCGGAAACCGGACCTGCAATCTTGCAACCAGGGGTCGACTGCTCTACCTGTGCACCACGGCCGTCCCATGCAGCCTATCAGAAGGCTTTGATAGAGACGCATCATCTTTTGTCTGTAGATAATCTGAGAGAATTTATTGTGATGAAAGAAAAAAAAATAGACACGGATCAGGTTGAACAAACTGACATTTTTAAGGCTGGCTCACCATGGAACAACCCTATGTCAGTATGCAAGAATGAGATGGACCAGATACTGTAGTGGAAAAACCCAAAAGGGGGCAGGCACATTGCTGAGCACCCAGCCAATGCCTTCGTTTCAGAAACTAAACCATTTCTCATTTGCGTAAAAGTCTTTTTCTGAGAGCAGAACCAGTTTAGTGGCGTGAAATCCTGATGTTGTTGCAGAATGACTCAGCGTTTGTTCTGCTGCTCTTTCACTATTCTGTGAGAAGTTTTGAAATAAAAGCTGTCAGAAGCACTGTAACACAGGAGTTGATGATGTGTGAGGAACCTGCACCTCTCACAGAACGGCCCCAAAATAAAAGTGCTGAAGTGTTTTTACAGACTGGATATCTGCTCTCCTACAGCTGGAACCTTTCTGCTGATCTGAATACTTGAAGCATTTATTTCATTTTAAACTGAGTCACAAAGTAGTTATTTTGCTTCAGAGTATGCAGCCAAGTGAAAGTAAGTTTTCAGTTAGTGAGATGTGCAGGTTGTGATGCTAGCTGTTACCCCTGTCTGCAGAATCTGCCATAAATCCATCTTCTGTCTTTCTGTATAGGAAGTGGTGAAACTGCCTCTGGAGTTTGTACGACAGTTATCAATCAAAATTCAACAACAAAGACCAGGTAAGAGATCTGAGCCATGAACAAGAACCTGCAGACCACAGAGACTGGTCAGACAAACTCTGCCATGACGTTCTGGTGTTGATGGTGCTGCCCTGCAGCTGTGGTCTTCTCTTTAAGGAGACTAAGGCACAGCTGCAGTTTGGGAAGTTTGAGGAGTGCAGCCTGCAGAGCAGCTGAGCTGTCTCAGAAAAGCTGCAAGTTTTAAGCGCGTTGATGCACAGTGGAGTGAACCAGGCTCCAGTGAAGGTCTAAAACAAACAGCTGGGTTTTCTGTGAATGTACTGACCCCAGATGATCACACTTACAGTTTGAACTCACATATTTAGGCTGACAATAGAAACACATTTAAGCTAACAGCACATGCAGCTCCGCCCCTGCAGCACCTGAGAGAGCAGCTGGTGAATGATCTTGAGGTGATCCGTGTGCAGCCTTGTTTGTCATACTTTCCTGACAAACAAGTTCTTATTGTTGTTGGATGCTATTGAGAAATGTGTATCGGCACCCAAGCCAGCTGTGGAACTCAAACCACTCCCTCCTCCCAGCTTGGCGCTGTGACAAAGTGATGGACATCTACAGTGGCTGTGCTCTCTGTCTGCCCAACCTGACCTCCCCAGCTCTCCACCAGGCAATGCTGACCCTGCCCCTTTGCATCGAGATCAAGGTACACAAACACACATCTGCTGGTTTTTGGAAAGATCATGTAGTCTTTGTAGAAAAATATCTGTTATTTTAGATCCAAGCTTTTTTCAGGATAAGCTGGTAAAGTTCTGCTTTGACCCATACGCTCATCATGTCAGTGAAGGCATCAGCAAGAATTAACGTGTTGCAGAAGTCTGTCGATTTGCATCATGAAACACGCCTCTTTCCCACAGCTTGGACTTTGTGGTTAAAATGTCAGGTTGATGGGTTTGTGGAGTTTGTCTGACTTGAGGTTAAATATCATTAGAATGAGAGCCTGCTGTCTGTGATGGCAGGGAAACACCAAGCTGGAACGGAAGCAGCTTCATTTCTTTCTCGGCTCCTTAAAATCTCAGGGAAGGTGGCTGCTGCATGGAGTGAAATCACTGTGGTGTTAAGAGGGTTAAGCCATTCTGTCACCTGATTCCTTACCCCCTGCTGTGTGCACTTTCAGCCAAAATGTGGCTTCCTGCCGTCGCCCAAACACATCAGCAAAGACATCAAGGCCAAAGTGTGTCGCTACTGCATGCATCAACATTTCAAGGTAAGTGCAAGCTCAGTCCTTCAGTTTGATCTATGAGTTACAAAAGAAGAGACTTTCACTTGAACTAGTTTTCTTCTGCAGGATTAGATCTCTGATTGAGGACAAATCTCAGATCTGAGCTGAGTAGATTTCAGTCTGTGTGTCAAAGATCAAATGAATAACTTGGAGAGATTTTTAAAGTTTAAGGAGAAGATGCATTTGGGACGTTTCAAAAATCTCTTTTCCTCATCATCAGATTGTCGGCATTTGGAAAAGAGGGCAGTGGTCATGTCCATCCGAGTAAAACTAGTAACTTAGAGGGATAAAATTCCAGTCTTTTGGCGACCTCTGAACTAGCTTGTGAAGAGTTGTTTTCATTAAAAAGGGTTTGAATGGAAATATGGACAAAAATGAATAGAATAGCATTTTTCCGTGATGGCCAGCAGGCCTCAGTCTGTTCAGTTTGACACAAGGCCAGAAAGGATTGGAGGCAGATTTGGGTCCAAAATAAACGCCTTCAGATTGTTTCTTCCTTCATCTGCAGGTGGCCAGTGGGAAGTGGAAGAGGCGGAGTCTGTACTGTCCCCTGGACCTGTTCTCTGGGTGAGCTTGCTGCTCTTCTTTGTGTGTTTTTGTTTAAACACTGTGCAGAGACTTAGAACTTTCAGAATGCCTGAAGTCTGTCAGTAGTTAATCATCATGTTAGTGACTTAACAAGGTATTTGCTGTTTTATGAATGTATAGGAATAGGAATAAGCAGCTCTGTTAGAGCAGAAGATTTTAGACATCTTTGAGCTTTGATAGCTCTATTGCATCTGGACCCAGAGTAAATTACTGTTCTTTGAGATTACTTAAAGGCACCATGCCAGCAGCTCATTCTTCCCAACACTGCAGGAGAATCAAGTGCCAGCAACATGCAAAACTCTGGTAGAAGAGACCCAGCTGTCAAGCAGCTGATCCTGATCTGTCAGGGTGGTGGGGGCAGATCTGTGAAGATGATCTTGACACAAGTTTCCTGAAACCTCTTTTGAAGGCTGTGTTGTTGACTAGAGGAGTGTCCGTTTTCCTAACAGTGAAACTGGCTTCTGGAGGTGCAGGCTCAGCCTTTTAGTTCTTCTCTTCCTCTAGGCTGCTCACTTAAGGCTGTCGTGTTTGTCTTGGTGTAGGAACAAGCAGAGGATGAACTTTGCTGTCAGACACCTGATTGAAGAACCTCAGAACAACTTTAAAGTCTTTAAGGTGAGACCCAGCTGCTGTTTTCTCCCTGTCTGACTGAAGGGAAGAAGCTGCTTCACTGTGCTGAAACACATGCTTCATTTCAGGCTGTGGTCAGCCGTGTCTCCTCACAGTGAGATGGTTCAAATACCAGCTGGCTGTGTTAAGTTAGGTTTTCTCTGCCTTTCTCTCAGTCCAAAAACAACCCCTTTCACAGGGGTGTGAAATCTGAGTGACTCTGGAATGGACTGGAAAACTGGTTAGGGTTGAACCCCACCCTCACCTGAAGCAGCCGGATTAGATTCCAGCATTGTGTGGCATTCTATTAGATACATTCTATATCTATTTACATTCTATTTTACGCATGTCAAGAAAGTTGAGTTGTGTTTGACTGTCCTCTCTGACTGTGTGCATGTGTTACAGGGAGGTCAGTGTGTCTACAGCAGTAAGGAGAGCAGTGATGATCCTCCGGATGTGAACACACTAATGCATCATCTCAGACCGTATTTCCTGCAGGGAAACAAGCGCACCAGCAGTCACATGACAAACAAAGCCATCCTGAACGACTTCATTCAGGTGAGCATCAGCACCTCTGTGCTATAACACAATGCAGCCGCTGCAGCACAGCCACTGAGAGCTGCTTCTGTCCCACACCATTGTGCTTTTGTTGACTTTTTTCAGAAACTGTAAAAAAACAACTTAGTTTTGCCTTAAGCACAATAGGAAAGGCAGGAACACAGGAAAGAGCTGCACACACACTGTGATTCCACTTAGCTCAGTAAACATTAGCATGAACCTGCTAGCAGACTTTGGACTGACCTTTGACCCTGAAAGTGCCATCAGGTTCTTTAGACTGCAGTAGTTCCATGTTGATCGCAGGAGTTATGTACTAAAATAACTCGCAACAGATGAAGTCCAAGCAAGTGCATCCCTGCTCACACCTGACCCGCTCGGTGTCTACAGGTCTTGGTAAACGCCCTGCTGAGCGGGAGAGGAGATGGAGGAGCGGTGACTGACAGACAGGAAGAGAGGCGGAGCTTCTGTGAAGCCAGTCTGTTCAACAGAGAGAGGGTTGGCCACGGTCAGAAGCTGCGTCTTTGTGTGTCTGTCAGAACGCTGTCCGTGTTGTCGTCATCAGAGCTGTGGTCCTGCTGGATCTGCTGCTTCTGAAAACTATTCATCTGTTTCTGGAGCAGCTTCACGTTGGTGCCTGAAGTTTCCGGCTTTTTTCTGCAGCCTCTCAGGGTTTGCCTGCCGACAGTGTTCTACTGAGGATCCTTCAGACTCAGATGTTGGACACGCTGGACATTGAAGGACTCTTCCCTCTGTACCGCAGGGTGGAGCAACACCTGCAAGACTTCCCCAAAGAGCGGTAGGTCCAGCTGAGCAGAACCGGAGGAGAGCCAAGCTGACGTCTTATGTCTGATGTCTTCTCCCTCGTGTCATAGGAGTCGCCTGCAGGTTGACGGACCGTACAACGAGGCTTTCTTGGAGAAGCTGCAGAAATGTCGGGTGGAGGATGACGGCTCTGTGGAGTTCGCTGTTGCTAAGGTCAGGTGGTTTCCAGGTGTCTCAGACACACAGGTAGCTGTCTACCTCGTACTATCTCCCTAAGAGCTTCCATGTTTCCACACAGGTCCATCAGTACCGTGTTGCCATGACTGCAAAGGACTGCTCCATCATGGTTGTACTTCTGCCAAAAGAGGAGGAAGAGGATGATGATGAAGGGTAAGAGGCCAATCCTCCTGATGCTTTAAGACCTAGAAAGTCCAGTGTCTCTCTGAGACCTCAGAGCAGCATGACATCCATGAGACCTGGGGGGCTGACCTTGGCTGTGTTTAGATGAGGGTCAGTAAGCTAGCGAAAGGCAGTGGCGAAAGGCAGTGGCACGCTGCGCATGTCTAGACTCTAATTATGGGTGCAGTGCTGCCATTGAATCATTGAAAAAGATGTGCTGACCTGACTCGTAGATAGTAATCATCCCCGCGAAGTGGGAAGCTGAGCAGGTCACGGAGGTGCAGTAGTTACCAAGTTTTTCATCCAGTGATCATGTGTAAGGTTTGTTTTCAACATTTGAAAGCTTAGCCACAATCGACAGCAATGCAGAGGTCATACCTGTCAATACCCTCTCACTCGTGGTGCAACAATGACAACTGAATTAAGCTTAACTCCCACAATGCACTCCTGCTGTGGGCAGGACCACCACAGTATTTTTCATTTTTGAAATAATAAAAATCTGGATTGAGTGACAAGCTCTTCTCACAAGATTCTTCGCCTGTGGGATCAGTTGCACGGTGCTGTTACTGTGACCCCGCCGACCTGTAGAAATACTAACGTTTTTTTCAATAGAACTTTACCGTTTCACATAATGTACATTACCTTCTGCGTCAGCCTTCACGAGCAGGGACTTTAAGGCACGCCGCAGGAAAAAATCAAAACTATGTTTGCCGCAGTGAAATGAAAACGTAATAATTTCTCCATGTTTTAAAACTGTTGCCGCTAAGATGGCAGGTGGAGCGTATGAGCGCACGTCTGTGGATGGAGCGTGAGCATGTGCACGACAGGGAGAAGCACAAAGCTGATTTGTGAGCAGTTGGGCACATGTATGACTGCACAGCTGGATTTTTGGTCATGTTTTCGGCATCGCTGACATTTATGTTATCTCATGGGAATCTTTTGTACCAGGACCGGCTCGGTCTGTGTTTATTGCAGTGGTGCTCACCCCTGCTGGGGAGGCCGGGGTCTTCAAATAAGAACTGCAGCTGATCACCACTCCGTTTACTAGTGGTGCAAAAAGTGAAGAGAAACACAGCCCAACTGCAGAGAAGTTCTATTACTATAGTTAGCAAAGTAATGAAAAAGTAAAAGTATTTAATTTTCAATAAATCACAGGATTCATTTACATCAGGTTACTCAGGCCCTAATGTAACAAAAGATAAATAAGCCAAAAGTATACGCTGGTCTTTCTCATGTTAATGGTTATGAAGTTCTTAGAAATATTGATGGTATTTGGGTCAATTGCTTTACGTATGACACACTATAAATGCAGTACTTTTGGTTTTTAAACAAACATAGTTACTATTTCAACTTTTTTCCTTGTGTGATATTGTTATAAAAGCACTTTTTTGATTGAATGCCAAAAATGTTTTTAAAAAAGCCATTTGACCTGTTGTCTGTGAATAAAATAGCATCTCAGATTTATTGGAAATGTTTTTGTATTTCTTTAGATTAGACTTTGCATTGTACTTGGTGATGGTCCAGTTAAGGAGAAAATTTCAAGCTTTCACTTCATGTCATAAACATTGCTGACCCCTGGTTTGAGAAGATAACCACACAAGTTATAGCATGAAACAATCCTCTGATTCTGATGCAGCTGTTCCTGTCTCTGCTTTGACAGATTTCTTTCATCTGACAGTTCAAATGAAAATTCACATTTTTCCTCCTCCTTTTCTCTAGTCTGTCCGCTCTGAGGCGCCACAGGGACTTCAGACCTTCTCCTTTCTCCTCTTCCGTCTCAATCTTGGATTTGGACCCCAAACCTTTCGACAGCATTCCCCGGCAGCTGCGCCTAGACCAGAAGATAGTGTCTTGTTACCTAAGGACCGGTGGTGCTTTGCCTAAAGGCTCTCGGCCCCAGCTTCCGAGCATAATCTCAGCTGCAGACAGGGAGGAGTGCACGCTCCTCTTCCACCCCATGTGACTCAGATGCCTGAGAAGAGGAGCTCCTTTGCTCCTCACCGTGGAAGCCAAGCCCCCAAATTTTTGTGACTTTTAGCTTCTTGCTCAAGACTTGAGTGTTGTCATGGCAACTGGTGTTTTGGTCCAGTTAGGAGGTACATATTGACCATGGAGGCTCCAATCTCTCCGGTTGTTTTGTTTTTTTCGTTAGCTGAAAAGTTGGCCTTCATCTCTTGACGGAATTTCTTTTTTTTTGTTGTCATGGCACTAACTTCACAACAGGTCAGATGCTCTAGACATTTCTCAGGTGGGCTGTGAGCAGAAGCACCACAGGATGGTTTTGAAGCTGCATGTGGACGATGACCTCCATCAGCTGCTCCTTTTGTGCCATTTCTTTTCTGTGCTTGTGCCTGGCGTGACTACGAGCCTGGACCATGTTTTGTGTAGAAATCTCACTGTTACAGCTGCATTCAGGTCAGCTGCTGGGAACGCAGTCAGGCTGATGTTTGTTCACGCCGTGTTCAGGATGGCTGGAGGTTACAGAGGATGAGGACATCAGCTGGTGACAGTGCCCTCGTGCACCTGCAGTGCAGTCACATAAACTGGTAACACTTGACTTCAGTTCCTGTGTACTACGTCCATTCTTCCGCCTCCCTATCGAAGCTCTGTTCTGCAGCAGGTCATGTGATCTGTTCTTTTAATTTTTCCCGCCTCTAACTCGTGCCACTCTGAATGTGATGGCTTTTGGTGGAACATCTATGGTTACCGTGGGGACAGAGTGGCTAGCAGTGAAGTGGTAAACCTTTCACTGTTGAAATGATGCCACAGGCAGAAACTGTAACAGGAACTTAACAAGTAGAATGTCATGTGACTTAAGTTAGTGGATGAAAGTGTGGCGAAATGATTTGTTACAATAGCTGCAAAGCAGCTGCTGCACATCGCCTCTGTGTGTCAACAGACGGGTAACAGCTCTTAAAACATAGACGACACCGCTGTCTGACATTTTGTATTTAAATTATTTATTTTTGTAGGTTTTGACAGGCGAGCTGCCGCCACCATGTGCTTTCTATCAGAATAAACATTTGTATGAGCCCTCGCCTCATCACTGCTTTAGCTGCTCCTCACACTACACAGAAATTACCAGCCCTGTGAGAGGCTGAAGGCTCTGAGGACACACTCCACTGCACCTTCAGGTCCCAGGATCCTCAGCAGGCTCTGAAAAGCCTCAGCAGCACCACCCACAGGCTGAGAGGGGAACAGCTCCAGAGCTGCAAACAAACTTAGAATTAGAAGAAAGTCAGACAAATGCATTTCCTCCTGGATGAAATACTCTGAACACATGAAAGTTGCTGTTAGAAGAAGCACCCTCTGTTGCATCTGTTCAGTGAGGAGCACAGCCTCAGTCATCTCCAAAGCTTCTGTCAGGATACACTTCACCACAGCCTGAGCGGCTGATCCCCTTCTGTTTGAAATGGAATGCAAAAGGTTTTGTCTAAACAACTGTCCCTCTCGCTGGCTGTAATTTAACAAGTCTTAAAGCATATAATTCATTTAAAAATGACCTCAAATCTTGAATTTGAGGAGCATGAAGATCCAGTTATGCTAACCTGCTTCTTTCACCGCTGTTGAAGCTCATAAACTCCACTGCAAATAAAATGAACAGAGCAGGTCTTCACTTTCAGAGAAAGCCCCCAGACCAGGCTTTGATCTGCAACCATGGATTTCCATTAGTTGTCTGACATTTCTGATCATTAACCAAGTCAGCAACAGATCAACTTTGAAAATGACATTAAATGTACTCTAGTCATCTAAAAACCACTTCTTTGCACTTAACTCTCAGTAATGCAGATTACATTACATTCTTTCAAAGAAAAGTCAATATTTTTATGAATATTTTGGTTTTCATTCCTGTGATGACACTAGTGTCAGTAGAGAATAAAGGAGGTGAAGGGGAGATAAGCTGGAATCTGATCGACATGGTTCCAATCTTTTTGGAGATGAAGGGGAATGATGATTAGTTCACTCAGAACAATACGATGGTTCTCTCTAACAAAGCAGGGGACGAGTGAGCATCACCAGCTGCAAGCTCAGATGGCTGTTGTCTGTGCTGAGCAGTTTGGGTCTCTGGTGTTTGAAGAGCAGCTTACCCTTTTCTGGGAGTTTTGTCAGCAGGTTAATCTTTGGTAAAACGGTTCCCTCTGTAGATATTTCAACTGCCCAGTGGATGAAGAGGACACAGCTGCGAATGCAGAGCAGGACTGAGTTAAGAACATTTGAGGGCAGCTTTGCCTGATGTATTTGTTCATTACCCTGGAAGCTCAGGACACCTCAGGGTCATCACCTCTGACCTGCTGCCTCCAGGAAGAGACACAACTGAAGGAAACGTCTCCTGTAGAAACAAATGGACTTAAAAAGTGGACTTTAAAAAGTTCCAATGTTGTTAAGTGTAAATGTACACATGTACACACATATAAATGTACACATGTACACACATATAAATGTACACATGTACACACATAAATGTACACACATATAAATGTACAAATGTACACACATATAAATGTACACATATAAATGTACACATGTACACACATAAATGTACACATGTACACACATATAAATGTACACATATAAATGTACAAATGTACACACATATAAATGTACACATGTACACACACATAAATGAACTCATGTACACATATAAATGTACACACATAAATGTACACATATAAATGTACACATGTACACACAAATAAATGTACACATATAAATGTACACACACATAAATGAACTCATGTACACATATAAATGTACACATATAAATGTACACATATAAATGTACACATGTACACACAAATAAATGTACACATATAAATGTACACATGTACACACATAAATGTACACACATAAATGTACACATATAAATGTACACATGTACACACAAATAAATGTACACATATAAATGTACACATGTACACACATAAATGTACACACATAAATGTACACATATAAATGTACACATGTACACACAAATAAATGTACACATATAAATGTACACATGTACACACATAAATGTACACATATAAATGTACACATGTACACACATATAAATGTACACATGTACACACATAAATGAACTCATGTACACATATAAATATACACATGTACACACATATAAATGAACTCATGTACACATATAAATGTACACACATATAAATGTACACATATATAAATGTACACACATATAAATGTACACACATATAAATGTACACACATACACATGTACACACATATAAATGTACACATGTACACATATAAATATACACATGTACACACATATAAATGTACACACCCACATATATAAATGTACACATGTACACACATACACATGTACACACATATAAATGTACACATATAAATGTACACATGTACACACATACACATGTACACACATATAAATGTACACATGTACACATATAAATGTACACATATAAATGTACACATGTACACACATAAATGTACACATGTACACACATATAAATGTACACATATAAATGTACACATGTACACACATATAAATGTACACATATAAATGTACACATGTACACACATATAAATGTACACATATAAATGTACACATGTACACATATAAATGTACACATATAAATGTACACATGTACACACATATAAATGTACACATATAAATGTACACATGTACACATATAAATGAACACATATACACACATAAATGTACACATGCACACATATAAATGTACACATATAAATGTACACATGTACACACATATAAATGTACACATATAAATGTACACACACATTTATATAAATGTACACATATAAATGTACACATGTACACACATATAAATGTACACATATAAATGTACACACGCGTATATATAAATGTACACATATAAATGTACACATATAAATGTACACATGTAAACACATAAATGTACACACGTACACACATATAAATGTACACACGTACACACATAAATGTAAACATGCACACATATAAATGTACACATATAAATGTACACATGTACACATATGAATGTACACATGTACACACATATAAATGTACACATATAAATGTACACATATAAATGTACACACATAAATGTACACACGCACATATATAAATGTACACATATAAATGTACACATGTACACATATGAATGTACACACATAAATGTAAACATGCACACATATAAATGTACACATATAAATGTACACATGTACACATATTAATGTACACATGTACACACATATAAATGTACACACATAAATGTACACACATAAATGTACACACGTACACACATATAAATGTACACATGCACACATATAAATGTACACATATAAATGTACACATGTACACATATAAATGTACACATGTACACACATATAAATGTACACATATAAATGTACACATATAAATGTACACATGCACACATATAAATGTACACATATAAATGTACACATGTACACATATAAATGTACACATGTACACACATATAAATGTACACATATAAATGTACACATATATAAATGTACACATTTAAATGTACACATGTACACATATAAATGTACACATGTACACACATATAAATGTGCACACGGACACACATATAAATGCACACACATAAATGTACACATGTACACATATAAATGTACACATATAAACGTACACATGTACACACATTAATGTCCACATGTACACATATAAATGTACACATGTACACACATATAAATGTACACATATAAATGTACACATATAAATGTACACATGTACACATATAAATGTACACACGTACACATATAAATGTACACACATATAACTGTACACACATAAATGTACACACATATAAATGTACACATGTACACATATAAATGTACACATGTACACACATAAATGTACACATATAAATGTAACCATATACACATATATAAATGTACACATGTACACATATAAATGTACCCATGTACACACATATAAATGTACACATGTACACACATATAAATGTACACACATAAATGTACACATGTACACACATAAATGTACACATATAAATGTAACCATGTACACATATATAAATGTACACATGTACACATATAAATGTACCCATGTACACACATATAAATGTACCCATGTACACACATATAAATGTACACATGTACACACATATAAATGTACACACATAAATGTACACATGTACACACATAAATGTACACATATAAATGTAACCATGTACACATATATAAATGTACACATGTACACATATAAATGTACCCATGTACACACATATAAATGTACACATATAAATGTACACATATACACACATATAAATGTACACATATAAATGTACACATGTACACACATATAAATGTACACATGTACACATATAAATGTACACATATAAATGTACACATATAAATGTACACATGTAAATGTACACATGTAAATGTACACACATATAAATGTACACATGTACACATATAAATGTACACATATAAATGTACACATGTACACATATAAATGTACACATATAAATGTACACATGTACACACATATAAATGTACACATGTACACACAAATAAATGTACACATATACACACATAAATGTACACATGCACACATATAAATGTACACATATAAATGTACACATGTACACACATATAAATGTACACATCTAAATGTACACACACATTTATATAAATGTACACATATAAATGTACACATGTACACACATATAAATGTACACATATAAATGTACACACGCGTATATATAAATGTACACATCTAAATGTACACATATAAATGTACACATCTAAATGTACACATATAAATGTACACATATAAATGTACACATGTAAACACATAAATGTACACACGTACACACATATAAATGTACACACGTACACACATATAAATGTAAACATGCACACATATAAATGTACACATGTACACATATGAATGAACACATGTACACACATATAAATGTACACATATAAATGTACACACATAAATGTACACACGTACACACATATAAATGTACACACGTACACACATATAAATGTAAACATGCACACATATAAATGTACACATGTACACATATGAATGAACACATGTACACACATATAAATGTACACATATAAATGTACACACATAAATGTACACACGCACATATATAAATGTACACATATAAATGTACACATGCACACATATAAATATACACATATAAATGTACACATGTACACATATAAATGTACACATGTACACACATATAAATGTACACATATAAATGTACACATATAAATGTACACATGTACACACATATAAATGTACACATTTAAATGTACACATGTACACATATAAATGTACACATGTACACACATATAAATGTGCACATGGACACACATATAAATGTACACATATAAATGTACACACACATTTATATAAATGTACACATATAAATGTACACATGTACACACATATAAATGTACACATATAAATGTACACACGCGTATATATAAATGTACACATATAAATGTACACATCTAAATGTACACATCTAAATGTACACATATAAATGTACACATGTAAACACATAAATGTACACACGTACACACATATAAATGTACACACGTACACACATATAAATGTAAACATGCACACATATAAATGTACACATGTACACATATGAATGTACACATGTACACACATATAAATGTACACATATAAATGTACACATGCACACAAATAAATATACACATATATATGTACACATGTACACATATAAATGTACACATGTACACACATATAAATGTACACATGTACACACATATAAATGTACACATATAAATGTACACATGTACACATATAAATGTACACATATAAATGTACACATGTACACACATATAAATGTACACACATAAATGTACACATGTACACACATATAAATGTACACATGTACACACATATAAATGTACACATGTACACACATATAAATGTACACATATAAATGTACACATGTACACATATAAATGTACACATATAAATGTACACATGTACACACATATAAATGTACACACATAAATGTACACATGTACACATATAAATGTACACATGTACACACATAAATGTACACATGTACACATATAAATGTACACTTGTCCACACACACATAGTAACTGTTGTCCACCACCTCACTAATGGTATGTGGTGTTTTCAGCCGTGTTATTTCATACATGTGCACAGATCAGGGGAAACTGTGCCAAGATTCTTCTTCTTATAACTGATGTTTCAAACCTTAGAAGATGTGCTCCTCAGGAGAAAAATGCTACGTTTGTGTGTGTGCCTGCTCAAAAGCTGGCTCTATCTGCAAAAACGCTCCTGCCTCACCAACAGAGAGGAGCTGAAGCTCAATAGACAGTTTAGTCTCAATCATCTTTCACTACCATTTGTGCGTGTTCAGATCCTGAACCACAGAGGAGTTGTTTAAATCTTCAATGAGATACCATGTCTTCTGGAGTTGTTGAGCCTGCTGTCAAACATGCCCAGCAGTGTGAGATGAGTCATTTCCTCAGTAAATTTACCCTCCAAGTGATGCAGAATCCTGTATTTTGAAGTTTAGCTGTTTTGAAGTAAAGTGTTTGTCTCAGCGTGACATCTGACCTCCACATGAACTCTTCCTGCTCCTAAACCTTCCTCTCTGCTCCACTAGCGTGTCTCTCAGATGACTTGCAGCATGTTGGCAGCACCTTCAGACAGGAAGACACATGTTGGACCTGTCTCCCTGCCCCTCCCTCGCCGTTCTGTCAGCCCACTCAGCCCGCATCGGCAGCTGTGCGCTCGGAACCGGGCGCACACACGTGCGGTGTCAACACACAGCGTGGCACAGTTTCAACAGAGCTCCAGCAGAACCGGAGGACAGAAAGAGGGGGAAGAATTTGACTACCAGTCCTATAGCCGCCTTCAAATTACCGGTAATGTAGAGCTTCCATCTGTCTATCAAACCTTTACCTGGACCTGACAGGAGTCTGAATTTCAAACCGGGCCTGACAGATGAAGAAAATGTGCATGTTGGCTTCCATTCTTTTCACATGCATTGCTGTTGACTTCAACACTCTATAAGCTTTAATCTTACTAAAAACAATTGCTTCCAATGCTGGACGATGAGATTGCGTTCTTCTGCGGCCCTGAAGGAACCATCAAGTGACTTGGAGTGACACTTGAAACCTGCTTGTCTGCCAGAGACTTTTTTCCAGCTTTCTGCTTTCAGCTCTTTTAATCCCACCAAGACAGTTTTAGACTAGAAGGTCTTCTAGAGTCCACGCCTTCATGTGCTCATGACGGCTCTGTGCCGGAGTGACCCATTTCTCCTACAAATGGTTCAAACAGAGCTGCTCTGGACAACAATCACTTTTGAGTTCTCTGGTCTTCCAGAGCATGCAAAAGAAAATTCTTAATCTCTTATGTTCTCAGTATATCTATGGATTTCCTCCAAAACAGCCATGTAATCTGTTGGTCACTTATATGTTTTTGGTCGTTATTGGGATATTTGAACTGAAAAGGATTCCAACAATCTGGAATGTTTGCAAAAATTTGGATGACAGAAATGTGTAATCTGAAGCCCTGGTTGTCAGCTCTGACGTCGTTCGTGTTTTAATGTAGGTGTGCATGGGTGAATGGGACTATGACTGTAGAGTGTCTTGGGCCTTAATATAAGAATACAACATTTACTGTTTGACTTGAATGACAATAATCTGGACCAATCTAGATGAGTGAAGTCTCGGGTTGATGTTTTGTTTGCGCCTTGAGACAACCTCAGTGGTGAACTGGATCTTTATGGGCAAATTGAACATGAGGAGTGGTGGTTTTTCTACAGTAGATGGTCTCATGCTCGAAAACCAATTTGTTCTTTGTGCAATTCAGTTGAAATTATAATGACACTTTTATATTTATGTGTTCTTTATAGCTTTGACATTTCATGTGTACTTGCTTTTATTTTATCTTTCAGGTCTTTGTTCTTGCATGAGCTAGAAAGCAGAAGAGCAGAAAATAAACTGAACAGAAATAAAAAGTAAGTGTGGTGTAAAATCTGTGCATTGACTAAGAAAAACTGCTGGAGAGAAGGCAGACAGGACAAGCAGCACCACAGGTCTGGCTTTCATTAATGCTGCCTCCATGTGAGCCTGTTCATCCAGAAACAGAGCTGATTCCTGACCTCCTACTGGTCGGTTTGGGAAAAGCAGCCTCCTCGTTCAGGAGTTGCGGGTTGGGATTTGACATTACAACTAAAGAGGTGAACTGTAAGTCAGGATCTGAATCTGTAGTTCTACGTCTCACTGCATTGTTGCGCTTCACTTGGGGGAATTCTCCACAAGTGAAGGCTGCTTTAAGCCATGATCACCTCTGACAGACGAAAGCCTGCTCTGTTAAAAGCTTGTCCCTCACTGCTTCAATCCATGAGTTATTTGTGCTCAGAGTCTCCCTGATGTCATTTTCCTGACAACTTTCCCCTCAACCTTAGTTGAAGAGCACACACAGGTACTTACAGGTAACCCATTCCTCAGAGGAGGGTGTGGGCTCACTGGAGCAGTGTTTCATGATGGGTCCAAACATCCAAATCAAATGATGATAGATTTAATAAAAGCACTCAGAGAGTCTTCTGGTCTTTCATTCAAACTGACGCCTGGTGTGAGCAACACAAGGTTAATGATGAGAGCCTCTTCTGTTTGACTTTTTGATGTGGTTAAGAGGTCGAGTGGTTCATTAATGACAGAGAATGTTCCATGGAAAAATATTTGTATTTTCTCAGAAGAGAATGGTTGTTAGGGATTTTTTGACTCTGACTTTGCTGACAATTTTTCCTGAAGTGTGTTGGAAGTTTTTCCAGCTTCAGAAACACTTTTGCTGAAAGCAAAGTTATGATGGTGTTCAGTTGTGCAGACATCATTCTTTTCCTACAGAAACAGAGTTCTGTCTCAGTTCTTGCAGACGTTTCTGTTCTAAGGTTCCCTCTTCCACTCCTTCCAATTTCTGACTTCCACAACATTTCATACAAAGCAGCAGAAATATACTGAGATATACTGGCATATTCTAAATACTAAGAAACTCTTAGTGCCACCAAGACTCGAATGCAGTAAAGTGCCATCATCACTTTAACTCACTGTTCAATGGTCTACAGAAACCTTGATTTTAATATTGATGCAAAACTATATTATTGTAGAGAGGACACACACACAAAAAGGAATAAATTAGCAAACAAAATATTTCTAAGAGCAAAAATAGGGAGGGCCAATAAAAGGGTAGGTCTCTGCAAAGGAGGCAGAAGACAAAACTAACAAGATTGTAAAGAACCTCAGCAGACACAAACCTGAAGGGTTTCAGTGATGAAACATACAAACACTGTAGTCAAAACCTATGTAGAAGTTCACCTTTGAACTTAGAGATGAACCACAGCAGAACACGCACATACACACACTTAAGCACACACACAGACACACACCACACACACAGACACACACACAAGCACACACACCCACCCACACACACACAGACACCAACACACACAGCACACCACGCACACACACACACACACCCACACACCCACACACAAACACACAGACAGACACACACACACCCACAGACAGAACCTGTCTTTAAGGACCCCAGCAGACAGCTATATAAGAACGCGCAGCAGCAGCTCTGCAGGTTTTTTCCTTGAGAAGCTGCTGCAGGTATAAAGACATTTAAGGATTAAATCGTGTCCTCTTATGCAGTAATTCAGGAATTCTCATTTTTAAGATGTGAGGATGGTAAACGTTGTTCCAGTGAAAACCAGGACTTGACTTAAATTTCTCTGCGACTCGAGCTGAGGGACCGAAGTGAAGTTACTTTAGATTTAAAATTTCAATGTGTTTGTTAAATTATCAGCTGAAAACTATGTACCTCACGAGGTTTACTCCAAGAAGTGATTTAAAAATGAGTGAAATGCTTGAGTACTGCAGGCATGCAGCATAAACTGACGGGTGTGCTGCCCTGCAGGCATGAGGTGGTGGCTGCTTGTGGCCAGTCTGTCTATGATGGTGGTCTTGACCATTCCTGACGCTCAAGCGGGGGGGAGACATCTTAATCTGGACGGTGAGAGTCACAAAGGGAAAAGGAAGCGGGACAGAACAGGTAAGGCTTGAATATTTGTCCACATGTGAGGAATAAGATCATTCTGTTTTCAGTCTCACGCAAACCGCAACAGGAACAGCAACTGCTAACTTCTTTTAAATGAAACTGTGAGCTAAAACAGTAAATCTGTCAGTCAGTATATCAGCAGAGTAAAAAGAGCAGGAAGAAACTACAGACTGAACCTGAAAAGCCTGGAGGCTCACAAAATTTCCATATCATGTTCAGCAAAAAGTTGGTAATAAGCGAAGCTAGTCTGAATGCAGGAAGACAAAAACTTGGCTTTTAGACGAACAGCTGCCACTGCCAAGAAACTCTGAAAATGATTAGCATAAATGCAAGGCAGACATAAATGCGCTTTTGTTGCAGGTCATGGCAGGTCCAGAGGACCAAGACCTCTGAAGATAAGACTGGTTCCCGGTGCAAACATTCCAATGGAGCTGATGGAAAAGCAAAGGCTGAACAGCTCCGTAAACAAGAGGAACATCCAAGAACAGCAGCTCACCTACAGCGTTATTCCAGGTCAGTCAGAGTGGACAAAGTCTCCACTGGGAGGGAGACCTGCATTTACCCCAACAGGGGAATGTGGGGTATCTCTGAACGCCACCATCATCAGCATTCTGCCTTTTCGAATTTCTGTGTTTAAAAAGGAAAAGGAGGCTTGGTTAGCCAAGGCTCCTTTTTAAAAGAGATTTCTGGAATGAACAGAGCACAGATTTAGACCTTAAGTCTTCATTAAAGGTGGTTACCTTTATGCTCAAGTTTGGGCTTGTCTTGGGCCTCACTCAAACCAGGCAACAAGCACAGGTTCAAGTCTGAATAACCAAGGTTGCATGAAGCCGCTGTGTCCTTTAAGTGTCTGGTGAACCTTCAGTTCACCAGGACGGAGGACGCAAATGGATGAAGACACATTTGCTGTCAGGAGTTTCAGAGGCATGAAGGTCAAACTCCATCCAAAGATTGTTGATCTTTAAAGACCCTTTAGAAACTTGTGAGCCCGTGTAACAGCGTTCATGGAAGGAAGTCCAGGCTTTATTAGTAGGAGTTAGTGAACACAGCTGGGGGTACAGCCAGAAGCAGCTATGTTCTCATGCAAGCAGAAAAAAAACTTCCTGCTCTCTAATTTAGTGACAGAATATCACATTCCAACAGGATGAGCAGAGGAAAACATCTGCGAACCCTCAGACTTTGTCCAAGAAGTGGCTCTGAAACACCCCCACAAAGGAAGGACAAAGCAGAGCCTCAAAGTCCCAGCCGGTGTGGTGTAATTACAAAGGGAGGTGGAGGCAGCAATCTTCTGCTGGAGATCACAGCTGGTTCAGCTTTCAGCTTGTTTTAATCTTGAATGCTAATGAGCACATCACAAACATGATCTCCAGAAGAGCATGGATACATTTTGCTCTCGGGACACTCAATCCCATCAAATGGAATACAGAAAGTTTCCTCTTTCTGACAAAATACAAGACATTGAAAAAAGAAATTTGAAAAGACAATCACTTGCAGATTTGATCACTGATGTGGCATTCTCTAAAAAAGGCCTGATTCAATTTGAATTCATTGATTTTTTTGTTTTTCACCGTTTGGCCGTGGCGGCACTGCAACAACTCCAGAGGTAGAAATTCTTCCATGATCCTGACACAGGACTCTGACACTGGCCAGACCACTGATCAGAAGGTCTGACCGTGACTTGAGTGCTTTGGACTCTTGGTCAGCACTTTCAGGAAACATCAGTCTTTGTGGGCTGCTCCTTTCAGGAATTGTCTCCTAGTATGATAGTGAAAACCAGCATTAAATAAATCCAAAATTTTAAAAATAAAAAAGGTTGAATGTATTAAAACAACATAAAGAAAGTGCTATAAAAACAGAACCCAAAGGAGAACAACCTGGAGTCCCCTTCTAACACTGAATGATTGGCTCTTGTTCTGCACTCAGAAATGATGCTAACTATGCAAAGTGTGGAATATTGGTCTCTTCAAATTTTGGGAAAAACAAACATTTTTGAGTGTTCTGACAAGTAGACCCATGAATAATGTACAGGCTGGACATTGTCAGCACAACTTAATTTAATATTTCATTATTTAAGTTAAGACACCTAAAGACAGGTTTTTGTTGGGCATGATTAAAAATGGAGAATGTATCTTTAACCTTCTTTAAGGTCATTTTACCAATTAATTGACTCTATCATTTTTCTTTTTGAACCTGATCAGTTCACCATGATCTGGAGAAGAAAATCCAAGCCAGAAGGAGACCACAAATGAGTGTTTTTGGATGAAAAATTATCTGTCCCAAAACTAAATTGTTATCCATGAAGCTAAACACCAACAGTAAAACCCATGAAAATATTCACAAACAGAATGTAGACCCACAGCAGTCTGTGGGGCAAACTGTTATTATTAAACCCCCTGAAATTAACCTGACAATACTGAGACTCTGTGATAGTGAGACCATACACTCTGGTGAGGAGAAAAGCTCTAAAATATGAGTGCTGCTGCCGAGATGATAGGCTCATGGTCTCGTTGCAGGGAGGACTCAGATTAGAGAGATATTTCAGACAAACTGCCTGAGCCCTAGTAAATGCCTGTGTTCTTTTGAGCGCGACATGGAGTATACCATTAGAAGGGGGAATTACACACAAAGTACACTCACAATAGATGCAAAGACCCTCATTCTGCTGCATCATGGTATTTTACAGCTTCTCTTGATGACGTACCATCAGTAGCAGCCTCGTCTTTCCCCAGGCTGGATGGTAAAACATGAAATTGATACAAGGGTTTGTCAAAACAAACCAATGCTTTGTCTGCTTTTATGGTAAAGGGTACAAATATGACTAGACACACAATGACCGCTCCAGCTGCAGTTGCACCTTCCTTCCCCTGCATGTGCAACAGGGAAAGCAGCTGCCATCTTCCACTGCAGCAGCTGGAGCAGGAGATGCAGCTATGGAGGAAGACTGGAAGACAACTCTGGAGATACTCTGGAGATTCCATTATATTGGAGGAAAACAACGTAGCAAAAATGCTGTTGCGCTGTAGCACAACATAAAATGCAAAAACGTCAAATTTGGACATTTTTACAAATGGAAAAAAACCTGTCTAAAGAGAGGGACAAGTGTCTCAAAATGCTTGGTTGACAAATGTGGAAAGTGGTCAAAAACATGTTTCCAAAGGTAGATGTAAGGTTCCACACCACTAACGTGACTTCTGTAGTTTCTGATGGGCTGGACATATGGATGCCAGTTTCTCTCTGTAAAAAGCTGTTGTGACCACTGCTGTACTGAAGAGACGCGGTGTCATTGTGACCAGGTGGCCCATAACAGAAGAAGGATCAGGGTTAGAGGCTCATTTACCCGCAGCAGCAATCCTCTTCACCTAACACTTCGGCTTGTTAGGTAACAAAAATCGTATATGGAATCACCTAGTTAAGAATGGGAATTTATTTATTGACGGAGCAGTCTTTTATTTACTTGGGCTTTGCATTTTTAGGTTATCTAGCAGTTTAAGGGTTAATGAGTTTATCTTGGAACTGTGACAAACTTAGGAAATGTCCATGCAGATGAATTATTGCTGAGAACAGTGGTTGTACAGGGTTGAGAGGGCCTGCAGCATGAGCTGACTGAAGCTAGAATCTTTAATGTGACTGTTGTGGTGCAAACAGGAAGCTGTTCGATTGCTGTTGTCTAAACTGAGAATATTAGTGCAGCAGAGACAGCATATAAGATCAGTTCACTTTGTGCCCCAGGTTAATATTGATGTAATAATAATATATTACTCATTTTTAGTTATTAGCATGTTGCTGAAAAGGGACAGTTTTAAAAACTACTTATTTATTCAGAGTTTTTTTCTTCTTTTCTGTGTTCTTTTAGGTAAGCTGAGACCCTGTGTACCAGGGACTGACCGCGTTCTACCATACAGTTTGGGGTCAAATTCCTGTGTCAGTGAGCGAGAGGAGAATTAGTGTGTCAAGACCCACCATCTGTCCCAAAATACATTGCTTGTTCAGTTTTCAACCACGCTGTCCCCCCTTACATGGAGTCAGGTAGAGATGAGGTGTGAAAAGAGCTGCAGAAATGGACTCTCATCCTCTGGGATACAAAATGAGGATGCTTTATGATTAAATGTTAATCTCCATCTCTGAAGCTCCAGCATGGTGTTCACTGCTTCCGTCATGGTTTTAAAATGCAGTTTGCACCTTTTTACCCCTTTTTGAATCTTACCCTTTGCCTGATGTTGCATGTTGAGGATCAGTTATTCTCCCTCTGTTGGTTTAAAGTTCAGCTTAGTCTATGATAAAGCTGGTCAGTGGGGCCAGTCCCAAACACTCCCTCAGCCTGCTTGCGTTTCTGTAAAGTTTAACTTTAGAGAAGGCAGTAGCTTTAAGTTACAGTGGCTTCCAAAAGTATTCACACCCCTTGAACTTCTCCACATTTTCTCAAATTAAGACCACAAACATAAATATATTTTGTTGGGATTTTATGTGAAAGACCAACACAAAGTGGAACACTCTTGTGAATTGGAAAGAAAATTATACAAGAATTCATTTTTGTTACAAATAAAAAACTGAAAAGTGCAAAAATATTCAACCCCTTTTCTCTGAGTTTATCCAATTACCTTCAGAAGTTGCTTGATGATTGATGACTGATCAAATGTTGACTTCATAGAATCCCACCAACCACTGTTCAGTCCATCATCCACAAATGGAAAGAGTTTGACACAACTGCAAACCTACCAAGGCATGGTCGTCCATCTAAACTAACAGACTGAACAAGGAGACACTGATCAGAGATGCAGGCAGGAGTCCATGATGACTCTGGATGAACTGCAGAGATCTACAGCTCAGGTGGAGGAATCTGTCCATAGAACAACCATCAGTCATGAACTGAACACATCTGGACTTTATGGAAGAGTGGTAAGAAGAAAACCATTGTTAAAAGAAAACCACAAGAAGTCCTGTTTGCAGTTTGACATAAACCATCTGAGTGATCCAGCAAACATGTGGAACAAGGTCTGGTCAGATGAGACCAAGATGGAACTTTTTGTTCTAAATGCAAAGCGCTGTGTGTGGAGGAAATCTAACACATCACTCTGAACACACCACACCCACTGTCAAACATGGTGGTGGCAGCATCATGCTCTGGGGCTGCTTTGCTTCAGCAGGAACAGGGAATGTGGTTAGAGTTGATGGGAAGATGAATGGAGTCAAAAACAGAGTAATATTGGAGGAAAACCTGTTGAAGTCTGAACAACACTTGAGACTGGAGCAGAGATTCACCTTCCAACAGAACAACCACCCTAAACATGAAGCCAAAGCTACAATGGAATGATAAAAATGAAACAGATTCATGTGTTGGAATGATCCCAAGTCCAGACCTAAATCCAATCCAGAATCTGTGGAGAGATCTGAAAACTGCTGTTCACAAACGCTCTCCATCTAATCTGACTCAGATTGAAATGTTTTGAAGGAAGAATGAACAAAGATTTCAGTCTCTAGATGTTCAAAGCTGGTAGAGACACAAACCCCAAAAGACCTGCAGCTGGAATTACAGCAAAAGGAGGTTCCACTAAGTATTGACTCAGGGGGCTGAATACTTTTACACTTTTCAGTTTTTTATTTGAAAAAAAAAAAAAATTCTTGTATAATTTTCTTTCCACTTCATAAGAGTGTTCCACTTTGTGTTGGTCTTTCACATAAATTTAAAATAAATATATTTATGTCTATGGTCTTAATGTGAGAAAATGTGGAGAAATTCAAGGAGTGTGAATACTTTTACAATCCACTGTACCCAGTCATGCACTGCCCCTTGTGCATGAATGAAAGTTTATGCAAGTAAAAAGCATGCAGAATACTCATGGATACTTCACAGAACACTTACCACACGCCACATTGTCATGCCACGTGGCACATAAGTGCCCGGAAGTCACCTGTAGGATGTCTACACATACTGTGCTCTGAATGGCAAATTTTCCACACTGAAAAAACATTAGATACAAAAATAGAAAAAAAATGTGGATCGAATGACCAGGTACTGACCAGTTTTCTGAGTCCCTAGAGCCCCCGCCCCTCCATGTCAGAGTGGTCTTCGTTGAGGCCAGTCTAAGGCACACATGTATAACATTCATGCTGTCTAATCAGCATCTTGATCTGGCACAGATTGTGATGGATTATATCAGCAAAGGGGAAGGGCTCAGTATCACAGATTTAAACACATTTGTAAACATTATTTGAGAGAAATGGTTACTTAGTGTTTGTAGAAAATGTTTCACATCTTTGAGCTCATCTCAAGACAAACAGGAGCAAAAACAAAGTGTTTTATTTGTCTTTTTGTTCAGTGTAATTTCTAACAGTCAAGGAGCGCACACTTATCACGTAAACAACTAACACATTCCTTGCACGTATTGGGGGTTCCGAAAACCAAAAATGGGTACGACATGACTGTGTCTCACCTACTTTACCCCTACTTTACCCTTGCATGTTGCATCAGTATTTGTTCCAACCTCTCTGTAGTATGCCTGTAGAAAAAGAACGCGCATGAAGATTTTTGCTCAACAGGCTCACACAAGGATCTACAACCTTGATAGTTTGCATGAGCCTCTTGCGTTTCCTGTACTGCTTTTCCCATTTTTTCCCAACAAACAAGCCAAATCTGAGTAAAGCAAGTTATGGTAAGAGCTTAATGAAACTTGCAATTTACCATTTCAGATTTATTTTTTCTCATATCAACATCAAATTTCATTTGAATTTCTCATCAACACGTCATGGCAGACATCACAGCCAAAATATTTTGTCAAAGCAACATCAACGCCAAAGTCATTCCCAGTATGGGGGTGCTTGCTCATGATTAATTGAAAGATTAGAACTGCTAAGCTGATCAGAGTCCAGCTTTGCCTCAGCTGTAGGTGGGGTTCCAGACTGAATCTACAGCAGCAGATGGTGGACTCAACAAACTGATCTTAAAGGGGTCTGCATTACTGGCACACACCTGTATGTGATGCTGTCACCCTGTCTACCTGTCCTCAACCCTTCACATCTCACTTCTCTGTAGTTTTCTTCACATTTCTTTCTTCTTTTCCAGTTTTTTCCTTCACTCTTTCCCTTCTTTCCCCACTACCCCTTATCCACTGCCCTGCAGCACTGTGTCTCTTACACAGACTCACAGCTCAGTCTTGAACTTTCTGGTGACTCCCTAGTTCCAAATGACCCCAATGAGGCCACACCCTTGCTGACCCAGGAGGAGATTCAACGGATCCTCTGGCAGGAGGAGGAGGAGCACCAAGAGGACGAAGAACAACTAAGGAAGAAGGAGGAGGCAAGAAAAAAAAGGAGGAGGGAAAGGAAAGAGAAGGAGGAGAAACAGAAGAAGATAGCTCATGAGGGGAGAGTGCGAGAAGAAGAAGCACTGAGGTTGCAAGTAGAGAGGGAAGAGGAAGAGTGGAGGGGGGAGGTAAGAGTAAGGGAGGACAATAGAATGCAAGAGGAGAAGATGAGGAAAAAAGAGGATGACAGGAGAGAAAAAAGAGAAAAGGAAAGGAAGTTCAATGAGGAAAAGATTAGTGAAAAGGAAGCAAAGGAGAAAGAGGAGGTGTGGCTGAGAGGTGATGTATTTCAGATGGCTCAAAAAGAACTAGACTTCCCCTCAACTAGAATCTCAAGGCCTCCTTCAACAGACCACAAGCTGATGGAGGCAGAAACAGGGGATGAGGAGGAAGTCAGCCTGGTGGAGAACAGAGGAGGCCTCCCACCAGGCTGTGACATCTCTGATGTGACAGTGACTTGTGAGAATGCCAAACTCACACACTTCCCTCCGCTGAGCATACCTGAGCTGAAATCTCTCAGCCTGGAGGGTGAGTCCTCCGCACAACTGACACACGTAAGCAAATGCAAACTCAGCTTTCAGCTTTTTTTCCCCTTAAGCTAAGAGACTAATCTGATCTGCAGGAAACAACATCAGCAGCATCCCAGCACAAGCCTTTAATGGGATTCCCAGCCTGGAATGGATCAATCTGCGGAAAAACAAACTCACCTCTGCTGGTATTGATGCTGAAGCCTTCAAAGTAAGACATGCAGCTCAACAAATTAAACTACTGCAGATCCAAAAATACCCTCAGGTTTCCACCAAGTACTTTGCCCCTAGATTTACATGTTGCTATAAAGTACACAGGTACAAGATATAGACAGATGCACATTGATGCAAATTTAAACCTCTGCGTCAGACATGAAGGCTTGGCTTTTGAGTTACTGTTACAGAGTTCAAGCTGAAATGTCCATGCATTTGTGTGCACGTCAGGGACTGAAGATGCTAAGACGCTTGTATTTAGATGGGAATCTTCTGGAAAGCGTGCCCTCAGACCTTCCCCCAACCCTGCAGGAGCTAAAGATCAACGAAAACAGACTGAGAGGGATAGATGAAACCAGTTTTCAAGGTACAAAAAACATATTTAAACACCTAAACACCACTGTAAAGATGCAGAAAGAAACAAATAAGTTTTCATCTGGATTGTGTATGGACTCATCAGTATGTTATTCAAATGTGCAAAAATCCCTATTTCATCTTGACTTCCACATCTATCAGCAAGTAAAAATAAATAAGAAAGTACTCTTCTGATTATAAACCTTCCTGTTTTTAGTAAAACTATAAACTTATTTTAATCTCTTCATCACACACCTTTTCTGCCACATTTATGGAATGATCAACCACAGTGGGACTCAGAAATGCTTGTTTTCTGTGATCGGTCAGACCTGAGCAGCCTGGTGATCCTGGAGCTGGAAGGAAACCTGCTGAGCGAAGGGAATGTGGATCCTCTGGCCTTTGCCCCTCTGAGCCACCTCTCCTACCTCAGACTGGGAAAAAACTATTTCCGAATGGTGCCACAGGGCCTTCCAAAGTCTTTGCTGGTACGGACTTCTCCCTGTTTACATGGCTGACTTTTCCATTTAACAGCTAGCCTTGGTTCATGTTTGCCACAAAGCAGAGGCGTTTGTGTTATTTCCGACCTTTACATCCTTGGAGATGTCTAATTGTCTCCTGGTTCCTTTTTTTCACAACCTGGAAGAAGCTCCTTTGAGATCAGTAAATCTTCCTGTTAAAAGTTACGAGTACATAAAAACTGAGTCCATCATGATTGTGCATTTGTTCTCATGTGAGAGGAGATGAAGTTTAAGCTGTTGTCCCACAACAAACCACAACCCTATTGCGTAACTCCCTGTAAAGACTGCCAAAAAAACTGACCTTCAGGTGATCAATAAAGAAATCGATATCCTCCAGAGATCCAGGCTTTTGTTTGAAGAGCATTTTTGACTCATTTTTAAAAGGTGTCAAATCCCTTGGTGCAAAAAGGGTCTCAGGAGGTTTTAAAACAAAGGGAATTACATATCTCTTTCTGGTTTTCTTGTCATTTCAGCTTTAGAAGCTGATTAAAACAGTGGCTTTCAGAACATCAGAACAATCAGAAACACCCCATTCCAGAAAAGAGAGGGGACTAAAAAAGAAGTTTGTTCTTCAGGATACCAGAGGCCTTCTAAGCAGCACAATGTTGTCTTAGTGTGGATTCCCCAGAGCCTGAGTTCCTTGAACCTCGGCTCCTACCTGTGGGAAAGCAGTCGAACCAACTAATGATGACCTTTGGTTAACCACAGTGTACAACACCAGAGGCACGCCTGAGCAGCACTTCCTTCATTCATCACTTCATTGTGATGAATCTAAAAACACACACTGTTGTAGTCCACAACACCCCCCCATCCCTCCTGTGGTTTTAAAGACAATCAAAAAAAAAAACCACAAATCTGATCGAACTGTTTTTTCTGTCTGCGTATTTCCCTCCTGCAGGAACTGTATCTGGAGAACAACTTGATTGAAGACATTTCAGAGAGTGTTTTCAATCAGACCACCAACCTGAATGCAGTCTCTCTTAGACATAACAAGCTTGATGAGACTCGGATCGCTCCAATGGCTTGGATCAACCACAGGTCGGACAAAAATAATATAGCAATTTGAACCTTGACTCCAGTTTCTGTTTTTCATATTGTTTGTTGGATCAGGATAAATACAGTTACTTTATATTTCCATTTACTCATAAATTCCTTTCATCATCTTCGTAGGAACCTGGAGTCTATTGATCTTTCACATAATGAGTTCTACCTTGTCCCATCCTTTCTTCCTAAATCTTTGGTCCACTTGGTGCTGGTGGGAAACAACATCGAGAGGATCCCAGGTAGGTTAGAGGAAGTATCATAACTGAACTGACAAACAGCAGCTGTAGGTTCATTTGGAGTAAGGGTCACATAAAAAAATTGCATTTTTTGCAAATGATTTTCTTTGTTATAATAAGCTACACAACAAGCACTTCTTAGTTTGTGCCTGCTCCCTTCTTGAAAGGGTATCCACCTGAAGGCTGGACTGCTTTAAGCTTCCAGGAAAAAGTCTTACTTTGGGAGGGCTTTGAACTTGACTTGTTCTTAAACTTCTTCTCATCTAGCTACACTGAAAGTGTTGCTCTCAAAGGAAGTACAAGAGCATGTTTATCTCAATCAGAATTTACAGATGATGTGATACAATCAAAGGTTGATAAATGAAGCCAGTGACTGTTTTCTTTGGAAGAAAGTGACTTTTTGCTGCATCAGGTTGATATGTTTGCATAACTATTGCATAGGGTCATTATTTACAGACATCTGAATATCTTTTACACATACCTGCACAGGTTACGTCTTTGCCCACATGAATCCAGGTTTGGAGTACCTCTACCTCTCTTACAACAAGCTCGATGGAGAGGGAACGGAACCAGAGTCTTTCTTCGGCACTTATCAGTCCATGGTGGAAATGTGTTTGGACCACAATCAGCTGATCAATGTGCCTGCTGGTATCAATGAAATGATGGCTTTGCACTTCCTCAGACTTGACAGCAACATGATCAGGTATGGTTCCAGTCATCAGAAAAAAAGATTTTTAAGAGATTGACCTTTCAGGTCAGATTTGCTTTTCTTTCTGTGATTGACATTTCATTTCAGTGAGTATGTTTGGACATGAGACCGGTCCTGATGAGGCAGAATGCTCTCATCATGTTTCTTGTCAGCTCTAAAGCACGGAGATCAGCTTATATTTGGGCTGTACAAAGTCAGCAGAAGTTAGTACTAACAGGAGTAGCAGCAAAAACTTGTACTTCAGAAAATGTCTTGGTCTTTCAAACTCCATCAAATAGGTCAATATCTTGCGAAGCTCCCTTGAAAAGAAATACTTTAGGTACATTTGATTCAGTTTCCATGTCATGCTGACACATGTCAAGCAGGTTTACCGGGGTGAAAGGTTTTGGTGCTGCTAAACTGTAGATGTTATTGAAGAGGGGGAAAATACAACAACAAAAAAAGAACACAAAAAGGCCCAATTTCCCTTTAGTGTGGGGGTACAGGAGTCCAGAATGATTTAATGAACTCATTTTTCAGAAATGTGGTTGGGTTGCTTGGATCCATAAGAATGTTTCCAACATGTTTCAAAAACATTTGCTTCGATCATGTCAACATTTTATAAGCCACTGCTTCTAAGATGCTTTAGGTTCAGTCATGTATGTAACCACGGGGCGGTCGTGGTGCAGTGGAAAGAGCAGTGGGCCTCTGATCGAAGGACTGCAGGTTTGATTCCCTTCTTGTCTGCCCATGTGTCGAAGTGCAAGACACCGAACCCCACATTGCCTCTGATGGAAGGTTGGCGCCACTGTTCAGCAGCAGAGCCTCCATCAGTGTGTGAATGTGTGAATGGGACCGTCAGTGACTGACTTTGGGCCTTCAATGAAGGTAGAAAAGCGCAAACTAAGTTTACGCCATTTACCATGAAAGAGGCTCTTTATTTAGAATCTGGGCAGAAGTCAAAGATGGTAAAGCTTTGAAAACGTGTCACGTTTATACTGCTTATCTGAAGATATTTAGGTTTCTGTTTTATGATCTTAAATCTACAATATCTTTTTCTCCTGAGCTTTAGCGCAAACAGACAGGTATCTGTTAAAAAAATAAGCATTGATGAAAATGTAAAATACTGTGAAAGACGGCTGAGCATTATTTAAACACATGTACTATATTATAGTAACATACTTACTGACACTGAATCAATGCAAATAAAATCTACCTCAGGTTTTGTTACAATTTTAGCAATCTTTAAACTTTTCAGAATCAAGTCATTACCATTACTGAGCTGTCAGCCACAAACTTCAAGAACAAAAGACAAAAAATAGAATAAAACCAAAGCCTCAAAGTCCAATAAGATTATTAGCATCGGTCTGAGTGAGGTGAGACAGGCCAGATGGCTGGTTCACATGTTCTCATACCTCCAGACGTCATGAATGGAGAGTTGTCCTGACAACAAGAAACAAAACTGAGCAGACTTTCCACTTGGAAATCCGCCTGAGTCTCACATCCACACAGCCAGGAAATGAAAACAGCAGAGCATTACAGCCTAAATGATGAAGTCCACTGCTTTAATATAAACCACCAAAGATCCCTGCAGAACATAGATATGAATTAGACCCACAGTAAATGCGAGTAATTTTTACCCCAAATGTAAAACAGTGGTGGTAAATAACTAAAACAATTAAAAAAATTAAAATCAGATCAAACTTTTAAGTATGCTATGACAAACACCCCAAACTGGAACAGGAAAAGCATGTGATTGCTAAGGCACGACTGTGATTGTCTTCAACAAGGACATGAAGACTGTGTGGACAGTTTACAGACAATTCTTTTTTTTTATTGTCTCTTCAACATATTTTCAACAAGCACTCATATAAATCTGATCCACGGCCATAAAGATTTTTGCAGCAATATTAATCAAAACAAATTCCTTCTCACAAGGTTGAGAAAAAACAATTAAAAGAAAGAAATACCAGTTTGGAGAAGAAAGTGAAAAATAACCCATAAAATGTTAGAGATTTTTAGTATAGAAGCTGTATTGAGACAGGTGAAACGGAGGTAAGCTGTCCATACCTTCATAAAATGACCCTTCATGGAATGCAAGTCGAAGACAATTCTAAACAAATGCGTTTTGAGATTCAACTCAATGACAAGAAGTAAATCAATGTTTGGATAAGTGAATTCCAGATTTGAGGAGCAGAGTGACAGAAAGCTCTGCTCATCATGGTACTGATGAGAACAGAGAGCAGTGAGGCAGATAGAGGACGATGATCTGGAGGAGTGGGTGGACATAGAAATGTGCAGGTCAAACTAATATGGAAGGTAGAGATGGTGAATGACCTTCAAACTGTTCAGGAGCATTTTGAACTGAATCTAAAGTAGACAGGGAGCAAGAGGAGCGCTTTCAGAATGGTGGTGATGAGGTGAGAAGGAGCTCTGGACCAGAGTTAATGCAAGAGTTTTTGTGTAAGACCACAGAGAACTATAACTAGAAGAAGCCATTGTTTGTATGATGACACTGAAAACATCTTTGTGTTGCCTATTTCAGGAGCATCCCAGATGATAGCATCTGCGACCCAGAAAGCAATGGGGATAACACTCTGGTGGCTTTGAGGCTGGAAAACAACTTTATCAACTCCAACAAGATCTCTCCCACAGCCTTCTCCTGTATACGTGCTGCCTCAAGCGTGGTGTTAAAACCCCAGAAAGTGAAAAACTGAAAGCAAGATGCCACATTTACACAAAACAAACAGAAGTTAGAAGGTACATTTCCATCACAATCTGTCTACCTGCCTAAACAATCAGAGGATAAAAAGAATATTCATGAAGATGGTCCATGATCTAGCATTTGATGTAAGCGTTGAACATGAGATAGATTGTAGAAGATGAACTGTCAGTGTTCTAGAACTCTTTTCATTTGCCTCTTACAATAGTTGTTTGGAGATGTGTGTAAGATTTACTTCCACCCAACTGGCATGTTTGATTGATTGGTACGTTTTCCACATCTTATTTAACTGGTGAGCCAGTGGCAGCGTTCTTCCATACATCCATGTCCTTTAGAAACACAAATGCTGAAGTGGAAAGAATCCCAACACCATAGACATTATCATGAGAACACTAATCAAATCAAGCTTTATTCATAGAGCACTTCTCCAACAAATTAAGCTCAAAGTGCTTCACAGTAAAAACATTTCCAAATTTAAAAGCCAAACATTCGGACAAAATGAACGATATATTAGGGACTGTTCACATCAGTGACCCCTCATTCACATCCACAGAGGAAGCCAGCATAGAATCCCGCTGATCACAGCAAGGACCCAGACCGGGGAGACCCCAGTGTAGCGACCCTGTTCACTAAGAAGACTGTCACTGATGTGGAGGAAAACACTGGAGTTAAAAACAAAATGTAAAAGGAATAAAATACATAAAAGTAAAATTTAGAGTTAAAATAGAAATTAATAACATAATAAATAGGTAACTGAATCATTATATTAGTGTCAATAAATAAATAAATAAATAATAACGAAGAGATTTAATCACTAAGAGGGAAAAGAAGAAACAGATAAGTAAAGTAAAATGATTTAAATATCAATAAGTTCCTAAATTTCAACTAAAAGTCAGATTTAAAAGGTGAGTTTTGAGCCTTCCTTTAATAACATGAAGAGTCTCTGCGTTCCTGAGGCTCTCTGGGAGGCTGTTCCACAGGCCAGGTCCATAGTAACTGAAAGAGGCCTCGCCGGATGTTTTAGTGCTAACTTTTGGAATAACTAAAACGCCTGTACCAGAGGACATCAAGGTCCACGAGGGCTCATACCGTAAAATCATATCAGATAGATATAATGGCCCAAGACCATAGAAGCATTTATAAACCAATAAAATGATTTTGAAATCAATTCTGAAACGCACAGGGAGCCAATGCAGCCATTTTTAAAATCGGTGTAATGTGTTCCCGCCCCCGGTCCTCGTCAGCCGCACGAAGACGAGAACTTCATAGAAAGATTATCCTTGCTGTAAGACCCCAGAACTGCCCATTATTTTTAACAGTCTCAGCACCTTTGGGTCCTTTTTGTTGGCTTCATTTCTTTAACATCCTTCCTTTGGTAAAAATCCAGAGCAAACTAACTGCGTTCACACAATGGGGGGGCGGGTTAAGCTTTTGTATTCCTTTAAACAGTCATTTTTAATGCAGAACAGTAAAACCAATCTTTACTAGTATTTAGAAACACACTGGATCTGTTGACAGAGAAAGATCCATGTTTGGTAACTGATTCAACCACAGAGGTCTTTAGAGTTTGGAGTTAACAATGTAGACATCCTGCAGACTTAAATTAACCTTCTAATGAGCTAAAAGAGACTAAAGATGAAATGAACTCTGCTTGGAATTTTGCATAGTAACATTTGGATTCAAATCTATGTTGATCATCAGGCATTTTCACTTTACATATAAATTGAGGAGAGTTTTATGTTAATAATATTTACCGGTATTGTCATTTTGTGTATGAAACTGAGATCCATGTACACAGAATGAGGAAGAACACTCCCACGCTGTAAATCTTTTTTCCAGTTCTGTCTTTTGATCTTTATGATCTTTTTTTGGGTTCTTCGCAATGATGAAAGAGAACTTGGGTTATTGAATCATTTGAATGCTTCAACAGCCAACGTAAGAGTAAGGACCTAACATCTGCACAGTTCACTATTCAAGAGACTGTGCTCCATGCATCTGAAAGAGGGTGTAAAACTGTTGGTGCAAAACCTCAAATGTCAAAAGATTCTAATGATCAGGCAAGCCAACATTAATACATTAAAATGAAAACAGTAAGACATTATGTTACACAGCTTGGAAAGCTATAACATAGCTACCAACAATTTTAATCACAAGTATTCACAATTTAAAAAAAAATCTTAGTGTTGCATTAAAATTCTTGCTTAAATGTTCCTTAATGTGCCTGTGCATTTTGTTCTATTTTATATGTATTTCAGCTTGTGCTGAGCATTGACAAGAATCTGCCGACGGATCTGACACATAGCACAATACAAATATCACAATCAGATGTTCCCCAGAATATCTCAAGACTATAACAGAGACAACATGCCACACTATTTCAGAAGAGTATAACTTTGAAAACACTTCAGTCAGAATCCTAATACACCTTTCACATCAATAAAATCATATAAAATACACTTTAATTATCCAACACTGCAACTGTATAAAGTTGCTTTTACCAAAGCAAATTCCAAATGCTTTAGTTTTGGTAAGTTAAGAATTGTTTTTTCAACACTCAACGTTGTCTGTTTTCCACAACACAATATTTGTCAGTGTACTAAAAAAATAAAAACCAAAGTTTACTGTATATGTGCTTAAACCATTAAGGTTCTTAAAATACAGTTAAGAAAATAAAGTGATATTTGTTTTCAACCATTCTTAAATGTACTTTATGAATGTAGTAAATAGCTGCTGGATGAAATGACCAAAGGATTGCACAACCTCCAACACGGCAATCTGCCTATTCCAGTTTAAACTAAGTTATATACATGTCATTGATTCTCTAAATAACAACTGCAAGACATTAGTCTTGCAGTTGTTATTTAGAGAATATTCACCATAAGATGGTTCCCTCTGTTGTTTTGGTGCAGAGCTTCTGAAAGAGGCTTAGTGTGGTGTTCTGCCAAATAGTGGTCTGGGTTCAAGTGGAACAAAAAACTAAGATGATGAACGACATGTTTGCTTGTACATAATGAATTAAATATTGTTTCAACAGCATTTGCAATTGATACCTGTATTCCCACATATTGCAATATTTTCCTGAACAAGCATTTTGTTATACCCCTAATTACTCTATTTCATTGCAACTTAAGCTTTAAACCTTTTCTTTCTTTAAATAAAGGGTTTTAGTGTTCCACCTCAATTTTTGGGGTTCTTCCTGCGTGGTTTTTCGTACAGAGAATGCATTTTTTTCTATTAGGTGCATATTTACAACTAAGGTCATCTGAAGATGCTATGCAGAGTGCCCTGTGCTGGAGTCTCAACACCACGCAGGACTCTTATTCTACAAGGACACAGGGAGTGGTTTACATGGATCCCTGTATAAGGTTTCTTTGCTCAATAACTCTTTTTTTGCCATCTATGCAAGACTTGTCTTTCTTCCTGTGCTTAAACAATCACCGCTTGTGAGATTCTCACTTTAACATGTTTGGCAGTATCTTGAACTATAAAAATCCTTCCAAGAAGTCTAAGCATTTGTTATTTTAGATATATGAAAAACTCATCTTCCAGAAAAGATTGAATTGTGTCTGTATTTTTGTAGTTTTCTGTCCTTCACAAAATGATAGAAAAGAAAAGAGCATTAAACCTTCAACTAGAAAACACCCCCTCCTGTCACCTGTTATAATGGAGTTTGGCTAACTGTTATCAATCCCCTTTGAGAGGACAGTTTACAGCAGAGCAGAGGTGTCAAACTCCAGGCCTGGTCTTCAGCTGGTTTTCCAGAATCCTGTCTCATCTGCTGCTGATTACCTAAATCAGGTGTGTTTGGCCAATAAGGAACCTCAATGGCAGGTTGGTTGGAAAACGTGTTGGAAACCGGGCCTTGAGGCCTGGATCTCGACACCCTTGGTTTACAGCGAATGTAAAGAAAAAACATGAAAACAACCAAATACTGCAATTGTTAACAATGCAATTTTTAGTTCTGTCCAACATTTGATGATAGTTAGACATAAACCTGGAGACGCCTAAAAGCCAGAGTGTCCCAGAAGATCAAAGATGATCTGCAACTTGACGATAACTAAAGTCTCTCCTGGTTTGGCTTTGACCGTTCCAACTCTCCCATGATCCCATACCCCCAACTGCACATCCCAAGTACCACAAAGACTATTCACACGCTCTGAGTATCTCATAAACACCTTGAGCTTCAAAAGCAAAGGGAAGCTATGAAGACTAGGAGGCCTCATGACAGGATGTGGATCTGTAGCCCGAGTTGCCCGTGTTTAGTTAAAAATGGAAAAGCTAACCAAATCATCCTAACTTTTTCCTCGGAAAACCTGATGTTAATAGTTTACTTCTGTAGCTGACATCTAAAAGATGAGTGGAAGAGGAAAATGCAACACCATGAGTGCAAAAACCTCAGCTTGTCCTTTTTGAACTAGATGGAAAAATGGGGTATTCATACGCAAACAAGAATAAATCTAAATATCTGGAACCAAATCTGGAGCCATCAGAGATGTAGGGTTTATTTTGAAGATGAAGGCAGCTTTCATGCAGGCTTCTCTCAGCTGAAAAACGTCTTTATTAGACAGAACTGAGAGAAAAGATTTTGTATAAGAGAAATCCTTTTTCCCTAATTCAGCTGAAATAAAAGAACAGCCTTTTATTTATTTATTGACTTCAAACTTGGCACAAAATGACGGCCTGATGGTCACAACATGTTGACATGGAACACAAAACAAAATGAGTTTTAAAGCTTTGTCTGCACAGCAGATCCCCAATGTCAGTGTAACTCCAGTATCACAGATGATTTTACAGCACATAAAAGTAAAAAAAATAAAAAAGTAAGGAATTCTAACAGAAGCACCAACATCAAAAAAAGTTAAGCATGTAAAATTTGGTAGTTAGACTGAACTTGAATTGTACTGTAAGCAGAACACAAACACTGAGCTTCCAGCTGCAGGTGGCCTACAGAGAACCAGGTTATCAGCTCTGATAATATTTCCTGGCACTCAACCTTTCTTGTGCCACTGAAGAATCAACACTGCTGAGTGTTTGGCACCATCAATGCACCATTCCTTATGACTTTGCTGTACAGCAAAAAAGGCTACCACAGACGATATCCCTTTTTCCAGCAAGCCAGAGCCTGCGGTGCAGTGCTACCGAACATGTCTGTTAAAATGGAAAGAATGTGATCCCTAGAGAGAGAGACATTCTGACCAGCTCCCTTCAGGAAGAAAGTCCATTTTCAAACTGAAAACCATCTTCAATGTTGAATTTGTTACTTAAATACTGGAACAACAACAATTACGCCATCAAGTTTTTCACAACCACAAACCAGTTTCCCTCTTCAGCCATTACAGTTGCAAAATCAAACTAATTTGTGGTTAGATAGTCATTAGACACATTTGAAATTTTTATGCACAGATAAATAGAGTATAATTGCACCATCAGGTCTGACTTCCAGCAAAATGTGTGAGATCATAAGGTAAAGCTGCAGCACAGACAAACAAAACCCAATCTTTCCACAGGCAATACTCAGGCAGCTCAACATCTGGATCTAATCAGAACCCAGAAATATTTGGGAAAATTATGTCCTTTAAACTGAAACCTGACATTGAAAGAGTATTACATTAAAAGACAGAAAAAAAACAAAAACAGAGGTGGAATTTTTTAAGACAGGAAACAGGAATGTCAATAGTAAATGATTTAGACTTTTAAATGTTCTTTCATCTGTTTCTGAACCAAAGTGCAACACAGACTTATTCTATTATTATTAGATTAAATACCCATTCTCACGCACACACCTGGATGCACACATACATGTGCAAGCACACCTGTGCACACCCCAGTGTCCAAGACATATAGCCAAAGGTCAAAGGACACTACAAAATAAACCACTGACCTTCTGTTTAAGTCAAGGGTCTGCAGCCTTCAAGAGCTAATTGGGTCCATTTCTCTTATAACAAAGTGTTATTTTAACCTGTAGAAAAATAAAACATTGATTTGTGTTGTGATCTATGTTACTGCTACTATTATTATTAGTATAGATGAGCTGGTGCTGTTTAGCATACATTAAACAAAAATATAAAGACAAAATTGCTTTTCTTCAAGATATGAATGCATCATTTGTTATTTTTGTGAGCTCTTTTCATACAGGGAAGTAAGACAAATCGATCTTTGATGCATCGTCTTTTGCTCCTTGTGGGTGCCGCCCACAAGGAGGAAGAGGTCGGCATTCCAGATCCGGCCTTGGCAGCGTTTCTGCGTTTTGTCCACGAAAAATGTGAACTTTTGCAAAGACAGATGTACATATTGTGCATATAAAATGAAAGTGTTTTGCCACTTACCACTAGTTCTGCAGAGAAAGTGGGTGTTTGTGTTAACCTGGGGCCGGTGCTGGCAGTGCAGACTCTTCCTGAAAGGGGCTGTTCTCACTTGTCTACGTCACAATGTGAGGACCAGCTTGTTTTTGTGGATTGGGAGGGGCTGGTGCTCAGAGAGCAGGATTTTGGACAAATGCTCAGAGATGCTTAACTGGAGCAAAACAGTAAGATAAGCAAAACTGTAAAGACTTGAATGTCTGCAGTATTACTCAAATAAACAAAAAAAACAAAAAACAAAGATGCTGATATACAGCCATAAGAAACAGACATTGTTTCTGTATTTTAAATGGTCCGGGTGAATGCTCTAATCTGATTGGGTGTTTTGGAAGAAGTTCCGGCCACAATGTTCTTTAAAACAAACGTTTCCTTCATGATCTGGACAAAAACAAGCAGTAAGAGATGAACTTTCTCTCTTAACTGGTGCTCTATTTAACCTAACGATAAGCATATATATCACTTTTTACTTGATACTGCATTTCAAGGTCGCTACTGGTTTAACGACCGATTGGCTTCTTAATGTGACAACAGGCCGCCTTCCATATCAAATAGTCCGTCCATGTTGAAAAAGTGATCTAAACCTAAAAACTAACAAGAATAAAGTACTATAAGTACTATATGAATAGTTATTTATTTTGTATGTATTTGTATTGCAGAAGGGATTCATTTGGCCTTTCAGGTCTCCGGCTTCTGCGAGGTTCTTTTTTGTCAAAAAGAAAGACAGTAGCTTGGGGTCATGTATTGACTTCCTTTGTCTAACTGAAATCACAGTGAAGTACCACTATCAACTTCCGTTTATTTCTTCAGCCCTAGAACAACTGTGCCAGGCTTGATTCTTCACCAAGCCAGACCTGCGTAGCACCTACAACCTGTAGCACCTATAATCTGAAAACCGCGTTCTCAACCATTACAAGTCATTACGAGTATCTTGTCATGCCCTTTGAACTCTGCCAAGTCCCTTATGTGTTCCAAGCCAAGGTGTTTGTGCAGGCCACCTGTGTGCCCCGCACAGGTCTGGCTATTTCTTGGCTGCAAACAGCTCATATCAAGCTGTACAGGCATTTGTTACAAAGGTCCATTACAGTTTATTTTCATTGCATAAATGGAAAGAAAAAGTAAAAACATTCCCAACCAGAGTTTTAACCAGAATAGGCTGCCAGGTGTTTCATGTATTAAGGTTTGATTTACTAAAGGTTCTGTTGGAAAATTATTCCAGTAGTGATTGGAATTGTTTAGGCCGCTTTGGATTTCAAATTGCTGGACAATGTAATTTGTGACACCAGCTTTGGCTGCTTGATGCAGAGAGTAACAAAAGCAAAATGACTGATGGAACTTTTCTCAGCTTTACATATTTGGAAAAGTACGTTGAACAAAAAATCTCGGCAGGCTGCTGGTTAAAGATATAATCTGTTTACCAGGTAATGTGACTTGGGAAGTATCATACCCCACTAAAAGATTCAATAAAACCAGAAAGCGCCCCCCCCCCCAATCACCAACCCACCCCCACACACACACTTTTCCACTGACTGCCAAACCAAAGTGGGGGTTTAGATGGTCTGGCTCAGCAACAACTTTTTAGCCTTTTAGCACGGCTCAGCAAAAAATACCAGCAGAGAACGGAAAAAGGAATGCCCGCAGTATAAGATGCTGTAAGCCTTTCCATTCCTGGAGGGCATTTTTATGTCAGCTCCATATGTACAGCCGAGGAGTGGAAACCTTTGCCACTCTGAGACAATAATTATCCAGAAGTTAAACAAATAGGTGTGTGACAAATTAAAGATAATGGTTTAGAAAAAAGTGAACACATTCTTTACAGTTTTAACATAACAAGACAACACAGCCAAAAAGCAGATTTTATCTGTTGAGCCTGTGTCATTTTAAGAGGTTGAGCCCCGTTGCACACTAAGCAGTAGTATACAATGAGACAACATAGCTCAGAGAGTCAAACTTTAACTGCTGCCATTTCAATTTAATACAAACTTTCAGTGAAAAGTCCAATGTCACACTTCCTGTGTATGACGATGGAAGTAGGCACCTGAGATGTGGGCAGTAGTGTAAAGTACTTGAATAAACGGACTTTATTACTTTACTTAATTTTTTTTTCTTGGCTACTTTGTACTTGTACTTAGTGTAAAAAATATAAGCAACTTTTACACTGTACTCAACTACATTTTTGATTGAATATTTTTACTCTTTACTACACTTTACTCCACTGTTACTCATTACATTTACTTAAGTAAATGTACCTAAGTAAATGTAATGAGTAGTGGTAAGTGTCCATTTAAATGTAGTGAAGAAGCAGTTAATTCTGCTTCACTGGGGCCCAGAGACAACATGTTTAGATGTTTGGTTCAAATATTAGCTCGGGTCCCAAGAAGTTAAACAGCAGAAAAAGGGTATCCCCAAAGACAAGAAAAAAGTAGAAAGAAAACTGCAGCTGTATTGATATTCAGTTAGGGGCCAATGAGAGCAAAGTGTTGTGAGTATTAACAAGGATACACAGCAAAACATTTAATGTGGCAATGAGTTATGAAGGGAGGGGCAGACCTACCAGCATGTTCCATATAAAACCTGAGTGTGCAAGAGTCTGAAGCCAACCATCCTGGCATCAATTCAAAGCTCCTGAGGCAAAGGACATGACTCAGGGCCAAACAACGTCTTTTCAAACATAGTCGTGAGACGAGCAGACAGAATAGTAACTCAGACTCCAGAGCCTCTCATCCGACAAAGGAGGGTCTCCGTGAGTGGGGGTGTTAGGGAAACTTTTTTTCTCCATCAAAAGCGAGACGGTGATGCTGTTCTTCATTTACTGGGAATGTTGAGATTGAAGATCCTTCTTCAGGCCTGAAATCTGCTTTTGCCAGGGAGTCAAAAATCTGGAAAGACACAGACCTGACAGCAAAGGTAGGAAGGAAACTGTCAGTGCTCACCGATGAAGCCCTGTTGATTTAAAACAATGTAAAAGGATTCTGCTGGGAGTGAAAGAGGCAGCCTGGTGGAGCAATATGAGTTAAGATCTTTGCCTCAAATCCCTTTTTGTGGTTTTATTTGAAAAACCATGTGTGAATTCTGAGAGGGCAGACAAAGATTTAAAGAAAAAAAATATATAGCTAGTCTTCAAACTAATCTTTATCTTATTTATCTTAAATAAAATATTATGTGATGCTGTCACTAAAATTAGTCGCTATAAATTCAATAATTATAACAAAGGCTAAAAAATGTCAGTGAGTGTTAAAAAACCCCAAAATAAATTACAGATTAAGAATATTTTTCTTTAAGTGAGATCATTTACAATGCATGCTATTAACACAGTTCAACTGTCAACTACTTTCAGCACTGGGTTGAAGTTATATTTCTGGTTTCTTTTAAAGGAATATTCACCATAAGAAACACTAAAAGCAATTCCATTCTTCTGTGGAAACAGACAGAGAGAAGTCCTGATGGAGAAAGCAGATGTCATGCTGGACAAAAGTTCTTGGATCTGGTCTTTTATGCGTTACATCTTTATAACACACAGCTGATCACAGGGGGTAAAGTTAATGATGTTGGTTTTCATATGAGATCGAAAGAGCAGAAAAGTAACACTGACTGCCAAGTTGCAAAGCAGCCATGAAGAAAAGAGCAATGTTTGTGGTAAATGTGCTCATGTGGAGCAAGAGAGCAGTCCAAGTGCAGAGGAGCATTTGCTGTCAAAGCAGGATGTTCAACCACCAGCACATACTTGTGGGGGGACCAAGCATTCGGCTGAGGGGCTCATAATCCATCAATGCTAGCAGAAGCACGCAAGCGAAGCAATCTCAGCCTCTCTGCAGGCTTTGTGAGGGTGACAGACAGAGATACATAAATCCTTTTGCAAATTTATGTTTATGTTGGCAAAAAACGTATTTCCAATGGAGGTTTTTATAGCTTCATGGAAACACCAGCAGAAAATAAGAGAAGCTCATTCTGAAAGCGAACCCCCCAGGAACTCATGCTCTGTTTTAGTGATGAATTCTTTACGCAGAAGGTAAAAGGGGGCAGGAGTGGAAAAGTATGGGTGACGATGGGCTAAAGCCTACTTTGTGAACAGTCTACATCCAAACCATATAAAAATGAGGGAAAGGAATAACTAGGGTAAAGCACTGGCTATATGATGTATAATTAGTGGGTTAATAATGGAGAACAAGTGGTTTATCACTAGATAAAGACTTTGTTAGTCAGGAAGTACCTTTAAAAAAACTATAATTTAGTTCATATACAACAAATGTTAAATGTTGGATGCTCACTTCCATGTTAATATATTTATGCGATGGTTATATGTTGTGGAGGAACTGAACTGAGGATAATGAAGGGAAAAATAAAACAAAATGCAAAGTCCACCAGTCTACAAAGTGATGAGGAAATCCAAACCAAGATTCAAAGGTCACTATAGAAGTATGGAGTAATATTTGTGCCACCATATTGCGAGCAAAATTCACAGTTTTGACATCAAAATTTTCTAACCTGCAAAAAAAAGGAAAGTTTTTAGAATAAACGTCATAGTTTGCAAATCTAAATATTTAACGTTTACTCTCAAAACCTTTTTTTTTTGCTTTCAAAAAAATATTTTCATTTGCAAACTTTTTTTTTTATATTTTGCGTTTGCAACACAAATCTTTTCAGTCTCATCTCACCTTTCTTTGATTTTGTGTTTTTGATTCATGTGATATTTATGCCACCAAACAGCCAATCTCAGTATCCCTGCATGCATGGTCAGTGCTTGGAGGCAGACATGGCCTATGTCTGAAGTCATACACTAATCCCTAACTACTAAAAAAATGATATAGCGCTGGACTATGTAGTCCCCTGGATTTTGAAAGCATTTCGGACACCATGCTCACTACTTTTTGGTCGTCGTTCTTCTTCGGGTGTTGTTTTTATGGCGGTTGACAAACAACAGAATGATTGCATTGCCGCCACCACCTGGTCTGGAGGCGAACTACTTTCAGACGCCAAATATGTCGCCGGTTTGCAGAAGTAAAAACCTAATAAATGTGAACATATTATGAAGACTATTTATGAATGTACTGTGTTCTCATTCATTCATTTTTGAATGAATTAATGTACTGTGTTCTGATGATAAAAACAACCTGGCTGATTTATAAAAAATAAAATTACAAACATTTTTGCTCAGAAATTAACTGATAGATAACTATTCCATGGCAATCTTTATTTTTATTTTCACACAGCTGAGCCATTTACAGGCTCATGCGAGGCAGTACTCTTTCTGTACTTCTTTCTCGTACTTTACTGAAAATACCTTTCAATATGAATCTTTACATATTTCTGTTGGTAATAATTCAACTGTTTTTAGTTTGATCAAACTGAAAACGAGCTGAATTGAAGCACAGATGCAACGTCTGAGATTGCTTTGCTCAGGGTTACACCATCTGCTGGGCAAGAGTTTAACAATCTTTTCCAACACTGGATTTTGATTTGATTCAGATTATTATATTTTATAATTACCTGTAACACTCTTGTGAGTTCAGAGAAAGTGTTGTGTTTTTCTTTCTATTCAAATTATATCAGCATTCAAAACAAAGTGTTTTAAATCATTATATTGACCAAAAGATTTACAGCACACTCCTTTAAACAAAAATACTTACTTTCATATTTAAGAATTAATATTAAAATCCAAAAACCCAAACAAATAAATAGCATGAGATTTTCCAACATTGATAAATACTTTCTAAAATAAATGTCATAATAAACAGAAACATTCCAAAAATAAAACTTAATTTAACAAATAAAATGATTAATGTTATATTTTACAAGGTCTCTCCTGCTTTGCCAATACAAAGGTTCTTGCTCTGGCCCTCTATGTTTATGGTCAGTCTGACACCAGACTGGATTTTCGGTTGACCCGAAGGACCACAGGGCGTCTGGTCACTAAGGACACTAGGACCCTAGCACCAGGAGACTGAGGTCCTGGTGTTCCTTTCCTGGCTGGCGTCTGTCACATCTTACCGTGTATTAGCCAGGACCTTTGACTCGCCACGCTCCACTGTAACATTGTCCACAGAACAGCAGACCACATCCTCCAGCTGATGCGCAGCGTCATGCTGGTCTCCAGTGTGGATGAACTGCCATTAGTCGCTGCTGGTTTTGAGCAGCTCGCTGGGTCTGCTGCTTTCCAAAAGGTCGTGAGCATCGACGGCTGCCACATAAGAATAAAAGCCCCAAAAGAAAATGCAGCTTGTTATTTAAACAGGAAGCTTTTATATTCAATCCAAATGCAGGCTGTATGTGATTCTAATGTAGAATTTTTAGATATGTTTGGTGGGTGTCTAAATTCAGTCCATGATTCACAGGTTCTATGCAACAGACCATTTTTTATCAAACACCTGAAGGATTCATCATTTTGGTTGACAATGGGTATCTCTGTATTGTGCATCCCATCACGCTGCTGACAACCTGTGAGGAATGCGTTTGAGACCCGTTACAACCGACACCACGCCAGGGCACCGCGCCAGGGCACCGCGCCAGGGCACCGCGCCAGGGCACCGCGCCAGGGCACCGCGCCAGGGCACCACGCCAGGGCACGCTCTGTGGTGGAGAATGGCGAATTCTGGGACATTTCTAGTGCACTCGATTTTGGAATTCTGGATTTGGACATCACTACAAAATGGCGAACACACTATATAGCACACCATATAGTGAGCAGTGAATTAATTTGGACATAGCCATTGACTTTGTTTCGGTTCTGTTTGACCGGGATACTTTAACCATTTTGGCCCGTTTCTCTTTGAGCAGAACTCAGAAGGAGCAGAACAGCCAAAATATAGAACAGGGTTCTGTTTTTATTGATGTCAGTGTAGAGACCAGAGTTTCAAATGTCAGCAGCAGATAAACCGCCCCAGTTTCACCTCCTTCCAACAGGACATTATATTATGTTACGGCTATGATTTGTATCAATGAAATATAGTTTTTTTCATGAATAAAATGTTGAAATATTAAGAAAAAATAGCGATTTTCATGAATAATTTTGTTTTTGTACTTTGAACAAAAGCAAACATGAGTTTAGTTTTTTTCAAGACACTGAAAATTAACATTAAAAGTTCAAAATACCATTTCTTCTCCTTATACATGAAGTCTGCTTTAGTGAACCATTCCTTTCCTTACTGACTACTGCTGTTAATCTAATCCAAAATACTGTTGTGCAGCAGAAGATATTATGGGCTTCAATTTTATGTAAATAACAAACATCTTAAAGAAAATCAAACTTTTTATCAATATTTTGCTCCAGAGGATTCCTAGATCACACAGGCCTGTTTAGAGTAAGTCAGTAAGTCAGATAGACTTTACCGTTCATTCTAAGGAGATTCTCAGCCATTAATACACATATATACATATAAATACACATAAATACAATACATTAAATAAAATGAAATCAATGCTAAACAAAAAGTATGAATTATTTTAAAAATGATTTAAAAAGATTTCTTTCTTAAAATGGAGTGTAAAAGAGACTGTTCAGTTTGCTGTTTGAGCCTCAGTAGCAGATACCATGTTAGATAAATATGGTGATTTGATTGGATAGAATTTGGACCAATTAGCAGGCTGTTTGGTGGCACAAATATCTCACCAAACAGAAACTTACAAACGCAAAATCAAAGACAGAATGAACACGAGGTGAGATACTACGCATCTGTAAAAAATTGTTGCAAATGCGAAAATATTTTTTGAAAGCAAATGAAAAGTTTTTCAAGGCAAACATTAAATGTTTTCATTTGCAAATTATGACACTATTCTCAAAACTTTACATTTTGTTTGCAATTCAGAAAATTTTGATCTCAAAACTGTGAATTTTGCTTGCAATATGGTGGCACAAATATTATATAAAAGAGGAGAAATGCACCAGCATCCTGTGTGAAGGACATAAATATGCACTAAAAATCACCTGGTTCCTTTCTTCATTATATGCAAAACCATGCCCCTTCTCTGTAGCATGGCAGCAAAACGTAAATAAACATTTGTAATGTTGTTTAAATCTAAGTCAACTTTTTTATTGTTCCATTATTGTTTAAAGGTATTTTAATGGCTACACAGCTAAAAAAAAACACACACCAAACCTGCTTCTGAATTCAGATTCTTTTCTTCAGACTTTGATCTCTCTTTCTTTTTTATTACATTCCCTTCAGAACCCCTTACACAGGGGTTTCAAACTCCTCAAGGGCTAGCCTCCAGCTGGTTTACCAAAAATCTTACATTATTTGCTGCTGATTACCTGGATCAGGAGTGTTAAGCCAAAAAGGAACTTCAGTGACATGTTGGTTGTAAAACATGTAAAAGGCTAACCTTGAGGCCTGGAGTTTGACACCCCCATCTAAGAAATTGAAAAAAATTGTCTTGAAGACAGGCTGACATGTTGGATTACATTTTCTTTTCTCTGCTGCCTTGGCTGCTGCATCCTAATGAGGAACCAACAGTTCGAGAAGCACACCATGTTGAGCTAAGGACACCGAGACCAAATCTGAATTCTTTCCCAGTAGCTTCTCTTTTCCCCTACACTTATCTCTCCAAACGGAGATATAGAAAAATTGTGTCTTCAAATTCAGATGTTACTACCAATATAATATTAATATAAGCTAGAGGCCGTCATCTGAGTTAGCACATTGCTGCCAGCGATCTGGAAAATACATAAAATGTTTTTTATAACTTAAAAAGTAATGCTAAAACAAAAAGTAATTCCTTACATTTACATGTAAAGTTCTGTGCTTTAGAGAACACCCACATGAAGAAATGCATTTCTCCTGCAGGGCATAGTGGCATCATTCCACCGGCAGAGGGATAATCAGCATTAAGTCCCCACCCCTTCCCCTCCACCCATCCATCCATCCATCCATTTTTTAAACCCATTTTCTCTCTTTCGGGGTCGAGGGGCTGCTAGAGCCTATCCTGACCACTCATGGGCGCAGGCAGGATACATCCCGGACAAGTCGACAGTCTGTCACAGGGCTACAATCACACACCCCTTCTCACTCACATTCACACCTAGGGGCAATTTAAAGCAAAAGTGTCAAACTCCAGGCCTCAAGGGTTAGTATTTTATATGTTTTCCAACCAACCTGCCATTGAAGCTCCTTATTGGCTAAACACACGTGATCAACTGCAGATACTCAAGGTTTCTGTAAAACCAGCAGGAGGCCGGCCCTCGAGGCCTGGAGTATGACACCCTTGATTTCGAGTAACCAATTAACCTGTGAAGCATGTTTTTGGACAGTGGGAGGAAGCTGGAGTCCCCAAAGAGAACCCCTGCATGCACAAGGAGAACATGCAAACTCCACACAGAAAGGTTTTTTCTCCCTTATTGGTAATTCTGTTTCAGGTCCCCCAGCCAGGACTTGAATTGGGGCCTTCTTGGTGTGAGGCAAGAGAGCTAACCACTGCGGCACCGTGCAGCCCTTCCCCCTCAAAATAAAACAAAACAAAATAAAAATTATTCGGACACCACTAAAGCTCCAACTGCCCCTACAGATGGAGGGGCAGGGAAAACCCGTAGAGGGAGGGGCAGAATTTTGCTTTGGCCTATTTAATCTACCAATATAAAGAGGCAGTGTTTTACAAATTTTATACTGTCTTTGTGCAGACGGGCTTTGTTCTTCACTGTTCAGTCGAGGAGCCTCTTTGTTGTTTTTCTTGCATTTGTTACTTTTCTGACAAAAAAACAATTATTTTCAACATGTTCACAGAAAATAAGAGTGACACATGAACTCAGAGAGAGCTGGAAACACAGGTAACCTAAGCTGTTTTATTCTACAGATCTTCCTGTTTAATCAACCAGAGTCCAACAAGAACCATGAGAGTTCTCCTCCTGCTCTGCCTGCTGTCTTTGGGAAAAGCAATACCATACCAACCTGTCAACATTATGGATTTGATGAAAAGCCACGAGATCATGATGTCAGATTCTGATGATGACAATGATGATGATGACAATGAAGAAGATGACGATTATGAAGATGAAAACTGTCCAGCAAATTGTCGTTGTTTACCTCAAGTGGTCCAGTGTTCTGACCAAGGTAACATAGCCAGATATTATTATTGCTCTCTGCTATTTTCTTCCTTCTTCCCGACAAAAGCCATGACCTCATTTGATTTGAAATGTCAGTAGTTTTCTTAGAGTCATCTCTTCTCTTCTATATTTTTTCTCTTGTCTCATAAGGTCTGATTTCGGTTCCTGAGAAGATTCCTGAAGATACCATGATGATTGATCTTCAAAACAATGACATCATTGAGATCAAGGAGGACGACTTTAAAGGACTGCACAAGCTCTATGTGAGGGTGCCGCCTTCTTTAAAGCTAAATGGTGGGCCTGTGTCTGAGTGGGCAGCTGTCCATTCATTACAGAACAAATGAAGGACTGGAAGTAATCTGTATACAAAACATCCCACAGAGGCATAAGGGAAGGGCTTACTTTTTTATATTACTTCAAGGTACTTCTTAAATGTTAAATATTTAAGTCTTTTTAAATCATTAACAGCTGGTTGTGTTTTATTTTAATTTTTTTACCATTCAGGATTTCAACTTTGGCATACACAGGGCTAAGCACATTTTCCACTTTTAGTTATCACAAATGTCCCCATCACTATTCAATTTCCCCTATTACCCTTGCTTCCCTCAAAACAGGGCCTGTTTTTGATCAACAACAGGATTTCTAAAGTTCACCCAAATGCCTTCAAGAACATGGACCATCTAAGACTGTTGTATCTCTCTTACAACCAACTGACTGAGGTTCCTGCAAATCTACCCCCCAACATCATAGAGCTACGCTTTCATGAGAACAACATCCAGAGAATCCAGAAGAACGCCTTTGACGGCTTGAGGAAACTGCATGTGTTAGGTCAGACTGAATTTCTCCTTACCTTACTTCAAACAGGGTCCTTCAAATGGTTAGTTAGGAAATGAGTTACAATACTTCTTTGAACCCAGATATAACTGCAATTCACTGACATGTTTTAATCCTACTGCCCTTAGGACATATAAAAAAAGAGGGCTGATCACAGTCTGTGACATTAAAATTAAACTATTAAGAATTTTAATCATCTTTTGAAAGACATTGTTTATTGTTTATTTAATTGAAATAACTTTTTACTCAAAACAATTTAACAAACCCAACTTTTTAATTCCTGTCCTTTTTACAATCACTTTCAAAGCAGAAATGGAGAGAATTAAATTAATCACAATAAACAACTTCATGTTCTGCTTTTTATAAAACCAAGAATATTTTAGAAATGTTGTGCTTTTCCAAACAGAGTTGGGAGCAAATCCTTTGGCCAACAGTGGAATTGAGGTTGGAGCCTTTGATGGTTTGTCAACTCTATATATCGGAATAGCTGAGGCTAAACTAACATCTGTACCAAAAGGTAAATGATCATGACTTCATGCCCAGAATGTTCAAATAAAATAACACTGCACAACATTAAGTGCAATAAAATGATAAATGAGATTTTTAATTAGTCTTTGTTCTACCAACCAGACCTCCCATCATCCATAACAGAGATGAGCCTAGACTACAACAAGATAGCAAAGGTGGAAGTGGAAGATTTCATTAGATATAGGAACCTGCAGAGGTAAGAATATGAAATATTTTGAAAACAAATTGAGTTTTAAAGGTATGGAAGAACTATCCATATATTTATGTTAAAGTTGATGTCATTGACAACATGTTCTTTAAGGTGATCATTTTTGGGGACAAACTGGACGTTTGTAATGAATTTCATTAAACACTTCAATCTGATGACATAGCAACTCAAAATATAAATAATGCTACCTCCTGCATAACTGACTCATGAGTTATGCCAGTTACATCACCACTTTGCCATTTTTGCAGATTAGGGCTGGCATTTAATCAAATCAAGTTTGTGGAAAATGGCAGCTTAGCCCGCATCCCAAATATCCGTGAGATCCACTTGGACCATAACCGTCTGAAAAAGGTTCCACCGGGTATCAACAGCCTTCGCTACCTCCAGGTGAGCGTGATCTGTCTAAGAAGAGGAACGCGCAGAAACCTAAAAAAACCCTCAATACTTTCTGTTTTGCAAATGTAATTGTGGATCAAACTACTTCAGTCCCACATTGTCCTAACCAGAGTAACTTTAAAATGCTTTACAGTGCTAGACAAGGCATAAAGAATACATTAAAAGTTATAAATATAAGTTGTTGTCTGTCGGGCTGTCAACGTCACGTGTTAATGCACGCAATTAATAAAAAGAAAATAACAAAAAAACACGTACAATTTTTATTAACGCAGATTAATTACACGTCAGAAGCGACCGTCTTCCACTTTGTATCGAACAGTTCAGGCTTCCATGGCATGAGTTAATTTCTAAAAATGCACACTTCGTCCGGCATAATGCCGCTTATAGCATGGTCACTTACAAAATAAATAAATATTCAATGGATTTTTAGTACTTTATTCTTGGTTTTTTCTGTATAAATAGTTTTTTCACAAAAAGTGGATTATTCGATAGGTTCTGCGGCCCGTTGTCACAGTACTGCGGCGGCAAAGGAAAGTTCAGAGAAAACGTTCATGTCTTACCACTTGTTTTTGTCCAGAAGATGAAGCAAAAGGTTTTCTTTAAAGAAGCCTGCGCAGTAATATAGAACATTTGGGCTATGTGACCTGAACTTCTTTATTAACTGTACGTCAACACCCAGCAGCCAATCAGATTTGAGTATTCACCCAGACAATTTAAAGTGCAGAAACACAATGTTTTGTTTCTCATGGCTGTACATCAGCATCTTTGTTATCTTAGAGTACTGCAGATATTAAAGTCTTTAGAGTTCTGCTTATCTTGCTTTTTACTGGGAAATTTCTGGGTCTCAGAATTAACATCATACAAATTAAACATTTCAAACAATAAAAATGATGAAAAAATGTTCTTTATGGTCTTTTTTTTCCTTCAAAAGTCGCATATTGTTGTGTTTAGTGTAACTAGTAAAACATTGTGATTAATCGTGATTATTCACAATCCAAAAATGCGACTAATCAGATTAATTTTTTTTGATCACTTGACGGCACTAATATATATAAAACTAAGTAGACTTAATATACCGCTTGTATCTGTAAGACTTTTAGAATTTACCTTGTTTTTGAAAGACCCAACTATCCATCCATTTTCTTAACCTGCTGTATCCCTTTCTGAATCCAGAGTCTAACCTGGCTATTGTTGGGAGAAGGTGGGGTACACCCTGGACAGATGCACAGTCTGCCACACATTCACACATCCATACCCACAGTCACACCTACATTATATTACCAAAAGTATTGGCTCACCCGCCTTGACTCACATGAACTGAATCTTCATCCCATTCCTAACCCATACAGTTCAATATGATGTAGGTCCACCTTCTGCAGCTTTACAGCTTCAACTTTTCTAGGAAGGCTGTCCACAAGGTGTTTCTAGAAATGTTGGACCATTCTTCCTGAAGCACATTGGTGAGGTCACAAACTGATGTTGGTAGAGAAGGCCTGGATCTCAGTCTCTGCTCCAATTCATCCCAAAGGTGTTCTATAGGGTTCAGGTCAGGACTCTGTGCAGACCAGTCCAGTTCATCTACACCAGACTCTGTCCTCCATGTCTTTATGGACTTTGCTTTGTGCTCTGGTGCACAGTCATGTTGGAAGAGGAAAGAGGTATGAAGGCTATGAAGGAGTTGCTGTTGTTCCCAAACTCTTCCATGTTGTCCTGATGGAGCTGACAGTTGACTGGAATATTTAGGAGTGAGGACATTTCACCTCTGGATTTGTTGGCAGGTGGCATCCAATGACAGTTCCACACTGGAATTCACTGAGATTCTGAGATCTAGAGATTTCAATGAGCTCCTGAGAGCAGCTCATTCTTTCACAAATGTTTATGGAAACAGTCTGCATGCCTGAGTGCTTGATGTTACACACCTGTAGCCAGGTCATGTGATTAGGACACCTGATTCTGATCATTTGGAGAGGTGAGCCAATACTTACAGTAATACAGTGTATGTTTTAAAGTTGCTTCACAAATAAATCTGCTTTGCCTTGTTTTGTTTTTTTTACACTTTTCTCAGGAGGTCAGTGGATCTGAAAGGAGCATATTATTTCTGTTTGCACATGGTCAAAGTTACACCCATTTGCTATTAACAGCAATGGTTTAGAGCAGGGGTGTCCAAGGGCAGGCCTTCTGCTGGTTTTCCAAAAATACTGTCTCCTCTGCTGGTGATTACCTGGATCAGGTGTGTTGAACAAATAAGAAGATTTAATGGCAGGATGGTTGGAAAACAGGTAAGACACCAGCCCTCGGGCTCTGGATTTGGACACCCCTGGTTTAGAGCATTTTCTGAGCAGGTAATGGAAATCCTTACAAACAAATACATATTTTAGCCTTTTTCAAAAGCTGCTGCTAAGATTATATTTGCAACAGGAACAGGGTTAGCAGGGTGCAACTGTTTGTTATTATCTTTGGCTTTCTTGTTATTTTCATCACAATGTTACACAATAGATATGAATTAAAGCTCATTTCTCTGTCTGCACAGGTGATCTTTCTTCACAATAACAAAATCAGCTATGTGGGAATGAATGACTTCTGCCCCAGTTCGACTGGTGGGAAGAAGAACCTGTACACAGGCATCAGCCTGTATGCCAACCCTGTTAAATACTGGAACATTCAACCTGCCATCTTTCGCTGCGTGACTGGACGACGGGCTGTACATCTGGGCAATTTTAGAAAGAAATAGGGAAATGCTGGCCATCAGAGAGTAAGCAAGGAGCTTAATCCAACATCAGTGAAAATTGTGGATAGGGATCTATAACTTTGACTGATAGTTTGCGTTTAGAAAGGTTTTCCCAACTGTTCTTGGGATGATATGATACATTTGCATTATTTTTTGCAAGGGAGTAATTGTCAAGGAAAAAATTACGAGCTTCAAGATTTCTGCAACTACAAACTGAGAATAAGCAATGGAAAAAAACACAGCATTATCATTCAAATTGAAAATCTCAAACAGTGCTGTCAACTCTGAAAAAAGTAACTCATGTATTGCATTTCAGATGTTAATTTACTGCAAAAAATGCAATGCATTAAGTAAGATAATGTATTATTTAATCTAGTTGGGTAAATAACTTTTTAAAGTCAGTATTTGCCCTCTCTTGACAGCTTTAAACTATTAACAGAACAACTTTTGCAACTTGTTACATGTTCTGTGAAGTTTTCTTTGGGCAGAAATGATCAGATTACCCCTGACGAATGTAAGCACAATGGGGCTGTTCAAAATCCTCCGTTATTGAATCAGGTTTAAACCCTTCACATCAAATATCGTAACAGACACTGAACATGTGATAACAAATTCAGTTATACGTTAATAAACAACAAATGTGACTTCTGCAGGGAGGTCTTCTGCATGAGGTCAGACTGATTATGTGTAACTGGTCAAGAATATAATAAAAACACTTCTGATTCTGTTTTCCAAATAGATGAGTTATTTTCTGCATTATGAACTATCCTTTATCCATGGTTATTACCTTTGAAATGGTGCTATATTTATTCATGATCTCCTAATAAACCCAGGAATGCCACAAACATGTATGTCTTATTGATGTGGGTCCCACGGGGAGAGCTTGTCAAGCCCCTTATTTTTCAGTGAAGATATCAAGCTATAGATGGAACTTGATTCTGTTTGAAATAACATGTCTGCTCCTGCTCTACAGAGAAAGAAAAACCATGATTTATCCTGAAAACAGAATAAACTAATCTTTTGAAATATTTGAAATAGTTATTCCTAAAAATTGCAGTTAAATTCATGTATATATTACTTAGTAATCACAAAAGATAGGCAGAGAAGCTCCAAGTTTTACTATTGTAAAATTATTTCACCTCAAAAACAATATTTCTTAAGTAAAAGAGTAAACTACATTCAAATATTACTCATGTAAAAGTACAAATGTAACTGCTGGGAAACCGATTATCAACTATACTTGTTTAGAAACCCCTGATTATTATTATTCTTTTAATTTTTTTTTATTTGTCCTGTCCAACAGCTGAGTAAACAGATCAGAGCTCTTGTGTTGGACAGATTTTACTGTTACAACAAGCGGTTATGAATCTTCAGACATACTAGGTGTACGTTTGTATAAACTCTTCTTGTATTTGAGGCTAAACTTTATTTATATTAACTATGTTTGTATACTTTTCTTGTTGTGCGGTGGAGGTGGCTAGTTTTAATGTTAAGTCAATGGTGCAGATGCCTTCTGAGGTCCTGCAGCTCGATTTGAGTAGCGCGGCGTGAGTTGAGCGGCGGGTGAGGTGAGCCAGCGTGGAAAAAAATCTAAACTATGGGGAGGTTGGTACGTCACGTCTACCAATCAGGGACTCAGCTTTGGGCATGTTACATTTTCAGTGACAGTGGAAAGAATACATATACAATATGGTGGATTCAGTTTCCTGAACTTCCATTCATTTTCTCAACTCGCTGTATCCCTTTCGGTGAAGCAGGGTTTCCTGAACTCGTCCCAGCTACTGTTGGCCGACAGTCTGTTGCAGGGTCAATAAAGCTGGAGCAGTGCTATCGCTATGCCGGCTACCTACCAGGAGACGAGACAGAGATTCCCTGCAGGATAGAGAGACAGCCTGCTCGGGCCTCCTGAACTTTTTGATGTTCTTTTTCTTATTTTCATCAAGAAAAGTAAAAAAAAAGTCCAAAGTTTTGTTCTTGTTTTTGGCCTCTCGTGTAATGCAGGACAGCGAGCCGGCAAACACGATCAGAGACGGAAACACAGCGGAAGCGGTCAGCATCCAGACACAGCGTGACTGAAGCTCACTATACCGAGAGATCCTTTAAATCAGGGGTCCCACACTTTTTTGACTACTTAAAACCTATAAAATAATGTGAAGTTTTTAATTTTTAAGTGCTCAAACATACAACCAACATTCTGTAACATGTTGAAACTAGGAAAAATCCAAGGATGAACAAATCTTTATGTGACAACTCAAGCAAGGCCTTCACTGATCATTTTGAGGGTAGCTGTCATTATTAAATGACAAGCACATCTATGGGTCAGCTGCTCTCATGGCAAATGTAGTTAGTCCCATGCCTAGTATTCTTCATGATCAAAAGGACCCAGGTTTGAATCCCACATCCAGCATTGGTAGTTCAAAGAATCTTTTTTCCTTTTGTTTGCTAAATTACTCAACACACATAACCATAAATATTTCTAGAGAATTCTTTAGATTTTAAATGTCATTAGAATGTCTTTTTATAACACTGAGTATTTAATATACAATATATAATATAGTATAATATAATATACACATAAATATGTAGGTTTTTTATGTTTATTATTTTTATTGGTTTATTTGTTATGGTTTAAAAAGATGTTTGTAGGAATAAAAAATGTATTCTTTATGCTTGATAAAATGCAACTATGCATTTAAAAAATATTTTAAAAACATTTGTCAAAAAATGTTAGTAGAATTTGAAACCGGTTACTTCCAGATTTGTTGGATTACAAGCGCAACAACAAACCGCTGTTGCCATGAATGAAGAACGATTGCTATTTGGTGACTGAATTTGACTTTTCTTTTCTTGTGAGTAATGGTTTATATTTTTGTTCATTTCTTTTTGATGGCCCGCAATCTACATGGAGACGTAATCGCTGATGTTTTTGTAGAGCTCTTGGAAAAAAAAAGCTGATCTCTAAACATCATCTGTGTCTTCCATACATTGTAAATGAGAAAAACACTTCATGCAGTGATCAGGCTAAAAACATTAGCTGGTAGCTACTCCCAAATGTGGCGAGCTTAGGGAACACATTTTCATCCATGCAGTGAAGAGGGAATTCACCGCGCAGCGAAAGAGGGACGGGCCACGTGAACAGAAGAAAATGGAGATAAGAGGGCTAAGGAAGTTGGTGGATGATTAAAGAAGTAAAAGGAGGGGACGGAAACTCTGAAAATCTTCACATAGTTTTCTTTAGGGAGGGCAGAAGCTTTGGTCTGTCCCCATCGAACTGGTAGAGGGATGTCAGGGAACCCATTTCAGAAACCATTCCAGAAGCCAACACATACACAATGCAACTACAATTCACACGCACAGACTTATGCATACAAACAAACACATGTCAAGCATTTCATTCCATCTCACATATTATTTGCAAAGGTGAGCTAGCACATGTGCTCACTTGAGTGTTTGAGTTCCACTGTGGTGGATGATGGAACGTAAAAAGAGAGGGAGCCCCTGTTCAACACTACACCAAGACCCCTGCTGGGGGCTAGGTAGTTGTGAAAGGCAGGCCCCCCCATTCCAGACACCTACAAGAGTTAGCGGATCAAGGGAATCTGCCTGCCAGGCAGCCCACCTCAGCCACTCAGAAGAGGGCTGGAAGGACCACCACAGGGGCCCAACGCTCAAAGGCAAGGATCAGAACCAGGACTGCAGGCACACGTACATCCCCAGGCTCAAATGTGGTGTTATCCCTGCCTCATGGCCTATAGCCAGACAACTCGGTGATTCCCCTCCCTGGGTGGAGAGAGGGCCGCAAGCCCCACAAATCCAATATTCAAGGGACACAGCTACCACCGCTGAGGGCCTAGTTCTCCCCAAAAGGGATGGGGTAGAGGACAAAAGATCACTGGCCCTACTTTCCTTGTGTAACCTCTGTTGGAGTATATATTGTTGTGGGGTAAGGGTGTGTGTAATAAAAGGTGTAGTTAAAATACGCAGGTCAGGAACTGAAAGGACACCTCCTGTTTGCTGGCAGTGGCCCCCAGTAAGAGGAGCTACATGTCTAAAGTGCAGTTAAAACCGGGAAAGGACGGCTACTCATAAATTAGCTTTTTAAACTCTCTCTCCCACTAGCTATAAGCTTCTCACACCCCGACCTAACATGAGCGTTGCAACAAAAATGGTGAGCAATATCAGAGCTATTCAGCAATACAGTTTTGATCCAGATTCCAGCTCAGACAAAGAAAACAAAGACGTACATGTCTCTATTTGTCTACAAGTGGATGCATCACAATGGTGTAGAGTAAATGGTAAACGGCGTATACTTATATAGTGCTCTTCTATCTTCAATGAAGGCTCAGTCATGGTCCCATTCACCTATTCACACACACATTCATACACCGATGGTGCCGCTGCCATACACTGGCGCCAACCTTCCATCAGAGGCAATGTGGGGTTCAGTGTCTTGACCAAGGACACTTGAGAGTAGGGAGCTTGTAGCCTGATTTGATAGCCTAATTATGTCTGCTTCTAATTCCCAATGATTTAAATGAAGAAATACTCAGAAACTCAATTTTAAGTTTAATTTTCTTTATATATGTCATCCATTGTGAGAAAAAGGCTACAAGAAGATGTTAAAAAAAACCAAAAACACAATTTTCATTAAAGTGGGTTTTTAAAACTAACATACCTGCAATGGGGTCAATTTCAACCACAGAAGGATCTTCCAGCTCTAAGATATGTCTTAAATCGTTTGTGTATTTTTCTTGACTGAGAAAGAAGACACACATTGAAGGGTTTAATTTTCTTGCTATTTTGTTTTTAAAATTGGAACATGTTTTTATGTGAAGCACTTTGAGCTACTTCAGTTGGAAAGTTCTCTACAAAAAAGTTTGATTTGATTTGATTTACCACTAGATGTCACTGTCCAACAAACTATCAGCTGCTCCACTGAAAATCAAGAAAGCAAGGAAAGGCCACAAAAACCCCACATTTTGCTTTGGTGTGCCTTTTCTGACATAGTTCAGCAACGTCAAGATACTGTAAATTCTGAGAGTACATCTGTGAAGGCTCTCTTTCGACAGCTCATTTTCTTGCAGGGTTTCATTCATTCATTCATAAAAGGTTGATATAGGAATATGAAAAGGTAGAGATATTTATATGCTCATCCAAAGATGTTCAGTTCTTTGGATAGTTCTTTGTATACACTTAAATGACTAAAAATCTACACAGACTTAAAGATGAGAGGGTTTGTCAGTCCTTCATGCCTTACACTAATCTGTTAACAGTTTTTTCCACAAAATAATGCAGCACAACTGAAAAATGAATTTCTAACTAAACATCTCTAGAAAAAAAAGAGGCTTAACTACTTAAATGTGTAGAGTGGATTTGTTTGCATGTAAGATTTCTGAGTTTCTTTGACAAAAACACTTGGATATTCAGTCATTCAGGCTTTACAATGTACAACAAAACAAAAATCATTTAAACAATTCAACTTGGTAATTTAAACTCTGGAGTGAAGCTGTAATTGTATTGATAATTGTTTAGTTTTTATCAGACTTGAATGAATATCATAGGGTGTTAAAAAAATAACTAAATACACAGGTAAAACAACTTAAAAAAAGAATTCAGGCCCACTAGTGGAAAACATTCTAGTGATGTTTCTGAAAAATTAAGTTTGAAATACTGACCAAGTTCTGTCATGGAGCAACAGCCTTCAGATGACCTTTAACAAAGAAAAGAGCTTAACTGGAGTTCTTTCTGGTAAATACACTTGCAATCCATTAAATCCATCCCTCTGTAACTTTGATCTTTATCAAAGATTGGTGTATTTTATCATTTAAATTGGCCTTCTTTATCAGTCTTTTGATACCCTCAACTGCCACCTTTGCCAAAACTTTATTTCTAAAACTAAAACTTTTTTTGGACTTTATTTCTTTACTCTCCTCTGTCATTTTAGAAGACTCCTTTGGTTGTGGGTGGAGTGAAGGCGCGTAGTTTTGCTCAGTTTCCAGGAAACATATGGAACAGATCTTCTGGTTGGCCAAGCCTTGCTCTGCCACGTCTTACAGCCACACAAACCCTCATGTAAGCACATACACAATCCCAACTTCAGGGCTCCTACCTCTATTAACTTCTAGGTTTAACTACAATCTTCCCTCTCTCAACAACATTTATTTTACATTTCCTCTCTTGCTTCTTTGTCACAGAGAATCAGAGAGATGGTGAATATCTATTAACATTAAAATTGATCAGTTTTTAGTAAAATAAAATTATATCTAGATTTTATTTTGAAAATTATAAAACTCTAGTATACATACATACACACAACTGTTCAAAAGTTTGGGGTCACTTGAAAATCTATTTATTTAAAGAAAACCCCTAATTTTTTTAATGAAGACAACTTTAAACTCATTGGAAATATATTGTTTACAATATTAGTGTGGAAAAGATTAAAAAATGACTATCCTAGCCTCAAATGTCTGGTTTTTGGTGCATTATCTACAGGACCAGATGTCCATTTCCAGCAACTATCACACAGTGTTGTAATGGTACAATGTGTTTGCTTATTGGGTCAAAAGGCTAACTGAAGATTAGAAAGCCCTTTGTGGGATCATGTTAGCACAGCTGAAAACAGTTTAGCTGGTTAGATAAGCTAAAAAACTGACCTTCATTGTGTTAATGCTGTAAAGCATTCACACTATAGTGTTCCTGTTTTTCTTTATTTCTTTATTATTTTTTTCTCTATGTTTTTGAAGACCCGTAACTCTTCAGCTCATACAGCTATCAAAATATTCAACTCGAAAGTTTCAACTTCATAACTCTTCAACTTTTTAAACTATTCAACTAACTACCACTTTTTTAACCCCATCAAAAATGGCTTACGGAATCTTCAAATCCCCTTTTTCTAGCTAAAAACTTTGCCCTCTGCAAAACAATAGAACTCAAGTAAACTTTCAGCTACAGAAACCATTCAACTTTTAAACTTTTTGGCAGACTTTGAGCTCTTGAATTTGTATTTTTCTTTTGAAAACTTCTTAGGGTTTTTGACATATCGCAGGTCCAAGTCAACATGTCATTTTTGAGTGAGTTTCAGTTTTGAATGAAAGTCAACTGACGAGCAGTTGGTCTGAGCCAGGAGCATAACAAAGGGGGAAAACCCTCCCTGTGCTTCTGCCAAAGCGCTGTTGCTATGACGAATGTAACTCTAGTGTTGGTTTGCCTTAGGCAGGGCAGAGAAAAAAGGGGGGAGCAGCCCCCAGTGACAGAACTCGTGTCGCCCTTAGTCAGCATAGTAAAACACATTGAAACAGAGTGGGCAATAGGATTTTGCAGCTTTCTACCAGCCCTTTACCTGCTGAGAGGCTGTGTTTTCATAAAAATGATTTGAACACAGATCCTGCAGCTTTTAGAGCTGTGTACTTTGACTCCAGTACAGACCCACCTAATTACACATGTCTTAACAAAATGTACTAAATTACCATTAAGCCTCTATAGTAGCATCATCCTAGCTTTTTGGGCAAATTAATTAATAAACGTTTTATATTTTTGAACTGCTTTGTCAGTTTGCTGTTGTATTATCATTATGCAAGCTCAGCTAGCTAATTTAACATCTACTAAGGTTTTTTAGAACTAATTTTGTATTTAGCAATTATTTTAGCATTATGCTAGTTGTTTCAAATTATTTCAGTTAATTTGGAGTTTTGCTAATATTTTAGCATTATACTAACTGGTTTTGCCAAATTAGAAATTTTTCCAGTTATTTCAGCTAATTTGGAATTTAGCTAATATTTTAGCATTATGCTAGCTGTTTTGGCAAAATTAGACATGTTTCCAGTTATTTAAGTTAATTTGGAGTTTTGCTATTTTTGCTAAATTAGACATTTTTCCAGTTATTTAATCTAATTCAGAGTTTAGCTAATATTTTGGCAATATACTAAGTGTTTTGGCTAAATTAAAAAAAATTTCCAGTTATTTCAGCTAATTTGGAATTTAGCTAATATTTTAGCATTATGCTAGCTGTTTTGGCTAAATTAGACGTTTCCAGTTATTTAAGTTAATTTGGAGTTTTGCTATTTTTGCTAAATTAGACATTTTTCCAGTTATTTCATCTAATTCAGAGTTTAGCTAATATTTTGGCAATATACTAAGTGTTTTGGCTAAATTAAAAAAAAATTCCAGTTATTTCAGCTAATTTGTAGTTTAGCTAATATTTTAGTATTATGCTCACTGTTTTAATTAAATTAGACAGTTTGCCAGTTTCTTTGGCTACTGTGGCATTTAGTTAAAATTTTTAGCAACCTTTCAGCATCAGTTTTCAGGTATCAGTTTCAGCATTTTCAGCCATCAGCACTAGCATTTTCAGCTGCCAAATCCAGCTTACAGCATTCACACTTGCATTATCTTAGGTAATGCTATATATCTAGTTTGAGTAGGTATTAGTAGCATCACATTTGTGGGGTTGATTAAACGCTCAAAATGGCCTGAAAAACAGAACCTTCATGTGAAACTCGACAATCTGTTTATGTTTTTAGAAATGAAGGCTATTCCATGAGAGAAAGTTCAAAGAAACTGAAGATTTCCTTCAACGGTGTGTACTACTCTCATCAGAGAACAGCACAAACAGGCTCTAACCAGAGTAGAAAAAGAAGTGGGAAGCCCTCCTCCACAACTGAGCAAGAATATAAGTACATTAGTGACTCCAGTTTGAGAAATAGACATATCCTCAACTGGCAACTTCATTAAATAGTACTCGCAAAACGTCAGTGTCAATATTTACAGTGAAGATGCTGGCCTTCAGGGAAGAGTGGTAAAGAAAAAGCAAAGTATGAGACTGGCTAAGAAAAAAAAGAATATGGACACAGACATTCGACAAATGAAGATCGGAAAATGTATTATGGACAGACGAATCAAAGTTTCAGGTGTTTGAATCACACAGAAGAACATTTTTGAAACACAGACCAACTGAAAAAAGTCTTGGAACAGTACCTGACGCCATTTGTCAAGCAAGGTGAGGGTAGTGTGATGGCCTAGGGTTGCATTGTTGCTGGTAAGGTGGGGGATCAGTCTGGGTTTGGAGGTTGAAGGAGAACGCTACATTTCAGACTGTTTTGTGTCGAGTGTGAAGTTTGGTGGAGGAGGAATGATGGTGTGGGCTTGTTTTTCAGGACTTGAGCTTGGTCTCTTAGTTCCAGTCAAAGGAACTCTGAATACTTCAGGATACCAGAACATTCTGGACATTCCATGTTCCCAACCTTGTGGGAACAGTTTGGAGCGGCTCCTTCCTCTTCCAACATAACTGTGCACCAGAGCACAAAGCAAAGTCCATAAAGACATGGAGGACAGAGTCTGGTGTAGATGAACTGGACTGGTCTGCACAGAGTCCTGACCTGAACCCTATAGAACACCTTTGGGATGAATTAGAGCAGAGACTGAGATCCAGGCCTTCTCTACCAACATCAGTTTGTGACCTCACCAATGTGCTTCAGGAAGAATGGTCCAACATTTCTAGAAACACCTTGTGGACAGCCTTCCTAGAAAAGTTGAAGCTGTAAAGCTGCAGAAGGTGGACCTACATCATATTGAACTGTATGGGTTAGGAATGGGATGAAGATTCAGTTCATGTGAGTCAAGGCGGGTGAGCCAATACTTTGGGTAATAGTGTATCCTTACAACATCAGTTCTATGACTGTTAGAGTGACACCACATACCTATTTTTATACTTTATAAGAAAACATGTTTTTTGGGTAGAAACTTGTAGTCCTTCCGGCTAAAAGAACATTGCGGTAGAACAAGAGGAGAGGATTGAGAGGAGTGCAGCACAAGATAGATGTGCCAGTGTTCACCTATTTGTCATTTTTGTCCCTATCACAAACCTGACTGGGAGCCAATAGAAATAGTAAGCGTAATATTTGGGTCAGATCTTATCTTCAAGACAAAACTTAATCTAGCTCTGTCACCAAAGCAAACTCTGCTTCTGCTTACAGCAGCTTAACTCATGGATGCAATCAAACCTCCTTCAATTCACCAACAATAGACCAAAGTCTTTGTTTTGGGAAATAAAAAAAAGATGGAAATGAACTGAAAATCTGATTTCTAGAAGAGTAAAAATCAACAGTCTTAAATTGTTGCTAGGTATGAATATATCTGCATGTGTGCATCATTGTGGCCCTGTGATGGACTGGCAATCTGTCCAGGGTGGTGCCCCACCTTTGTCCAACAGTGGCCGGGAAAGGTTCCAACAGCCTCATAACCCCGAAAGGGATAAAACAGTTTCAGAGTATGGATGGATAAAGACCAAAAGTTAGAAATCTTGGAGTCACAATAAGTGTTAGTGATCAAATGACGGCCTAACTAAATCAGGCTTTTACAATCTCCATCAGACAGTGAGACTCAGAGATCTCATGTCCAGACAAGATTTTTTGAAATGGAGTCTTGTCTTCATCTCCTGTAGACAGCACTACTGCAATAGTTTTCTGTCTGCTCTTCCAAAAAACCAGAAAGAAAAAGTAAAAAAAAACTGCAGCCCATGCAGATCACTGCTGCCAGAGTTTAAATTAAACCCAGAAGAACTGAACACATTCCTCCTGGTTTGTGTATTTAGAATGGCTACTTAGTTAAATTTAGAAGTGAATAACTGTATGCTTCTGGTTTATAAATCACATCATGATGGTGACTCCAAAAACCAGTTTTCAGTTCTCTCAGTGGCCCACAACCCATCATAGCTCTGAGATCTGAAGGAACCCATCAGCTGTTAGAACCATGCCAGAACCAAAACAGGATAAAGCTGTTTTCAGCTGGTTTGTTATTCGCATATTGAAACAACTGCCAGATGGACTCAGATGTTCTCCAACAGTTTCTATAATTAAGTTAAAACTCAAAAGGATTTCTGCTACCTTACTGCATTAAAAATACTGCATTCTCAATTGTATTTTTCCATAATGCGATTATGATATCCAAATATTTCTACTATTTTTATTTTTAATTCCTGTAAGACTTGGCATTTCTGTGAGACCCTTTGAATTGCTTCAAAGATAGAAGGTGCTACACAAATAAACTACCATGTCTCACTGTTGGCTCCTTGGTGGTGGAGTTTGGGAATTGAAGCAAAAATTAAAATAAAAAGTATGTTACCTTTATTAAGACACTATTCACAATAACCTAGGGATTTTGTGAATAATTCAGTGGATGTTGTGTACACAGTGTTTTCAGATTTTCAGAATAGAAAGGCAATCCTTGGGTAACAGACACACTTAATTTTGTGTTTTTCACACAATGATCTCTCTGTGTTCAGTGTGTTTTACTTATTGGAGCCAAAACCGAAACATTCTAAAAGAAAAACCTTTTCAATGTGGCATCATTTTTTAACATTCTGTGGATATAACAAGCCGCTTTGACTAGTAAGTCATTCCAAATTCATCATTCAAACGGCCACAAACACACAATGTTGATTAACAGTGCCATTTGACCATAGCTCCTTCAATTTGGTTGTAGGTTAAAATATATATATATATATATATATATATTAACAAAGAAAAAAAAACACTGTTACAAATAGCTGGTTCCATGTGCAGAAGGTTTTATTAACTTAAACAAGGAGACAAGAACAAAGCTCAGCTAAAAGTCCACAAAGCTAAATCAGGATCAGAGTTTAGGCAAAGGTCGGGGCAGGTGGCAAAGAAGCAGAGTCAAATATGAAGCATGGTCAGGTAAACAGGTGATCAGATCAAGATAAAACGCTCAGTATGCAGGCTAAATGGTACAAGCAATACTTTACACTGAGCCAGACCCTGTGTGCTGCTTATGTGTACTGTGGACTATTGTAGATGAGTGTCATGTGTGTGGTATCCGCGATCTGTTCACTGGAGGAGATGGGTAGTGCAGTGTCAGTTACGGATATATCTTTTTTTTTTCCGGCCGATACGATAACCGATATTTCCCTGCAACTGTGACTGATGGCCGATATTTGCCAATACCATTATTTAAGTGTCTAGAATTACAGAGGGTTTAGAGATTTTGTTCTTTTTATTTATTAAAAATGCAATAACCTTCACACTGCCAAGAACAGTACAAACACGCATCCCAAATAGAAACTATCAATACGTATAAACTTTGCTTCAATATTCTATGACCGTGTGTCATTTGCAAACACAAGCAATAGCCGTCAAGATAACTTCAAAACAATGGGATTTAAAGAAAGTGCTTGGAAAATAAGTGCTTGAAATAACATAAAACAAGTAGAAACTGCTTTGTCCTGAGATGTCCTCCCAGTGCTCTACCCTCCAATTTTAACTGCACCGTAGACATTTAGGGCTCTTTGGTGAGAGGGAGATTGGATATCCGTGTAAGCAATTAGGAGATGTTCTCAGTGCCCTGCTCGCCAATTTTAACTGCAGCCTTTATTACACACATCCTTCAACCACAAGAAACACACCTCAACGAACACACAAATACATTACACAAGGAAGGTGGGACTACTGATCTTCTGTCCCCTACCCCATCCCCAGTCGAGGGAACAGGCCCTTCAGCAGCGGCCCACGCAGGGAGAGGGATCCCTTAATCCTCTGCCAAGTCCATGAGCAGGGGCATTATATTCCATCTGAGCCTGGAGGGTGTCTGTGTCCTTATGGTGCGGGTTCTGGTCCTTACACTCGGGTGCCGGGCCCCTTTTAAGTCACAACATTAGGAGAGCCTGGTCAGGCTACGTACTGCTTTGGGGACCCCCACTTCTCCTGGTCATCCCTCCTCTAGTTGGGGGTAGCTGACCCCTGCCATGCTCTCTTCTGAATCTCCGCAGCTGGCTGGAGCTTTGGAGCGGGTCTCCCTTGAGAGACTCTTCCTAACAACAGCAACCATGTTTTTGATGCTGTTTCTGCTCAAATCTCCCAAGCAACTAAAGCAGAGATACTTCTAAGATTGCTCCTACAGACTGAGAATGCCAAAATCAAGGCAAAGAACTCTTTAAGGCTAGAGAAAGGTGGGCATTTGAGGTGTTTGAGCTCAGTCAGCACACAGATGTAGTCCAGAAATGCACATACACCAAACTGAAACATAAAGGTCATACTAATCCAGAATGAAGCCAAGAATAAATGTGGCCAGTAAAATAAAAACGTTTAGTGGCACAGACTGAGAGGCCTGTTTGTTCAAGAGAGAATACAAGTGATGACTCTGGAAATGAAAAATACACGAAAAACAGGTTAGAAGGATCACAAGCCAAGTGGAAAAAAATAGGCCTGTGCTGACCATGTGCAAAAGACCTTACAAAAAGCAGGATATAAATGTGTATGAACACAAGCAGAAGTAGTAGCTTACACCCATATCTACTTTATATGAATTGAAAAACAGTTTGTCTGCAAACAAGTTACTATAGTTAAAGAAAAACTTGACTCCCAATCCTGAAACAAGAAGAATCCTTTGTTCTTATTTACATGAAATGATCATTTGAAATACTTAGGATACCTAGACCTACATGGATGTGTCAAGGCTTGCTCTGTTTTATGTGCTGTTGGTTGTTTTGTTACATGTTATGAATTATATTTATATTTGATGCAATTCAACTTTCTATAAAAACGTCAGTCTTCAGCTGTTAAAATAATATAGTCTTAATTAAATGTATTCTGTCATTTGTAATGTTTGTTAAAGAAAGTAAAAGCAGGGTGAAAATAAGAGATTTGATTTTTTTGGCCATATTGACCAGCTCTAAGATTGGTGAGAATCAAACAGGAGAAGAAAGAGATGACCTATTGTAGAAATATAAAAAGTTTGGATCATTTCTGATGCCAACTCAGCAATGCAAGCGGTCACCTGAGCAGGTTTTTATTTTGTTTTTTACATATATTTAATTTCAACAAAATGGTTACTGTGAAGAGAGAAGCACTGGATGAGACCAGGAACAGGAAAAGACAAATATGGATGAGAGAAAAGATGAACAATGATGCAGCTGCAGTGACCTGTGGATGAGGAGATCAATAGAGTCAGCATCAAATGTAGTTGTCTGAGGTAAGAATGTAATTTGAAGTGGTAGAATATTGGTAGACAGCGTTCCATGTTGACAGTCATGTTTCTCTGTTAACCCTTTGTTGTTAGGGTCAAAAGAGGGAAAGAGCACGAACACACCAAACAACCACTCATAATGACAGTGCAGAAGGGAGAATAATGCTCACAAGTAATATCTCTCCTAAAGTGTAGAACCCCCCCCCATTAGAGGCAAGTAAAGGGAGAAATCGCCTACTGCCCATTCAAAAAAGTGAATTTCAGACCCTGCTATCTCATTCCACTGGACTTAATAACTCATTCCTTTGCTGTAGAATACAAGAAGAATACAATAACTCAATATCTACAATTTCAATACCTTTAGTTTAATTACTTTTTACTGTTTTTTTTTTTTAAAGAAGAAAAAACTGTTTGGGCCAATTACTTTATACATATAAGACCTAAAGAAAAAAAAAACCCTGAAATCTAATTAATGTTCATCAAATTCATTGCAGGGTCACAAGTACAAATGACAAAAAAACTTGAAGAAATAAAGAGACAGCTGGTCACTGCCAGATTCGGACATTGCTGTTTTATTTTTTATTTTTTTAGCTAGTAGAGATTTTAAAACCAAGGCTTTTGAAAAGCAGTTCAATAACAAAAGATTTAATCCAGATGGAGTTTGCTGCTGAGCAGACAGTTGTGGTCTTCTCTTCAATATCAGCACAGAAGGAAACTTTTAAAACCATAACTTACTTACATACATAAACATGCATAATAACATTACCATGAGAACTTCCCAGAAACCGCTTGTCACCAGAAATACATGAAAAGCAAACCTGACCACAATAAACGCTATTGCACATTAACAGGAATTCAAGAACGAAGGAAAGAAAAGTTGTTTTACTGTAGCACTGAAATGATTGATTGTAATCATAGTTTAGTTGACAGAATACTTTTTAACAACCTAAGAATTTCAAGCTGCAGCATTTTTTGCAGTAATTGAAGAAAAGTAGGGCAAAGTCCGCTCAATGAAAATGCAAACACTCTGAGAAGTCTGGCTGAAATCACACAGATTTCAGTCAGACTGACTTTTTGCATTTAAAAATAAGTTTGAGAATAATGCCCTTAGAATATCTGAACCAATATATCTGGTGCAAAAAACACAAAAAAAACAAAAAAAAAAAGAACATGCAACAACAAACAACAATAAAATAATGAACATGCAGAATGGACATTCAGGTCCTCTTAATGAGCAAAGCCAATTTATATGTAGGGCTGCGCGATAGAGAAATGTCACAATATTGTTTTTTTCATATCAGGTGATATCAACATTTATCCCGATGTAAACCAAATAACTATTTCTGTCAAATGTGAACACTCAGTGGCTCATTTGAGAAACGTGTAATCGGGTTGTTTAAATTGAAATCTAAAATATTACAAACCAAACTGAAAATTAAAGCAAAAGCTTTCAAGTTTCAAAAGAGAACATGAAAAAACAGGACAATAAACTGCTTGATCTGTTCCATTTAAAACAAAGCATTCATTCTACAAATAAATTCTAGTGTTTTCAAGTTTTGCAGAACAAACATCAAATTAACAAACATTTTAGTCAACATCCTGTGAATAATGTAGGAACTAAAAGCAAATTCTCTGAATTTCTTCTGGTAGTTTAGACTGTTGCTGCTGTGAAGGTCTGAAGTTTGTTGTTTTTCTGGAGAATTCTGGTTTATTTCAGTCTGAGATTGAGCATGCTCAGTGGATCTGCTTCAGGTGATAAAAAGGTTGGTGATATTTCCAGTTTTAGAAGGAATATGCCTTCTGCACAATTTACAATGAACGTTACTCTGTTTTTTGTTGGATTTTTAACTAACTAAAATATCTCCACACAGGGGACAAAAATACATTTTTTCAAACACTGAAGTTGCTGAAAAAAAATCTACCAGCAAATCATTTTATCAGACAAACTAACAATACTTTAAACAGAAATATCTTGAAAACAGTCAAATGTTTTGGATTATTGTCATTCTATACATTATTGACATTAAAGCTGCAGCTTTAAGGAGGATTGAGCACAACAGTTTTCAGTGTAACACAGACTCTGTTATGCTACACAGACGCTGCTGAAACAGAGGCTTCAATTCTGTTATTATTTAGAAAATACAGTTTTTATGAATGTTTTATGAATTCATCTTGGTGTATTTATCCGCTGCATCTTAAAGGCCGGTCTGTGAAAATACTGTCTGACTTTAAACTGGTCCGTAATCACACAGGACACACAGAACAACTAGTTAACACCATAGCTTTAGCGGCTAACAAGCTAGCATCATAGCATTAGTGTTTAACAACAGCACTGTCTTCAAATCAACACATTTTATTCATCTGTCTGTAGCTGCTTTAAGGGAAGCATCTTTATCCTCCAGTTCTGACTGGATCATGTTAGAAATCTCCACATATTCTGCTGTTTCATCAGCCAAACTAAACACTGCACAGGTGAAGTGACTGCGGGGGTGGATGTTGTGTTGCATGTATTTTGTTTACCTCGCGTGCAGACGGTGGAGACAAAAATGGACAAAAGAAATTCTCCAGAAGAAGAGCTAATAGACATGACTAAGTTTACACAAACATTTACTCTCCATGTGGTGAATAATCCTCTAACTTTCCCTCACCAAAGAGGGGAAAATGCTCGCGATTGGCGAGTGCTAATTTCAGATAGGCGATAGGCTCATTTTACTATCCAGAAAAAGTACTATTGCAAAATTGATAGCTATCATTTTATCACCCAGCCCTATTTATATGGTACATTTACAGAGCTTTCTTGTTCTAATACATATGGTATTGCTCCTTTTGTATAAATTCTGGTTGTGTTTACTGACACGGAATGGATCTTCTGTGGTAAATGGCATTGAAAAGATTGTCAAAATGTATGACTTTGGTAAACTACAAAGACACCGCTGGCTGGAGCATTGTGGGTACTGTAGTCAGGAGCCTGGCAGACAGATACATACTATGCTTCAACATAACTCTCTGAAAAAGAGTGTTGTTTTGTATTTAATGTGTTACAACACAACAATATTAGGAGTGACATAAAGTTGAACTTATCTGTTGTGCTGTTCTTTCTGTTCAGTTCTGAGGTCTTTAGACTGGCTACTTGTCTGCCAGGAGATAGACTGATCCAACATGTACCAGCCAGACCTCTCCACTCATTGGGATCTGGTCTTTTGTCAGTTCCTAGAGTTCAAACTAAACTTGGAGAATCTGCATTCAGCTTCTATGCTCCACAGATTTGGAACAGACTTCCAGAAAGCCTTATATCAGCTGACACACTTAATGTATTTAAATCCAGGGTAAAGACCCACCTGTTCTCAGCTGCATTTGAGTAGTTTGTATTCAAAAGTTTACATCCAAACTGTTTAACAATGCTTGTTTTAAATTCACTTATTTTTTAATGATCATTCTTACTTTTTCTTGACCTCTTCAACTATACTATGCTATTTTTTTTGTTTTGTGAAATGCTCCCGATAATTTGGTGTGCCTTATGGTCCAAAACATATAGTGCTCCTGGTGAACATTTTTTTTAATGTCAGGGATTCTCAGACTGCAATGAACAAAGCACCCCATAAAATGGGTAGAGCACGGCGTTCCTGCCTAATTTTTATCTGGTGATATTAGTGTTTTTTCTGTATTTCTCAGGGGTTTTGTCATTATTACCAAAATTCCACCGAGAAATAAACCCTTTTGAGACTCGAATATGCAACAATTGATTGGCTAAGGATAAGAATCTGATAATTCTCCACAATGATAGCTCTGATCAAAAGCTGACCTAGCAAAGACACATATTTCTAATTTTTAAACAATTTCTTTTACTTCTATGTCCAAGTCAGTAAATCCATGTAATGGGCTCTGTGCACGACTTACTTCTGCGTTTGGTCCTTGACCGCTCAATCATTTTCGGTTTTATTGTTTACATGGAAATAGCAGAGTATTTGGAGTAAAAAAATATGTCTTTTGGAGCTACCAAGAGCCACTATAAATTATGTTCAGCGCATTGTTCGTCTTTCATAGCAATCACCCGAAAACAAAAGACAAAAAGGATTTAAATTTGATGTGTCATCTTGCATTGCAAACTTAATTTGCTAAGGCTGATGTTATTCGCGTGTATTTACGTATGACAAGCTCAAAAACGGATGGAAAATCATGTTGGTGACACGTAATACGTGAAGCCAATATGCAGATTGCTGAATTGCCGCACGTAGCTTAAGTGCACACAAGGCAAAATGTTGTTACTGGTCATACAAAATGAATGCTAAAGTCCCATTATCTGGCACCCACACAGAGCACTGAGTGCAGTGATCTGCAGACACAACCACCCTCCAGAACCATTTGGTATATTAACAGTAATCATAATCCTTACCTTAACCTTTCCGCGGGGCCAAAAAAAAAGTGGCTGAACGAAGAAAGTGTGAGTATAATTACTTTCATAAGCGCTAACTCTAACTAGCATGAAAGACATATCTAATGACCGCCGTCTTTATCTTTATTACCTGTTAGTTGTGTTTTCATTCATCCACAGCAGAGCGTTTCTACATTTATACAGCTGGGAGTAGAACCAGCAGTGTGAAAGTCACTTCAAAGTTCAGTTCAATGTTAAAAGTTCAGTTGAACGGGTTTTAAATGTTCTAACATCGCTATGTTTCATCTCCAGAAGTCATGTGATCATACAGAACATGGTAGCGTTTTGTGAGTACTGGGTGTTTGGTTTTTCAGGAAGGCAAACTTTGCCTTTTTGGATGTCTGCAGCTTCCTTCTCCGCCAGCGGGTTGGATCAAATATGAAGAACACATTTCACACACCTAGATGAGTGAAATGTGTTGTAAACAACCTGCTGATGATCTAAGTATAATTACATAGATATTACATATTACATAATTAGGCCAACAACAATATCCAGCCTTGGATGCTGGATTTTGCAATACTGTGGGCAAAGCAGCAATGTACATTTTTGCTGCACATATTACGTGTGGCCAACGGGATTTTCCATCATTATTTATGCTGGTCGCACGTAAATACATAGGAATAACATCGGCCATAAAAGAAATAACCAAAATTAGACATTTCCAGGGATAGTACATAGAGATTTGCTAAGTCTATACATAGAGTTAGCCAAAAAAAAAAGCTATCTTATTTTAAACCGGAAATATGTCACACAGCCCTGTGCATAGAGTCCATTTGTCAGGGCTCAACCATCTAACTACACCCCTGGAATCCCTGCTTTTCCACTCATATGCAGAGTTTACTCTGCTACACCCCTGTGTTCCAGCATGATGGTGACAGGAAAGACCCAGGTGAGCAGCCCATGGACATCAAACAGGGTAAAGAGGCTGCTGCTTCCTTCTCTCTGAGATTCAGGACCCTAGCTGCTCAAACGGACTAGTGGCCAACTGCTCTGAAGACGGTTTATTGCCGAAGTCTCAATATGAAGCTACAACGCGAGATCGCCTGTCGGAAAAAGGGGAGGTGGACCTGGACCAGTTAATCGCTGTGACTATTTGTCTAGACAACCTACTTCGGACCTGTACACCTAGAGACTCTAAATCCGACATCTGTACGCCCCTGCTACAAGCAAGCCACTTTGGGTGAACCCATGCAACTGGGATCAACATGCCTAACGCCAGAAGAAAGAAACAGATCTTCCTGCCCTGATCGTCCATCTAGAAGGTCGGGCGGGCCGGTGAGTGGTACTTTTATTACTTTCGAAGTTACAATCACTCTAATGGTAGCTAATAGGCTCATAATGAACACTGCAGACAGAGACCATTGTGCTTGCCTCATTGATCCAAGCCCCAGTCTAATGGAAAATAATGACTGAACCGGCAGAATGCAACATCATTGATCCACCTCCGCTATCCTGTTCTGGCGATCGAGTTTATGTACCCCCATCCTATCAGCAGAGTGTTCTTCATTTGGTGCACAACACCCCTGCAGCAGAACACCCAGGTATAGCTGGCACCCAAACATTAATGAAGAACTCTTTCTGGTGGTCCACAATGCAGGAGGATATGGCCCAGTTTGTTAAGGAGTGTGCTTAATGTCAATTGGCTAAATCTCCTCATCACCTCCCAGCTAATCTCCTGCAACTACCTACACACGTGGACAAAATTGTTGGTACCCCTCAGTTAAAGAAGGAAAAGCCCAGAATTCTCACTGAAATCACTTGAAACTTACAAAAGTAACAATAAATAAAAATTTATTCAAAATTAAATAATCAAAATCAGCCATCACTTTTTAATTGCTGATTAACATAACTTTAAAAAAAAAAAAAACTAACGAAACAGGCCTGGACAAAAATGATGGTACCCATAACTTAATATTTTGTTGCACAACCTTTTGAGGCAATCACTGCAATGAAGCGATTTCTGCATTTGTCAATGAGCGTTCTGCAGCTGTCAACAGGTATTTTGGCCCACTCCTCATGAGCAAACTGCTCCAGTTGTCTCAGGTTTGATGGGTGTCTTCTCCAAATGGCATGTTTCAGCTCCTTCCACAGATGTTCAATGGGATTCAGATCTGGGCTCATGGAAGGCCACTTTAGAATAGTCCAACGCTTTTCTCTCAGCCATTCTTGGGGGTTTTTGGCTGTGTGTTTTGGATCGTTGTCCTGTTGGAAGACCCATGACCTGCGACTGAGACCAAGCTTTCTGACACAAGGCAGCACATTTCTCTCCAGAATGCCTTGATAGTCTACAGATTTCATTGTACCTTGCACACATTCAAGACACCCTGTGCCAGATGCAGCAAAGCAGCCCCAAAACATGACTGAGCCTCCTCCATGTTTCACCGTAGGGACAGTGTTCTTTTCTTCGTATGCTTGGTTTTTGAGTCTATGAACATAGAGTTGATGTGCCTTACCAAAAAGCTCCAGTTTGGTCTCATCTGTCCAAAGGACATTCTCCCAGAAGCTTTGGGGCTTGTCAACATGCATTTTTGCAAATTCCAGTCTAGCTTTTTTAGGATTGTTTTTCAGCAGTGGTGTCCTCCTTGGTCGTCTCCGATGAAGTCCACTTTGGCTCAAACAACGACGAATGGTGCGATCTGACACTGATGTACCTTGGCCTTGGAGTTCACCTTTAATTTCTTTGGAGGTTGTTCTGGGCTCTTTGGATACAATTCCAACGATCCGTCTCTTCAATTTGTCATCAATTTTCCTCTTGCGGCCACGTCCAGAGAGGTTGGCTACTGTCCCGTGGGTCTTGAACTTCTGAATAATACGAGCCACTGTTGTCACAGGAAGTTCAAGCTGTTTAGAGATGGTCTTATAGCCTTTACCTTTAAGATGTTTATCTATGATTTTTTTTCGGATGTCCTGGGACAATTCTCTCCTTCGCTTTCTGTTGTCCATGTTCAGTGTGGTACACACCTTTTCACCAAACAGCAGAGTGACTACTTGTCTCCCTTTAAATAGGCAGACTGACTGATTATGAGTTTGGTAACACCTGTGATGTCAATTAAAGGACACACCTGAGTTAATCATGTCAGTCTGGTCAAATAGTTTTCAATCTTTTATAGAGGTACCATCATTTTTGTCCAGGCCTGTTTCATTAGTTTGTTTTTTTTTAATAATTATGTTAATCAGCAATTCAAAAGTGATTTTGATTATTACATTTTCAATAAATTTTTATTTATTGTTACTTTTGTAAGTTTCAAGTGATTTCAGTGAGAATTGTGAGTTTTTCCTTCTTTAACTGAGGGGTACCAACAATTTTGTCCACGTGTGTGTACCACAATGCCCTTGGCCTCACATAGCGATAGACTTCATCACCACTTACCTCGCTACCAAGGTAATACCACCATCCTGAGTGATTGACCGCTTTTACAAATGTTGTCGTCTCCTCCCTCTACCCAAGCTACCTACCGCTCTGGAGACAGCCGAACAGCTAGTGACCCATAACTTCTGGCACTATGGCCTTTCTGAGGACATTGTATCGGACCGCTGTCCTCAATTTACGTCACGAGTCTTGCAGGAGTTGTGCTAGGCATCAATGTAAGTCTCACCTCTGGCTATCACCCCCAGTTCAACGACAAAGTGGAGAAGCTGAACCTGGAAATAACCCGGTTCCTTTGGACCTACTGCAGCCATCATGAGGAGAACTAGAGCAGGTTCCTGGTCTGGGCAGAGTGCGCCCAGAACTCCTTAAAGAAGGCAGCTACGAGACTCTTGGCCTTCCAGTGTTTACTGGGAGTTAAGCCTCCATTTATCCCCTGTGGGTACCCCTGACCTACCTGCGGTTAACGCCTGGTTTCAAGGCAGTAAAGAGATTTGGGAGGCAGCCCATGTTCAACTCCGGTACAGCGTCCACCGGTCAAGAACAAGCTGACCGGCATCATCATGAGGGTACCCGTCTGACACCTGGCCAGTGGGTCTGGCTTTCAACGCGAGAACTCTGGCTCAGACTTGATTGCCAGATCGCTCAGCCTTACGTTTGTGGGTCCATTCCAGATAATAAAACAAGTCACTATCATTTCATACCTCCTTTGATTGCCTCCAGAATACCAGATCTCATCCACTTTCATGTCTCTTTGTTGAAGCCCGCCCCTGGACCCCACGACAGGGGAACCCAGCCAGAGCTCCCTGATGTTGAAGGACCCCCTCTGTTGGTGGACGGCGAGGTGGCCTATCTCGTGAATGAGATCCTAGATACCCGGTGTCGGGTTGGTCTGCTTCAGTATTTGGTGGATTGGAAGGGGTACGGTTCTGAAGAACGTTCTTGGGTCACCTCGGACGACAACCTTGACCCCTCCCTAATCTCTGACTTCCACCGGAGCCATCCAAACAGACCGGCTCCCCGACCTCCTGGCCGACTTCGGCGTTGGAGGTGCTCTTGCTTCTGGAGCCGCTCTCAGGAGGGGGCTCAGACAGGGTTCAACCATCCAACTCCACCTCCAACCACCAGAGGCTCACTTGAATATTGACAGCCTTTGCTTCTTTCCTTACTCCAGTTTACATCAGACTTTGCTCTATAACTCATGTCCTCACCAGATACTTCTCATCATCGTTATCACCCAAGCATTATATGTCCACTCTGAACTCTGCTCCTTGCGAAGTCTTGTTTTGCTGTGCAATCATTCTAAGCGTTATATCAGTTTGCCTCTCTGTGCCTTGACAGTAGCCTGTTCTTTGACTCCCTGTCTAACTCCATGTTTTTGACTTTTGCCTGGTTTTTGACGTTGCCCTGTCTTGCCCTTTACTGCTTACTCTCTCCATTAAAACCTGTTGGATATGGATCCAAACACCTCAGCTTCTTCGATATGTAAAAAGTGTATTTGCATGTTTAGACAAAGTTTTGTAATTCAAACACAACACAAAGTACAAGGTTATAGTGACATGGACACCCACACAGCCAAACCAAAAAAAGAGGATAATTGGGATAATTGAAACTTCACAAATAGCATTTCGGCATGTGTTTCAAGCGGCAAAACTTGCAACTTTTGCTGATATTAATGGGAATTTCTAGTGACTTTGGATTGTCTCCTGCAGTCTTGTTTGAGAACAAAAATAGGGGCAATGAGATGCCTTCTCTTGTCCCACAACCATTAAAAGCAGGCATTCAAATGGTGGACCGATCTTCCTTGCCTTCATGCAGCAAAACCTCCCAGCTACAGTAATAGGAAGTTGCTTTGTTTTACAGTCTTTCATTTCAAACTGAAACTAACTTAAATTGGTGTGGACAATGCTGCTGCTGGCTAATTCTAGTTTGCATGAGATGTAAACTTAAGTATGCACAGCTTACTTAAAGAGGCTAGACAATTACTGAACTCTAACACAGACGATTAAGAAACAGCATTTAGAGACTAACATCTGCTTCTTAAAAGCAAAACTAATTTTGCTGGAAAAGGGAGAAGTAACTCGAAATTTACCAAAGAAAAAAAAAGGAAAGAAACAAAAAATAATAAAATAAAGAATAAAATAAAGTGAAAAGACAGGAATGCGAGAAAAAAGAACCAACAAATATTTAACCCTACCCCTTTTGCACCAGTAGGAAAAGCAGAGAAGATTGAAATTGAACCTGTTGTTTGTAAAACTGGTGGTCATCTGGAAACAGCAATTGCTCTGTTTTAGTCATCAGGCAATCCTCTGGGGCTGAATTCCAAGGTCGATAGCCAGTTTTTCACTCATAACACAGAAGGAAAAGAGCTCAATTTTACAGCGAAATGAGAGAAGAAAACTTCTTTTGCCCTGGGAATCAAAATTCCAAGGTGAAGCAAAAAAGTACATGCGCTAAAATGAAAAAAAAAAAGTCCCAGCCAAGAAAAAGAACAAAGTAAAAGAATCTGCTGGGTCACTTAGTATAAAAAGAGTAAAAACACAATAAGTGAGTAACGTTGAACTTCTTATAATGCTTTAACATTAAAGCATTTCTGTATTTTTGCTATTTTCAATTAGTGAAAAGTTGCTGAACTTTCAAATGTGTTTCCTGAAGCAAATGCTATAAAAGACTGTCTCTATTTTTGACCTAAGGAACTCTGTGTGCTGATGAAATGGGGTTAAAGATTATTTTTCTGTCGTTTCTCAAGGTCTGGGACAATGTCTCATTTTTCTTTGTGTAAAAATGAAGAAGACAAGTCTCTGAACTAAAAGAAAAATTGTAAGTTCTAGGTCAGAGCGAACACAAGTCTATGTCATGACTAACACCCCCTCCTCCTCCTCCTCTTTCTCCTTGAGGCATAATTCATGCTGTCAGACATTAGAAGACCCATAACTGGTTAAAAATAAATAAATACACCAACCAAACATATGTTTTACTTGCCAAATATAAAACTTTATCACACAGAAATATCTTAGGTGTTTTACTTTTTGATTTTTTTTTGCTGCTTTTTTTGTAAGAAAATGAAATAGCATAAAAGTAGTTTATAAATTATATGCTCATGTCTTTATTGTCATCTAACTGTAAACTCAAATTCAAACATGCTGAGAAAACAAGGACAGATTTAGTAGAGATTTTCTAATTCTGCCTCCAGGTGATCACATTTTATATTGAATCATAACAAAAAAACAGTAAAAAGTTTTGAATTATTGTTGTATATCACTAAAATTAAAGCTGTAGTGCTCTCATGAGTGAAGAGGGCAGGGGGATTAAGCACAACATCTGACAGGTCACAGTTTTTGATGTAATGTTACAAAGATGCTGAACACAGTAGATTCAATTTTGTTATTGTATTTAGGAGAACATGTTTTATTAACGTGAATTAATTTTGTTGTATTTAGCCCCCATGTCTAAAAGGCAGGACCGTGAAAATACTGTCTGTCTTTTAATCGGACTGTGTTTACATACAGACGACACACAGAACCGCTCATTGGGATAACATCCTAGCATCATGCTATGTAACAGTGTTGTCTCTAAATTTACACTTTTTAATAAACTTTCTGTTGCTGCTATGGGTACAGGGGGTTTATGCTATACAGTCTTATATGCTTGTGGTTGCATTTGAATGTGGCAGTGACTGAAGCTTCTGAACACCTAATCATTAACATAGCAGTCTCCTTTTTTGTTCTTGTGGGTGGCTTTTCCATTAACCTTATTTACTGTGAAGTAAAATACCAGTAAGGCACTAAAACAGCTCACACTCTGGTAAAAACAAATAAATAAATAAAAATTAGCGACTGTAAAAACATAGTCTCCAGTTACTGGCTCTTTTCCCAGAGCAGTAAAAAGTTTAAAGGTGCTCATAATTGCAAACACACCTGCAACAGTGTAGGCTCATATTCCTTGAATGTTTATATCTTGGTCTGTCCTTGTTTTTTCATCTTTTCTTTTTTCTTTAGAAAACCTTTTTTTCTTTAGAAGACCTTTACCACATTTTTTTTTAATTACCTCTTTTTTCTGTGAAATGCAAGTCTGTAAATTGTGTAACTACTTCTGGTACTGTCATTGTTTTTTTGTTTTTTGTTTTTTTACAATATTAAGATACAGTATTGACCAAAAAATAAGAATTGTGAGAAATATCTATTGTAAAACTTTTTATAAAAAGAGAGTTTCTTACATGTGAGTTTCAAGGCTGGATTCAACTCCTGACAGATGGGCCTCAGCTGCTGTTGAGCAGGCTTTCAATGATGTTCATTATAAAACTAAGAATGAGACAAGTCTCATCTTGATGTTTTTCAACAACTCTGTCTAATGTTTCTCTTTTGTAAGATTTGAGGTTATGCTGTGTTGCATACTTACACAGTACAAGGCTTTCCTTTCAGGTCTATAGTCAGCAAATATTTTTATGACTAAAAAGATAATGCAGATTTCAGATCTTGATTACTATACAAATGGCAGCAAAGCTGTTGTTAATAGCTTCTGCATGTTTGGAAAAGTATTCTGTAGAGACACTAAAGATGTGAGAGGTGCATATTGCTTCAAAAGCTGTGTGTGACTAACGTTTGCATTTATGGATTCCCTCACTACACTCACAGACTTCCAAGACAAATGAGGTTCTTCGGTTTCCATCATAAGTATGGCCTTATCAGCCAATTTTGCCTTTTGTAATTCATTTCCTATTGGCCAGTGTGTTTCCAACAGAAGAATATTAAATTAAGCCCAGATGAAACCAAGATATCTTTTCAATGTGAAGATTTTGAATGTATTTTTGCTGCAGAAGTAAAACAGATTTAAAGGAAAATACTTTAGCAAGACAGCCCTCTAAAGAAGCACAGAACCTCTTATCTTAACACCCACAGGTTCATGTTTGTGAATGACCTTTGAATGAAAACAAAGAAACAACTGATATAAGCCAAATTTATTCTGTCTTTGCACAACAGCATTAAGTGCACTGTAGACCACAGAAAACTCTGTGAACACATTTACAATGCCTTGAGAAAGTATTGGGCCCCCTTGAACTTTTCAACCTTCTGCCACATTTCAGGCTTCAAACATAAAGATGCATAAAGTGGCAAATCTACAAAGACCGGGCCGTCTGTCTAAACTTTCAGCTCAAACAAGGAGAACTGCAGAGATCTACAGCTGAGGTGGGAGAGTCTGTCCATAGGACAACAATCAGTCATATACTGCACACATCAGGCCTTTATGGAAGAGTAGCAAGAAGAAAGCCATGTCTTAAAGGCATCCATAAAAAGAGTCATTTAAAGTTTGCCACAAGCCACCTGGGAGACACACCAAACATGTGGAAGAAGCTGCTCTGGTCAGATGAAACCAAAGTCCAACTTTTTGGCAACAATGCAAAATGTTATGTTTGGCATAAAAGCAATACAGCTCATCACCCTGAACGCACCATCCCCACTGTCAAACATGGTGGTGGCAGCATCATGGTTTGGGCCTGCTTTTCTTTAACAGGGACAAGGAAGATGGTTAAAATTGATGGGAAGATGGATGGAGCCAAATACAGGAGCATTCTGGAAGATAACCTGATGGAATCTGCAAAAGACCTGAGACTGGGACAGAGATTTGTCTTCCAACAATACAACCATCCAAAACATAAAGCAAAATCTACAATGGAATGGTTCAAAAATAAACATATCCATGCATAGAACGGCCAAGTCAAAGCCTAGACCTGAATCCAATCCAGAATCTGTGGAAAGAGCTAAAAACTGCTGTTCACAAACGCTCTCCATCCAACCTCACTGAGCTCCAGCTGTTTTGCAAGGAGGAATGAGCAAAAATTTCGATGTGCAAAACTGATAGAGACAAACCCCAGGGACTTACAGCTGTAATCGCAGGAAAAGGTGGTGCTAAAATATTAACTTAAGGGAGCTGAAAAACTCTGCACGCCCAATATTTCAGTTTTTTATTTGTGAAAAAAGTTTGAAATGTCCAATGCATTTGGTTCCGCTTCACGATTGTGTCCCACTTGTTGTTGATTCTTCACAAAAAAATCACAGTTTTATATCTTTATGTTTGAAGCCTGAAATGTGGCACAAGATTGAAAAGTTCAAGGCGGCCAAATACTTTAGCAAGGCACTGTATAAGACACGTCTTTTCTAAGCAAGCTCTAAAGGTTGATAATTCATTGCAGATGGATAAACCAAGTTTTCCAGCATATCCCAAAACATCAGACACAGAGAGGAGGTTTGGGCAGTCCACAGCGATCAAGCAAATTCCTGTCCTCAATAAGTCTCTGTCTGCTAAATAAAATGCATGAGCAACAGCTAAGGAAAAAATGAAACAAGATGAAAAGCACCAACCCTGACTAATGAAGCATGGTTTGTTCATAAGTCATAGCTGAGTGGTCAGACATAGACCACAGACATTCCTCCAGATAAAAACACACTCACACTTTGGTGTCAAATTTGCTTTTTTGTGGTTTCTGCTATTGTTAACTGACATATTTTACCTGGACATTTGCAGAAACAGCAGACCCTGGTTTCTTTCTAATTGAGTTTGTGTGTCACTCTTTTACTGTGTTCTCTAATTTTTCATATATATTTGTGTGGGTCTTTCTTATTGCTTTAAAATAGTGGGTGGTCAGGAAGGGGTTAACAGGCTGTGCTCTATAAATCTGCTTTAAGAGTCTGCTGGAAGCTACTGGTTCAGCCTTTAACTACAGTCATTGGAATCATTCTGAAAGGGGCTTGGAGCAGAGCGATCAACTGCAGAGCATCATTCAGGCTTTGAGAGGTGCTGGTGTGTGAACATTACACCACTTTCAGAAAGGATGAAGACACTCTTATTTGCTTTTATGCTGCTTCTGTGCCTGCCAGAAGCCTCAGCAAGAAAGCTTAGACAGGATTCTCAACTGATTCGTGGATCTGTACCTCGCAGGCAGCTGACAGGACACATCAGTTACAATTTCAAGTCAAGAAGGGTGAGAGTTTTCTTACTGACATTCTTTGATCTAAAATATAAATGAGCTGTCTTCTGTTTTTAGATAGCATGAGTGCGCTTTCAAGCTGGCCTCAATTTTTATGATATTGGTTTAGAGAAAGAAACCAGGAATAACTATGTGTTGGAGGTGTTTTAGAGAAAAAATATAACTAAGCTTAGTGTCATTTTTACCCAAAATAAATATCTATGAACTCAAACAAAGAAAAGCTACAATATTTGGAGAACTGAGTTAAAAGCACAAATTACACATGATGAACAAAATTTGAATGCAGTAAAACTGATCCAAATTATATAAGAAAATCAATCTTTTTGTGGCTTAGTCTGGTATTACTTGCTTTCCTATTGGGTAGCAACAGATCCCGTAAGAGCTTTTTTCCATGAGAATATATTCCGCTTTCAGTAGGACAGAGATTTCCCAGAGCAGACACTAAGATAATTTTAAATGTTGAAATAATGGATTTTGTTCAATCAATCAGCTTCCTGTGTGCTAAATCTTTGAATTATAATTTAAAGTGTTTATGTAGACAGATCTTTCTATAATAGTTTGTGGCCCTGGATTGGAAATCTGAATAAAAACTTTAGTGGCTTCAGCCACTAAAACAAAGTCCACCAAAACAGTCTGGAGTGTGATTCCATCTTGAATCAGTGTATGAGGCGTTAACTGTTCTGTTTAGCTTGGCTTAACAGTAAAGATGCCTTTGGTTGCAGACCTACAGAACAGTTCTTTGACAGATGTTGAAACCGCAAGTTGAAGCCTCCAAGTCTTCAGGCTTTGAAGTCATTAGACTTGAGGCTGGAATTCATCTCATTGCTTCCAAAACTCCTGAAAGTTTATTGAGATCAGTGGCTAAAAGGCCAGCTTGTTTTTGTATTTGAACATCAAATGTAATCTCCATTAGAAAGAAATTATGTGGTGTACTTTGTGTTTATGAAGACCACTGACTACTCTTCACAACATTCATAAAAGCTTTACATGTGTGTGTCATCACTGTTTCTGTATAGTCATTGGAAAAATTATATGTTTTTAAATTTGGAAAGAGTCTGTTTATAACTGACTATTAAAACCTTATGTGTGCACATTTAAGAAAGTTTAGGAAAGAAAACCAAAATATTTAACCTTGAAATAAATATGATATATGAGGTCAAAGAATGCACAGTCAGCATTTACTGACACCTACGCTCACAATGCAGCACTAACACAAAATACAACAAGGCCTTATTTAACAAGCTGTATGTACTGATCACTGGAAGATGTTACTGAAATGACATTGGCTGCTGCTGGGCATGAACATTTTGTGTTGTCTCCTGCAGAGGACCCCTCGTTCTGATGATGACCCTGGTGCCATGACGCCAATAGACAGTAATGCAGATGGTAAGAAACAGAACTGTCTGACTGACACCCTTCTGTTCCTGCTCACTCAGGAAGAAGGGACAACTTCTGTCTAAGGCAGGGGTGAGTAAACTACATCCCAGGGGCCATATGCAGCCCCCAAAACCTTTTAATCTGGCCCGCCAAACTGGAATAAATTATATTAATAATCCTTAAAGTTTTATTTTTTGTGTGATTCTGGTGTCTCCCAATAGATGGTGCACTATAAACAAACTGAATTCTGCATTGGTGCAGAAATGTATTCCGCGTTCATGTGCCTTTGGAAGATTTGTTGTTTTTTTTCATATCCATGTGTATTTTCCGAGTCAGACAGTCATTTTTCCAACCATTCCAACAGTGCATGTCTTTACTTTTGCCTTTTTCCCTGAAGGACATCAACTCATTGATGTAATTGGCACATAAGAACAAAAGCAACAGTTTTAAAATAAAAGCTCCAAAACAGTCGGTTTTAAAGTATATGCATTATATTTAATAAAAAATACAAGCATATTTTTGTCAAGATTCTGTTACTTCTTTCTCTTATGATGTGGATTACCAAAACACTCCACTCATGTACTCCTAGTCTGACCCTTCAATTCAATTTTAGAACACTTTGTGGCCCATGAGTCAAAAAGTTTGCCCACCCCTGGTCTAAGGGTTAGCTTAGGTTTGGATATTCAAGCAAGAAAAAAGAAAACTTTAGTTTATCTGTGCTTGAACATGGACAGAGATGAACCAGAAGAAATGAAATAGAAAACTTCAAAATGTGGAACAATAAAACATTTGTTAAAAAAGTTGATAAAGAAAAAAACTAACTTTGGAACAATTCAGGATGCCAACATTTACTGGCTGGTGAAAGGCTTGAAAGTCTTCTTTTTCTTTCAGCTTTTCCCTTTAGGGGTCACCACAGCAATTCAGCTTCCTTCATCTAACTCTGTCTTCTGGATCCTCTACTCCAGGGATAGGCAACTCCAGGCCTCGAGGGCCGCATTCCTGCATGTTTTCCAACATACAAAGCTCTGGCATGTTCTAATTGGTTGGACACAGCTGAACCAGGTAATCAGTCGTGGGTAGGGCTTGGATATCTGGAAATCCTGCAGACACTGCAGCCTTCGAGGCCTGGAGTTGCCCATCCCTGCTCTAGTCTAACACCAGCTTCCTTCATGTCTTCATTCACTGCATCCATAAACCTCCTCTTTGGTCTTCCTCTAGACCTCTTTTCTGCAGCTCTAGACTCAGCATTCTTCTACCAATACATTCACCGTCTCTCCTCTGGACATGACCGAACCATCTCTGTTCTCTCTGACTTTATCTCCAGAACCTCTAACATGAGCTTTTTCTCTGATGGACTCATTCCTGATACTATCCATCCTGGTCATTCCCAAAGAGGACCTCAGCATCTTCATCTCTGCTGCCTCCAGTTCTGCTTCCTGTCTTTTCCTTAGTATCTCTGTTTCTAAACTGAACAACATGGCTGCTCTCACCACAGTTTTGTTCATCTTTCCTTTCATTTGACCTGAAACTCTTCTATCACACATCACACCTGGTGCTTTTCTCCACCCATTCCAACCTGTCTGCACTCACTTCTTCACTTCTTTTCCACACTCTCCATTACTCTGGACTGTTGACCCGAGATACTTCCTATCCTCCACCTTCTTTATCTTGTCTCCCTGTAACCTCACTCTTCCACTTGGTTTTCTCTCATTCACATAATAAGTGCTTATTTTCATTTATTCATTTGCTATATCCCTGTCACTTTTAGAGTGACCAATTAATTTGTGAAGCATGTTTTAGACAGTGGGAGGAAGCTGGAGTCCCCGGAGAAAGCCCACGCATGCACAGGGAGAACATGCAAACTCCACACAGAAAGGTCCCCCATTAATGACACTGATCCAGCTGGAACTTGAACCGGGGGCCTTCTTGCTATGAGGCAAGAGCGCTAACCACTGCATCACAAACTATGTAAAATTCATATAAAATATGCGAGTCTCAGCTGACAAAATATTTTGAATAGCTCAAAACTAAATTCATGTAAAGACTTGTCAGCCAAGACCCTTGACAGACATCTGCACACATCGATGAATAACAAACACAAGAAACACTTATGAAATACGTATATCACACGTGTGTCTCGAAAATCTGAATGCATGGAAAATGTACTTAGTGGCTGTGTGACATGGCCTTAAGCTTCTAGCCTTGCTACCTTTCCATCTAGTCTCCTGGACATACACTTTGCCTACCTTCTTCCTCTGCATCATTTCAACAGAACTCTCTGCCTTTTCCTGTCATAGGTCATAGTTCTAACATTCAAAATTCCTACTCTCAGTCCAACACACATGACTTTCCTTCCTCCTCTCCTTCTTCGACCAACAGTAGTTCAATTAACACCAGCACCCTCTCGGTGAACAGCACCAATGGCATTCATTCTTAACCCAGACCTTGATCAACCCAGTGTGGATACCATAGGTATGATTTACAAGGTTGGTCTGGCAAAGATTTTAGATTGGATGCCCTTCCTGAAACAACCCTCTGTATCTACCCGAGCATGGGACTGGCACAATGGGACCTTGGCTTGGGCTGCCATTGTGGCTACATTGGTGAAACACTTGAAAGTATTCCTTGTTATTGTCACAAGTAGAGCTGGTATTACAGCCAAACTAACGCATACATTTTGTTTTAATTCACAACTTAGTTTGACTTCCCATTCAAAACTATTTAATTAAATATTTATATATTTGTCAAAATTCCATGTATAAAACAATTTTGGGGGCTGCACCGTCATGTAGTGGTTGGCCCTCTTGCCTAACAGCAAGAAGGCCCTGGTTTGAATTCCGGCTAGGACTTTTCTGCATGAAGTTTGCATGTTCTCATAGTGCATGCATGGGTTTTCTTCTGCTTCCTCCCACAGTCCAAAAACATGCTTATCAGACTGATTAAAATTGTGCCTGAGTGAATGTGAGTACAGTATAATTAGGTGACTCTGCAATAGACTGATGACCTGTCCAGGGTGTACTCTGCCTTCACCCAACAGTAGCTGGGATAGGCCCCAGCAGCCTCGTGATTACATGGGTTTGGAAGATGGATGGAAACCTTTTGTTAGAGGTTATAAAAAAACTCTCTTTTTTGAACAAATAGTTATTTAAACAGAAAAACTGAAACTTTTGAAGCCATCAATTTTAATGACTATTGAAAATTTTTTTAATAAAATACATGAAAATGCTACTAAATAATTTAGTATTTAGTTAATCATAGAGCTGATCAATATTACATCAATAGGTGAAGGTGAAGGTGAAGACTGATTCAAATTAATTTACATAATATTTTTCATCAAGCCCTAAAAATAAGTCCAATTGAACAAAATTGGTAAAATGTGTTTACTGCCTTTCAAAAAAAAGTAAACTTTATTCTACATTTTTTACTTTGGAAGTTTATTGAAGACTTTACAAGTCAAAATTAAGCTTTCATGAACTATGAATATTACACTTTTTATGCAATGTACATCTACCCTTTTTTAAATAAGATGTGTGTGCAACCATTTCCGGTATTCTTTGTGTTTGCTTCTTTGCAGCCCAAGCTGGAGCAAAATACATTTTAATACGTCTTTTACCTTTTTTCTTGCAGACCTTCCCACTTGTCTGCTGTGTGTGTGTCTGACTGGCTCAGTGTATTGTGAGGAGGTCAGTCCAGACATGACCTCTGTTCCTGCTCTTCCTAAGGAATCTGCCTACCTATATGCCCGCTTCAATAAGATAAAAAAGATCAACAAGAAGGATTTTGCTGACACCGGTAAATTTCAAAATTTTTAATTTAAAAACCAATAAGCCTGGGGTTTAAATATGTTTAAGTTTCAACTGGGGAATTTTAGTTCTGGCTTGAGTAAGAAGAAGGACTTAGCCTGCAAATGTTGTAAAATCAATGGATTTTAAAAGTTACACATTGTAGTGGAAAAACTAATGCACATTTTTCGGGTACCTGGTTACGATTAAGGTATTGGTTTGTGGCCAGGAAGTTGGGGAGCCCTGATTTAACTGGATGAGCCAACGTGTCAAAAAAACGACGAGTTAGGGATACTCTAAGTGTCAATTTTTGACTCAGAGGGGTCCTCACCCATGTGTCAATATGTGATGACTTGGGAGTGAGGATGGATTGCCCAAACAAATGCTGGTTCAAGTAAGCCAACAGAACTGCATCGTCTGCAAAGACAAGAGAGGGAATCCTGTGGTTCTCAGACTTGTAAGCCCTGGCTGGGCCCAGAAATTGTTTCTAAGATTATGAACAAACCTGTTGATAGAGGCAACGCTGCCTAGGTCCAAAATGCACCGGGAATAGGTCTGATTCACTCCCAGTTAGGCAAACTAAGCTCCTCCTCTAGACATAAGAGGACTGGATAGACCTCATTAAGGCTCCCCGAACCCCATACTCCCAGAGAACCAGAGACACCACAGGGGTCAGAGTTGAATGGCTGCTCCAAATTCACGAAATGCATATTGGACTGCATGAGCACCCTGTGGAGAGTGGAGAGGTTATCCACTATACAACCAGGATGGTAACTGCACTGTTGTTCCTGAAACTGAGGTCCAACTATTGGCCCAACTCTCTTCTTTAGTAACCTGGAATAGACTTTTCCGGGGCAACCGGAGGATCGGATTCCTAAAAAGGGGTACAATCACTCCTGTCTGCCAGTGGTACTGTATCCAGACTGCCACCTGGACTGCTACGCAATGCTGCAGAGAGTTATTAGTCAAGACAGTCCCACAGCATTGAAAGACTTGAGCATCTACAGACCGAGGACTTCAGTCCGAGTGATAAGAGGACTTACCCCAGAGTTTCCAGCCTCTTCTATGTCAGCAAAAGGTGTGTCAGCAGAGTTGAGGACATCCTTGAAGTATTCCTTCCACTGTTCGTCAATATCCTATTGAAAGTCAACAACTGTCCACCCACACTGAAAACAATGTATGCAGAAAACATCTTCCCTCTCTTGAGCACTGCATAGTTTGCCAGAATCTTTTCAAGAACAATGGATAGTCCTCTGTGGCTTAACCAAACTTCTCCCAGGACCGAGTTTTGGCCTCCACAACAACTTGGGCTGTAGCTCACATAGACTACCGGTAGTTGTCAGCTGCCTCCAGGGTCCCACAAGCCAGCTAGGTTCAGTAGGACTCCTCCTTTAGCTTAACAGCATCCCTTACATCTAGGGTCCACTACTGGGTCCAAGAATTGCCACTGCGACAGACACCATAGACTTTGAGACCATGACTCTGAACAGCATTATAGACAATAGGGGTTAAAAACATGGTCCATTAGAATTCATTATCCCCAGCCCCCTTTGGTACCTGTTTAAAGTTATCCCAAATGTGGGAATTGAAAACTTTCCTGGCGGAGGCCTTAGCCAGACGTTTCTAGAAAATCCTCACAGTACATTTGAGTTTGCCAAGTTCTGGCCTCGGCCCCCTCCAGCAAATACAACTCACCACCAGCTTGTAATCAGATAAAAGCTTTGGCCCTCTTTTTACACAATTGGCAAAAACCAACCCAATCTCACTCCCAAGTCGTCACATTTGGACGCATTAGTAAGTACCCCCCTGAGTCACTTTTTGCCACTATGGGTGTTTTCCCAGCTCGTTGTTTTTTGACGCGCTGGCTCCCCAACCTCCAGGCCACAAACCGATACCGGTCCGGTACCAGTTCGCTCTGGTACCCTAAACCTAACCGTAGCCCAGCACCCTAACCATAACCTGGTAACGATGCCGGACGCTGTACCAGTTCCAGATGTGGTACCGAAGGCCGACCGGGCTGTTGTTCAAGACAAACTGTGACGAGCACAGAAGTCCAACGATCAGGTTCAGATCAGAGGCCATTCCTTCCAAGGATGCCCTTCTGGGGAGACTTCGGTTCTCACGTGGATAATCCATGTGAGAACTGAAGTCCCCCAGGAAGTCAATTGACAATGACAAAGTCCCCCATTGAGGCACTTTCCACAATAAATAAACATTTTGGGGGAGCAGGAATACCTAGCTAAAGCTAACATATCATAAGGGGTATGTGACTGGAAAAAGTTTGGAAAACAGTTTAGTAGATAATTATACCCAACTGGCCAGGATGCTGGGTTAATTCTTTTTAGCATTATGATTATTATTAAATCAATGCGGTGTTACAGCTGAAGCAGCTCACTGTTTTTGACCTGTTCACTTTTTTTTTAATCCAGTGACCCTGAAGAGAATTGACCTCACAGGAAACTTGATCTCAGAGATTGAAGAAGAAGCCTTCTCCAAGCTGTCTTTGTTGGAGGAACTGTCTCTAGCTGAGAATAGACTGGCCAAACTTCCTATTCTGCCAACCAAACTCTCAACCTTCAATGCAAACCACAACCTTCTCAAAACCAAAGGAGTGAAGGCTAACGTATTTAAGGTACAACATCCACAATACAAAAAAGTACTTGTTGGCATGTTCATTTTTATTTTACCACAAAAGGAAGGCAGTTAACAGTTTTAATGAGCATTTTTTGGTACATTTTTCAAACAGAAACTGACTAAATTAACAAACTTGTTCCTGGCTGACAACCTGCTTGAAGCTGTCCCCAACATCCCAGAGAGTGTCCGCATCCTACATTTACAGGTCTGTAACTTTGACCAAAGTTGTATTTCGTTCTTAACTTATATTTGAGAAATTTATTCCAAATGACACTTGGAAAGTATCATTATTTACTAACATTTGCTTCATGTTATGTTCAATGTACCTAGTGTTTGCTAAGAAATTCATTTTGGAAAAAGTTTACAAAACAATTGTGAGAATAATATTAGCAAAGATTTTGCTTGATTTGTCTGATCAGTATACTGGGCTACATATCTTGTTTTGGTTTTCCTCAATGAATCTGAGTTACATTTCCGTATTCCTCCTTTATTAAAATTTCAGTGCAGTTATTCACTTTTCTCCTCATCACTGTTCTTTATTATCTTCAGAACAACAATATCACTGATGTCACCATAGACACCTTCTGCAAGGCCAGCAACAATTACTACCTCCGACCAAGTCTCAGTGAGGTCCGTTTGGATGGCAACCCAGTGGTGCTGTCCAAATACCCTGACACCTTTACCTGTATGAAAGTGCTTCCAGTTGGACGGTACCGCTGAGGAGCAGCTAACTCTACTGTACCTCTTTGTACCTCTTGTTAATGAAGCAGTTTTTCCTGCATCAGAGTACGTGGAGGTACCACGTTATTCTGGACTTTATGTTGCGAATGCCACTGTGTGAATCAAGGTGTTAACATCCTTCTTTAGCTAGTTTCAAGGTCAGGTCAAAAAACAAATCATTGGACTTGTGCGATTGCACAACTCATCTGTAAGTCTGTTCAATAGTGTTAGTTGCTTTTCAAAGCCTTCCATTGAGAGTCAAAGTCAATCTTAGCTAAAGAAAAATCTTTAGTAATTTCTATTAAACAAGTGTCATGTGCTGTTTGATACTTGCTCCACGTGTTAATTTGAATGTGGATGATGAACAGTGGCCCCAGCTGAGGTACCATCTTTGCACATCTTTATCTTGTTAAGACAGAGGTGGGATGGGACACAAAACACAGTCCTGTAAAAAAGTTAGTCTTTTAACCGGATACTTGCCATGATAGATTGCATAGGGTTTTTTCCAAGCATGGATTTAATTTATTGAATAAAGCTGTTTAAACCTGTCTGGCCCTGTGAGGGAAAGTAATTACCTCATACACCTAATCTAATAACCTTTTGTAGGAGCTCAGATACCAATGACCAAAGTATGGTATTTGAAAACACTAGCCCTCACTTTCTCTCATGGCTGTTGGGGAATTGTTGCTCACTATATTCAGTGGAATTGCTCTTATTTGTTCTTCTCTGAAGGATCATCAACATGAACAGCTTGCTTAAAACCCAAGCAACAATTAAACTTGACTTTAAAAGAATCTTTATGGCAGTGGACTGGCATTATTGCTTTCTTTTATTCATGAACTATCTGCCATGTTTGGAGTCAATTTTCTGGTGTAAGAATTATGTTCTCAAAATCTTGGGTCATGAACAAATGACCAAAAATTGTTCTTCAGGCAAACTTTAGGTAAAATTTGTATTTTAGATCTATTTCTGAAAGGTTAAACGTATTAAGACACTCAACAGCAACATATTTTTAATGCCAAACTGTTAAAATAACATTGTGTTTAGAGCATGATGGGCCTTCATGTAGTGCATTTTGTTCAGCTTTTGTCCAACATGCTATTTTTAGTCTTGTGTGTTTACTCTGTGAAATTATGCCAAAGATAGAATAAAATAAGTCTGTGTTTTCTGGTTCAAATTATTTCAGAATATGCAAGACAATCTCTAGTTTTTACAATTCAATATTGTAATGTGTCGTTATGAAAACTATATAAATATACATACATTGTAAAGCATAATTGCAATAACTTTGTGTAGCACTTATATGCCATTTGTCACAGAGATCCCAAATGGCTCAATGTTGGGAATGTTGAGATTGATGGAATATTACCTTTATGTCTGACAAGTTTTAGATTTTCTTACATACTTTTTGATTAAAGTCATCTATTGTTTACTTAAATTTATTACGTCTGCTTTATCAGTTCAAACAAATAGATAAATGAATAATAAAAATAACAAGATGAACTTGTTTTCTAACTTATAGACTTATTAAAGTGAACTGGATGAAATGTATCTTCAAACTATAAAAATGTGAAGGTAGATCTTGTTTCTGCTTCTGACATGATTTGCCATATTCTAACACTTCACCTCCAGCTACCAGTATGAAGATTACTGTAAAGGTTTTTACTCTTGTGAAAATGACAGGGGGTACATTAATATGTGTATATAACATGACTTTGTTTGTGGATATGTTAATAAAATGAAAAAATTAAAACAAAATATTTTTGACTCTTTTTTTTACATTCTGAGCAAATAGGAGATAAAATACAACATGAATGTAGCAGCTAAAAAATACCAGCATGAAAATTACAAACATTACACAGCTTAGTATAGTTCACACATTGGACTGTGTTATTAGTTGCAAAAAGTGAAAACCAACTTCTGCAGTCCTACTGGTTGTCCCACATCTAAATATGTGACATTTTCTTTATCCATTTAAATTCTAACCAAGCAGCTGGTGAGATGCAATCATTGATTGTATGAGAACTGACTGAGCGATTTCTCCCCCTTGGGTTCCAATTAAGAAGTACCTGATGGATACTCTATTGGTAAATAAACAGCTATGACCCCGTCATTTTATTTGTCAGAATTACCATTCTTGTTCAGATAATTTTTTTTTATGTTCTCACAAATCAATTTTTTTCATGCTATTTTTTTCTTTATCACAAGTTATTCAAGTTATAAAATGACTAATAAGATGCCTCAGTAAAAGTATGTTTCGGTTTAGGTTTATTTATTTGATAGGGACAATTTACATTTGTAGAAATCTTTTCAGAAAGTCATAGATATAAATAGATTAAAAAAATGATGCTAATTGTCATCCGTATTCCCCTGGAAGGTGTACAAGAAAACAGTGAACAAAATATAGAATCAGATATATTACACAGTTACATTTTGAAAGAAAAGCACTAAAAAATGCAATAGTTGTTTATAGGGGTCAATTTTTCACGTTAATTGCGATTAATTAATTATAGACAAATTAGCACTTTTTTATCACGTTAATCTCATTCTTTAACTTATAACTGTTGTGATGTTCTCAAATATAAAATCAAAGGTTCAACTGTTTACTTAAAGGTTTTTTTTAAACTCAGTCCTAAAATCGCTTTTACATTGGTCCCAGTGCAGGTCTTGGTGTGTGTGCGCATTTGCTGAGAACGTAGCACGCTGTTTGCTGTTCGTCAATTGTCACTATACGCGGACGTCGTCAATATGCGACTTTGTAGTTCTTTACAGAACCAACACAAACAAGTCCACAACACCACAGCTATTTTCTATTATGTAAGGGATAAAGCCCAACGAGTGTTCATTATATAAATTGATGGGGTACTTGGAGGGCTGATTGCCTGAGATGGTAAACTGTGGAATGAGGTATGTCAATATCAGTGGGTAAGGAAAGAATTCAGACCCCCTTAAATTTTTCAATCTTTGTTATATTGCAGCCATTTGAAGAGCCTTTGTGAGAGAGGTAAAAAGAACCCAAGATGGGAGATGGGAGAAAGTTGTAGAAGGTCAACAATCACTGCAGTCCTCCACCAGTCGGGGCTTTATGGCAGAGTTGCCCGACGGAAGCCTCTCCTCAGTGCAAGACACATGAAAGCCTGAATGGAGTTTGCTAAAAAAAAAAAAAAAACCCAAAAGGATTCCAAGATGGTGAGAAATAAGATTCTCTGGCCTGATGAGACCAAGATAGAACTTTCTGGCCTTAATTCTAAGCTGTATGTGTGGAGAAAAGCAGACACAGCTTCATCACCTGTCCAATACAGTCCCAACAGTAAAGCATGGTGGTGGCAGCATCATGCTGTGGGAGTGTTTTTCTGCTGCAGGGACAGAACGACTGGTTGCAATGGAGGGAAAGATGAATGCGGCCAAACACAGGAATATCCTAGACCAAAACCTTCTCCAGAGTGTTCAGGACCTCAGACTGGACCGAAGGTTCACCTTCCAGCAAGACAATGACCCTAAACACACAGCTAAAATAACCAAGGAGTGTCTTCACAACAACTCTGACTGTTCTTGAATGTTCCAGCCAGACCTCTGACTTAAACCCAATTGGAGAGACCTGAAAATGGCTGTTCACCAACGTTTACCATCCAACCTGACAGAACTGGAGAGGATCTGCAAGGAGGAATGGCAGAGGATCCCCAAATCAATGAAAAACTTGTTGCATCTTTCCCAAAAAGACTTATGGCTGTATTAGATCAAAAGGGTTCAAATTGCATCTGAAGCCATGTTTCAGAAAGACTCAGGGAGTCAGTACTGGAGTTGCACAGTAATGTTCCAGCTCTTCGCGTTTGGATACCATTAAAAACCCATTAACCCTTTTAAATTGTATTTTGGATCCCGAATTGCTCTGGCCTGGCTTACAGTCTGAAAATTCTTTGTGGATCTGTGTCTTCTTGAGACTGGGTTTTGGTTTTGTTTATTGCTCTAGCTTGTCAGTGGGGTGACAAGAGTGATCTACAACACTCACCGGTAGAAACTTCCATACAGCACACATTTGACTGCATTTCTGTGTTTCAGTCAACAGCGGTGGTAGTCAAAGTAGCAGTGGTGGAGGCCCGGCAAGTAGTGAAGGTGATCTGGTCACTAGTGGCGGCAGCTGTGGAAGTTGCTCACCCAGCAATAAAGGTGCACTAGTCAGCAGTAAAGATGACCAAAGTAGCACAAAGGATAATCTAACCAGAGGTGGAGGTGGTTCAGCCAGAAGTTATGATGGTCTGGCTAGCCGTGGTGGTGGCTACGCTAGCAGTGGAGGTAGTCTGGCTGGCTGTGGAGGTGATACATAGCCAGGAGTGTCAATCAGTAGGTAACACAACTTGGTTTATATAAAACTGCAATTTTAATTAAGACATACCTATCTGAGTGATTAACTTTACTTTTGGCACATGAAATACATCTCCAAATTTCATAAATATAAACAACAAAAAGAAAGTGTGCAAATTGTGTGTGAGAACATTTACTTCAAACACTAATAAAAAATCTTTGCATTTCACAGAAAAGGACAAATCCACATTTTGAAGACAGTAAGCTGGCAGTCTTCAACAATGCTATGCAATCTCCCTGGTCTTTTGCTTTGCTTACAAATAAGCTTGTGTGTGTGTGTGCGCCCCCACCCCCCACAACGTTAAACTCAATTCTTGTTATGTCTTTGTGACATTAAAGCATGGAACATGTTACAGCAGAATGGTTAACAATAGCAATTACCTTCTCGATAGAAACAGTGAGCAAAACTCAAGTGCAGCAAAACAGGACTGTAAAGCGCTCAGACTATTATGGAAAATGTGGGTTATTTCTAACTGAGCCCTGGAAACTTGGCAGAAAGACACTTTCTCCAAGTCAACAGGAGAATATGTTCCATCTCTGCAGCTTGACGTGGTGTTTGACATTTCACTTCAAACTTCTATAAAGTTCCACTTTCAAATTAACTATGTCCAGACCAATTAACACATATTAGTCAAACATTGCTTCTCCCTTTTTAACTGCCTTAGACGTATTAAAACATTACTGTAAATTTTCAAAGTCCACTTTAAAATGCTATTCTAAAAGAACTTGGTACATTTTCATCATTGCATTCACTAACCTATTTAATCCTTCCTTTTATTCTGTCTTTTATATGCTTCTCCTGCTTCATTCTTTAGATAATCTGCAGAGCAGACAAAGCACAAATGCAAGTGAACCAGCACCCATGTCCTTGTGAGACCATTTTTGATTGCTTGGTCTCCACTAAAGTTCAGGCGAACTTTCACACTTACCAAAATGAAGTAGCACTAGAAACACACTGCAGTCAATCAAACCAGCCAGCTTGAATGTTTTCCAATTTCCAAACACAACAACAACAATGGCATTCAACACTAAGATGAAAAAAGACGTATTCACACGTACTGCCCCAATTGAGGCTTTATTCAGATTTTGGAGCAGTTGTATGTTATACACTGCAAAGTTTTCTGCTCTTCAACAGGACGTGAAAATTTATTTGGATAAGGTTTTGCTGATTGAGAATGTATAGTTGCTCAGTTCTCGGAGGAAGTTCAGCTTTGTGGGAGCTGTCAATTTCATAGGCAAGCACAAAGAAGTTCCAGGCTGTTAACAATTCAACAACTTTTACTGGTCAACTGACCGTCTGCCAGTGGATGGAGGTTAAGAGTGAATATGTGGTGGTGAAACTCTTTAGAAATCTATTGTTATTCAATAGTTGGTGATTCACATAATACCATAAACTAAACTCTTTCAGTCAAAAAATGCAAAATGAAGCTTTTCCTGTAAGGCTAAATGTCAAGTCTACTATGAAGCTAATGTCTGAATCCAATGGCAAGCTGAAAACTTTCTCCAACTAAGACATCGGGCAAAAAACAACGCAAATAAACAGACCAACGTTGACCTAGCTCAAAAACACTGCAAAAATCCACAAATTCCACAAAAAAAATGCTGATCCAGAGTTCTTTATGAAAACAGGTCAGGAATAAATTCCAAATAAACAAATGTACTCCAAACTTACTTGAAAATGCTGGAAGGCTCTGCTTCGCTCATCACATCTATCCGAGAAGTTCCTTATAGTCCTGAAGAGCAGCGGTAGGTCCAAGCTCTCTTCTACCCTAGAATTACACATCACATGAATAAAAGCCAAAGTCTGAATACAGTCTCTCTGGGAAACTTGTTGTTTGGACACATTAACTTAAATAATTTTTATGCATCTTACAGGGACTTTTTTTTCTAAAAGCATTAAATGCTATGTTAAGCTTGCTCTAGAACTCTATAAAAGCTTTACTCTTCAATAAGGGCGATTACTTTAAAACCAAAAAAGAGAATCTATGAGATTTTCCTTATCAACTACACTGGTTAAGAAAAAAAGTTAACCAGTTTTCATGAATTAAAAAAATTCTGTTAACCAGTTAAACCTTTGTCACAAGTGTCCTTACAATGAGACACATACTATGTTAGAATGAAAAATGGGCAAACCTGTACAGGCCACACAGTTGAACCACATGAAATATCAAGGTCATAGGCTATTTGGTGAGCCCAAAGAGGGGAAATGTTCATATACAGTTATCGCCATGCATGCATGCATGCACCCAACAGGCTGTGGAAAATTCTTATGCAATACACAAGACAGGGACATTGAGAGCAACAGGCCATAAAAAAAATCATAAAACATGCAAGAAATGCCTTCCCTAATCCAGCAGACAGAATAAGAGATCTCTGAGTGCTGTTCACGTTATAAGAGTGTGTCTTCCTTGCGAGCTCCTTAGAGTACTGTTAGAAATCAGACCATCAGAGGGCAGTTTGCGAGGGCATCCTACACATAAGTGTCCTACGGGGAAATAAGGTACCATGTGCACACCCCATGCGTGCGCATTTACTCACATCTTACTAATGACTAACATATCCATTTTCAACTACGCCCCTGGAGGTTGCCATACGAGCCTCAAGGTTACTGCGCTCCCCTTAAGATGTAGCAGCTCCTCTCTATGACCCTCCACGGGCCTCGACAACCCAAAAACCAGCAGCATCCATACAAGTCAACCCCCGTACAGATACATGTGAGTAAGGCATAACTTTAGCGTATTTTCACATGAATTGTATGCCTTTTAAGGTCACATTTACCTTGATGACAATTATGCCTCTTTTCCACTGAACAGTACAGTCCAATCTAGTCCTGTCTGGTATTTTAAGGGTTTCCATTATAAAATTGACCCATTATGGGAGATGGAACCATACTATCTTTTGGTCCCAGTAGGTTTTGTAGGTCCATAGAAAAATTCAACGTCCGGTTAGGGCGGAACGTCTGCTGAAACCCATTGAATGGCAGAAGGTCATTTCAACAAACGTAAACGCCAAGATAGTGGCTGTATTCCTCTTCTCCACTCGTAATCTTCTCTCAAACAACCTTAAATGCTTTGTATATATTAAGTTCTAAAAGCCAAGTGGCAAATAATGACCTGCTGGATGACCTCCATTGTTGTTAGCTTCACCCCACATGTGCCGTTACTGACCACTGTTGAGTAGAAAGTCATCTAAATTGACTGGTCCATTCTTAACGAAAGCAGGCCTTATATCGTACTGTTCAGTTGAAAGCAGGCTTTAGAGGCCTTTTAACCAACATCTATGATAACCAATTTTTGGAGCAGAATTCTGTGCTACAGATACTTTCTCTGTTCTAATACTTTTTAAAATGAGAAACCAACAAAGAGTGTGCCTCAAAGAAGCCAAACTAAAGCTGTCAACATGATTTCTTGGGTGACCTGTGAACGTCTCAGGATCCCCCCAGAAGAGCTGAATGAAGTGGTTGGGGAGCAGAGATGCGGTACTGAAACTAGTACCATTTGGTCATAGTACCGTTTTGCTTCAGGGACCCAAAATATGACAAACTCAGGAGTAGAACAAAACCAGGTTTATTAAAGCCTTTCACTCAGATGCTCCCCCCCCCAGGCCTTGGAGATGAACGGCAGATTGAGGTGAGGAGAGATGACTGCAGGGAAGAGGAGGAGTGGAGTCCTCTGTACGGCAAGGAAGGCGTGGCTCCGGGTAGAGACAATAGTGGGGAGAAAATGAACTCCAAGAGGGAGTGGCAAAACTCAGGATCCTGGGGCTTAGCCACCAGTTCTTGAAACACAAAATCACCAGGGATTTTTGGGAAGGTTTCCAAAAAGGAGAAGGTGCGGGAACTTACAAGGTTTTGGAGGAAATTGAGCAGGAGAGATGCAGGGCCATGTAAAGGCAGATGCTGGCAGTATGATGTCTGGATAAGGCTGAGCAGTATAGCTGGCAGTCAGGTTGAGAGCTGAGCATGAACACCGCTGGAGGTTTCTCTGGAAGCTTATAGTGCAACGATTCAGCAGAGAATGAAGGGCAGAGGGAGAGATATATAGGAGTAGGAACAGGTAGAGGGAATCAGCTGATTGGCAGCAGGCAGGCTGCTGTTGCTGCTGTGACATGTTGCTTCAAGGTGCTGGCGCAGTGGCGGGGCAACACTGTGGACACGGCGTGCACTACTCTGTTTTGATATTGCTTACAAAGACGGACATTTCTCCCTCCTTTCCTCACTGCTTCTCCTTTGCCGCTCTAGTGTGAAGGGGAGGGGCTGCTCACACACCCTCACTTAGACCTACATGTATTCTTCAGTGCGGTCAATGCCGCAATGTCCATCTTGACTATACATGTTACGTGTGGCCAAAATGAATTTCCATGCTTTTTGTGATACATTAGCCTTTTTTTCTAATGCTCCTCTATTGTCTCTAAGCAAGATAGCAATCCATCCACATGATAAGAGACACCCCTTGACACCCCAGTCACTTCTGTTAATTCAAGTCCATATAACGTTTAGTTTAAGAAGGTGAAGCAGCGCGACATGTGGCAAATTTTACCAAGAGTTATAGCTGGAGGATAAACCTGCTGGACTTCAGCAGCAACAGAGACTTTAATAAAACTTTTGGTCTAGAGATAGCGGTGTTGTTACACACTAATACTAGGATGCTATTCTATTATGATGATATGCTAATAAGCTGTGACACCTATATGGAATCACTGATCAGTTTAAAGTCAGATAATATTTTCATGGACTAGACTTTCGGATGTGGCATTTTGTTACGGCCTAAGGCTTTCTGTGTGTGTATTATGCCTGTACTTGTGTGTATCTGTATGTGTACGTTTGGCTGTTTTGAAGCCAGTGAAAAGCCTGGTTTTCCTTCTTCGTTTTGTTCTCTCGTTCATTATTAGTTTTGTCTTGATTACGTCCCTGGCTCATTCGTTTATGGTTGTTCCTTAGTTCTGTCCCTCTGGTTTATATTCTACTTTAGGTTCAGTGGATTGTTATGTCCCTACCTTTGTTGTATTTTTGAGGGATGATTTCAGTTTGTTAGTTGCCTACTTGCTGAATAGGGCCTATGAATTAAAGTTTGTCCCTTTGTATATTGTGTTTTGTTTATATCGTATTTGTGTCCCACCTTGTCCAGCCAGTCAAAAATCCTCACAGGTTTAATTATTATTCTTTATGTTGCCCATTCTCTACCTCCCCCCCTGAAGTGAGATGTAACACAGATAAATATAACAAAATGTATTCATGGGACATTAATAAAAAAAACATTCTAGATTTAATAACAGAATTGAATCCATTGTATACTAGCAGTGTCTTTTAACATTACAGAGCTGGTGTTGTGCTACGATAACGTTTTTTTTATCTGATGTTTTACTTATGTGGCCTTCTCTCACTTTGCATTCAACATTCCAAATTATTATACAAATGACGTTTTTCTAAATATTCAGTACACATGACAGTCAAGTCACTAATCATTATTTTATATTCAATATTACTGAACTGGGACTTACGGTTATGGCTGCTACCTGAGCAGACACGTTATTCACTGCTCTGCTATCCCGACTCTTAAATCCTGCTAAGACACTCCAGTTGGTCCCAAAAGCCAGATAAAAAATGGGTCTGAGAATTCAAAAGGAATGCCGAGGCGTAAAAAGGCGGTGCCAGATACCAATAATCGGTCAAAGCTGACGGACTGAGGGACAGCAATAGGAGAAATAAATAAAGAAATTAGCGAGTTTACTGAACGGATGTTGCAAATGGAGTAAGCCATTTGTGCTGAAGATCATGTCGCTAGCTTGCAGGCTAAAGTGAGTGCACTGGAATCCGAACAAAAAGTTATGGAAGATAAACTCTTGGACTTGGAAACTCGATCTCGATTCAATGATCTGAGGCTGGTCCGTATTGCCACAGACAGCCGAAGGGAAATGACCCGTGCACATTCCTGGAGAAATGGATCCCAAAGGCATTAGATTTGCAGGCGCAAAGAGCAACGGGGATAATAAAGCGAGCACACAGGTTGGACCAGCAAGGAACCTGGGGCACCACCGAGAACATTAATAATGAAATTCTTCAAGTACAGAGAGAAACAAGCAGTTGAAGTGACAGCAAAGATCAGCAAAGATGTTCAACATAAAGGAAAACAAGTGCAATTCTTTCCAGATTCAGCCAGATCAGTTTGATACAGTGTGCCGGGAGCTGCGCAACCAGGGCATTCGGCACAGACTGATTCACCCTGCAAAACTTTTGATAACCTATAAAAACAACACTTCAAAACTCCAGCTGAAGCACAGAAGCTCAATGATATTGATATGGTATAAATAATCTCATTAAGGTGTTATTTACATTGTTTGTTTTACGTACAATTAGTGAATAAGCAAGTATTATCTTATATATCCTATATATTTGAAGTTTGTCGCAAAAGTTAAAAAGAAAAAAAAAAAGATTTTCTTCCCTCCTATGTGCATAAAGATGAAATAAAATTAATCAGGGAAGGAAGATGTTGGAAACACTTTTAGAGTCAAGTATGGAGTGTTGGAGTACAACACAAGATAGCATCAGTGTTCGAATAACGTTAACGAGAGTGAATGGACCGATAACCGGACACAACTTATTATTTATTTATTTATTTTTACATTCCTTTTCAAGTAAAAACCATAACAAAAGACAAATGGGGAAGATAACTAATCATTTAAGGTCAGCTACTCTTAGATGATTTATGTTTGATTTATGGCCCTACCATAGATGATGCAAAATTTTTTGAAGACACATTTCTTACAATGGCATCACTCACAGGACAGTATATTATAGCAGGTGACTTTAACTGTACACTAGATCCTAGAATAGACAGATCTAAAGGGCAAGATCAATCACACAGAATGACTATTCAGATCTTTATTAAAGAACTGTACTTATTAAAAATATGGAGATAATTAAACCCACATGATAGGGGCTACTCCTGCTACTCGAGTACATATAAGACATTCTCTAGGACTGACTGCTTTCTGATTTCCCTAGAACTACGGCATTAAATTCACAACTGTTTTTATTACACTATTGCGATATCAGACCCAGGTGGCATTTCCAACATACATGGTTACAGGATGAAGAATTCAGAAAATATATAGGAAAACATATGGATACGTTTTTCAAAATTAATACAACACAAACATCTGCATGTGTAAGATGAGAAGCTTTTAAAGCTTCTCTCAGAGGTCACATCATAAGCTACACAGGTTTAAAATAAAAAAGTGGAGAAGAGCAACTACAGCTGGAACATAAGATTAAAATGCTTTAAAAAAGTTTTAAATGTTATCCATAGTAACAAAAATAAAACAGAAACCGCTTTACTAGCGCTGGATGCTGTAAAGGCCTTTGATAAGGTCCTTTGGCCTTTTCTGGTAAAGGTTATAGATACATTTGGATGTGGAAATAACTTTAAAATGTGGGTCCAAATTATTTACAAAGATGCCAAGGTAGAAATCTTGACAAACAGGAACATTTCACAACCAATAAACATAATAAAAGGCTGCAGGCAAGGGTGTCCACTTTCACAGTCGAACCACTAGCAATAGCAATACGATCCCACACTGGGCTGAATGGAATTATGGTGGGTCCAATAGAACATAAAATAGCTTTATATGCAGATGATGTGATTGTGTTAATCTCTCAATTAAAAAAGTCAATTCATTCACTATTGGAAACAATTGGAAAATATGGAAATGTTTCTGTGAACCAAGCAAATTCCTCTATTTTATTAAAAAATGGAAAAGAAAGAAAAAAACAAATTCCTGAAACAATCAATTTAATGTAGCTGAAAGCTTTAAATATCTGGGAATCACTTTTAGGCCAAAACTAGAACAAGTAGTAGAATCAAATCATGATCCTTTAATGACAGAGATAAACAGCTCCATAGAGAAGTGGATGACACCACCAATATCAATCATGGGAAGAATAAATATATAAAAGATGAGCATACTCCCAAAACTAATTTGTTTCAAAACATACGCCTACCACCACCTGTAGACTTATTCTCAAAACTAAATAAACTTTTCGCCAGGTTTATATGGAGCAATAAAAAAGCAAGACTCCATTATTACTATATCTACAAATTACTATATGCACAAATAAGAACAATAATGCTTCATTTAACTGCAAAAAACACTCCTCATTGGGTTGAAATAGAATCCTAGGACTTAAACTTGCATTTCCTATTATTTCTTCACTCAAACCTGTCAATATATTTACTCAAAGAGACAAAAAATCCAATTCTGAAAACATATTGTAGTGACGATCACACCCACGTTGGGTCTGCTGTCAGATCTGGCAGCGCAAGGGATTATGGGGTACAATTCCCTCTGCTGGTTCTGGCCCGATTAGGGTTCAAGTGTGGTTTTTATCTAAGTGTTCTGTTGTCTAGTACTTTGTTTGACCCTGTTTTGGTCCTAGTTAGTTTACTGTGTTGTTTGTTTATGTCTGCACCCTGAGTGAGGAGTGGGGAGAGAAGGATGACCCCCGTGCGATGTTAACTGTTCTGTGTTCCAAAATAAAAGCCAGAGTTCTGCCATCTGATCTCTCAGCCTCTTTCCTCGTAGCGTTGCTACATTGGTGTCAGAAGTGGGATGATGGAGCAAGAAAGGATGGAAAGAGAGGGCATCCGACTACGCGGTGAAAGAGCAGCCTGGGTGGCTGAGAAGTGGAGAGATCCTGGTCTTCCCGACGGGTCAAGCTGCGGACGACCGCGCTGTGTGGAGACCACGGGGCCGGCGGCAGACTCTCCTGGCAGATCCCTGCTTTGCAGCTCGACTGGGCAGCAGCACCCAACCGTCGTCGCTGGATTCCCCACTACTGCTCCCAAACCCAGCGTCAAGTTGCCAAAGTATGACGGGACTAACCAGCTAGAGCTGTACCTCAAGCAAGTCCGAATTGCAGCGGTGCACAACGGATGTAGGGAAGAGGAAACAGCCACTCACCTGGCGCTGGCCCTGGAAGGACAAGCACAGCAGATACTGTTGGACCTGGCACCGGCGGAGGAGCGGGACCTGGGTGCCCTAACCACGCAACTGGAACGACAGTTCGGGCGGTGCTCATCAGAGACGCAAGAAAGAGAGCAGCTGACCGGCCGCAGCCGTTGGGATGGAGAGAGCCTGGGCGCCCTAGCTGCAGACATTCAGCTACTCGTCCGGCGGGGTTACCCCCGATTTTCTGCAGCAGCGCAGGAAGAGTTAGCTCTCCATGCGTTCCTGCAAGGACTCACACCTGAACGGCTCCGCCAACACGTCCGCCTGGCCACGCCCCACACGCTGGAGGAGGCGATCCAGGAAGGAGAACGCGCGGAGGCCATCCTCTCCACCTCACGTGTGGTGCCCGGGGCTCAACCCTGCGTGAGGATGGTCAACCATGAGGAGGCAGAGAACATCTTCCAAGTCCACAGCCATCTCAGCGCCATCCGGTGACCACCCGACAACCACACCGCTCCTCCGATTGCTATTACCGGTGTGGGGAGCCCGGGCACATCGCACGCAACTGCCCTGCGCCAGCACCAAAGACCAGGGCATCTTCGCAGGGAAACGACAACGGGATGGTCAGATGAGGGGGCTGCCATCCCAACCACTAACGCCCCTTCAAGGCCGATGCACTCTGGTCGGACGTTTGGGATATACCAGAGGACTTTATTTGAGTTGTCAGGTGGAAGATCAACGTTGTCAAGCGTTGGTGGACACCGGGTCTACCATCTCTCTTGTGCGGTCGGGTGTTCTGCCAGACACCGCTGGTTCTCTTCCTGACTCATGGACTCTCACCGGCACCCAGCTAATGACTGTGACAGGAGAAAAAGCGGGGCTGGTGGCGAGAAAGCTGCTGCGGATCCGGACAGGAGGACAGGACATTATGCACGAGTTCTGGATGGCCAACATTACGGAGCCCTGCATTATTGGCCTCGACCTCATGTCCCGCTGGGGGGCTTGTATTGATGCTGCCCGGGCAACCGTCACCATTGGAGCTGAGACCCTAGTGCTCCAACGCGGAAGAATGAAAGACGGTGGACCCAGAATGACTCCTGCCGCCAGCAGCGCTGCACCAAGCGCCTTCACGACTCCGGTGAATGCAGCTTCCACCAGCACCACATCCCCAGAGACAATGAAAGCAGTGCATGATCTGTTACAGCATAGCGGAAAAGAGTTAGACCCCCAGCAGATCCAACATCTTTCAGATCTCCTGAAAGATTTCATGGACAGCATGGAAAGCATGCAGGAATGCGGCCCTCGAGGCCTGGAGTTGCCCATCCCAGGGCTAAAATGATAAACCAGAGGTTTAATATTACCACATTTATTAAAGTCGTAGTAAAGTAGACACTATTATTATCAATTCTTAGTTAAATAATATTTATTAATACTATGTATTGTTTACTTATTAGTTAAATTAACATTAGTTAATAAAGTTATGAATCAATTAATAGTTTGTTGCGCACCAACAAGCATTAGTTAATTTGAATTAGCTTCATTAGCTGAGGTTAAACTGGCTTTTCTTTTGATTTTATGGCTGCGAGTATGGTTATGAATTTTTATTTAGATTTAAAAAATCAAACGCAACAATTCACAGATTGAACTACGATACTTGCTATTTAATATAATATTGGGTTATCTTTTCACCATACTATGTATTTCTTTTTAGTAGAGGGAATTAAAGTTATAATTATAGATCATAAACCACCATTATTTATACCTTTATTTAGAACACCCAATAGTTTTACTTTGAAAATAGGAAGCTTTACTGATAATTTATTTTCAAGATTTGGTTACTTCCGGTGACGCTAGTGCCACGCATTGGAGAAGACCCTGGCTGCAGTTTGCAGAGGACACAGCGCATTGACGAGTAAAAGCAATGTGAGTCCTTTTGCACCCAGAATTTAAGAAAATGTTAGACTTTTCAAGGCCTTATTTCAGTTAAATAAAATTCAAGACTTCTTAAGGGTCCCACCCTGAGACAACTTTTTCTCAACTTAGCTGCAATTATAACTGCTGCATTAGATTAAGGACTTTAGCAAACACTGTCTGAAGATATTACAGCGCAGAAAACTCCTGTTAGAGATAACTGTACATAAAAATCTAAAATCATCCATTTGCAGATCCTTTTGCAATTAGCTTCTGAGAATGTGTTGATCCTTAAACCAATGCTGTGCTTATGCAATGAAGTAAACGCTTCACAGGCAGCTTACACAAAGATTAAACACAAAAGTGCTTTGATGCAAAAGAAAAAGCTCGCACTTGATTTTCTAGTCCTTTTTCTATTTTTATTGTGTTAGAATAATCTGGCTTGCTCTGAAATAGTGCAGTGTGCTGTTTTGCTGATTTTGGAGACTGGGAGAATGCTGAGGAACTTCATTCATGTTCTTACCCCACTGGATCTCTTTCAGAGCAGCAAGATTTCTGGAACCGTCCAGTCTGCTGCTGTTGGACAAAGGCGGTACACTTTAGAGCTGGAGCTCACTATGGGCCACCGGAGAGGATCTGGCAGCCAGACAGAGAGCCGGCGCGGGATGGGAAAGCAGTCTGCTCGGGTCTCCTGAACTTTAGTTTCATCAATGCCTCAAAAAAGGAACCCTCATTTTATTCTTCAGGTTAATGCGGGACAGAAAGCCGTCAAACTCCGTAAGAGAGAGAGGAAACACCAGGAAGCAGCCGTTCAGACACATGTGGAGAGAAGCTCTCGTAGCTTGTAGGAAATTCTAAATGTTTTCATGAACCCAAACGTTGAGGCATGATCACTTATATTCTTGTAGAGCTTTTCAAAATAAATCAACCTGATCTCTTAACATCATCCATGTCTTTCAGGCAAAGTAAATGAGATAAACAGAGATCTCTCCATGAAGCAAACAGGCTAAGAACATTAGCTGTTAGCTACATAAAGATTGCTCCGTGTAGCTAATGGCTAAAACATTAGCTGCTAGCTTCATGTAGCTAACAGCTAAAAACATTAGCTGCTAGCTCCATGTAGCTAACGGCTAAAAACATTAGCTGCTAGCTCCACGTAGCAATTCTGGGGTGAATTCTGAACTGCAGGAAGAAAGAAAAGAAACAAGCCTGGTTTCCTGGTGAGCAGAGAAAGCAGCAACAAATTAGAAGAACTGGTTTGAACATGGACTACTGAGCAAAGGGAAAGGTGTTCGTGTCTCCAGGAAAATGATCGGCATGAAAGTGAAACTGATTCTTGATACAGAGATTGACATTCACAGCCAGTGTGAATCAGAACAGAATAAATTATTCTCATAATTTCTACAAGTCCTGAAATGTTCCATGTTTCTGCATTTTGTGATAGAATTTTACACTAATTTAACCCATTAACCATCATCATTCTGTCTGCGATGGAATAAACGTCGGTCTCCAATTGACGCTAGTCTCTAATAAACGCCAGGTTGGCCGACTTTTTTTTTTTTAAATAAACGCCCTGACTACTATTAGAAGATATACAGTAGTGATTAAAAATTCATAATTACAGGTCACAATTCAAAAAGATTAAATACGGTTTTAAGTTATGTTGTAGTTATATTACAATTGATATGTTTCATTTACTTTATTTGGATATTCCTCAGGAAGTGCTAGGTGTGTATGCTACTCTCCCTGTTGTACTAACTTGACATCTGTTGAATCGAAAGTGTAACAAGAAATTTGCTAGTTTAACACATCCAGAGAAAACAAACACGACGACGCAAGTGAGAGTTTGTCTGATAACTTGGTGTCAGGATTCAGTCCTCCAGCCCTGCATCCTCTCATCAGAGGGAACTCTCTACGGAGTACTAGCTGCCTCCTCTCTCTCCACCATGTCCTCCTGTTGTTCGCAATTATCTCATCACCTCCACTCCTCATAAACCCCACCTGGACTCATTACCGACGCAGCAGACATACCAAGTGCTGTGCTGTCCTGTCCTGTCCTGTCCTGTCCTGTCCTGTCCTGTAGTATTGGAATTTTGACTGTTAACCCGATGGTCGAAGCCAAGTATTTATTTTAACCGTTGTACTTGGCAAATGGATCGTTTTCAGCCCGCAAATTGGTTTAAGTTTGCAAGTATTTGCTCCTTTTTGTTAGCACTTGCTAGCTACGTATGTGTGCGGTCATTGAAAGAGAGTAAAGTTTAAAAAAAGCTTTATTGAGACTATTTTATGTGCTTTCGGCCTGAAACACAATTCCCCATTATGAGGAATTATGGACTGTTAATGAGCATGTTTGTGATGTTTGCTGGACCGGGACGACAGTGTGAGGAGGTACAAAGAGGAGAACAGAGCTACTACTGAAGCTGCTAGTTTGGGACGAGGCAGAGAGGAGCAATCACCTTCTTGGAATCCACCACCCTTCATGCCTTACAAAACTATAAGGCATGAAGGTAACTGAGTTGACCTTCAAACAAGGTACTGTTAGATTCTATATCTTTTTTTTTTAAATTCAAAGCAGGCCAATAAGTTTTGGGCCTCAACGCTCCCAGGCGTCGCTCAGGCCTGCAACAGGGTTTACTAGCTGAACTTTATTTACTGAAATTTACTGATCTTTTTTTGAAAATCTTAAAGGTTTAATTGAGTCATGTTCTATATACAATAGAGCAAATATGTTTATTTATTAGAGGCAATAACTGACTAATTTACTGGTGTTTGTGGAAATATGCATATTTTCCAATCAAGTTTATGACTGATTATTCTGTGCTTGATATATCTTTGTTTAGATATAATCTTCTGTTGTTGGTCTTTTTTTTTTTGCATTATTCTTGCTTTGATTGCTTGAAATAGACCATTTCCAATCCAATTCCATGCAAAGATTATGTTTTTAAGAAAAGCATGATATTTCTTTTTTTTTTGTACCACAGACAAAAGAGGTCAGTCAGAAGCTTTTCAGAGGTAATTTTCACACCTTCAAACACCGAGTTCTCTCTATGATGTTCAACGCGAGATCGCCTGTTGGGATGAGGATATGGACTTGGATCAGTTAATCACTGTGATTATTCACTTGCACAATCTACTTCGGACCTGTAAACCTAAACACTTGAGCACGAGCCGTCCCTCATGACGTCTGTACAGTCCAGTTGTGAGCAAGCCACTCCAGGTGAATCTATGCAGCTGGGTACGACACGTCTTATGCCAGAAGAAAGAGACAAACCCATGTGCAAAAATGTGCTTCCACTGCAGTCGGCCTGGTTTGCGAGCTTCCTGCCTCGATTGTCCACCTAGACGGTTGGGTGGGCCGGTCAGTGAGGCTTTTCTTAATTTTTACGTTTCAATCACTCTACAGATAACAAATACACACGTGGACAAAATTGTTGGTACCCCTCAGTTAAAGAAGGAAAAACCCACAATTCTCACTGAAATCACTTGAAACTTACAAAAGTAACAATAAATAAAAATTGATTGAAAATTAAATAATCAAAATCAGCCATCACTTTTGAATTGCTGATTAACATAATTATTAAAAAAAACAAACTAATGAAACAGGCCTGGACAAAAATGATGGTACCTCTATAAAAGATTGAAAACTATTTGACCAGACTGAAATGATTAACTCAGGTGTGTCCTTTAATTGACATCACAGGTGTTACCAAACTCATAATCAGTCAGTCTGCCTATTTAAAGGGAGACAAGTAGTCACTCTGCTGTTTGGTGAAAAGATGTGTACCACACTGAACATGGACAACAGAAAGCGAAGGAGAGAATTGTCCCAGGACATCCGAAAACAAATGATAGAGAAACATCTTAAAGGTAAAAGCTATAAGACCATCTCTAAACAGCGTGAACTTCCTGTGACAACAGTGGCTCATATTATTCAGAAGTTCAAGACCCACGGGACAGTAGCCAACCTCTCTGGACGTGGCCGCAAGAGGAAAATTGATGACAAATTGAGGAGACGGATCGTTGGAATTGTATCCAAAGAGCCCAGAACAACCTCCAAAGAAATTAAAGGTGAACTCCAAGGCCAAGGTACATCAGTGATATACATATATACATATACGCATATACATATATACATATACATACATACACACACATATATATATATACATATAGATAGATAGATAGATAGATAGATAGATAGATAGATAGATAGATAGATAGATAGATAGATAGATAGATAGATAGATAGATAGATAGATAGATAGATAGATAGATAGATAGATAGATAGATAGATAGATAGATAGATAGATAGATAGATAGATAGATAGATAGATAGATAGATAGATAGATAGATAGATAGATAGATAGATAGATAGATAGATAGATAGATATATCTATATATACATATATAGATATATATAGATATATAGATATATATAGATATATCTATCTATATATACATATATAGATATATATAGATATATATAGATATATAGATATATCTATCTATATATACATATATAGATATATATAGATATATATAGATATATACATCTCACACGCACAAACATATGCATACAAGCAAACACGTGTCAAGCATACCATTCCGTCACACATACTATTTGTGCAAAGGTGATCTAGCACCTGTGCTCAGATACTGTGGTGACTAATGGAATGTAGAAAGTGAGGCAAAAGGGAGACAGTGCCCGTTCACCCCCACACCAAGACCCCCGCAGAAGGCGAGGAAACACTGAAAGCCAGGGCCCTTCAGAGACTCAGGGCCCCTCAAATGGCCTAAAGTTAACCACCCAGACCAGGGCTGGAAGGACCACCACAGGAGCCCCCAGTTCCAAAGAGCATGGGGATACAGGGGCACAGAGAGCGCAAGCCTGAACCCAGCCAGAGAGCAGCCCTACTGCTGCACCAGAGGGCCCAGAACAACCTGCTGGGGAGTCCCCCCAGCCCACCACCACCCGTGAGTTCTGAGTGTCTCCCCACCACAACCTTAGGCATGAGCCAAGGCCCCCAAAGGAAGACCCGCCTCATCTAAGGTTCCTGCCCCCAAACACCACCTACCCAGTGAGTAGTACTACTAATGGGACAGAGACAGTTGAGTAGTCAGGGCTGACCATGATTGTCACAGTTCTCCGAGTCATTCTGAAACAGGATATTTCTATTTTAGAAAATGACGAAGAGTCAAGTTTTCAGCAAAAAAAAAAAAAATAGAATGAAATTTATTGAATAAATGTATTAATAAATGAATAAAGAAAATGAATAAATATACACCTTTTACCATTTACCATCGTGCTATTATTGGGCTGTAACAACTATGTGAAACTCACAGAGAGATGCAGAGAAAGCAGCCTCCCGCTGATATGCAGTGAAGCACAGTGAAGTGATTACGAATCTGAATTAGCAGATTCTGCCATGGAGAAAAAGAAGCTTTCACAATGGCTTGGGACTAAAATGCAATGCTTTAGAAAGTTTTGTGTTGCAGAACTTTGAGGATACAAAAACTGTGGAAAACATTTTCAGGATTTGTTGTTAAATGATCCAAAACAACAGTGATGTTTAGGTTATTTACAGCTGAAGTTAACCAAAAAGTTAACCAAAAAAACTTGTTTAAAGTAATAAACACCCTTTCTTAAAATCTAGGTCCATCCATCCATTTTCTTCCGCTTATACAGGACCGGGTTGCGGGGGCAGCAGTCTAAGTAAAGATGCCCAGACTTCCTGCTCTCCGGCCACTTCCTCCAGCTCCTCTGGGGGGACCCCGAGTCATTCCCAGGCCAGCCAAGAGACATAGTCTCTCCAGCGTGTCCTGGGTCTTCCCCGAGGCCTTCTTCCAGTGGGACATGCCTGGAACACCTTACTAGAGAGGCATCCAGGGGGCATCTGACCCAAATGCCCGAGCCACCTCAAGTGGCTCCTCTCAATGTCGAGGAGCAGCGGCTCTTCTCTGAGCTCCTCCCAGGTGACCGATCTTCTCCCCCTATCTCTAAGTGAGCGCCCAGCCACCCTACGGAGGAAGCTCATTTCAACCGCCTGGATCCGGGACCTCGTTCTTTCGGTCATGACCCAGAGCTCATGACCATAGGTGAGTATTGGGGCGTAGATGGACCGGTAAATTGAGAGCTTTGCTTTCTGGCTCAGCTCTCTCTTCACCACGACGGACCAGTACAGAGACCGCATGACGGTGGATGCTGCACCAATCCACCTGTCGATGTCACGCTCAGATCTTCCCTCACTCGTGAACGAGACCCCTAGATCCTTAAACTCCTCCACTTGGGGAAGGAGCACTCCACCCACCCAGAGAGGACAAACCACCTTTCTCCAGTCAAGAACCATGGCCTCAGACTTAGCGGCGCTGACCCTCATCCCAGCCGCTTCACACTCGGCTGCAAACCATTCCAGTGCATGCTAGAGGTCCTGGCTTGATGAAGCCAACAGGACAACATCCTCTGCAAAGAGCAGAGAGGAAATCCTGTGGTTCCCAAACCAGACCCCTTCCAGACGCTGGCTGCACCTAGAAATTCTGTCCATAAAGACTATGAACAGAACCGGTGACAAAGGGCAGCCCTGCCAGAGTCCAACATCCACTGGGAATGGGTCTGACTTATTGCCGGCTATGTGGACCAAGCTCCTGCTCTGGTCATACATAGGCCAGAGCAGACCAGAATTTTAACCTTAATTTTAATTTTAACTGCATTTATCTATATTCGTGCTGTAATGATTTGTATTAACAACAACTCAATTCATATTATAATTAGTGGTTGACAGTTTGATTCATAGTCAGTTTTTTTCACTTTGAATAAAATAATGGGACCGGCTTCACTAACCAAAATCGATTCAGGACATCTTTAGTCAAAAAATTCAATCAGTGTGACTCCCAAGTTTTTCAGTATCTTTGTTTTTTTTAAAAGATAATCAGGTGTAATTTAAAAAGGTGTACAAACAAGTAAACAAGAATTAATGTCAAATCCATTTACATTTTTGTTTGATAAAGTTCAGCCCACTTTTATTTTTCCTTATTAAAATAATCCAAAGGGAACATTATTAGAACATTCTACCACACTGTATGGTTACATGTCTTTGCTAAATTCAAAGTGTTTTCACACATTGGACTGTTATGATGGTCTGTCATTTTTTGCTCCATTACATGTTTGTTTTTATGTTATAGTAAAAAAAAAAAAAAAAACCTACTGTACCTCAATCCAAATTGAATTTTCAATTCTGCTTACGGGCCGAAGCAAGAACCGTTTTCAGTGCAGGTGGGGAGCTGCTGACTTTAACTGGGGACATTGTCGGGTGGTGGAAGGAATTCTTTGAGGATCTCCTCAATTCTGCTGACACGCCTTCTCTTGAGGAAGCAGAGGCTGAGCACTTTGGGGTGGGGTTGTCTGTCACTGGAGCTGAAGTCACTGAGGTAGTCAACAAGCTCCTTGGTGGCAAGGAAGCGGGAGTGGATGGGGTCCACCCTGAGTACCTAAAGTCTCTGGATGCTGTAGGAGTGTATTGGCTGACAAGTCTCTGGTTTTCTTTATTGTGTGAATATATATGATGAGACTGATGAGTGTGATGAGACACAGTAATGAAGACATGGAGGATCATTATTCAGGAGAGAGCTCCCTCTGGTGGTTGGAGGTGGAGCTGGAAGTCTGAGCCCTGACAGTGTGAAAGAAGAAGCCACACTTCCATAAGCCTCACTCTTTCCTGCAGGAGCTACACTGGTGCATGGTATTTTTATTTTGTCCCATTGAGTGATGTGCCATATTTGTTTGGAACCCTGAGGCTGTGGTTCTAACCCTTCTGACTTAGGCTGGATGCCGCATTTTTAAAACCCAGGCAACTGATTGGGCAGAGATTCAACAGATGCATCTGTTGCTTATAGTCGAAAACAGCACTTGTAAATATTAAATTGTCAGAGAATACTCCTACAGTTAAGTGTACCAAGGTTATGCGACAAAATTGGTATATTTTGTCTATTTTTGCATCTTTACTTTTTCAATAATTCAGTAAAAAAAAAAAAAGGTTTAACTTCCTTTAACAGAAATACCAAAAACTTTTTTGCGACATCCTTATAACAGTCTTTTTTTGTTGTAATATGTGAACTCAAGTGTGGGGTTTTTAGGATTCATGAGATTGCCTTGATTTTCCTCTTTTTATGTTTTTGTTTAAATTATAATAAAAAATATGTAGATATGTGTGCACATAAAAATAATTAGTTTTAAGATGTTGTCCAAAATTGTTCTCAATATAAATCAATGTACAAACTGTCTTGGGTTAACCACTTCTTTTTAAGCTCACTTTTTACCTGATGAGCGTTTTCTGCTGAAAAAAAGTCTCAATTTTCTGCAGGTTTTGACCAAAACATTGTTTGTGTGCTTAAAATGTTACCATAACTTACACAATTCATATGAAAACGGTAACATCTAGCATATAAAACATATTTGCTGAGCAAAACTAGCATTTTTGCACTTTGTTTAATCCTAAAGTTCTTATTGACAGCTGGTCACTCTTCAATGCTGCTCACTCTCAGGCAGGAGTGCATATGTCTTGCCCAATAATATTTTTAGAGGTGAACTTTAAAACTAGAAATCTAACTTTGTGAACAACACACCCTGCTTTTCAACAACTTAAACTGTATTATTAGTGTTAGTATCTGCTATCACATCATGAGGCGTCTGATGAACTATGCTTATTGGATTAAATTGCACTGAAAAGTTGGGCCTTAAGCTCCCTCCTTTTTTCTCTCACACAGAAAAAGACATACCCAGCTGTCAGAGTGGAACCATTATCTTTAGTATTTTTCCATGTGCTGTTTGCCAGCATTAGCAGACTCAGTCATACAATCCAGATGTTGTTTGGCCTCAGATATGGAGCACATTGCAGCAGAGCAGACCCTCTTTGACAGATTGTGGTTTTAAAGACATGTGAACACTGCAACACGACTCGTATTTGTTCATCAATTGCTGGAGCACAGGCAGAACTTTGATCCTAAAAGACTAAAGACACCCCCTATTGTACTTATTCAGCAATATTCTGAATGTTACTACAATTTTTTGGACTTTACTTTTCAAGAATGAAGGCTTCACAGGTCAAGTGCTTCAATGAGCAGAGGGACAACTTTTGCCACACCCTCTTGAGCTCATCAGTGAGTCTTTGATCTGTCTTGAAATTTTGTTATATTCTTCTAAATGTTGTCGTCACTCAGGTCGGCTACATCAACTATTATGACGTCCTCTGTTATTTGCCCATCACCCTAATGTCCAGTTGGTAAACTATAACCCACTTTTTGTTGGTTTTTGATAGACAAACAGTCTTAGTCCAAACATTATTCACTACAAGTCCCAACATGACTTTGGGTCTTCAAATTCTTAAATATTCAATCCACGGGTGAATTGCTACTTTGGGTGTATTGACTAATTGATAAATCGATTTTTATTCCTACGATCCAACCAGATTGATCTGTCTGAAGCAAGTTGTTAATCAAATTGATCAATACATTATAAAATCGTTTCAAAATTAGATAAATTGATAATCAATATTGGAAAATACCATTTGGACTGAGGTACAGTAGGTTTATTTTACTGCATCGTAAAAACAACCAAGTGCATCACAGCAGACAACACATGTGATGGAGCAAAAATTGATCAATCCATTGTTACAGTCCAATGTGTGGAAAGACGTGACATGTGTGACAAGTTTTCAAAGATTCTGTTTTTTAATCCTACTATCTGATAAAACTGCAGAAGTAACCATTTGTTACAAAGTACAAGTACAAGTGTAATTGCAAAGTGCTTCTGCTTTATTTCAACAGCATAAATTGATGATTGCTGGCTATGGCTTACAGTGCCATTCCTGAAACCTTATGAATAGGAAATACAAAAAAATGCTATTTTAAAATATACAATTCATTGAACCTGCATAAGGCAAACAAATGTTTCTGTTACAATTCTATCTCCTTTCTTTTGAGTTTTCTTCTTTTTGCCTCATGTAAAAAGCCCTAGATGGTAGAAATGGTGCCTCAAGCTCCAAAGTGCAAAGATGAACAGGGCCAGATGGAGAACTGTCAACAGTGAGAAGTGGAAAAAGGTGTTTGACATGCCAGTTTGCTTATTCCAGCACAGCAAAATTCAATGTACTCTTTGTGAATGTAAGGAGTTTCATCTGGGATTTCAAATATCAAAATTACTTTAGAATGAGTCAAGGTGTGTGAAAGTTTCAGGGGGACAACCAACTGTTTCACATACACTTTAATAAACATTATAGTTCAACTAAATTGCAACATTATCAGTGATTCATTCATTTATTTATTTTTGAGTGACCAATTAAACTATGACGCATATTTTTGGAAGGTGGAAGGAAGCCAGAGTCCCTGGAGAAAACCAACACATGCAAACTCCACACAGAAAGGTCCTCCATTGGTGACACTGTTTGAAGTCCCCCAGCCAGGACTTGAACCGGGGGCCTTCTTGCTGTGAGGCAAGAGCGCTAACCACTGCACCACCGTGCAGCCTGTGGTTAGCATGTGCAGAAATTATCCTCGCAGTGATAAAATATCTCATCTGAAGTTAGTGGAGAGACACAAAGCGGACAGACTGTTAGTAAATAGCAAAGTGAGTAAAGAGCACGTTGGAAAGAAAACTGAAACCTTAATTAAATCCAATATTTCTTTCATCAAAATGCCAATCTGCATTACACTGTTATTTAAGCACTTTGGCTGAAAATGCCTGGAGGTGTCCACATCTGCACTCGAATCACCAATTCCCCTTAAAAATAGATTATTGAAGAAAATCAATGCAGTCATGAGAAGAACACATACAAATTCAAGTTTTTCCTATCCTTGAATGCCTGAACACCTGCACAAATGACCATCAGATTCAGTCTTTATCACAAAATTGTTTTATGCTGTGATTCTGCTCAGGCCAGTACGCCTTAGCCAGGAAACTGTTGGGAGTGGAAGTTGGTTTTCTCTAGAACGTGTTTTGTACCATGTAACACACCAGTAGTGACGGGCCATCAAGACAGAATGCACTCTTTAACAGGAACCCTAATCCTGCCCTGCTGCCATGAAAAAATGCTCTGTATCTCCTTAACTTCCATGTTATATAGCATCCAGTTAGTTATTCCTATTAATTTAGTCCTAACTCACCCAAACGCTCAACAGCAGTATAGAAGAAGAAGAGGACAAAGTGGCACGCAGAAGAATGAGGGTTGGCCACATGCCTTTCAATATCTACAACAAAGATTGGAATAAAATTTGTAGCTTTGTGGACAAAAAAGGTATTGAGAGAGTTTACAGCTAAATATTTGAACACAGCTAGATATTGGAATGTTATGAGTCTTTTTTACAAACTCTGTAAAAGGGTCAGACAATCATTACAACATATTGTGCTCAGTGCACAGCTCAAACATCCCCTTTCTTCTTCAGAGATAATAAGGAACACGAGTTGGGCTTTTTGGAACAATAGCTTTATTGGGAACATTTTTTAAAGAGTTTATGTGTTTAAAACTAGACACTGGGACCTCAGAAATAAACATACAAAAAGTGAGGAAGAACAGCAAAAAACCTTGTAATCCTGAAACAATCATCACTACAGTACTGCAGCCAAGTGCCATCAAAAGATAAGCCAAGTCCTCAGAAATAGGGGTGTAACAATTAATCGACTTAATCCATGAATCAATTTCTATTCTTCAGATCGATCTGTCTAAAGCAAGTTGTTAATTATATTGATCGATACCAATATAAAAACATTTCTAAATTAAATAAACCAATTAAAATCAATATTAGAAAATATCATTTGGATTGAAACTTGGTGACAGAGGTCATGCCAGCAGGTTTGTTTTTATGTAATTTCAACAAAATTGTGACTGTGAAGAGAGAAGCACTGGATGAGACCAAAAACAGGTCATAACAAACATGGATGAGAAAACACTGATGCAGCCTCAAGGACCAGTGGAGAAGATCAAAAGAGTCAGCATCAAATGTAGTTGTGTGAGGTAAGAACAAAATTTAAATGTCCAAAGTAGGAACATTTTCTTCCCTGACAGCCTATTTTTCTCCATAAACTCTGTGTTGTTAGGGTCAAAACAGGAAAAGAGCACAAACTAAAAAAAAAATTATATATATATATATATATATATATATATATATATATATATATATATATATATATATATATATATATATATGTTATGAATTGCATTTATAGAACAAATGAGTGGACAAATATTGAAGCACTACGCACTCACACACTAAAATACAGACACATACAACACAACTACCACGATCCCAGGATCACGTCCTTCCCCGTTCCCAGGTAAGGGTTTGAGAGGTAAAAATATCAAAATCATCTGTGGCCACTCTGTGATTTTACTGAGCTGGCTGCACGCCCACACAATGTAACGTTTACGCTAACAGACCATGCCATTCATTTAACTGCAGCTCGCGGTTATCTGGTAAGCTAGCATCAGCTTTCATAGAACTTACGGGTCTTTGTAGCTTCAAGAGTCGGTGAAGTTGGTCGTTGTTGGAGTTTCTGTCAGTAATCATTTTATCCACATGTTCTGAAAACTGGAAGTCCTTTTTGTTGACAACTTCATAACTTTTCTACTGGAACGTAATAACACCAGCAAACAGGAACTCACGCTTTCAAGGGAGCAATGTTTTTCTCCAATTTGATTGGTTGGATTATTGGCTCAAATTAACGTGGCCCTAATTTGAATGGGTGCCGACATCACACACAGAAGTAAACAAACAGAGAAAAAGAGAGACCGCGGTGTGGGCTTTGTCAATATACTTTTTCATCTTTGGATTTTGGGGAAAATAGCAAGTCTTTCCGAGTCATAGAGCCAAAGTCCAAGTCAAGTCACGAGTTTTTGAGGTCAAAGTCCGAGGTCAAAGGCAAGTCGCGAGTCAGGGACCTGAGAGTCCAAGTCGAGTCAAAAGTCATCAAATTCATGACTGGAGTCTGACTCGAGTCCAAGTCATGTGACTCGAGTCCACACCTCTGCTCTATTGTAACTACAAAATCTGTCCAAAAAAAGAGACCTTCAGCTCTATCTGTTTGCTCAGCTGCTGGACAGGAAAAGTTTGGAAAAAAAAGTGGTAGTGAGACACAGTGGAATTACGTCCATGAAAAACCAACAAAGCAAGATAGCCATTAATGATTGAATAAACGGACCTAATAAGGAAGAAACTTGAGATAAAAGGAGAAGAATTCCCATTAAGAACATACACCTGAATGTTTTTTTTATTACTAAAGATGTAGCTGACATTAGGAGCGCCTGCTATTACTTAGACGACATGCACTGTATCCATGAATGATTTGTTGAAATACCAGTAAGAGGAAGAATTACTTTCTGATAGGTGTAAAAGTTACCAGAGAGCTGACAAGCCTGCTTAGAATACTGAAGCCAACAAAATTTAATTATAAGACCATTTCTATCACTGCTTTATGTTGACACAATTATTTTCTCAATTTAAATTTACAATAATAATGTAGTGTTACTGAATACCTTGAAAGGAAGTAATTGGAATTCTGAAGGTCATTTGAGTCCAACACCACATTCAGACCAATGACTTTCTTCTCAGAACTGCGACCAGCCTGCAAGGCAAAAACCACAGGTACTCGTCACAACACTGACCATCATTCTTAATTAACGTTGGTTAGAACTGTTTTATTTCAAATCTTTGTTGGAACCACTGAGAGGGATTAAGTGACTATGCACAACTCTGATGGATGTCAAACTTCAGATACAGATCAAAGTGTCACCACCATTCATCACAAAGAAGATTTTGACAAAATACATGGAACTGAAATCAACAAGGATGTTAACACAATGCAGTACCACCCCACACTATACTATTCTCATTAATGTATAGTCAAATCTTAGTCCCCCATAGCTCTAATCATAAACAGTGGGGTAACATTTCTGTTATAGATTCTATTAGTTTTCTATTTAAAAAAAGATGAGAGGTCTGTAATCTTCATCAGAAATAAACAGTTTATCTCAAAACATAAATTGTAAATATAACCTTGGTTGTCAATGGCAGAGGCCAAAGATTTCCTGTACATCTTCAACAGGTTTGAACACACTTGGTGTTACTGTGGTCCCAGCTCTCTGTAGTTTTGAGCTGTTTTCTTAAGATAATATTTCAGCCCACCAAGTGGCATGGAACCCCAGGAGGAGAGAGCTTGTCAGTGATCTTTTCATTTACTTGTTTTTAATAATTACTCCAACAGTTCTTCTCATCAAGGTGCTTACTTATTGTAGATTGGCTCATCACAACCTTGTTCAGGTGTACAAAACTTTTTGAAGGTTTCTGATAGTGCTGTTATGCGGCTAATTTTTTGTGTGATTAATTAGTCATGACCGGTAATTAAATAATCTAATTAAACAATTTTGATCACAATGATTTTCAACCTAATAATTGCTGTGAAAAGCCTCATTTTGTGGTATTTTATGTACATTTGTGACATTGTGGCACAGAAAAAGATTAAAATAGCACTAAAAAGAGTGGCTTCATGAGGTTATTTTTTTCTTATTTTAAGACTTCCAAACTTTACTTTGACACAACTGAAGAGTAAGTTTTTTTTCCAATCTTGAACAATTAACAAAACAAAAAACCACCAGGTCCAGAGTCCGCTTATTTATCACATCAAATAACACTTTTCTAAGCAAACCAAAAAGTATCGAACACAAACCTCTTATAATAAGAAGAAGAAGTAGGCCTATAGGCACACCATACCTGTAATGTTTATATTCCACAGTTTACCACAACAGCAAGACAGTAGAAAGACATGGAAGTGGTTTTATATGGGAGTTATCCATTTAACCTTTTTAGGTGAATTTGATCATTTTAGTGACTGGGATGAATCAGTAAAGAAATAGAGAAGAGAATTTAAGAAAGAAATGAAACACTGCAGAGGACTTGATCTATTTAGATTTTGGACTTTTTTTAAAATAAACCTTAGATTCATCATCTAGACAGAAACAAGCACTAAGAGGTGAACTTTCCCTCTGAAATTACATTTTTTAACTCTTCATGACAATCACTTTTCTAAGAAAAAAAAAAAAAAAAAAGGGGGGGGGGGGGAGAGCAGAGCGCGCATGCCGTGCACTGAAGCTGGTACCATGACAACGCTATGCACCACATTTTAGAGATAGACCGCTATTAGGAAAAATTATTTAAAAATAAAAATAGAACAGGACTCTAATAATTTATTGTGTGGATGCTGTGAAGCATTCACTGAAACATTCAGTTAAATGCCAAATTAGCCGAAGAAACTGGAAACATTTCAATTTTTGTCAAAACAGTTAGCATTATGCTAAATAGTTTTTTCTCATGAAGGAGTTTGTGCACCGTTCTTTGTCTGGCTCATCACCCAGGACCTGTGTGCCATGGGAGGCCCTAACAACCCCCAAACAGCATAGCTCCTGGGATCATTCGAGCACTCGAACCCCTTCACCACGTTAAGGTGGTGGTTAGTTTGCTAGATATTTCAGCTAATTTGGAGTTTAGCTAATATTTTAGCATGATGCAAAGTGTTTTGGCAAAAATTAACATTTTTTCCAGTTTCCAGTTCACACACATTCACACATTGATGGCAGCTCAGCTGCCAAACACTGGTGCCAACCTTCCATCAGAGGCAACGAGGGTTCAGTGTCTTGTCTTGGTACCACTAGTGGTCAGCATCTGCTGCATTCACAGAAATTGATCATTTACATGTATAGTTCATGAACATCAATTTCACTAAATGAAATAGAAAAAGACTAAGGTCCAAGGTAAACTATATGCCAGAACAACTGACTTACAAATTAAAGGGTTCCTGACTCTTTCACTAAATCATTGTCTAAACTTTCCTTAGAATAAATATTTTTATGAACATGAGTTTTACTTTATTTCAATTAATAAACACTAAAATATTCTGCAATAATTTGCAAACATTTCTTTTTGCAAAAAATGTGTTTTAATCAAACAGCAGAACCTACAAGTTCCTTTCAAAATAGAATTCTGAGTCAATAAAGATCCTCCTAAAGCAGTAAATTTATTTGCACATAAGAAAGACAAAATAAATATGGTAACAAAGTGTAACAAAAAAACATTATTGATCCACGATAAGAAACAAATCAGGCTTTTGTGAAGCTCCATGCAAAAGCTTCAGGTGAAACATTTTAACAAAAGAACAATTTTTTAATCAGAACAAGTCAAACTCCAACTCATGACTACAACAGTAAAGCGATTGAGCGCATCTCTCCCCTGCCCCTCTGCACATGTGCCGCATTCTACTTTTCTCCTCCACCCTTGCTTCGCTCACTGCACGGTCCAATTTTCTACTTTTTCCCCCTTTCATGGAGGTACTTTTGAATCGAGTGTTCAACTCCATTGATATTTGCGTCTGAAGTTAGAGGGATGAGCTTGTTCGAGCATTTATGTGAACGTATAAAGTTCAGGGAGGGAGGAAAAAAAGAACATTTCTTAGGCTGACCTTAAGCTTTTTATATGTCATAAAGTGAAATTAAAATTCATGAACTATACATGTACAATTTCAATTTCTGTGAATGCAGCATATGCTGAGCACTAGTGATATCATACATGACGCGAACCTGCATGGTCGGTACCAGCATTATCACCTTTTGGGAAAAAATTGCACATCGTCTTACGTAAATAATAATCATTGACTAATCGAAAAAATAATCATCACTAATTGTCTTTTAAAATAAGAGTTAGTGACAGCCCTAGAAAAAAAGGAACCTCAATGACTCGCAGACCATGAGAAACAAAATCTGTGGTCTAACCAGATCAAACTAATTCTTTTTGGAGTGAATGGCAGGCGTTTTGGTTGGAGAAAACCAGGCACCGCTCATCACCAGGCCAGAACCATCCCTACAGTGAAGCATGGTGGTGGCAGCATCATGCTGTGCGGATGTTTTTGGGAAGCAGGAACTGGAAGACTGGTCAGGATAGAGGGAAAGCTGACTGCAACAATGTCCAGAGACATCCTGATGAAAATCTGCTCCAGAGTGTTCTTGACCTCAGACTGGAGCGACGGTTCATCTTTCAGCAGGACAATGATCCAAAGCTCCGCCAAGATATGGAAGGAGAGGCTTCAGAACAACTCTGGCAATGTCCTTGAGTGGCCCATCCAGAGCCAGACCTGAATCCAATTGAACATCTATGGAGAGTTCTGAAAATGGCCGTGGACCCACGCTTCCATCCAACCAGATGGAGCTTGAATGCTACTGCAAAGACGAACGGACCAAACTGTCCAAAGAAAGGTGTTCCAAGCTTGTGGCATCATATTCAAAATGACTTGAGGCTGTAAATACTGCCGAAGGTTCAGCAACTAAGTATTGAGCAAAAGCTGTGAATACTTTTGTACATGTATTTTTTTTCCCTTTTTTATTTTTAATACATTTGCTACAATTTCGAAAGAACTTTTGAACATCGTCATTATGGGGTGTTTTTCAAAGAATTTTACAGGAAGAAAACTGATTTAACTGATTTAATTTTCCATTTTCCATTCCATTTTGAAATAAGGCTGTGACATCAGAAAACGTGGAAGAAGTGACGCGCTGTGAATACTTTCCAGGTGCACTGTATCTTCTTGCTCAGTTATGCAGCAGGGCCTCCCACTTCTTTTTCTACTCTAGTTTCTGCTGTTCTCTGAAGAGAGTAGTACACAACATTGAAGGGAATGGTAAATGGTGTATACTTATATAGCGCTTTTCTACCTTCATCAAAGGCCCAAAGCGATTTACAGTCCCATTCACACATTCACACACTGATGGCGGCTCCGCTCCCGAACACTGGCGCCAACCTTCCATCAGAGGCAATGTGGGGTTCAGTGTCTTGCTCAAGGACACTTTGACACAGGCAAGATGGGAATTGAACCTGCAATCCTTCTATCACAGGCCGACTGCCCTTTCCACTGCACCACGGCCGGCCCCAAAAAAATCCAACCTAACCTACTCAAAGGAAGGTCAGTCTTATACACACGTGGACAAAATTGTTGGTACCCCTCAGTTAAAGAAGGAAAAACCCACAATTCTCACTGAAATCACTTGAAACTTACAAAAGTAACAATAAATAAAAATTGATTGAAAATTAAATAATCAAAATCAGCCATCACTTTTGAATTGCTGATTAACATAATTATTAAAAAAACAAACTAATGAAACAGGCCTGGACAAAAATGATGGTACCTCTATAAAAGATTGAAAACTATTTGACCAGACTGACATGATTAACTCAGGTGTGTCCTTTAATTGACATCACAGGTGTTACCAAACTCATAATCAGTCAGTCTGCCTATTTAAAGGGAGACAAGTAGTCACTCTGCTGTTTGGTGAAAAGGTGTGTACCACACTGAACATGGACAACAGAAAGCCAAGGAGGGAATTGTCCCAGGACATCCGAAAACAAATGATAGATAAACATCTTAAAGGTAAAGGCTATAAGACCATCTCTAAACAGCTTGAACTTCCTGTGACAACAGTGGCTCATATTATTCAGAAGTTCAAGACCCACGGGACAGTAGCCAACCTCTCTGGACGTGGCCGCAAGAGGAAAATTGATGACAAATTGAAGAGACGGATCGTTGGAATTGTATCCAAAGAGCCCAGAACAACCTCCAAAGAAATGAAAGGTGAACTCCAAGGCCAAGGTACATCAGTGTCAGATCGCACCATTCGTCGTTGTTTGAGCCAAAGTGGACTTCATGGGAGACGACCAAGGAGGACACCACTGCTGAAAAACAATCCTAAAAGAGCCAGACTGGAATTTGCAAAAATGCATGTTGACAAGCCCCAAAGCTTCTGGGAGAATGTCCTTTGGACAGATGAGACCAAACTGGAGCTTTTTGGTAAGGCACATCAACTCTATGTTCATAGACTCAAAAACCAAGCATACGAAGAAAAGAACACTGTCCCTACGGTGAAACACGGAGGAGGCTCAGTCATGGTTTGGGGCTGCTTTGCTGCATCTGGCACAGGGTGTCTTGAATGTGTGCAAGGTACAATGAAATCTGTAGACTATCAAGGCATTCTGGAGAGAAATGTGCTGCCTTGTGTCAGAAAGCTTGGTCTCAGTCGCAGGTCATGGGTCTTCCAACAGGACAACGATCCAAAACACACAGCCAAAAACACCCAAGAATGGCTGAGAGAAAAGCGTTGGACTATTCTAAAGTGGCCTTCCATGAGCCCAGATCTGAATCCCATTGAACATCTGTGGAAGGAGCTGAAACATGCCATTTGGAGAAGACACCCATCAAACCTGAGACAACTGGAGCAGTTTGCTCATGAGGAGTGGGCCAAAATACCTGTTGACAACTGCAGAACGCTCATTGACAAATACAGAAATGGCTTCATTGCAGTGATTGCCTCAAAAGGTTGTGCAACAAAATATTAAGTTATGGGTACCATCATTTTTGTCCAGGCCTGTTTCATTAGTTTGTTTTTTAAATAATTATGTTAATCAGCAATTCAAAAATGATGGCTGATTTTGATTATTTAATTTTCAATCAATTTTTATTTATTGTTACTTTTGTAAGTTTCAAGTGATTTCAGTGAGAATTCTGGGCTTTTCCTTCTTTAACTGAGGGGTACCAACAATTTTGTCCACGTGTGTAGCTTCTCTAACCAGCTAAACTGTTTTCAGCTGTGCTAACATGAATGCATAAGGGTTTTCTAATGATCTTTTAACCTTCTGACTCAATTAGCAAACACACTGTACCATTACAACACTGGAGTGGTAGTTGCTGGAAATGGGCCTCTAGTCACTTTTGTAGATAATGCACCAAAAACAAAGACATTTGCAGATATAACAGTCTTTTTTATTATTATTTATCACATTCTAAATTCTAATTTAGTTAAAGTTATCTTCATTGAAAAAACCTTTTTTATGGGAACATTTCAAACTGATCCCAGACATTTGAATGGTAGTTAATTTGCACTTACAAAGTAGAGCACCAAATATAGCTTTCTGTCACCATCTGCTGGTTGAAATGAGAAAAAAGGATTTGTGTTTTTCAGCAGCTGGGTCTGGGAACAGTGCTACTCTGTAAGTGTAATTCTTAATTTCTTTTCGTAAAAAATCTTTAAAAACACAACCAGCTCCCATCAGATGCTTTTCCGTGTTTTTGGTTTGATAGAAAGCAACAATTTTGCAGAAATGCAGTTTTTAGCATTTCAGGAACTAGCTGTTCCTGTGGTAGTGAGTGCTGGAGCAAACAATATTTTCTGGCAGAACACCAACCACCTGACATTATTTTCAAAGATACCCAATTTAATTTTGTGTGTGTAGGGGGGGGTTGCTGTAAAGTTTACATTCACAATCAGCAGTCAAATTCTTAACTTGTTGTCTTTCTAACAGTTTCTGGATAGTTCCTAAATGACCAAATTTTAAAAAAATTCGTTGCTCCTTAGACTGTGAAGAACCGGTCAGGAACAGTTATCCGGTCATGGTAGTATCCCTGCAGCGCAGTTCCCAAAGAAGTAACGCCAGAACTTTTTGAATGTTGCAAACATTTTTTAAAAGCGTCCTTGATGGGAAATGGTTGCAATTTTTTTCTCGTTATCTAACAGAAACTTGCTGCAGGTTTGTATTTTCACTCAACTGTGGAAAACTGTTTGCTTTACAGGGGACAAATTCCTCAACAAAACTTTGTTGGTATGTTGCTGAATTTGCCACAAAGCTGTTTTGTCAATTTGTGTTTTAACTGTGATGCATCTGATTTTATAACAGTAAAAGCATATCTCAGTGTGCAACTTGATGGTGAAATGGAACAGGATCCACAGTTTTTTAGAGCTATGTTTAAAAAGTTGTTCCCCATTACCTCTTTGCAGGGCACAGCTCAACAGATAACAACAGTTTTCACCTTCTTTCAAAAAGCTAATGCTCTGCGATGGGGTAAACATCTGTGGAGGACTTATAGTCTTGTCATCTGAGACTATTTAGAAAAAGTTAACCTCAAATCTTGGCGGAAAAATTGAATTATCTCTTTTCACATAGTAAACAACTTCTGACGCTCGACTTTAACCTGAAACAGTTTCAGTTAAGGAAGGCTGAGGACACAAGCCTGGTTTAAAATAGGTTTACATTTGCTTGTAGAAAAATGCTTTCTTTGGTGAATATAAAGAAAAATTTTAAAAAGTTCAGAACAAGATATGAAAACCAACTGATGTAAACACAGGAAAAACTCACTTTAGTCTCAGAGATCTGGAAGTCCAGTTGGAAAACCATATGAGAGCACTGAAGTGAGACGCAGACCTGATGGATCCACTTCCCGTCACCTAAGAGACGCACGCACGGACGTACAGACACATATCTTTTAAAGATCAGCAGGAAATAATTATGATAACATTTTAAATGTTTAAAATTATGAATAAAAACTAAAACAATAAAGAACAGTAACAATTAAGACTACATGTGCTGAATATTTATTGCAATTTTTTTTCACAAATCTTAAAATGTATAATAAGGTGAAACACACAACTGCTCTTACTACAAAAGAGAGTTTTTCTCTTGCAGTTGTCCACATTGATGCCATTTATCTTAGTCTGCAGACGTAGGTCCTTCTCCAATTTCTCCACCTCCTCCTTCAGCTTGGACATCACCATCTCCTCATCTTTGTCTTGTGCCTGCCCACACACCATAAGCCTGTAAAGAGAAATTACAATTATTTCCCATAAGGAACTTAATGGGGAGGCATAAGAAGGGAAAAGCTAAAACTCACAGTGCATCTAGCATTGGTCCTTTAAAGTGAAACATTGAGTTGTGGTCGATTTCTTCTTTTTGATGCTGCAGTGATGTAATTTCAGCTTGCAGATGCTCAATGTGACCCTCCAGCATCTTCACCTCATCAACATTCTCTTCGCCTATCTTCTCCTGCATCTTGAGGAGCAAACATCAAATGCTTACAGAAACAGGAAAATCTTCTAATTTTTAAAGACTAAAGCAGGACTGTTGATTTGATTTCACAAAATCAAAATGCTCTGCAAACACATAAGATTTGGGTAAAAGTGCAATCCACACAGAAAAGCAAAGAGTCATCTTAACAATCATTTCCAGGAAAATTCAAAATATTAAAGCATGAACATGATAAGTTATTACTTTAACAACTTTCTAAGGAGCGTTGCAGCTTTCATTATAAAAGCAGCCCCCTTAGAAATAAGACAAACATTCTTACTAAATTAGCAGATTTTCATTAATTAAGTAAAATAAATCAAATAAAATCTGCCAAAGGGGTAAGAAAAATAGTATTACCAAGAAGTCTTATTTAAAGAAAAGAATTCTAGTCAGTACGACTTGTTTCCTCGAACTTAGGATTACTTTGCTAAAACTTTTTTTGATAAGTTTATTGATAAAACAGATTATTGATTTGACAGAAAATAAGGCATTTTTTCTTAAATCAAGGGTCTTTTTTTCTTTCTTAAGATTCAGTTTTTGTAGTGTAAAATAACTCTAGCGATGAGTGCTAGTATTGAAACTTGCATTTTGATCCCTGCTGAAAATGAGGATGCAGGAACATAATGCATAGAATAATGGTGACGTCATCTGATCTGCCCCCAGCAACTGTCGCAAAGCCAAATCTGTTTTATTTATATATTTTCTCGTCAGCATTTAGTCCCGTTTCTGTAAATGTGATCTTCTGTGTTTACACAAACTACAAAGTAACTTCTTCTCTGTTCCCTTTATGATAGCACAAAAAGAATTCCGGGTCAGAACGAAAGCTAAGCAGTAGCATTCAGAGACTAGAAGAACTTTGAAACGGTTGATTAACCAAGTAGGACAACGTAGAAGGACGCCTTCAATGTGGTCTTTCTGGTGACATTTCTACACCGAGCCTCTGCACTGCATTTCTGGAAGGTTAGAAGATGTTGACTTACCGTCGCCATTCACTGAACCCCGATGTGGTCAGTTTAATGAAATACTCTGACGGATTTAAGCGTATGCTGTATTTTGGAGACAAATGAAGTATTGTTGTTGTTGTTTATTGTTGTTGTTTTAGTTACATAGATTACTTTGCAAATGTCGGATTCCTTGCTCACACCAGTCGCTTTTGACCGTCGCGCGCTCTGGACGCCTCCACTTTGTGAGTCTCATAGGTGGTACAGGTTTCCAAGGTGCTTTCAAATGTACGGTCTTTTGAAATGACACGCACCAGTTACTGTAATGCACATTTTACGTATTTTTTTAAATTCGTGTGAGTTTTTTTTTCCAAACACAAACAATAGATTAAAGCTAATCAACTGTGAAGTGTTAAAGCACCCCTCTTCCTGAACCAGATCGTGTAACCCATAAACGGACTCATGTAACCCATGAAACACCAGCCAAAAAAGTCTTGTTTGTGTATAATTACTTTGGATGAATTTAAAATCATTTGTAATCTTTTTGAAGTGTTTTCTGAACAACTGTTGAATTTTATTGGCAAAAAACAACGATAGCGGAACGTATCCGTTTTGTGGAACGATTTTGCAACTGGACACGACCCGGAGTCAAATAAAAGTGGCACCCGCTCCCATGTGAGGTAGACACATCTCTCGCCCTATTCAAGTTTGGTCTGGTGTATCTTCTTGATGTTGAGGCTGGTTTAATCTGTTGTGTCTATATTTTAGTCTGTTCCAATCGTCAGTGCTGCGTTTCATGTCGGACGGTGAATTTCAATAACTTCCACGGGGAGACTGCAGAAACATCGACGTAGTGCAGTCGGTCACCTGCTGGGTGTAAAATAGTAGGCTACATTTAGATACACTTTAACTTAAATAACCAACTTTGTTTTCCTCTCACATGCATTCGATTTTTAAACATTTTTCCAGGAAGTTTCTCGATGTCGGGGTTGAGTTTGTGTCGCGTGTCTGTTATTGCAGTGACACTCAGCCACGCACTCGGAGAAATGCGGCGTCTGTTTGTGGGCGGCCTGAGCCACGCTGTCACCCAGAAGGAGCTGAAGGATCGTTTCGGGAAGTTTGGAGAAGTGCTGGACGTGGAGCTCCGGACCAGGAGAGACGAGGAGGGTGAGAAGATCTGGAACGCTCTCTCTCGTATTCAAATGTTGTTTTCTGTCAGCCAAAACATGTCTGGCTAAATCCTTGAACTTTGAAAGTTTGTGATCAGAGGGCTTCTTTGTCTGATTTTGAAGTCTAGTTTGCTTTTCTTCCTTTTTTAACGTTCAGAATTCTTCTAAAGTTAAATAGTAGGTTTTCCTTCCTTGCGTGATGCAAAGAGATGTTTTAAGATGTTGAAGTTCCTTATCAAACACATACCTTCATGTAGTTGGGCTCGAGTAAAACTGAGTGGTTGAGCAAAATCAATCACATGCTGCTGACGGCTGACATGGAAATGGATTTGATATTGAAAGCGTCTCTGCCATCAGCATTCATGGAGATGAAGCAGCCTGCCGGATGAGTTATTCAGTATTAGCTGATGAACCTTTGCAATGTATGGATTTCACACAGCATGTCACACAGCATACTCGCATCACCGGGCACATTCTGGACTTGGTCATAACCTACAGCCTGTCCTGCAGTGTGTCCTCTGTTGTCTCATTGGCTGTGTCAGAGCACTATTGTAACTTTTTTAATATCACCAGTTTTACTTAACAGGAAGCTCCAATGAGAACTGTGAGGAAACACATAAATGATGATGTGGCTGCAAATTTTATTAATATTGTACATCAAACTCCTGCTCAGAATTTACCTGCATCATGTGATTTTGTGGTTGAATATTTCAATAACAAACTAAAGTCATCCATTGAAGCTCCATTTAAAACAAAAATAGTGAAAACTAAAGCTACAGCACCCTGGAGAAATGAGAAGATTGGAGTCATGAAACATGAATTCAGGAGAGCAGAGAGGAAGTAGAGGAAAACAAAATGAACTGTTCATAAAGAAAACTTTATTGAGCAATAAATGATGCACAATAATTCAGTAAAACAAGCCATCCACTTATGGGATCTAATTCTACATAAAGAAAATGACTGAAAATTAATATTTAAAACAATAGATACTATAACTAAAAAAGATTCTCAGAGGTCCTCCATGTCAGCATCAGATGCTAAATGGGAAAGTTTCACACACCACTTCAGGAGTAAAATCAATGCTATTAGATCTAGTCTTTTAACCCAAAAAGTTGATTTTAATGAATCTATAGGATTGTATTTATCAGACGAAACACTGGAAGGTTTTGTCCTGGTTGATGCTGTGGCACATAGTCAAGTTTTCTCCCAGTTAAAGCCAACCACCTGACTTTTACACCCAGCCCCCACGTCACAATTAAAAAACATTTTAAGACTTCTTTGAGTTCAACCTTTTAAATATAGTAAATTACTCTATTCAGATGGATGCAGTTAAAACAGCAGTGTTGAGGCCACTTCTGAAGAAGATTCATTTAGATCCTAACACTTTTGATGACTATCAACCAGTATGTAACTTACTATTTCTAAGTAAAGTCATAGAGAAAACAGCTTTTGACCAACTAAATATTATTTACAAAGAAACAAAATTCATGAAAAGTGTCAATCTGATTTTAGGACAAACCACAGCACAGAGACAGCCCTTGTTAAAATAGTAAATGATATTAGATGTAACCTGGACTGTCAGAATCTCTGATTCTGTCTTTGTTACTGGATCTGAGCACAGCATTTCACATGGTGGATCACAATATTTTATTTAACAAGCTAAGAAGTCTGGGCCTCTCTGGTACTATTATTAACTGGTTTTACTCCTATCTCACAGATCAAACATTTTTGTAAACATTAATACATGCTTCTCAAGAGTCAATGGCATAAATTGCGGGGTCCTTTAAGGATCAAATTTAGGCCCACTACCTTTTATCTATAAATGCTACATCTTTAGGACGTCATCAGGAGGCATGGCGTTTGTTTTCACAGCTATGCTGATGACACACAACTCTACATTGCTGTGTCTTCTGATGACGAAGAGTCAAGTCAACATACTTTTAAACTGCACTGTAGACATTAAGTCATGGATGGCAATGAACTTCTAACAGCTCAACCAGGACAAAATAGAAGTTTTAGTGATCAATTCTGAGGACATGAGATTATTTTAGCTAAAAAAAAAAACAAAACAAAAAAAAACTATAAAACTTCTCAGTGTGTGAGTAACCTGGGTTTTTTTTTTTTTAATCTGAGGTGAATTTTAGTCCAAAATAAAACCAAAACAGATTTTGTAATCTTGAAAGCATTTACTGAGTCCACCAATTTCTCTCCCTTGCCAGCAAGCACAGAGCGGGGCGTCAAACTCCAGGCCTCGAGGTCTGTCCTTTCTGCTGGTTTTCCAGCAATCTCCTCTCATTTACTGCTGATTACCTGGATCAGATGTGCGTGGTCAATAAGGAGTTTTAATAGCAAGTTGGTTGGATAACATGTCGGAGACCGGCCCTCAAGGCCTGGATTCTGACACAGCTGGATTAGATTATTGTAATTCCTTGTTCTCTGGTCTTCCAGAAAAAAAGGATATCAAACATTCAGTTTTTGCAGAACTCGGCCTTCTCGGTGAACATGGTTGCTGCAGTGGGATTTTGGAGTTTGCCCCTCGGTTTGATCAGGGGGATCCTGTGGTAGCGTCCTTTGTGAACATTAGTGGGGCGTCACTGATTTGGACAGGTCCCCAAAATATTATTTTCACACTTGAGTATCAAGAATGATTTCTATTTCTCATCCTATCAATTTATGATTTATGCTTTATTGTGCTGCGTGTATGTGTGCTTTGGGGTTGGGGAGCATTGTATGTGCTTTATAATTTTCTTTTTTTGTTGTCTTGCTTTTGTTTTTTAACAATTGAAAATGTTTTTATGTGAAGCACATTGAGCTACAGTCAAAGTTTGATGAGCTTCCTTTGGGTGTTCTGTGTGTGTTGCAGGACTTGGATCAGGAGTTTTAACCACTCACAGTATTATTTTTCTTTGTTGAAGAGGATTCTTATTGCATTCATTCACTGATTTAAGTTTCATCCCATGCGCTGTTGTGTTCTAACTTTTGTGGTCTTGGCTTTTCTTTTCTGACAGGAGTTCCTTACAAAACATTTGGCTACATTACCATCAACATTTCAGATGCAGACTTGAAGAGATGTAAGTAAAATGCTAAAAGTAGCCAATTAAAATTATTAAATTGTCACAGATTGAGGAGTCATTTAGTTTGTTTAAGCAATAACATTTATGGCTGTTTAAAGGAGGACTATCACCATCCAACAAAAAATTCCCACTAAACATTGACTAGTACTAGCTAAGATCATACCATTTTGTTGTTGATTCATTCATGACATTTGCTATATAAAAACAATTCTGAATTTCCTGTGCCAATCATGGAGGCCGCCATGTTCACATTCAGGGCACCAAGCGGCCAGAGTGCGCAAATGTGTGTTACTGATGCGTGACGTCACTCCGGGACAAAGCATCAGCAACAATAGCTGCCACAGAAAGAGATAGGAGTCCATTTTCTGAAGAAGAGTTTTTGAAGCATTTGGGTTCAACCATAGATGTATGAAGAACAATATTCAAAGGGAGAAGAAGGACCATCGGGAGAAGAAAGTGAATGGTGAAAAACTGAATGATGCTCATGCTGCATGTGTGGACCAATGCCGACTGGTCGCAAATGCTATTGTTGCAGAGAGTTGGATGTTTTAGAGGTAAACAGAGAAAACAGGGTAAGAATCTTCATAGCATCCATCACCAACCAGAAAAAAATACTTAAGACGCAAGAAATTAATACAAAGTTTTGCAGTTTACTTAGAACGCACGACAATCTCAATTATCAGCTATTATTGTGATCTCTTTAAATGTGTTCCAATCAGTGCGTCGTCTTGGATCTTCTTTTGACCGTCATAAACTATCTCAAAACATAATATTTTTCTTTCCACAGCAGCTTGGTATACTTCTTGGTAACACTCTTAGATCCTATTTTATGTCAAATAAGGCTGACAGTATTCTAAAATAAGCAATGACCTTTCTAGTCCAACACAAGTGGTAGCGATCCTCATTGATCGTACAAAGTAAAGCGTGAACAGTCCAGGCTGCTGTCCCCAAAAGATGTTTGTCGTCACATAATGCATCAGACGTCATCGGCTGCTCCAATTTCTGTCACCAGAGGTGCTGCATGTCTCATTTGGCAAACTTGCAGGAACATGGCGGCTTCCATGATTGTCGCGGGACATTGACTTTTTTTTTTTTTTTTTTTTTAGCAAATGTGAATGAATTGGAAAAAAATGGCATTTTCTTAGCTAATACTAGTCAATGTTTAATGGGAATTTTTTGTTGGATAGTGATAGTCCTCCTTTAAGGCATACGCTCAAGTCAGACTGTGCAGAGCTTTGGTTTGAACGCTGATGCAGAAGAAGGGTTACATTTCAGTCACTCTGAGCTGTTTAAATTCTTGTCCTTTGGCCTGCTTATGCTGCCATTGCCTGTGTCTTTTTTTTTCTCTGGAGGTTTGACAGTTCTGAACAAGTCCAAATGGAAAGGAGGAACTCTGCAGATCGAAACAGCCAAGGAGAGCTTCCTGCACAGGTACAGTTCTCACAATTTAACTCTGACTCACTAAAACCACTCTGGTTTCTGTAAACTCTAAACTGACGGTGGAAGTTAGATCTTAGGTCTCCATTGAAACTGTCTCTGTGGGTTAGACTGGCTCAAGAGCGGCAGGCGGTGGCAAACCAGGATTTCCAGCAGGCTGCAGCAGATGACAGGAAGCAAAACCTGCTGGACTCTCTTAGCAAAGCTGGCATCAACAACTTTACCATGAAGGCTGCAGTGCCAGGGACCGAAGTGCCAGGACATAAGGTCCAGTTCTGGTCCAGTTTGAAGTCTGGATGAATAACCAAGGTTGGTGACAGACAGTTGGTCATGTTTGTGCTCTGGTTTCAGGACTGGGTGGTCAGTAAATTTGGTCGAGTCCTCCCAATCCTGCAGCTCAGGTGTCACAAAGGCAACAAAGCTCGGATGTTGAAGTATGACCCTTCAAAATACAGCCACAACATCCGTAAACTGGATCGGGATACAGTCGACCACTCCACACCTGTCAGCCAGCTCACCTGGGAGCTAGAAGGAGGGGATGATGACATCAGCAGGAAGAGACGGGGAGAGTTCCCTTCCCATGAGCCAATAAGACCAAAGAAGAGCCGACCACATGGCCTCAATATCTATAAAGCTCTGGACAAAAAGAGGTAACCTGTTGAGCTTATCAAATCATGATAATGATCAGGAAAGTTCCTGCTGCTTTGGCTCAGAAAAGTTTCTTGATCATTGCATCATTTATTCTTAAGGAAAACTTGTATGTTAATACAAATTCAAGCTTTTTTCTGCAAAATCTAGCATGACTTGTGTGGCTTCCGATCGCTCAAGCCGTCAAAATCCAGTCAGTTTGTTTCAAGTCTGCATAGAACCTTGTAAATTATTTCACTAAAAACATTTTATAGCTAAATCACTTTTGATGTAGACTATAATCTGCCGATTATGCCTGAGTGCATCTTCAAAAATTGAGGTCCGGAACGATAATGAGGTTTTTCACCAAAAGATTTATTCCTGACACCAAAATATATAATACAAAACATTTTGGGTCTTCACCTGGCCCTAGGAATTGCATCTAAGCAGATGCTTATTCTGCAGGCACACAGAAATGAAGACACCCTCTCACCCTTTGACCCAGACTTTTATACAATATGTAAAATAGATGGTTGAATCAAAATAAGAAGCTGGATCTTCTCCCTGGAGTTGTATTTTTCCACTCTTTCGCAGGTGCATCAGCTCCTGGTTAACTCCTTATCAGCTCTCCATCCACTCCCGCCTGCACACACAATTGTTTCAAAGCAGCATACTCCCAATGTGAACTAATCTTGTATGCTGTGAAAAAACTATCTCATCATTCAATCACACAATCATAAAATTGTCTGCAAAGTTTAAACTATGAAAAACCACCTTGTTAAAGGATACAATGTCTGCAAAACTTCTTCAAAGCTTATCACTTTTAACTCTTCATTTTCATGCTGGTCAATACTGAATCATCATGACACAAGAATCTTTATTTGTTTAGACTTCATTTCTTCATTGTTTAGATACATTTGTTTTTCTTCCTTTATTTTTTCATTCTAAAACTTAATGTCCTCTTCCTCTGGTTCTTCCAACTAAATATTTAAAGAAAAATAAACTTGGAAAAATGCCCCGCTGTTTAGTTGGTGTCAGTTTCTGTGATGGAAGAAGTGATGCCTTAAATGTTCCCTCTTTCTTTGGTTAGATTCGAGCAGCACAATTCCTCTGATCACATCAAATTTGAGCAGCTTTCCATCGGACTGACCAGGACCAATGCACAGGATTTCCCTGACAGTGATCTGGACTCAGATGAGGAAATTTGGCAACTGATGGCAGCTCAGGATAGTTCCCATAATGCATTGCAGCAGGGGGATGGAGAGTGTCAGCTGGAGGTGATGGGACTCAACTACTCTGTACAATCTGGGCGGAAAGGTAAAGAAGACTCTTGAAAAGCGTCAGTCAGGCATTTGCCGTAGCAAGTCAGACTGTGATGGTGTTTGTTGATGAGAAGACTTTCTTTGTGATTCCAGGGTGTGAAAATGAGTACGACTCTGCTGACACAGATGAACTCTTTGCATCCAGAAGAAATCTCTCTCTTACAAATGCCTATGAAAAGGTAAAGAAGAAGAGGAGTCGACTTGGAGAGGAAGAGAAGAAAGTAAAGGCCCCCCTTCCTCTTCAGACTCTTTCATTCCAAGAGGATTTGGAGAAAATAAAAAGCAAAACAAGAGTTCTGCCTGTCCTTCAACCCTCCCCGGTGTCATATAGTGATGAGGAGTCGTCAACAGGATCCTGCACAGATTCTGAATATGACGCCATGTTTTCAAACGCCACTTGTCTGGCGCTGTCTCTCGCAGATCTACAGAAACTTGCTGAAGAAGGCTCGCAGAGTTCAGTGGGTGCCTGTGTTCTAGGGTCTAGAGATCTGGAGCTTGCATCCGGCCCTGTAGAGCAGCCTGTGCTCAAGAAGGGCATCTTGCCTGAAGAGATCCTCGCCGCCATCCTTGAGGAGAGCACCAGCGACGGCGACAGGCAGACAAGGAAAAAAAAGCGTAAAGACGTTTTGTTACCACCCCTGCCCGCCTTCCAGGGAACCAAATCACTGCAGGAAACGCACAATCAGCTGAGGAGAGAAGAAAAGGAGGGCGGAGGAAAAGAAGTTAAAAAGCAGAGACGGATCTCTGAAACTCCACAAATGGACACAGGAACCACAGACACATGGGCATTAGGGTGCAAAGAGTCAGGAAGACAGGAAGGGGAAATGGGGACTTCATTGCAAGTTGGAAAAAGAACTCTTCACAAAGTCCCCGTAGCATCAGAGTCTTCCTGCTCCAGTGAAGAAGAAGAGGAGGAGGAGGAGAGGACAACAGGCCCGCAGACTAATTTTGCAGAAGAAACTTTGCTTTCACCACAGATTTTCTCTGAAGAAAACAGAGGCAAGATCTTCTCTGACAAAGGCTCTGTGGAAGCAGCACCTCCGCCTCTTCATCGAAAACTGAATGCAGAGAAAGAGGAGGAGCTGCAGAGGAAGGCCAACCTGAGAAGGCTGTCTGCCCTCCAGCAGAGACAGAAAGAGACTGATGAGCAGAAGAAGCTCATTCAGGGAGCTTTGGCCAACCTGGTGAGTCTTTACTCCGTCACAGATCTCAGAGTGAGGAGGACTCGAGAACACTGGTATTGCTCGGCCGTCAGTCGGCCCATGTAACATCCATGGTTGGAAGTTGCAGGACTCTAGAAACAAGACTGCAGGAATCTGCCATATGCAGAGACAAACATCTTCTGAATCACTTTGAAATATTTTGAAACAGTGAAATTATGTACAGTGTTTTGAGATGCTGCAGGACCAATACGATGTCATCCTTCCTACTGTAACAGCAGCCAGTTTTTATGACATTTTAAAATTATTTTTTTATATTTTTGCTGACCAGGATGCTCCACCTCCAAAAGCAGGCAAACGCATCATTTTTGACTCTGAAGATGAAGAAGGGAATAAGAGTCTGGCAGCAAGTTCAAAGAAGAAACTCCAGGACATCCAGTCAGTGGATGCAGAGGCTGCAGGGAGCAGAGCAGTAACCAGTCAGAGAGCTACAAAGGACAAGGTGAAATCAATTCACTGACTTTTCACCTCTTGTTAATGCCACCGGAAATACTTCATGAAGTTTTGTCTCCATCTGCAGTTTTCAGGCCCACAGCTGTTTGACAGCAGCGAGGATGAGGACAGAGCTGAGGAAGAAGAGAAAAGATTTGACATTCGGCCTCAGTTTGAGGGTCAAGCAGGACAAAAGGTGAAGAGCAACTGTTCTTTTTCTTTGCTGGGTTTGATTCCTCTGGAGGGTCTGATGTCCTTGTTCAAGGCTTTATGCTTTTTATCAGCATGTTGTGGTGCACCTTGTGAAGATAACAAGGAGGGAGCATGCTCTCTAATGCGTTTGGGATAAGCTTCAGAAGCTGACTTAAAATGGAATAAACCCCTCAAGCAACAAAAGTTTTTCCTGGTCAAGGATGCCACCACAACCACCACCAAGCTCAAGGTCCTGGATACAGACGGTCCAAATGAGTTTCCTCTTCAGGGTGGCTGGGCACTCTCTTAGAGATGGGTGAGAAGCTCAGTCACTTGTAGCGAGTACAGACTAAAACTCTTTACTCCTCCGTGGGGAGGAGCCAGCCGAGTGGGCCCGAGCATCTGATCCGGATGCCTCCTAGACGCCTCCCTGGAAGGTGATCTGGGCATGTCCCACCAGAAGGAGATCCCAGGGAAGACCAGGACTCACACCAAAGACTATTTCTGTTGGTTGTCCTGAGATGTCTCAGGCCTCCCGTGGAGGAGCTAGCTGTCCCTGGGCTGCGCCTCTCAGCTGCTGTCTTCACTTTAGTTTTCAGGAGAGCAGCACTTGTACATCTGACCGTTGTTTTGTTGTCCAGCTGATGGCGCTGCAGTATCGCTTTGGTACCGATGAGCGGTTTCAGATGGACGAGCGCTTTCTGGAAGAAGAGGAAGAGACAGGTGGGGGGAGGTTGATGTTGTTAATGTCAGAGGCATGAATGAACTTTGTGGCTTCTCCCTTTAATGAAAGCTCAGAAAGAAATGAAGCCATGTTGGATCACTGTTTTCACACTGTTCTGGTTATTTAGAGGCAACAAGCATCCTCACCGCGGAAGATGAGGCCCTGGAGCAGGAGAAGAAGAAGAACCTGTCCATTCTTCAAAACGTCCTTGGAAGTAGCAAACAACCCAGCAGCAAGATGCTCTTAAAAGCTGCGAAGTTCAGGTGCCCATCACATGAGCTGCTTTGGAACCAGAGGGTCTGCATTAGAAAGGCAAAGACTTTTTTTAAACGTACTTGCTGTGTGTCTGCAGAGATGTGTCCACACTACATTATGACCCCAGCAAAGAGGAACACACTGCATTTGAAACCAAAACCATTGAAACTACTGAGAGGTAGGAGCATGGAAAGTGCCACACAGTTGCCTGATTCCACTGTTTTTACAAAAAGTTAGTACAAAGCTCTCGTGCTTCTCTGATGCCTTCCATCAAAAAATTGAATTATCTTAGAAAAACAAAATGAGTTCACATAAAAAAAATCTCATGAACGTCTGACCCCATCATGTGCATGGGATTGATTCCACTTGGCCTCTGCATCACATGATCTGCTGTCTATACAGCAAAGCCGCCAGGAGGAAGAAGAGAGAAAAGGCTATGAAGCTTCCGGAAGTTTTGTCTGAGATCTTTTACGAAGTCTCCGGTGACCTGAAGGCTGTGTTTGGTCAGACAAAAGAAGACCTCTCTAAAGCAGAAGAGGAGACGACCAACTGGGACCAAGTGGAGGAAGAGGAGAACAGGGGAGAAAAGGAAGAGCTGCAGTCCTCTCTGCTCTCAGATGATCCCATCACCATAAAAGAGGAATCCTCTGGGTTTAAATTTTCTTTCTTTGGGGATGATGCTGAAACAAGCAGCAGAGAGAAGAGTAAGAGAATCAGCTTATCAGAGTTGGATCCTCTTTTTCATTTCAAAGCTTTTACATTTTCTCTTTTAACAGCCGAATACAAAGTGGAGAGCATTCAGTCTCCAAAGGTGTCCTGGCAGCAAGACCCACGTTTCCATGACAGCAGCTCAGATGAGGAGGAGGAGAGCCAAAGCGGTGCATCCACTAAAACAGAGTAAAAAATAATCATAACTAACTACAGTTTAACTTTATTGTGTTTTGTTTTATTGTATTTGTTTTGTTAGAGCAGCAAAAACTGTTTGGTTAGACCAGCTTAATGCCAGATTGGTCCAAAAAAGCTTTACATGTATCCTCCTGAAACCAGTCATTATTGTGCATTTTTTGTCAGAAAAATATGAGCTCCTAGACTTAATGAAAGGAAAAAACAGGTGACGAATACTTTGGACTGAGCGTATCTGAACCTGTTTGAATTGTATTCTCTCAGAGAACCTCCTTTGACGATGGATTTGTTCTTCTTCCATCTTGGTGACACCAGACTGAAAGGTAGGTTTGAAAGAAAAGTATGTTTTTAGGTTTTGGTCAACATTCCAGAGAAGTGCCACCAAAGCTGCAGGCCATCATTTCACAACTCTGTCTTCTGCTCCAGAAGGCCCAACATTGTTCTGTTGCTCCAGGCAGCTGGAGGATCAGAGGGAGGAGTGGGAGGAGAGGAGGACCACGCTCAGACGAGTTAGTACTGGGAAACAGTCTATACTTTATTAAAAAAGAAAAACTGAAACATAACATGGTCCTAAGTATTCAGACCGTTACCTCAATATTTAGTAGCAGCACCTTCTGATCTTAAACAACCACAAGTCTTTTTGGGAAAGATGCAACAAGTTTTTCACTCCTGGATTTGGGATCCTCTGTCATTCCTTCTTGCAGATCCTCTCCAGTTCTGTCTGGTTGGATGGTAAACGTTGGTGAACAGCCATTTTCAGGTCTCTCCAGAGATGCTCCATTGGGTTTAGGTCAGGGCTCTGGCTGGACCATTCAAGAACTATCACAGAGTTGTTGTGAAGCCCCTCCTTGGTTATTTTAGCTGTGTGTTTAGGGTCATTGTCTTGCTGGAAGGTGAACCTTTGGTCCAGTCTGAGGTCCTGAACACTCTGGAGAAGGTTTTGGTCCAGGATATCCCTGTGTTTGGCCGCATTCATCTTTCCCTCCATTGCAACCAGTCGTTCTGTCCCTGCAGCAGAAAAACACTCCCACAGCATGATGCTGCCACCACCATGCTTCACTGTTGGGATTGTATTGGACAGGTGATGAGCTGTACCTGTTTTTCTCCACACATACAGCTTAGAATTAAGGCCAAAAAGTTCTATCTTGGTCTCATCAGACCAGAGAATTTTATTTCTCACCATCTTGGAGTCCTTCAGGTGTTTTTTTTTTTTTTTTTAGCAAACTCCATTCAGGCTTTCATGTGTTTTGCACTGAGGAGAAGCTTCTGTTGGGTCACTCTGCCATAAAGCTCCAAATGGTGGAGGGCTGCAGTGATGGTTGACTTTCTACAACTTTCTCCCGACTGCATCTCTGGAGCTCAGCCACAGAGATCTTTGGGTTCTTCTTTACCTCTTTCACCAACCTTGGCCAGATCTGTGCCTTACTACCATTCTGTCTCTGAGCTCTTCAGGCAGTTCCTTTCACCTCAGGATTCTCATTTGCTCTGACATCACTGTGAGCTGGAAGGTCTTATATAGACGGTTTGAGGCTTTCCTAATCAAATCCAATCAGTAGAATCAAACACAGTTGGACTCAAATGAAGGTGTAGAAACATCTCAAGGATGGTCAGAAGAAATGGACAGAACCTGAGTTCAGTATATGAGTGTCACAGCGAAGGGTCTGAATACTGAAGACCGTGTGATATTTCAATTTTTCTTTTAAATAAATCTGCAAAAATGTCAAATTCTGTGTTTTTTCTCAGTATGGGGTGCTGTGTGTACATTGAGGAAAAATGAACTTTAGCAAATGGCTGAAAAATGTAAGGGGGTCTGAATACTTTCCGTACCCACAGTATATAACCCCTTGTGCACTTGTGAGTATCTGTTTGTGTATATCTCTGTGTGTATGCATCTTCTCATGGGTGAATGTATCTCCTTATCTCTGTGTGTGTATGGACACTCATTGGCCACTTTTGTTAGTATCAGGTTGAACCCGCTTTTGCCTTCAGAACTGCCTTAATCCTTGGTGGCATCAATCCAACAAGATACTGGAAACATTCCTGAGAGTTTGGTCCATATTGACATTACAGCAACTATAGCCGCGTTTCTATTAACTACGAAATTCCGCAAATTGGGTTTGTGATAATAAATTTGCTTAATGGAAACAGCATTTATCAAAAAGACGTTATTGCGCTTGGACGATGTGGCTTTTGGGGAACATCGAAATTGACATTTTTCGAAAAGCTGCATAGAAACACTTCTTATGAATTAAATGCGCTTCTTGGACTGAAGTGGCTGCACTGAGCGCTGCACAGTGTGCACCACAAGAGGTAATGCTGCGTCATAGCTCTTTAAAAGTTGCGTGTAAAGTGGAACTGTTGGATTTACAGCTCCTCTGTAAACTCACCAACCAAGATTTCCTTCAAAATTACTTCATCTCTAGCTGCCCCCAACCAGGAGGAGGGGTTACGCTTGCCGTTCCATGGCCTGTGCAGACGTCACCTTTGACAGATAATGATGAGCGCAAGTGCCGTGACAGAAATTTGAATGGATCTTATGTTATCAAACAGAAAAAATGGTCCAACTGCTTACTTGTTAAAATTGTTATTTTTTAATAACTGAATTCTCTCGTGTGTGTCAGAAGTGACATCCAGTGTCGTCTTCTGCTGCCCATCTGCCTCAAGTTTGGACATGTTGTGCGACTGACATGTATAGAGATTGACAAAGCGCCTGTAATGTCACCTACAGAATATGCCTTACTGCCGATTCTAACTAAATGAAGTCAATTCTGTCGCCACTTCTCCATGGTACGAACTTCGCCATTTTGGAACCAGCAGACGTTACCCGTTAGTAAGCAGTGGTTGGTCTGAGTCATAATTTCTATGGCAACCGCTCTCGCTAATAAGGAGTGAACTTGTTGGAAAGCCACACCCTTCCACTGAAAAGCGGGTTCTGGAGAATCTGTCAAACGTTTCGAACATTTAAGTTGGGGGCCAGCTGCGCCACATGCGTTTACTAAGACATGTGGTCACTTTCCAACTTGAATAACTTGTGATAAAGAAAATATATCATGAAAAAAAATTGGATTAGCAAGAAAATGTTAAAAAGAGGTAACAGAGCAAGAATGGTTATTCTGACAAACATAATGACTGAGTAATAGCTGTTTGTTTCTCAATAAAAGTCTATGGAATTTTGGCTTTCTGGGACCAGCGTGTACTTCCTATTTGGAAAGCGAGGGGGGGAGGGATGATCTGTCCAGTTGGTACACACAGTCAATGGTTCAGAGAGGTTCTTCCGCAGACCTCAGTTGTAACCAGTGGTTATTTGAGTTACTGTTGTCTTTCTATCAGCTGGAAACAGTCTGGTCATTCTCCTCTGACCTCTGGCATCAAGAAGACTTTTCTGCCCACAAAACTGCTGCTTACAGGATATTTTCTCTTTCTGATCATTCTCTGTAAACCCTAGAGATGGTTGGGGGTGAAAATCCCAGTAGATCATCCGTTTCTGAAATACACAGACCAGCCTATCTGGCACCAGCAACCATACCACGCTCAAAATGACTTCAATCACCTTTATTCCCTGTTCTGATGCTCAGTTTGAACTGCGGCAGATCATCTTGAACATGTCTGAATGCGTAAATGGATTGAGTTGTTGCCATGTGATTGGTGTGGGTGTGTGTTTTTCTGCGTGTGTGTGCGTGCGACAGTGACTGACAGCCACTGTAAGATAAGTTTTGTGTTTCTTCTCTAAAATCTGAGTTTAGTGCTTGAAAAACAGTTTTATAGATTTCCTGTTTCCATCTGAAAACAAGATCCTATGCCTAATGAAGTGTAATCTACTGTCTTTTTCCACAGGAGGTTCAGAAGAAGCACAAAGATGCACGAAGGAAGCTGAAAGCTGCAGCCAAGAACTGAGCTTTCTGGGAAAAGAGTTCCAGTCTTTCAGACATGATGTTTTGACCTCAGCTGGAAGCGGCTCACTGAGGACAGTGAACAAGAGTACCTCATCCGTGCTGGATAATGCCTTGTGTCAACAGATGTGGGGCATCTGTTACCTCTGAGCAGAATGAGATGCTGACATTTTGATCAAATCTATTTTTTAAAAAGCTGTCTTTTTATTTTTTGCAGGGTTCACTTGCTGGTCTTGCTTTTTTTCAAAGCACAAAAACAGTTTTAAAGAATCTGCTTTTGTTTCCTGAAGCAAAATAATATTTAAGACGTTAGATTTTTGAGCTGTGACCCTTCAGATGAGAAGATTCTCTTTAAAAGACTGGGGGAGGGCAGGCTGCTGGTGTGGAGAATGCTCGTCCTTCACTTCATCACTGAACTTACTTCAAACTCATTTAGTACTTTGGTGTCTGAATGTCCCCTGTTTTCTCCTGAACTTCAGAATGTGTCTGTTCTGTGTCATGTGGATTATTTGCTTTTGACCCGATGCAGTTTTTTTGGGGCACCACAGTGAGATCAATATCTTATGGATATGCCATTGTTTAGCTGACAGTCTTCTCAACAGTTTGTCCGAAAATCATTTCTGTGTCTGACTTTGTGTTTTCAGCAGCATCAGACTGTAGAACTCAGAACTTAAGGAAGTTGACTTTGCTTCCCAGCCAAAATAGTTTAATATTTCCAGAAATCTGTACTTCTAGGTTGAAGGCCAGAGGTGAATTATGAACATTGTTTCTTGCGCATAATTATCTGCTTTTGCGCAGTAAATACTTGATTTTTTTAAAGAAGTGTTTTCTTTGCTCTCAAGCGCTTCTGAGGCTTTAATTTGAAAGGTCTCACCGGAAGTTCTTTTTTTCCCCTTTTTTTCTGGTGACCTGAACTCGGCGTGACCTGTTTGGGGATGGGACGGGGGTGTCACACAGGCCGTGCCAGAAGCTTGCCTCTTCTGAAGGACTCCCGCACTTGCTTCCCGCAGCAGAAGCATGGCGCCGCGGTGGTGGGTTTGGCTCGTCTTTCTGCGGGCGGCGGAACTCACCGCCTCGGGGCTGGTGAAGGATGCGGGCACAGGCGGGCCTCCGTCGGCATCCAAACACTCCGTGTTCCGAGCCGAAGGTTCGGGACTTGACGAACTGAAGCGGGTCACTCGGGGAGCCAAGGAGGGGAAGTTCAGGAAAAGAGACCCGCTTCCCGTGAACAGTGGCGAAGATCCCCGCGGCCGCGATGACCCGGGCGGATACTTCACCACCACCCGGTCCTACCGGCTCCCCGCCGCCCCGCCGAGGAACTCCTCTGTCGGCCGCAGACCGGAGCTCCTGAACCCGCTGTACCCGGTCACCGACGGCTCATACTGGGCGTACGCGGTCGTGCTGCTCGCGCTCGTCGTGTTCTCCGCGGGAATCGTGGGGAACCTCGCGCTCATGTGCATCGTGTGGCATAACTTCTACCTGAAGAGCGCGTGGAACTGCATCCTGGCGGGACTGGCTTTCTGGGACTTCCTCGTGCTTTTCTTCTGCCTCCCCGTGGTTGTATTCCACGAGCTGACGCTGAAAAGGTTGCTAGGAGACATTTCCTGTCGACTGGTGCCGTACCTGGAGGTGAGGTGCGCGTGCGCGTGCGCTATCAGGACCGAAGCGAGTAGAAGACCCAACATTCTTAATATTTACACAGGTGTTAAAGTTGTCATCTAAAAACGTAAATGCTGTTTAAATATTTCTCATTTAGAGTCTAAAAGTCACGAAATCGGACAAAAACAAATAAAAACTCGTGGAAATTGAACCTTTGATAGAAACAAACAGCTTTACAATTAATATAAAGTATGTAGAAGAATGCAGTATCTATGCGAATGTTCAAAGTGAAAAAAATGTAGTCAAGTAGAGAGTAAAAGTTGGGTTTATTTTGATATTCAGTACAAGTACAAAGTAGCCAAAAAGACTCACTTCAGTCCGTTTACTCAAAGTACTTGACACCTCTGCAAAGAAGCTTGTTTTTACGGTCCATGGGGCTGATCTGGTTCCTGGGTAGAGAAGCTGGAAATGGACGTGTTTTCGTTTTAGTTGAGAACCTCAATGCCGTTCTTTTCTGTCCAGTTTCATTCATTGGGTTCTCACTGAGATCCTTTTGTCAGATGTTTTTGTGATGCAGCTTTGCAGAAGATTTTGTGCAGAATTCACTCTGATGGGTCACAGAGTCCACATTTCAATAAGAGCCTTTTATAATAAATACATGGGAAAATAAATGTCATCAAAAAAGAAGGAACCCTAATTATGTTTAGGTTATTTCCTACAAATCATCGCAGGTAGTTGTAAAAAAGTCCGGGTGGTTTGTGTCTTTGTTCTCATTTTCAGATGGCTCTTCTCTTTACAAGTATGGGCGGTTTGGACTCTGTTCCTGATCCAGGGATAAGGCAGCATGAGGTTTCCTTTTCCTAGGTCCATGAATCCAAACAGCAAAGCAGAATATGTGAAGCAAAGGAAAGAAGATTTTAAAAAAAGTCTTGTCTGCAGTAAAAACTGAGGAAAATGAGAGATGTTTTTTGAAGATTTGTGTTGTTTTTTACCAAGGAGGTAATGCTCTTGGGAATCATCAACAGGGACAAAACGGCCAAAGTGCTTTAGAGCAGAAGAGAATGTCTTCAAGATCATTTGTAATCTAACACTCAGGAGCAGTGAATGCTGCAGGGTTAGCAGGAAGATCTCCTTTACTGTTGAACACGGGACGTCCCTGCAGGACATGCAGCCTTTCTGCTGCTTCCACAGCTTTCAGATCACTCAACTTTGGTAAATTGCAAAACATCTTGGAAGAAGCCGCCATCACAACATCAGACTGATGGACTCCTCCTTCTCTCTTTTTTTGTGAACCGTCGTATCTATTTTCTGCCAATTAAATCACAGTGTTCTTTTTGGCTTCTTTTCCCAGCAGCTTTCAGTGAGGGTCAGCCCACCGTCTGCCTCTGCCTTCTCATGCTCATTAAGGCTCAGAGTTAATGACATTAAGTTGTGTCTGAAATGTACAAGGTCCTTGGGCATTTTAGAGGACAGGTCTGCAATGAGTCTGCAAAAGAAACAAGACCAGCTTCAACATAAGGCTCAAAAAACGACATCACCATCATCATCATCACCCCCCCACACACACACACACAAAAGTTCTTCCTGAATTGACCATGCCCTGCAGATTTGTTAAACATTTAGCAATCAAATGCTGACATGGATGTTAAACCTCCACAGAACCACGTCTCTGCCCCAACAAGGAGCTGCCTTCACTACACAGTGAAATGCATGCTGGGAATTTTTGGCAAACAAACAATTACAGATTTATGAATAATGCATCAGTTCCTCAGACATAAATATCACCTGAGAGTTGTTTAATTAATTATTATAAGCTTGGCATTGGGTTGACTATTACCCACAGAAAAACAGTATTGCAGCATTTAAAGCTTGTTTCAAAAGCTTCTGATTCTGTGTTGAACACAAGGAATAAAAGTCCTTAGCACGCTCTTCACTGGAGCTTCATGATTTGTTGAAAGCCTGTTGTAAGAGCACAACGGTGATGGTGGATGGCATTGGTTTCTGTAGTCCATGTCCACCTAATGCTTCAGACACTGGAAGTTAAAGGTTTTGGCACCTTAATGACCTGAACACTTTGCATTCGCTGAAGCAACGATGCTACAACAGGCAGGAATGTGGGTTCCCCTGGGTAGAGGACATTTTTGAGAGGTTGCCATGGAAACTTGTGGAGACAGCAGACGTACCTGCTGCTGGTGTGTACCCCGCCTTCATCTGACAGTAGGTTGGTTGACTCCAGAAACCCCAGGACCCCAAAACGGATTAAGCAGGTTCATCAAATAGACGGATGGACAAGTGCTGGTTCTGCACCTTTTTTTTTTTCTCTTTAGAGACATTGTGACTAGGCTGCAAAACATGCTGTGATGTCGTTTATTAGAGCTCGACGATTTTATCTAGGTACCAGCATTATTGTTCTGAACAGTAAGGCTGCTGAAGCCCAAACAAAGATGTTTTTGTTGTCTTTAGGTGTTGACACCATGTCTATTCACACAGTTCAGACCCTCAATAAAAGGGAAGAGCTGGAAGTGAAGTACGTGGGGGTGGAGGGGCTGAGTTGGGTCCGTTCAGCAGGTGTTACATTCTTTTCTTTCCTGTTTCCAACAGGTAAGCTCTTTGGGCGTGGCCACGTTCAGTCTCTGTGCACTGAGCATTGACCGCTTCCATGCAGCCACTGGCCCCACCCCCGTTCATACACTAAAAGTGGAATCCTGTCAGTCCATCTTGTCTAAATTGGGCGTCATCTGGCTCGGATCCATGGTGCTGGCGGCTCCTGAGCTGCTGTTATGGCAGCTGCTGCAGGAAGCAGTGAGCCCGCCAGCATCACCCTCCAGCGTGCTGCAGAACCAGCCTACTGGCTCACTGATGGCTGCTCTCAGAGCTCCAACCGACACACTGAAGATGGACATCTGTGTCCGTGAGCCTTCTCTGGAGCTCCCGCAGAGCATCTATGCCCTGGTGCTGACATATCACGAGGCCCGGGTGTGGTGGATCTTTGGCTGCTACATCTGTATGCCAGTGCTCTTCACTCTGGCCTGTGACCTGGTGACCCGACATGTGTTAGCCCAGCGCCTTTCTCAAAAACACATCTGTGAAAAAGTAGCTGGCAAGTGCTCCTCTTTGCCATCATCCACAACAAGCAAGAAGCAGCACATGAGGGAACAAAGCCTCCACTCCACTGTGATGGCACTCAGCATCCTGTACGTCACATGCAACCTTCCACAGAGCATTTGCAACATCACCCTGGTGTACATGTCTGCCCCTCTGATAGCTGCCCTTCCACCTCTAGTTCTGCCTGCACTGGCTCTGCTAGAGCAGTTCTTGCTGTTTGTACGCTGTGCAGCCACTCCGCTGATGCTGCTCTGTCTGTGCCGCTCGCTAAGCCAGGCTTTTATGGACTGCTGCTGCTGCTGCTGTGAAGAGTGCCTCATTGACAGCACCTCCTCTTCAGCATCCTCTGCCTTAACAGCTGCCACCTCTGCGCTCTCCCCGCCTCCATTACCTTCCAGCAAAGAGAAGATGAAGATCCTCCTGTCCACAGAGCTAGTAGGTGACACAGCTTTAGGAACACCCTGCTGAGCTCTACCAACGCACAAGACCATCCTCTCAGTTCATCACAATCTGATGCTCACAGGATCAACTTTTTGGATCATCTGGTATTTGAGAAACGGACCCCTGATAGACTGATAACAGTGTTAGAAGTCATCCAAAGTCACAATGTTTGTGTCTAATCTTCCAAAAAAACCTCATCAAATTCCACATTTGTCCACAAGGACACATGAACGGTTCTGGTCTGCTGTGTGGTGTACCACCCCTAAAAAGAACATCCTGCGCAACTGTAGAAATTCTCCTATTTTCTACGGTTGAGCAGGATGTTGTCTGAGGGGTCGACAAAGACCTTTCACGTTCTGCTTCACAAAGATATTATTATTAAAATTGTCTTTGTGAAGCAAGACATGAAAAGTCAGTTTTGATGAAAACTGAAACATTGCAGGTTTGATGAAACTCTTTCCATCTATTAAACCCATAAGTAAAACTTTCCAAACCCCGGCTGCTTTTTGAGTTCCTCTTTTCATTCCGGCTCTCCTCTCCACACTGCAGAGTTCAGAGCTAAAGTCCTTTTTTCCTATTGCCTTAAATCATGCAGCAGATGAACAAGCTCACACCACTCTTCTCATTTTGGTGAACCCATGCATTCAGCTGTGGTGACACTTGTTCAGAAGCCTGGCAGTCAATCATAGCTTAGTCATCAATCATCTGAGCAATAAAGACAGCTTGATGCAAAGTATGAATTTTAAATGTATAATGTAGCCGTGTATAACAGGCAGTTAGGAAATACACTTCCTATAGGCATTGTTTTTTTAAACAGAGTATAGAATTTGTAATTGACAGACTGAAATTTTTTGTTTTGATTTTGTTTGCATTCTGTAGTAATTTCTTAAGTACTATTATACTTTTTGTCTTAATTCTAATTTTAAAAAGTTCCAATTGCTGTTTAAAAAGGGAAAAGAGATGATCTGAGGATTGTGAAAGTGCACTGAAAGACTTGCTGGTTCAGTCTGTGTTTCTGCTGGTTATTGATCTTTTGTACATGCTGGTGGTTAAATAAAACCTGGGATTTTTTAGGAAAAGAAGTGTTTGGTCTCTGGAATTCCTCGTGTGTGTTTTTCTCTGAAGGACAGTAGGATTGGATCAAGGGGCTCTTTAAACAAACTTACAGACAGCAGTAGAATCAGCCATGAGGAGCACAGACAAGTCCTTTGGGATTTTAGGAAAAACCTTTTAGCCAATCAACTTAGAAACTAACAAATAACCAAATTCTCTGTAATGTAATGTTCATGACACATGTGCTGTCTGAACATTGAGAGCTCAGTTGTTTTAACATCTTGAGCTTCACTGCTGGACACTCTACTAACACAAAGGCTCTACCACCAAAACTGTTCCATCACACCATAGAAGTAATACAGTCCATTAGGGGAGACACTTTTAAATGGAAAATAAAGCATCAAAAAATGAGCAAAAGAAAGAGTAGAGATGTATTTTTATTCCGAAAGCATCTGTGTCATCTGGTTTAAGTGACACACTGAATGTTAAAGTTCAATAAATAGAAATCAGCTGACACATTTTTCAATTTTCCTAATGTTTTCTGCATTTTTATTACTTTTATGTCAGAATTTACTTTAAACAAATGTGCTAAGTGGGTCAATTGCTATTAGTTAACTAAATCTAAAAGTGAAAAAAAAATGTTAATAACATTTATTTTAACATTTACGCATACCGGTTTTTAGCATTTTATATTAAACACTTAGGTTTACTTTTGAATTAACCATTCAAGTCACATTCTGGCACTTTTTTTGTTGTAGATTCTGACAAAAAGGCAATACAGACGCAGCAAATGTTAGAAAAGTTGGTTAAATCTGACTAAACTGTCCGCTGATATTTATTCCCGGAATTCAAAAAGTTTTTAAATATTCAACTGGACACAGTCTTTGGCTTGAATACATTTTATCGCTCATCCAAGTGGCTTCTTCAGTTCTGTTTGACTGGTGAATTAGATATATTTATCCTCCCACTTAAGTTGATATATATATGGCATTAAAACTGAGAGGTCTGAGACCAGGACAGAGAGACGTTTGGATCCATGTGCAGCAGCAAAAGGGTTTTAATAAGACAGCAAACTGACCAGATAAGGGTAGAGGCAAAAACAGAGTCAAAAGACAGGCAGAAGTCGAGGACTTGGAGCAAGACTGGGAGACGCAGAAAAGGCGAGGAGTCGGAACCAGAGAACGATGAGACAGGTAAGCGCTTGGTATGTCTGCAGAGCAAAACAATACTTCACGCCGGAGTCCAGGTGGGGTTTAAGAGGAGTGGAGGTGATTGAGAACAGCTGGGAGGACGTGGGAGAGAGAGGAGGCAACTAGTATTCCGGAGAGAGTTCCCTCTGATGAGAGGAGGCAGGGCTGGAGGACTGAATCCTGACAAAAATATTCATATTGCCATTAAAAAGCACCTTTAAACATTTAATGTGTGTTTAAAGTGTGTTTGGGCTGTGATTTTTTAAAAACCAGGATTGTACATCAATGAGAGGTTGTGTTTGAGTTCATCCCCTCTTTACAGTGAGGGATTTTCTATTTTTACAAAAATAGCTTCCTTGATTCCTCTCTCAAACAAGCGACGTCTCTTGGAGAGGACCTGGACCTCACTGTCCTAGAAGGAATGTCCTTTGTCTTTTAAATGGAGGAGAATGACTGACTCTGGTCCACTGGAATTGGGTCTCCGTGTGCTGACTCAGCCGCTTGTGCAGTGGTTGCTCAGTTCCCCAATGCACAAGTCATTCCATTCCTGACTAAACTGAACAGCAGACACCATGTCGCTCTGCTTGTGCCTGGGTGCTCTGTCCTTCGAGTAGATCAGCCTTTGCCTTAAGGTGTTCCCTAATTTGAATGCTTACCCGGATGTTGTGGTTGTGAAAGATCCTTTTCAGTTTCTTTGATAACACAGTCACATGACAGTGCTTTTTCCTCTTTTTCTGGTTTCTCCCTGGTGGTGGCTCGCTTATGTACTTTAGTGAAGCACATAAGACTGGTCCACCAGTCATCAGAACCATCATCATTCCCCAATTCCACCAGAACACCCCCAACTTTTTGTTCATGGATGATAATGCTCCACCACATGGTGCCAGAATTGTCACAGCTGGACTTAAGGAAGTAGGAGAGCCTCATGTGTTATGACCAGCAATGACCTCTGACCTTAACCCCATAGAGCACATCTGGGACCAGCTGAAACAGAGACCGGATGATCTGAACTCACCCACTGCATGTAGCACTTGTGGAAGATCAACATCATGAGTCTAGTGAGGAGCATGAAACATCACTGTCAAGCTGTCATTGCAACAAATGATGGAAATATTGACATAGTCAGTTTGGATTATTTATTTTTGCTTTAATATTGTCTTAATATTTGGAGTCATAAATATCAAATTTCTGAAAGTTGTGTTTCTTCTCATCCATTATTAGTAATAGCAAAGGGAAGTTTTACGTATTTTATTTATTAAAATTCAGACCACATTAAATTTGTATGTTGGTCCCTTAGCCCTAATTCTCTTTCTTTTATTTTGTTAATAATATTAATATTAGCTTCCATTTTCTCTTAAGTTCTTTGAGTCTGAGATTGGATTCATCATCAACACAAACATTATTAAAACAACTGTTTCAATTAGAAAGACCACTGTGACTAAACACTTTTATCTCTGTCTGTTAACAAAATGTTGAATGTATTTTAATTGTGTAACTTGTACACTTAGTGTTTGTTTTTCTCCATGTTTTCATCTTCATGATAAGCTCAAAATCCTTAAACTGAACTCTCAACAAGCTTCAGTTTAGCTGACAGTGAACAAAGGTGGAGCACTGCTGAGTTTCTTACTTTAATAACAGTATTTTCAGAACAACTGAAGTAAAGGTCCAGTTTCTGAGCTTCTAAGGAGCCCCCCACCCTTACCCCACCCCCCTGCACCATGGCATTTCTAAATCCGTGTTCCTGCTAAGCTCTGTATTCTCTCAACATCAAAGCTGTTAAAACAATTTCATAAAGTTTCTTAAATGAGCAGACATGTCTGAAGAGTTCTGCAGTTGCACAGACACAAAGGAAAGCTGAAGAGCATCTGAAAGCATCCTGTCTTGCACAACAGCGTTTTTGGAGAAGGTGCTGAGTCTGGGATGGAGCTGGCTCATGGTCCATCCTGCTGGCTGAGAGAGCATGCATGCTCCTACTGTTGGGAATAGTTTTGCTCCTTCCTGTCCTTGGGGTCGGATGGGCAACGTCGCAAGGTTTTCGTCCAGATTACTTGAAAACTGTCTGTGGAATGTCCCCAAAGAATTGATTGTAACCAGATTACTTGAGAAGTGTTTTCACAAAGACTCCGGGAAAAAACGATAACAAATCTGTTATTGGAACGACTAGTTCCAATAACAGGGCTAGTGACTCCTCCGGTAGAATTTGCCAGAATCACAGTTGTGTCTTTTGCAATGGGAGGGACACTTTTGAACTATAAGAGATGGGACGAGAAAGAATTCGGGGGCTTCTATCGATGATTGGGTTGTGAGATGCTGAAGATCTGCTGAGTTTATTCTGGAATAAACAGACCCTCTGAGCAAACAGCAGATTCCAGGTTTTTATTCTGAGTCCACTTTTTTTCCACAACACTACTTGCCCAGTAATCTGGAGCAAGGATGTTACATGAGGCCCAAACCGAGTCTTTGCTCTTTCAAACTAAATAAAAATTATACTTGTAATTACAATGGAGAACATTCAAATGTCCTTTTCGCCATTTGTCTGCTTAGGTGAAGGCCTCAGTTTCTGCTGTATGGGACTTTCCCTTCACGCTGTAAGTTGAGGCGCTTGAGCTGAAATATTTGTCCTCCCACGTCGCTGTTCCTGGGCAAAAGAAGGAGGAGGGGAGGCCTCAATAAGGCCTGCTTTGTTCTGGCACCCCCTCTTTGGCTCAAAGAAAGACTCTTCAACAAAGCTGCATATCAACTGGGCCATCCTCAGGGAGAGTTGCTAAGCTACAGCACCCACCACCCTCCACCAGCTGCCCCAGCCGCTAAGCAGAGAGGAGGAAAAGAAGGGAGATGCAGGGGAGGAGCTGCTGTGCTTCAGTCAGATAAGCCAAAACCCCAGCTGCACTCTTCTCTGTTACCCAGGAAACCTGTTGGAACATAGCAGCATGATGGCCTTAAATGACAATGTGGGTTCAGACCAACAATGTGCCCAGTTTAAAGAAGGCAAAGGCCTAATCCTGCTGTGTTGTTGAGGCTCCATGAGTCTTTATGTAGCAATCTGTCATCCAAACGTTCTGAATGATGAATGCGTGAGCTGAAAGCAGAAGTGGGCGTAGGACCTGAGTCTAAGATGAGACATGTAAATGTGCCTGTGCGCTGCAGAACAAAGAGTTCTTGAATGAAAACTTTTACTTGCAAATACAAAGCAAAGGAGTTAGGAGAGGATGGGAGGGTTGGAAATTTCCCAAACTTTCCTCGTCCTTCTGATGAGCCTCAAATACACCACATTCCAATACATCTTCCAGGCAATCAAACATCGTAATTGTTAGGTTCAAATAACCTGAAACATTTATTTCTGCAAAAACAAAGGAGACGGAGACAGTTAAGCTCTTTTTTACTTGCAAGGAGAGACAGAAGGAGGTGCTCCAACCACCTCTGAGCATCCCCTTCCGAACCCTTACTATTTATTAAAATCTGGCAGTGACCGAGTTACAATCAGATGCAGCTCTGAAGGAGGGGAAAAGGAAAGAAAAACACAACTCCACCAGGGGACAAGAGTTGTACATAGTTTCAGCTTCTCAGCTCGCATGTTTTCAATGTTGTGTCTCGTCATTCTCCCTGCAGCCAGTCTCTCAGTCACAGGTCTTCAGGATAAGCTAAACAGCAAACTGCACAGGTTCAGAGCAAACCACATCATTCTAACATACTAACACAATAATAGTAAGAATCTAAGAACTCTCTTTAGCGTGCAAAGCTTTTGCTTTATTATTATTAACTCTAACAATAAAAAAACATCTTAAACTCATTTACAAAACTTATTACATAAGGAAAACTATCCTCTCTATGCTAAATAACAAAGTTTTTCAAATGCTTATTTGTCTTTTTTACTTTTAGAGACTTTCCTCTCCTGTTTTTAACAAAGCTCTGTGCAGACCCAGGGGATGGATGATGAGAGGTCTCCTGCATCCAAACTAGTCTTGCATGAGTTTGGGAGAACAGGAGCACAAATAAAAATTAAATCTAATGAAATTAAAGACATTTTTCCTAAAATGCTTTCATACTTTTTTTTTCTTAAAAAAAACACCTTGCTTTTCTAAGACTACTTACCTGCTTTCTTCAGGCACGTCAAATGTTTCTCTAAACATAAAACAAAAGTAAACACTTGCATTATTCAAGTCAAGTCATTGGTTAAACTTTTGTGAGGATTTCATTCAACATTTAATCTCAATAAGATCTAGTAACTGTGCAAATGATTATTTGTTTGTATTCCCATAGCTCCTGCAGGAAGCTGGGCACTGTCAGTTCCCAGCAGCACCAGAACCGGAGGCTTCCTCCAAGACCAGAACACTGAGGCTGTCTACTCTGCCAAGTGTGAGATGGTAGGCGGTGGAAGCTGGCTGGAGGCTTGCTGTTCTGCCAGCGGGAGGACAGACTGGGCCACATCCTCACTGTACCCTTCAAGACAACACAGGAAACATGAGTGAACCTTAAACAAACTCTGGGGGTTCTTTTGAGCAAAAACAGCTTTCATTCACACCACAGCACTCAGACGGGAAGAAAGGTCTCATTCAAAGAAATACTTCAAAGATTAACACTAACCAGACAGTAAAACCTCAAAGCAAATGTTGGTTTACTTTGTTTCTGAGAACCAACGACACTCATCAGTTTACTGGGATTGAGTGTATTTCATGCCAAGTTTTTTTTAGAGATAAAATGAGATCTAAATAAAGCCTAAAAACCCATGGAATCATCTGCATTTTCACATCTATTTCCTTTCAGTTTGTGAGCAAGATTCCCAACGTCATGTGGTTATATCCTCTTCTACACAAACCAATGCTAAATGGATCATATCTCAGTTTATTTGTCTTTATTTTAAGAGGTGGCTGTGGAGCAGACGTACAGCAGTCCATCTCTGATATAAAGATTACAGATGCAACTCCTGCTCTGCCTGCCCACATGATCCCAGCCAGGTTTGACCAGCACAGACACCTACACTCAAAAAAATCCTTTGTTGGGTGAACATAATATAATTGTGGAAAGAAATTCCACGTAAACCAAATGTGTTAAAATAGCAATAAAGATATGTGTTGGGAGATCTGAATGCATTCATGTTGGAGCAACAGAATGTATAAATGTTGCTGTAACATGATGATTGCAGCAGTTGACCTGACCCTGCTGCTAGTGTCAGGAAATTGTGGTGAAGGACCTAAAATGCAGGAAACCAGGCTTGGTGACAGAAACTAAGATATTTAAGACGAAAAAATAAAAAAACTGAGACATGACAAAATCATTTATTCTTTTATTTATTTTCTATACCCTTTTTGCGGTCATGGGGCTGCCAGAGCCTAACCCAGCCACTTATGTAAGGGGAGAACATGCAAATTCTACACAGAAAGGTCTGCCATTGGTGACACTGTTTGAAGTTCCCCAGCTGGGACTTGAACTAGGGGCTGTTGTACTGTAAGGCAGCAGTGCTAACCACTACATCATCGTGCAGCCAATGGCAAAAATCTTGGAGAACCAAAAACATGGCAAGGCAAAGCAATGAACCAAAAAAACCAGACACTTCAATTCACTGAGGTTGATTAACTATAGTTGATTAATTTAAGTGTCTGGTTTTTTTAGGTTCATCGCTCTGCCTTGCATAAGTGGCTGGGTTAGGATTAGGAAAGCCACACACCTGTCTATACAACTGTGACCTTCCAGCTCACAGTGATGTCAGAGCAAATGAGAATCACGAGGTCAAAGGAACTGCCTGAAGAGCTCAGAGACAGAATTGTAGCAAGACACAGATCTGGCCAAGGTAACAAAAAATATATCTGCTGCACTTAAGGTTTCTAAGAGCACAGTGGCCTCCATAATCCTTAAATGGAAAATGTTCAGGACGACCAGAACCCTTCCTAGAGCTCCGGCCGACTGAGCTATCGGGGGAGAAGAGTTTTGGTGAGAGAGATAAAGAAGAACCCAAAGATCTCTGTGGCTGAGCTCCAGAGATGCAGTCGGGAGAAAGTTGTAGAAAGTCAACCATCACTGCAGCCCTCCACCAGTCGGGGCTTTATGGCAGAATGACCTGATGGAAGCCTCTCCTCAGTGCAAAACACATGAAAGCCTGAATGGAGTTTGTTAAAAAACACCTGAAGGACTCCAAGATGGTGAGAAATAAGATTCTCTGCTCTGATGAGACCAAGATAGAACTTTTTGGCCTTAATTCTAAGCTGTATGTGTGGAGAAAAGCAGGTACAGCTCATCACCTGTCCAATACAATCCCAACAGTGAAGCATGGTGGTGGCAGCATCATGCTGTGGGAGTGTTTTTCTGCTGCAGGGACAGAACGACTGGTTGCAATGGAGGGAAAGATGAATGCGGCCAAACACAGGGATATCCTGGACCAAAACCTTCTCCAGAGTGTTCAGGACCTCAGACTGGACCGAAGGTTCACCTTCCAGCAAGACAATGACCCTAAACACACAGCTAAAATAACCAAGGAGTGACTTCACAACAACTCTGTGATTGTTCTTGAACGGTCCAGCCAGAGCTCTGACTTAAACCCAATTGAGCATCTCTGGAGAGACCTGAAAATGGCTGTTCACCAACGTTTACCATCCAACCTGATAGAACTGGAGAGGATCTGCAAGAAGGAATGACAGAGGATCCCAAATCCAGGAGTGAAAAACTTGTTGCATCTTTCCCAAAAAGACTCATGGCTGTATTAGATCAAAAGGTGCTGCTACTAAATATTGAGTAAATGGTTTGAATACTCAAGACCATGTTATGTTTCAGTTTTTCTTTTTTAATAAATCTGCAAAAAACGTCAAAAATTCAGTTTTTTTCTCAACATGGGTTCTGTGTGTACATTAATGAGAAAAAACTTTACTTAAATGATTTCAGCAAATAGCTGCAATATAACAAAGAGTGAAAAATGTAAGGGGGTCTGAATACTTTTAGTATCCACTGTACATTTTAATGTGACCATACCGCGCCCAGGCCTTAACCCCAGCATGCCTGAACTTATTTTCAAATATTTTTAATTAAACATGATGCTAAATTAAGTTGAGTCCTTTATTTTATCGTAGCCTTTGCTGCAAAATAGCAACATATAATGTGAAGGGGTTAAAGAAATAAAAACTATTCACCATAACATTTGTGCTCCAAACCCCCAAAAATCCTTCAAAATGCGAGATTTATTTCCCTGTTGAGATACATTGAAACGTTTGGACAGGTGACATTACAGTTTCTCTCTGTTGGTTTGGCTCATTTCTTCTAACTTCAAACTTTATTTATTTGTACAGGGCCTTTACTTCAATTGAAACCCAAGGTGCTTTACATTAGAAATAATAATAATAATAATACATAAAAATAAAAAAATACAATTAATAATAATGAATAATTAGTAAAAATAATAAAAACCAGTTTGAACTTAGAGGTTTGGACCAAATACAAACCACACAAAACAACCACTCTTCCCTCCCCAGCTCCTCTTTCCATCCACCCAGCCCCCGCAATACATGACCCCCCCCCCCCCCCCCCCCCACACACACACAGGAAAAATGAACTAAAAACTGCAGCTTCAAGGGAAATGTCTGGCTCAGTACTGCTGTGCAGAAACGATATTACGGGGATCCGTTTATTCCAAGGTCCAGCCCAACCACAGGGGTCATCACCGCAGTGCCCACCCAGCACAGGGCAGCACAGACCCCCCTCTACATCAGGTACCCCAGCCGCCCCAATGAGAATGAGCACCGCAGCACCAGCTCACCCATAGGCAGGAGGACCCCGGAACAGCAGATCCCCAAGAAGAAGCACTGGAGTTAAAGAATAAATGAAGAAAAAGCAACAATTGAACAAACACTTCAATAATGTGAATATAATCATAAAAACATGGTTAGTATATTAAAACAATAATTGTGTACATAAATTAACTAAAAATGATTCAAATAAAAGTTAATAAATAAAAAGAGAAAAGGATCAAATTAAATACTTACAGAAGTCATAAAAAAGCTAAATTAAAAAGGAGGGTCTTGAGCTTCTTCTTAAAAACCTCTGGTCTCTGCGGCTCTGAGGCAGGACGTTCCAGAGGTGAGGATCATAATGGCGGAAAGAGGAATCACCAGGAGTTTTGGTCCTCACCTTAAGAACAACTAAGAGGCCGGAGGACCTCAGGGTCCGTGAAGGTTCATATCTTAAAAGTAAATCCCTTGAGACCCTAGACCATTAAAACATTTAGAAATCATTAAAAGAACTTTAAAATCAGTCCTGAAACGCACAGGGAGCCAACGCAGAGATTTTAAAATGGGTGTAATGTGTTCCCGCCGCCTGGTCCTCGTCAGAACTCGTGCCGCTGAGTTCTGTAATAATTGTAAATTTGAAAGAGACTTTTAAGGTAAACCAGAGAGCAGAGCATTACAATAATCTAAACGATTAAAAATAAAAGCATCAGCATCTCTGTGCTGGAAAGAGAGAGGAATGAATGGACTCTGGTAATGTTTTTAAGATGATAAAATCCTGTCTTAATGACATTTTTAATATGTGGAATAAATCTAAGCTCAGAGTCAAAAAGAACGCCCAGGTTTCTCACACAGTGAGAAGGTTTCAAATTCTGCAACTTTGGTAAAATCATGTCTCTCTTGTCTTCAGAGAACAGTTCCTGAGAGGCCAACCTGACTCTATCTAAAGTCTATCTAAAAAAATCTGATGATCTTCTGTATCGAAGGCGGCAGTAAGATCCAGCAGCACCAGAACAGAAAGTTTCTACGTGTCAGAATTATTTCTGAGGTCAGTTAAAATCTTTAAAAGGACCATCTCCTAAAACCAGATTGACATGTATCTAAATTATTAAAAAAACATGTAACTGAGTAAAAATTATTTTTTCAATAATTATACCTAAAAACAGTAAGTTGGATTCAGGTCTATAATTATCCATCATGTTTGGATCCAGGTTGTTGTTCTTCAGAAGGGGCCTCACCACCGATGTCTTACAGGCAGTGGGGAAGACGCCCGTCTGAAGAGAGCAGTTTACCACAAGTAATAAGAAAGACTAAATCAAAAAAAGGCAAAAATGATTTTTGCTTCTTCCTCATTGATTTGTTCATTTAAAGAGCAAACTAAAAAAAAAAAAAAAACACTTTCAGCACGGATTCAAAATTGAGAGCACATACTTGTGCAAAAAGCTCTTCTTCAACCTGACAGCTTCAAGAGGTAAACAGTCATGATTATTAAAAAAAACAAACCTAAAAATGTTAATCTCAGTTGCATTTGAATTGATCCGAGTGTGTTTCCAGACATCAGACAAGATCTTCACCTCTGGTGTACGGCCGCACTGCCTTTTGTTCATCAACTCCACTGAACAGAGTCAGATGAGCTGCTGGAGGAGAACAAGGCTGTCTCCAGAGAGTTGAAAGGAAAGGCTGGAGCCTCGAGTGTGCGAATGCCTTAAGGTACAAACTTGACTGTTTCTTGAGAATGCATTATCTACTCTGAGAATTTTCTTTAACGTTCTGCCACTTTCTTTTTGTGTAACGCATGTGCTGTACATACTGATGGACATACTGACAGCCGTGTCACACGTGCTGAGAAATCTTCAAAATCAGATCAATCAATCGTCCAATACGCTCTGTGAGTACACATTTCAATAATCTACAAACAATCTCTGCAAGTTATTGCAAATAAGATCAAATAAATATCCTGTTTTTGGGGGGGGTTAGTAATGTTTTTGTGAATGTCTGTGAGTCTAACTATTAAAATCAAACAAATTCTGCTCTGCACACATTGAGGATTAAAAGTCTTTCAAGTAAAAGTCTAATTTTTTTTTCAATGTTCATGATTTGTGGCAGAAGAAACGATGAGAAAAATACATATTTTGATGCATATTTATTTCTTTCACCCGCAGGAACAATGTCAATGCCTCAAACGACAGTCGGCGAGTCCAAACGTAAACTCTAATTCAGATCAGATAGTGTCATTTCTTCAATTGGGTTTTGTTTCTTTCAACACGTTAGTGGCTGTTAGGCCTTTAGGAGACAATCCAGGCCAGATAGCTTGTCCAAAGTGCCATCAAGCAGGCTTAACCAAGGTGGATCACTCTGCTGGTTTACTCACTTATCTTCTCTGTGGAGGACTCTTCCTTTGTGGGTAAGAGAAGCTTCCTTTTTAGTTACATGAAAAATATCTTTATTTAGGGAAGTGATGAAGTTGCCATCTTGAATCAGCAGATCTTTTTTTCTTTTGGATGAAAGAGCTCCTGGGTACCTGCAGTGAGCAATGGAGGATTTTTTAAAAATCAATTTAAAAGACAAAAAAATGCCACTGGTAGCTTAAGAGCTGGATGATGAACTCCATGATCAAAGTACTTTCATGTCAGATTATACCACCAGGAAGTTTGTCAGTCAAATGTGGGACTTGTATGAGATTTATATTTGTTATGATACTTTACATTTGATTTGCAAACCACTTGTTCTTTTGTTGTCATAAAAGTTGGCTGATTGTGAGTCCTTGCTGTCCTCTCCAGGTTTGTTTTGGGGTGCTGCCTCATCCCATTCTGTGTGGATGCCAAACACACCTGCCCCTCCTGAAAAACTGTCCTCAGAATTTAGAGACATTTTCAGATTTCTGCCATTTGGCAACCAATCAACCGGTCCATGTTTTCATTAGGTGATCGTAATCTATGTTTTTCTCACTGTTTGTCTCCATTCACCAACAGTTTCAGAGCATTTTCTCTGTTCTCGTTTAGTTCGACATTTTTTAACTACTTTTATCATTCTGTATAGTTTGTAGGTGGGTCAGCTTTACAAAGAATTGAATGAAATGTTTCATCCTTTTGTTTTTCAGATGTTTAACACAAAAGTTGTCTTTATGAATCCAAATTAATCATTCAGTTCTGTAAGCATGATGGTGTGTTGTCAAATAAAACCAAGATTCTGTATTTTTAGTTGTATTTAGTCTGTCATTTTGCCTCACACTGTGTGGCAAATAGCCTACCAATTAGTGAGCTGAATATTTAAAAATGCATCAGCCTTTCTTTTATATTCATGCTTTTTTAAATACAGCACATGTATTTTGGTGACAAATGGAAAGAAAGAAATGTTTTTAAATGTTTTTGAAGGAAACAACAGATCCAATACTACAATTAGTGCAGTACACCATGTTTATTGTTAGAGTTTTGAATAGACTTTTTTAGTTTATAGTATTTTGAAAAGTAATTTGGAGCTAAAACATTTATCTCATACATACAAAAATAGAGAAAAAAATAAAGAAATGGATAATTTGACACGTACAGCTCTCCAAGATAATCCATGAATGTAACCAGTTATTTTTTTAGGAGCTTCTTTCATCAAAAAGTAAATATTTAACATGTTTTGCTTCAGTTAGTCATATTATCAAATGCCACTGTCTGATTGAAATAAAGATGAATCCAGTTATTCAGAGCAGGTTCAGATAGTGATGAGCTGAGAAGTGATGAGGATTGCCAGGAAAACAAGAAGGGAGAAGCTGGTTTCTGCTTGGATTGGGACTCCGCTACCTGAAACACAAAGGCTTGTTTTAGGAACCAACAACATATTTGAAATACTTTCCTTAAAATGTTTGTGATATTTCATTGAGCACATGTCAGAAACATCACTAACCATGTCTTTCAATGGCATTAATAGCCCCATGACGCTTGTTGCTGACTTGTCACTTAGAACTGAAGAAGCTGAGCTCCCAGGATCACTCAAGCTCTCAAATCCCACAAGTAAACAAAAAGTTCAGAAATATCAGCGTGCTCTTAAAAAAAAGATTAATCTTCTTTTTGATTAAACAAATGCTGCTAATTTTAGGAGTATAAAAGATCAATCTGAATCTGTATTCCTTTTGTATTTAAGTGACAAAATGTTCTGGCCAGAAACCGAATTCTGTGTAAATCCACCCTCAATTACACGTAAAGTGGCATTATTTTGTTTTCAGAAGCTTTGATTCATAGATCGCATCTTAACAAACTAAGTTTGCTAATTTTGGGAAACTACAAATAAAAATGTTCTCATTGTAAACTACTTACTTTGCATTTCAAATAGTTCTCACTTTCTAAACTAACTTTGCCAAGATAATTTCTCTGAAGTTCCTACTTTGTTTAGGACTTCCCTGTAGTTGTAGAATCATCTGAGGCAGATCCAGCAGCTGTTGCTGTTGTAGATCCAGCAGCTGTTGTAGATCCAGCAGCTGTTGCTGTTGTAGATCCAGCAGCTGTTGCTGTTGTAGATCCAGCAGCTGTTGCTGTTGTGGATCCAGCAGCTGTTGCTGTTGTAGATCCAGCAGCTGTTGTAGATCCAGCAGCTGTTGCTGTTGTAGATCCAGCAGCTGTTGCTGTTGTGGATCCAGCAGCTGTTGCTGTTGTAGATCCAGCAGCTGTTGTAGATCCAGCAGCTGTTGCTGTTGTAGATCCAGCAGCTGTTGTAGATCCAGCAGCTGTTGCTGTTGTAGATCCAGCAGCTGTTGTAGATCCAGCAGCTGTTGTAGATCCAGCAGCTGTTGCTGTTGTAGATCCAGCAGCTGTTGTAGATCCAGCAGCTGTTGTAGATCCAGCAGCTGTTGCTGTTGTAGATCCAGCAGCTGTTGTAGATCCAGCAGCTGTTGTAGATCCAGCAGCTGTTGCTGTTGTAGATCCAGCAGCTGTTGTAGATCCAGCAGCTGTTGCTGTTGTAGATCCAGCAGCTGTTGTAGATCCAGCAGCTGTTGCTGTTGTAGATCCAGCAGCTGTTGTAGATCCAGCAGCTGTTGCTGTTGTAGATCCAGCAGCTGTTGTAGATCCAGCAGCTGTTGCTGTTGTAGATCCAGCAGCTGTTGTAGTGTTTGGTTTTCATAAGACTTCAAATATGGCAGGTTGGTGCCAAGCAGACCTTTTACTTCAGCTACAGATAAATTCTGTAAAAAGCAAGGAAAATATACACTTATACTTTTAATAAAACCTGACAGTAAAAAAAAAAAAAATCTTGTAAACTGAATAAAAATAAATCCTTGACGCATAAACATAGAATTGACCAACACAACGTTTTGATCCAGACTGCTGAAGGTTTCCAGGTCCATGCTAACGTTCAGTGGGATCAAACTTAGGATGGAGCAAACAGGTGCACCTCCTGAGAGAAAATCATAGAAAATATAAACCATCCTTATTATTCTTTCAGGCTTTTTTCCATTTGTTGTCCTAAAAATTATATTATATACCAATAGAAAAATGCTATTGTAGACCATAGACTTTGGTAGAAGAACTGGAGAACCATCGTTCTCCAGAGCCAGTTACAGGATCTCCAGAGACATCATGAGGAGGCAGCAATTAAACAATGTTATGCCTCCATCCTGGACCAAACCAAGTCTCTGGAGGTCCAGAGACTTGGACCTCCTAACATGGAGAGGCAGCGATGGGAGGAAGAAAAGAAAAAAATGACAGGCAAAATGGGCTTATAAATCTCATTTTTAAATATGTATATATGTAGGTGTTTGATTTTGACAGATGAACAGTTTGTATTGCTGTAAATTTCTATGTACATACAGCAGCAATCAAACTCTTTCTGGAAGGGCTGAGCATGGCTTACATGTTGCACAAATTGTTTTAAATATACCAGTTACAGAAACATCTGATGTGCTTTACATTGTGACAATTTCATTTGCAATTAATTGTCTCTTGTAAATGTGTATATCTGTACAAATAAATAATTTGTGACTTTGTATAAGTAATACATGTTCATTGTTTAATAAATAAAATGAACATTTTACATTAAGTTCTCTTAAAAAAACACCACCATGTACAGATAGTTAAAAATAGTTGGTATCATTCATAAAGAACAAAAAACTTTAAAAAAAAACTTTCAAAATGTAAGATCATGTGAAAGTAAAAAAAAAAAGCTTTTAAAAATATAAGATAAAAACCAACAAATTGGAAATAAATAGAAATGTACAATAATGTTCCTACACTGCCCCCTGCTGGACACCAAACAAAAGTAGACTGTTCACAATCTTATTTAGTCAAATGTAGACAGACAAAATTTAGATATTTCTACTGAAGCCTTTGACATTTTCTTCTTCTGAATTTAAACATTATTACATTTCTCTATCGGATTGAATTACTGTTATTCAAATGTTGCTCTTGGTCAAAACAGCAGCTTTATAACCAGGAAAGTGAAGATCCAAATCACAGCAGTGACTTTTATCCCAACATAAGTTACTCTGCTGCAGCTGAGAAGAATTGGAGAATCTAGTTTCTTTTTTCCTTTTCATTTTATTTATGTAAGGAAAAAAAAAGTAAAATTTGCTTTTGGTCATTAATTCTAAAACATTTGGACCTTTATTATGAGGAAATGATTGTTGTAACTTTTCTTCTGATATAATGCCTTTTTATTTTTTCTACTATTCACTGTAAGCCTGCGACTCCAAAGCCAAATATGGCTCTTTTCCCCTCCAGAAGTGTCTCTCTGGCTAAAGAAAAATTAAATAAGTATAATTATTTTAAAAATGAAGAATTAGAAGATAATTATTGATTTCATTTAGATTAGTTAAGTTTCTATATTTATGGCTGAGATGGACCTAGAAGTAAGATAAACTAGGTAAAAGTTTTTACATCTCTACTGATATAAAAAAGCTGTATTCGCGTTACCAGGAACCTCTAACTGTGATGCACAATACATGCAATGTGTGGACTTGAAACTTTTCGACAACAACATACTGAACACAGCGTGTTTCCTCAGAATTTAATACCTTAAAGATACATGTATCTGTTATTCCATAGTGATTAATTAGCAGATTAAAAGCAAACAATCTCTAGAGAATGTCAATAGAAAGGGAGTTAGGAAGTTTTATAAATGTCTGATGTGGAATTTCAAAATTAAAGCGCTTTGAAATAAGAACATGCAAATTAAATCTGTAAGATACTTGAACACTGATTTTAATTTTTTGAGAGGAGGCGTTTCATTTAGTGTAAACACTTGTTAATTATAAGAAGGAGCATTTAATTAATGTTGCTGGCACAGAGGGTATAAAAGTAAATGTTACCTTTTGAAGGCTGCCAAATGATATAATATAAAAGCACACAATAAACAGTTAAAACACATGTGAAAAGTACATAGTTTTAAAGTGATTTTTATTATTAAAATATTCAATCATGTGATGTCACTGCTGATTTTTCTTGTGATCTTCTGATGTAATTTCTGTTTTTATTACAGATCGATGCCACTGTGATTGATTTGATGGATGATAAGACCCTGTCTACTTACATTCCACAATACGGTGATCGCATCGCTGCAAGACGGTTCTGCTTAGAAAACAATGGTGCAAGTATTAAGGAATCTAAAAAATCCTCATTACTTGAAAAACTGAAGGAGAAAATGGGCATCAATGAAAATAAGTCTCCTGATCATGAGGAGACATTTACTTCAAAGAGGAAAAGAAAATATGCAAATAACAACAAATGGGCTCAGAAAAGGACTCGCAAAATTGAGTTAGGGTGGATCCATGAAGGTAAACAAGTGAGAAAGCGCAGAGGTGGAGGAGCAAGGACCTTAGATGTACCCAAAGACACCAAAAAGGCTGACATTTTACTGTATGCTAAGGATCTTTTCTTTCCAAATGGTAAAAGCAAATTTGGAAGATGGGAGGTCTTCAGTCAGGATATATTAGACTATCAGGAAGAGGCTGCATTTGATGACAATGTCACAATTGGAGAACTCTACTCAGTACTAAAAATGGGAATTCTAAGATTTTACTTGTGCACAAGATGTTGTAGTGATGAAGATGAAGAAGATGACGGAGGGAAAGCATGCATAAATGATGCTACACAACTGACTGTCCCACATCAAGGAAATGAGGAAACTGTTCATGCTGTTGTGAACTTGTCGTCGGGTTTTAGGAATTCTAATGAAGACACATTATCAGACACATCTGAAGTGATGATTGGCCCCTACCACGGAGAACCTCTGGCGTCTCAACTTGATGACACTCTTGTTGATGAACCATACCTTTTGCTTGAAGGAGATGATCTGGTCATCACATCCATTACCCTTCCTCCAACAAACACAGAAGTCAGTTTTTCAGATTCAACTTTAAGCCATGAAGGTTCAAGCTCTGCAGGATCATATGTTGTCTGTGTGACCATCAAACTTCACAGGGTTAATATTCTGGAAGAGATGATCACCCAGTTCAAAGATCCAGCACTCCTCAGACACTCTAAAATACACCTACATTGATGAAAGAGGAGCTGATGCAGATGGTGTATCAAAGGAGGTGTCTGCTGCATTTTGGTCAGAGTTTATTGACAACACAGCTGAAGGAGAGGAGTTCAGGGAGCCATCACTGTCTCCTAAATGGCAGGAAGAAGAATGGCAATCCATGGGTAGAATTTTAGTGAAGGGATTTCAGGACCATGGATATTTCCCTTGTCGCCTTGCCCCTGTTTTCACAGTGGCACTCATCTTTGGTGAAAACCAGATTTCAGATGATATGCTGTTTGAAAGTCTTCTTTTTTACATGACCCAGTCAGATAGGGATCTGATTACAAGGGCTCTAAATGAAGATCTTTCAGATGAAGACTCAGATGAACTGCTTGATCTGATGGACCGCCTTGATGTATCAGTGCTTCCAAGCAAAGAAAACTTAAAAGGAATTCTTCTGAAAGTTGCACACAAACAGTTGATCCAAAAACCGGCATATGCTGCAGAGAAAATGTCCTTTGTTGCAAGTCACTTCCTAAAAGAAGCCTTTCAAAGTCCACAACATGTCCTAGAAATGTATGAGGATAAAAAACCAACAACAAGAAAGCTGTTGAAGCTGCTTACTGCATCTCCCAGTTCTCCAGCAGAGAAACAGAGCTTCAGATTTCTTCAACAGTACATCAGAGGACTTGATGAAATAGGCCTCAGAAGGATGTTCAGGTTTCTCACAGGGTCAGATGTCATCTGTGTTGACAAGGTTGATGTTCTGTTCACTCATGTGGATGGACTGGCACGACGACCTGTGGCACACATGTGTGGCCCTCTTCTTGAACTACCATGGACATACACTTCCTACCTAGAGCTACGAAATGAACTGGACAATGTTTTGGCTGCTAAAAGCTCCTATGAATTCAGCATAGCTTGATTGAAGTTCATCTTGACTGAAGGAGTTGAAGGAATATTGATCAGCTAAATCATCTGTGAGATCATCTAACACATTGAAGACTATGTATCAAAAAAAACAAACTGTTTCAATTTCAGGGCTGTAATTCACTAGTGACCCAAAACAGGCTCTTGAATAGAATTGATTTTCCTTTCAAAAATTACATTTTTTTTGCTATAATGACAAATTTCACTTAAAAGTTTAATTATTCACAGTTTAATGGCTTTAATGTCTAATCTGTTCAATTTTTTTGCAGCCAGCTGTGTTTATAATTACGGGGTATAATAAAATATCAGCCTGTTACAGTGAAGTCTTTTACAAATCTTTTAGGACACAAGAAGTCTGTAAAGTATTTTTTTTAAGAATTCAATGTTTAGTTTGTATTTTTTTAAGTGTCCTTTTTCCCCTTTGCACTAGTCATTTGTTGGAGAACATGTTTTGAGAAAATTATTATGATATTTGGATATCAGTGTGTTGATGGATAAAATGGTTAATTGGAATAAAATGTACTGTACACTGGCATATAAAGTATTTCATGTAACATTTAACGAAAGTTCATGCTTTTTTCTTGTTGCGTACAAATAAAAGAGAAGTTAATATCTAAGAGAATTTATTTATTGTTACATATTTCTTATTTTTTTAAATTACAAATTCACAAGAAACTGTTCAGGCATCTATTGCAGTTGCAGAATATCTGCTGCTAAATGTAAAACAGTGGTAAAAAGATTCTGTGAAGGTGTTTGTGATGGCAGCATACCCTGCCACACCCACAACAAAATGGTGGTAACCCCTCTGCACAACACATTTTATATTTATTTTTCCCCACATATTTTACACTTGCATTTACACTCATAAATGAGCACACATTGGTTTGAGTTAAAATATACATTTATTTTTTGCTTATTTGTAACATCTATTTTGTTTGGTTTATTTATCTTGGTTTGTTAATTTCACCTGTTTTGAGTTTCCAGTGCAGAGGGTGTGCTGGTTGCTACAGGTGTGGTTGAGGTTCTGCTCCTGGAGCTGTGATGTGAGACCTGGCCAAAGGGGGAAATGAAGCCACCACAGCTCTTAAATGCTTGAGCCAGGGAATTGGGCAGGCGCCATCTCAGAAGCCTCCAAGGGGGAGAAATCATGGACTTCTTTAATGTTGTTTAACTTTCTTTCAGTTTATTGCTATTTATTTGTTCTAACTTTGTACTTCTGTTTTGTTCTTTCTTTCCACTGAAGAAAACCAAGTTTTGTGTTTAGTTTTGTCTGTAGTCTTTTGTTAAATGTTGTTAGTTCCCCCCTCATGTTTTTCTAGTGGTCTGATCACCCACTATATATATGTTCCCCTGTTGTGTCTTTGGTGAGGTCAGTTTGTTTCTGTTTCTTGGTCTGTTCAGTTGGTTAAGTTAAAGTTCAGTTTGTCACCTCAGTTAATTCTGTTCTTTTGACCTCTTTTATGGGCCTAATTTGTAAATACCATGTTTTTGGAGAAAAATTAAAACTTTCATTTTTGATATCTCTTCTGTTGTCCTCTTTGGCCGCTCGATCCCTCACAGTGTTCTTTAAGCAGTTAAAAAAAATCCAACAAAACAGATAAGCTGCAGATGTTGACACTAGAAAAAAATCTGCTATGAAAAGCCAGAAGGTGGTATCTGTTTTCTTTCTGCTGATCTAATTTGAATGCATTTTTATTATTGAACCATTTACTCCACAGCATTTTTTCCCTTAAATGCCTGTCCAAATATATTAGTGGGGAAAAATGTAATTAAGAATTTTTGCAAAAAGATCCACGCAAACAGCCCTAAGTAGTTTTCACTTTCATTGTAAGACCTATAACTTTAATAAATGACTTATCACTTCTTTATTTAAAAAAAATCAATCACATTCTTAAAGATTTGACTATTTCATTGCAGTAAAAAATCTCTGGTTAGGATGAAAAATTAGCGCAGTGCAACTGTATTCACAGTTGGGGCACAGCATGTAGGCCTGTTAATATCAAGAACGTTTTTCATTTCGATTGTTTGTGATGGAGTAGATAGATTTGACTACACATAGTTAGACATACATTTTCTGTAATTGAAGAAAAAAAATAACTTGTTTTACTTTCTATAATTAACCAACAATATTCAATATTTGTCCAAAAATATTTCAGTCAAAATTTCCAATGTCAAATCAAGTTCATAAGTTCATAAATCCTTAAGTATGTAGGCTCTCAAGAAGAGATAGAGTTCAACAGATTCATCTGCTGTGCTTGGTGGAAGTAAGGTGTTCTCTGACATTATGAGACAACACAAGCTGAAAACGGTTTCATCACAGGTATAGGGTCCTCTCTGTTGGCACTCTTCCTTACAAATTTCCACTGCCTCCCGAGGAACTTCTTTCAGATGATCCTGTCCTCCAAAAAGATGAGGGATGCTGTACATGAGAATTGGACGTCCACTTGGAGCAACTGCATTTCTGCTTCTGCGGACAATATGGGTGTTCCACAAATGTGCAACTTGCTGTAGCTCGTTCTGTAAAATATTTGCAAAAAACTCACTATCACATAAAGCCCACATTTCTTATAGATGATAAGTTATCCAGAATCACCACATAGTGACGGTCAGAAGAATAAGATTAAACAAGACTAACAGTGTGACATGTAACATAGGATAGAAATGTGATGATAGGAATCTGTGGTTATCCTGCAACATATATTTTGAACATTCATTATTTTGGTCAGTATGTGCATGGTTCATTACCTCAACATGATGATAGGCTGTGTGCATGGTGGGTGTTAGCAGTTAAGAGTGTTAGGTGGGTGTTAAAGCTCTGTCACATGATCCTGTGCTGTGTTTTTATACCTGTCTGATTTTACACTGTTCATACCTGCACTTGTGCATATATCAATCTGTTTATCTCGTGCTATTTTTTATTATTATTCATAGTTAACTTGGAAGTGTTTGTCTTGTGTTTACACAAAGTACCAAAGCAATTTCCTAATGTGAATTTTTTCACACATTTGGCAAGAAACTGATTCTAATAAGCATGCAAACACTAATGAACAATGATCTAATTCAAGGATAGAAATGTGGTGAAATACCTCAATGACGTTCAGGCAAGTAAACAATATGAGCTGCTTGTCCAGGAAGGATCCAGAGAAAGAGTCACTGTCCTTTAGTTCCTGAAAACGATTTATCCAGTGCTGAGCATGATGTCGTCTCAGAAAGCTCCACCAACTTTCAATGCGTTGATTATGATTGCTGAACCCAGTAATAAAACAATTACTGACATTTTGACTCACAGTCCATCGCAAGAATCTTTGCATCTCTCCTACTGTGACATTTTCTGTTCCCAAATCACAGCGGATCCTGGCAGGTGTCCCCATCCTCTTTTCAACTTCTGCGATGAAATAACCAGCGATGACTTTGGGATCATTGTTTGTTGAATAGGCATGAAGCCAAATCATAACCCTTGAAACCCATCAATAGCTCCATTTATACAGATTCCAAACGGCTTTAGTTTGTCATAGGAGTCAACATGCCACATGAAATTTGGTCCAGGATTAACATACATGCGTCGCATCAGGCGATTTCTGCGTCTTCGTTCAACCCCATAAGGGTCCAAATATTTCAATAAATGTCTCACAGTACTCTGTGTGACGACATAACCTGCCTGAATGCAGGTCAGGTGGTGTAGTTTGTATCCATGGAGCCTCCCGTATCCTTCCAGTTGATTAATGAGAAACGCCGCCATCTCAATGGGATCAGACTCATTCTTCCTCCTGTACAGTCCCATGCCTTTTAGTCTCCTTCTCAGTGTACGCATGCTTATTTCTATACCGTCCAAGCTGTGTAATAACAGCAAAATCTCCCCATGCTTCAATCCAAGCATGAAATAAAACTTAATCAGCTCAGAGAAACTAGACATTGTCTGAGTTGTTAATCTGCCATCGTCAACTTTTTTCAAGAAGAATAACTAACACTTTATTATTCGAACAATAAAATGTTCACGTTTCTACAATAAACTTTATTGTTCGAACAATATAATTTTCACGTTTGTACAATAAACTCTATTGTTCGAACTATATAATATTTTTATTGTAAGAACATGAAAAGTTTTTTGTTATAACATGATAAACACGTATATTGTTTAAACGTGAAAATTATATTGTAAAAACATGAAGGTTATATTGTTAGAACAATATAGTTTTCACGTTATAACGTGATATGCATGGGGGTTTTTTTTCTACTGAGTGGCAGCTCTGCGCTTCCGTAGTAATGCATTAAAAGTCACAACTATTTAAAATTAATTGACAGCATGTATATTTATATCTAATTTCTTTTTTGTAGATTGAATCAACTTTATCTTCCTAATGCTTAAGGCAGTCAAATTTAATTTAAAAAAGATAAAAGAACCATAAACAATATTTGATCCCCTTTCAGTGACTTGTAGGAAACCAGAAGAGCCATTTTTTCTCATCAAGTGTCATCTCTAAAAAAGGTAATTGCATGTCATCAAAGTAAACTAATAAAGCTGAAAGACACAGGTTCAGCTTATTTCAGCAAAAGATAGTCTAAACACATCTTTATTTAGTCTTTTCTATAGTGGGTCTTTTTTCACCTTCACTTACAGCTTCATTTGTATTTTCTGGATGCAGCTTGATTTACAGCTGACTTAACTAATCCCATCTTGTAGGCATTTCTTTGCATCTCTGCGCCGCTTCCTGTCTGCTTTGTCCAGAGCAACCCTGTCATCCTCACACCCCCCACTTGCTAAAGTATGATGACGAACAATAATCTAATAATGGACCACTTTGCCAAGCTGTCATCACCATTACTGTGAGTGTGTGACAGCGACTTTCCGGATGTGTTGGGATCTGTCAAGCCTGTGCTTGATTGGTTTCCAGAATGGATGCCCTTCTCGACTGTTTTGGACAAAAGTATGTTCTCAAATGTTGCAGTATCCTTAACAATCCTTTTCAGTCTGTCAAACCAAGTGTGTAAAACGTGAAACCTGCAATATTTTGGGCAAAAATAAAAGGCAGTCAAGTTATGTCAAAGTTTTTGAGAAATAGTAGAAGTCAATGTTGAAAAAAAAAAAAACCTTAGTAAACAATCAAACAAAGTATTTCATCGTAAAAAATAGAAGTCATGCTTGCACTTACAGTCAACTGAAATTATGCACACATCATTTTTGTACTAAATGCAATACCACTAACATCACAGACTGTCAGTTTCTTTTTAAGTGGACTAACCTACAAAAAGCAAAAGAAGTGAAATACTTTTTCCTCCACTATGGATTATATATATCAATGTCCAAATATGCAGTACATTTTTGTAGTTCGGATTTCTACCTAAAGAGATAATTTCTCAGGCACTTTTTTTTTCATTCCAACAGCTGGAGCTTTTCTCTCCCAGAACTATGACGTGCATACAACCAGCCCCTGAAGCTTTAGCAAAGTCAAAGTGGCAGCAATTAGCAATTTCACAGACCATCACGTTAATTAGAACAGAGAACAAAAATACTAACCGGTTAACACAACAGGTCTATCTTTGCACAGAACAAAAACTGCCACAAATACAAAGGCATCTCTACAGAAATGTGAACAGATGTTGTAGGAATGCAGACTGGAGGAAAAGTCAGCGAGCAAAGCAAACACAATGAATGCTGGAGGGAAAGAGTTCATAATAATTAAGGAAAGTCGATTATTAGCCCTTTCTCATGTTATACAAAGTTCTGTTCAGATTGATTAAAAATGCGGGGAAAAGAAATCCAGACAGCTGAAAGCAACTGAGACTAATTCTGGGTCATTGAAAGACTCCAGCACAGCAGGAAACATTGATGCTAATGTCTAACAATGCTGTTTTGAAGCTGACTTCTGGGTTTATTTTTCGTTGTGTTAAAGTTTTAATTGCGACCTTCTGTTTTACAGCTGGTTATATTGTCCTTTTGTTTAAGGCAGGTCTACACCGAGAACAACCACAAACTAAAGTTTGATTGGCCACCAGTGAGGTTAAAATAACATCAATGCAAATAGTACATCAGTCACTAAAGATTGATTTTGAATTGTGACAGTGTTTCCTAAAACCTTCCAGATGTTATAATATTGCCATGCCACAATGTGTTTTCTTTGATGCTTTGTTCATACTGGCCTAATGCTCATTCACATGTCCACTTTCAATGAAAAACTGTAAATGACTGTTTCAGGCTTCCACCTTTAAAACTCTGATGGTCACGCGTCGCCACGCAAGTTTTGAATACTGTTTTTGGGCTCTACATACAAACCAGTTGAACTTGAACCAATTGGGGACTCAGATTTGTTAGTGACGTGTGGACAGCATCCCTTTTCATTACAAAAATGCCAACCATTGACCATTGGGGGAGATTAAGGCCCAATTTGAATTCTCCATACCTCTCCATTTGTAGGGGCATTTGTAGTGAAAATAGTGTCCAAAAAAAGTTTTTTAAGGGCTCCTCTCGAGGTGGAGTGATACAGAGCCCTCCGTCGCGCTACGCCACGAAGAAGCACTTTTCTTCATGTGGGTGCACTCTAAAGCACAGAAGTTTACATTTTAATATAAGTAATGATTCTTAGTTTAAGCATAACCATTTTAAATAAGACTGCTGTTGTTATGTATATTCAAGTTCTGGAAGCTTTGCGCTAACTTAGCTAACCAGTGACGTCATCGAGTGGTAGTGACGTCCGAATTCTGAGACACTATTTTTCCATAACTCTCCGTTTGGAGGGCTAAATGTAGGGGAAGGGAGAAGTGGTAGGGTGAAGGGAAGAATTCTGATTCGATTTGTTCCCGGCAAGATTTATTTGAAACTATTATTTGCAATGTTTTTTGTATCAGAATAGAGCTGTGAAATAAAAAGCCTGGAGCATTAGCAAGTTTTGTACGGCTTTGACATTTCGCACTAAACGCCCTACAACCACAGGTACATATGCCAGTATCGGGTTGTAACAGTCCCATTTGAAGGCCATATGCTGTATAAAAGTGAAAATAGAATGCTTTAGAATGAAATAGAATGCTAAGTGTGGGGGGAAAAAAACTAAATGTTTTAACGCTTAAAAAGAATTGCAAGTAACATTTGATAGCTCACAACTTCTTGTATTTAACAGCCTAATCCTGGGGTGGGTGATCCAAGCCATAGCTTAAAAAAGAGACATTTTAACATCAATAAAGTTTAGCTTTAGCCATTTAGCTGCTAGAAAGCTATCCTTAGCTATCCTAAAAGTGACATAACTTTAGGTTCCCATGGATAACACTCCAAAAAAACGTACATGGTGTGTGAGTGATTCTTATGTGTAAACTGACCTTAGGTAAGTTTTTACTTTTCTGAGCTAAATGGGTCACACGTCATTTAGACAGCTAACATGTATTAAAGTTGACGGCAAACTACTCAAAACCTTAAAGTTTAGGACATTAACATAGCATACTGTAAAGCAGGGACAGGCAACTCCAAACCTCGAGAGCCACATCCCTGCATGTTTTCCAGCATACCATCTCTTTGATGTTCCAATTGGCTGGACACACCTGAACCAGGTTTACTGGGGACAATTTTCTCTTTGCAAAGTTGCTATTATAAGCATTTTCGTCATGAGCATTTCAGTTTGACTTTGCACAAGCCCAATACAGTATGTGGATACCTTTGGACAGAAAAGTGAAGGAGTTTTAGTGGAGATATTACTGGGGAATATGTGACAGACTGTGACCAGTGTCAGCATATTCTGCCATCTTATATTGCATATGGAAGCAGCAAATTCAAACTAAACTGCAACGTGTGAAATGGAAATATCCTTAATTTCCGTACCTGTGCTTTTGAATATGAAGCTGGTTTTGTATCGATAAAAAGAATTGTCTTGATTAAATTATACTCGACATGTATAGATTTACTTTTCTAACATTTTCATTTTTAGGTGTTTTGTAGTTTAATGAGGATTCTAAATAAACATAAAACATAAAAACATAATGAAAGGAATGCCCTGTAATTAAATAGCTTTTATTGAACAATAAGCAGTTTTATTTCGTTATATGAATGTTATATGAATTGAAGATGGTTGCAAAGAAAAAAGAAAATTTGTATGTACATATTATATTAACGACTTTAATTTGATAAACAAGGTGTTAACCGTCTATTTTTGAGTCCAAATAATTAAAAGTGTTTCAGTTTTTTGTGGCTGCAAAACAGTTTTTTCCCCTTTACCTTTTTTTTCTCATAGACGCATCATACAAACAAGGCCACACATACACTGTAGCTCCAGGTAGTTCTGACGGAGCAAGGAGATATCCAAAACAATTCATCTGTTAGACTAAAGCTGCATTTTATTTTGATTATGCCGTTTTTAGCCAAAAAAAACAACCAAAGACCTCTGACGTTTTCTAGGACACCATTTCCACAGAGCGTCAGGAGTTCATTAGAAATTCCCCTCTGAGTTGTGGGCGAGACCATTGGTGCAGGGTAAGCCTGCTCATTTTCCCATCATCCATTCTTTTACACTCTCTCTTAATAGCTTACACCCCCTCAGAACCCCAACCCAACATTAGTGGTGCAACAAAAATGGCAGGCAATATCTGAGTTATCCAGCCATGCAGTTTTGATCCAGATGCCAGCCCAGGCAGGGAAAACGCAGATGCTACAAGATTTTTACAAAAGCATTTTTTTCGTCAGTTCTTGATTCACAATGATTTAAAAAAAGAATTAGAAATGTCTTGGATCTTCAGAAAAATGGCAAGTGTGGCAAAAACGTGTTAAACACAATTTTCAATGAAGTGAGTATTCGAAAGAATATTAAGGTTCTCAATATTTTTTTTCCTTCATTCATTTTCTAAACCGTTTTACCCCTTTCAGGGTCACGGGGTTGCCGGAGCCTAACCCGGCTAATCATGGGCGAAGGCAGGTTACACCCCTGAACTGGTCGCCAGTCTGCCGCAGGGCCCCAATCACACACCCATGCACACTCACATCCACACCTAGAGACAATTTAGAGTGAGCAAATAACATTTGAAGCATGTTATTAGACGATGGGAGGAAGCCGGAGTCCCCGGAGAAAACCCACACATGCACGGGGACAACATGCAAACTCCACACAGAAAGGTCCCCTATTGGTGACACTGTTTTAAGTCCCCCAGCCAGGACTTGAACCGGGAAACTTTGCTAACCACTGCACCACCGTGCAGCCTCAATTCTGTTGTACCACAATTCAAATAGCCATTGACTTCAAAGAATTGAATAAATGCAGTAGGAACTGTGTTCGCTAAAGGCATTGATCGTGCTACGAGAAGAACTTGGAAAAAAAGAAACATAAAAGTTAAGATACATTTTTATGAACCCCTTAGAGAAATAAGTGCGCTCAATACAACGACAAACGACGACTGCAGCCTCTGAACCAACAGGGCATTACAGAACTGTTAAATAGTATCTTAAATTGATAGTAATAAAAGTTCGCGATCCTGCGTAGTGAGTTTCTATTCTTCATCTTATTTTTCATGCTCAGAAGACTTAACAGCCAGGAATCACATGCAAGAGGAGTAGAACTTTGACAAGTGGCAGTGATAAGAGAGCAGCCCAGACACACTTGACTTTTTCTGTTTGTCACTCCAGTAATAGAAAAGCCCTTAAAAACATGTACATCCTGTTTGAAGGTTTAGTACATCCATTCGATTGGAAACGGATCCACAGACTCGAAGCGAAATGATAAAGCTGTGAGACTCTGACACACCTGCCAACAGGATATCAGGCTGTGTGAAGGACTCCAAGCACAGGACACTCTGGGAGGGATTATGTCTTCAGCAGGTGAATTGAATCAGATAATGAACTATTGACGGTTAAAACAGTGACCAAAGCAGGAAGTTGTCATAATAATGTGGTTTGGAGGATGAAAGAAAGGAAATTGACTCGATGTCAGAAACATTTTGAAAAAAAAGTTCCTAAGTGACCAAAAACATGGCAAAAAACGACTAAAATTAGACATCAGGGTGGTAAGATGAATGACCTAATGAGACGAATTGTCAACCAGACTTTCGAGTAAGAACAGGAAAACATCTGACGATGGTTGAAAACTTAGGAAAAGACAAAAGAAGTTAACCTAACCTTGGCTGACTTAATCTAAGAAATAGTAACTATAAGAAGCAACAATCATCATACAAACATTGAATTTTAAGGGACCATAAGCAAATTTTTTAGAAAACATGACAAACATTTACATTTTTCATACAGTGACGACAACACAGATGACCAGAAAGCTTTAAAAAATACATAGTATACCATAATAATTTGCTTTGTGCATTATTATTATTATTATTATTATTACTATCATTATTGTTATTATTTTATAGACCTTTTAGATTTTTTCCCTGGAAAAAGACGTTGAGGTTCTTTCTAGATCTAACCACGGCCTGTTTGTAAGAATCATCTCAGTGGGAGGTGGTTTGAGATCAGTGCTGATTGGGGGTAAAGTAAAGCGCTCTGTGACACAGCGAAAGGCTTCCAGTCTGACCTGAAGCAATAAGGAGGTGTGATTTGAGCTGATATCTAAAGCCGCACTCTGAACCGAGTATGGCTCCCTGGAGGGAGAACATAAGGAAAAAAAATCAAAATAGAAGAATTTCTCTCAACCTTCTGACAAAAGGACCCAGTTTTGTGAACTATTGTGCCAAATTAAGAGTCCAAGATTGATTGATTTATCTACAGGTGTGCATTAAAAACAGCTTTATTTATAAATATAAAAATTCTTGTTGATTTTTTTTCTATATCTAAGAAACCACATTTAAATGCAGAGCTAAATTGTGTTGTGTTAAAAAAATAAAAAAAAACAACTACCTGAGCACTACCTGTGATTAGACAGTCTATAGCACTGTCAAACTTTTAAAATGATGGCAACTAATGTATATGGACAGAAGTTGTCTTTAGTATTTTGAAAACAAAAGTTTGAATAAAGCCTTTATTGTACATCGCCATTATGTGAATTCCAGTCTAAACAGCAGAATTACACATTTATGAAATGGATAGTGTTTTTTTTCTTATGTTTTTTTAAAGAGACAAAAATTAGAGGACCTTTTATTCCCATTTAACTTGAAAAATTCATGCACTTTGTGAAAGATGACATAGTATGTAAAAAGGAAATGTCCTTAATCCAAGGCTTTAACAATGTCAGGCTTCAAATATAGTGTTTTATTCACCATCGTAATAAGTCTTATAGTGATCATTTCATGGTACATATTTGGAAACTCAGCCCAACAGACAACATAGTCTGACTTGTTTATTTTTACATTTACGTATTCAAATATGTTTACCCTGGTTATTCATTCAACCTACAGACAAATGTTATACTATGCTACTCAACCTTTGTATGGCAAATTACATCAGTGATTGCAAGTGGAAGGCAGCCTGTCATCACTGACATTTCATTGTTGCAACGTGTGCTTTTGTGACAGTTGTGAAAATGGAGATACCTGTGTGACAGTTTTTCAGATAATATTCCATTTTTGTATGAACCATAGACAAATAGAAACTGGACATGCAATATCTCACAGCACATGTTGGATTCTGCAACAGGAACATTTAGACTTGAGTGGGAAGATAGTAGTTGTAGATATAGTTTGGAGAGTGTAGTGTCTGTGTTTGCTTAAGGTGGAGTGTGAGCAGCGCAGAAGATGACAGAGCTGATCTCACGGGGAAGGTAGAGTAAGCTGCATTTTATGGTCATCTCCAGGTGAGGGGAGTGGAAATTTGAGAGGGAAGTTAGGTTCCTGCTGTCACATCCATCCATCCAATTTCACTTCAATGTTATTGTCATTATTCATGTTGTCATAGTAACTTTAAATTCCTTTTGGCTTGGTAAAATCCAAAATAAGTGATAGAGTACTCAAACTTGATTTATAAATTTGCATTTCTGTCAAATGCAATGTCAGATTGATTTAAACAAAAAAAAAACAAACAAACAAAGAAAAAGTAGTACATGTAAGTGTTAGAGTGCGAAGGGGCAAAGTACAACAGTAGCTGTTCCCACCAGTGCCGAATTGCTTTTTTATTCGTTTTTTGTTTTTATACGTGTCCTGTGCTGGTTTACTACTTGTATTTTGAAGTTAAATTTCTACCTGTTTCAGAACATCATCTTGAGAAGGTCATCAAGAGATACAGGAAAGCCCTTGAGGCTTACAAAAAAGGAAGAAAGCTGAGTGTTCTATGGTGGAGAATTTTTTAGAGACTTAGTTAAGGTTGTTGAGTTCAGGGAAAATGTTTCCTTTTTTATATTATTTTATATTTATATTATTTTATATTATATTTATATCAGAATTGTATTCTTTTTCATGAAATTTAAATAAAAATATTGATCTTGTCTTTGGTGAAAAATGCCCTTCGGTGGAGAAAAATGAGCAATATTGGGCTAGTGTATTATCGTAAAGCGAAAACACAATGCCTTTCAAAAAGTACTCATGACCCAGTACTCGCAAATTGTACTGTGTACAATGTGTTGTACAACGTATTGTTTGATCACTGGACTTCTTGAGATGAAACTTATCAATGTTAGAACATTTAAAACCTGTTCAACAGAACTTTGAACATTTAACCAAACTTTAAAATGGTTTTCAGACTGGTCCTACTCTCAGCTCATGAGGTGCCTCTGCCTTCTTCATCGAGCGGTAGCACCATGCTCTAACCGCCACTTTGCCTGGTTAGGAGCCAAAGCATTTGAAACACAACTAACATGTAATAAAGATTACGATAGCGATAATAAGATATTTCCTTCATGCTAGTTTGCATTTGCCTCCTAAATGAAAGTGACTATTCACATTAAATTTTTTTAAAACTAAGTACAGCCAGTCCTGAACTGTTCTTGGCTGCACAAACCCAGAGGGAAAGTTAAGGTTAGGATTAGGGTAAATATACCAAATGGTTCCTGAGTGCAGACTGATTTCCATACAAACAAATTCACATTATATTTCAAAACGTATTACAACAGGAAAATTAAGGTAAAAAAGAGCATTACCCTGGATATTGGTGCAGTCGTATCAAACTCAGTCAGTTAATTAAACATGATAGATAATTGTGGGGAGGCTCATTTTCCGGGAGAGTTCTTCACTCAAGTAATTGCAGAGCCATAAAGATCCTACAATTTGTTGAAAAATATGATGTGAATAATTGGTTCAACAAAATGTATTGTTTTATGTTATCTTCATGGTAATTTATTTGTACCTTAATGCACTAAAATCACATCCAAGTTCTACATACATACAGCTTGAAAATAATAATAAACACCTATTTATAAATTTGCTTAATGGGTTCCTTAATGGACATACCATCTATTTTACTCAAATATGTTAATATTAATAATAATAACAATAATACGGTAATAAGAAGAAGAATATACTGGCTTTTGTTTTGAACATCTGTTTTCTGTGGACAGTAAACTGTTTTAGGCCTTTGCCCCTCTCTTTGATTAGGTAATTAGCAAATACGCCTATATTGTGTAAAATTAAAATTAAAAACCAAAAGTTGAGAAGTTTGCACAGTGAAAACATTGACCGTAAAAACAATGACAACAATAAATTCATAACATGGGTGAAAACGGGGCTCACTCTTCAGCTAAGCTAATTTAACACTAACATGGAGGTTTGAATCATTGAGACAGAAAAACGTAACGTAAAAAATACATAAATTGATGAGGCATTTGTTCGTTTAAATTGACATCTTCAAAGAATGTTTCAGCGAGAAAATAACAGTTGTTATATAGACAATTATGAACAAACTTTTTAACATACTTTTTGTCATCTCTCTTCGAGCCGAGGTCGGAGCATAGACATAAGGGTCGGACATCTTTTGTAAAACAAAATACACAAAGAACTATTTGTCCTATGTCTACCCGCCATGACGGATCCATCCGCCATTACACGCCTGCAGCTGGGTGCCTCTCAATGGATGTGAGTTTTGTACTCATAGCCCAAAAACTGTCGTAGAAACTTATGTCATAAACAAAGAAGCAGAAAACTCACACAGACGCTAGTTAACAAAGATTTTATCAGACGTGGTTGCTTAAACATGTGTTGCACAGGGCAGTGTGAACGTAGCCCGAAAACATTCACTATAATGACGCAAAAGCAATTTTGATGCATGTATAGAAAAACATTTAAGCTCAGGATGTGATGGGCTTAAAAAACATGGTTACAATTTGTATAAAAAGATGTGTGATTTTGTTAGAACTGATGAAGCCATTGGGATGAATGGTAAAACGTTTCAAAGAAAACTGAAGTCCAGATGCCATGCAAGATTCAACTTAAACATCCCCTGGATTATTGCAAATCTTCAGTAACATTTTGTTAAAACTGTTTTAAGCCAGGATTCCACAATTAATACTAGTATTAATTGTAAGTGTACGTTAGTATCATTTAAGATTGTTGTCAAGGAAAAACGAAATACCAGTGAGTTCATGTTGGTTTGGTGGCTCCCCCTTGTGGCAGAAAGCTTGCACTGAATGAGGAGACGTTTCACTGGGCTAAACATGCAATGATACAGCACAGTGCAATTATTCCGTTTCCTGGTGCATCTTCTGCCACGTTTTGTCCTTCTATTAGACTTTCCAGTGATTTTCTTGGACACAGCACTCAGTGAAGAGCCAGCCTCCTTCTATGTACTTTTGCA